>JAYESA010000015.1:156130978-156768478 GCA_036927795.1 Iris macrosiphon
AGATAAGACACTACACTGCACAGTTCTGAACAACAAGCACACAATTTCCATCTTCTTATTCTTATCCCACAGATCATGTTCAAAACATAAGAACTTACTATAGATCAGGTTGCACAGCATAGGAACGAGGGACATACAACATAATTAGATAGTGAAGCAAAAAATTTTAAACTTCAAGCATGCAGTACATTTCTTTTAGCTTATCTTATTAGTGAGGTATCATTTGAAATAAGCACTTTAAGTGAACTAGAGATCATTTTATTAAGCGTGCAGACTAAGGATTCATCGAAGGGCCGAAGTCACTCACCTAACGGATTAACGAGAGGATGGGGAAGCCTTATGCAACGATCACTCCTTGGTTATACATCCTAAAATTGCAATAACACTTGGTTAGCATCCTTCGATCACTTTCTCTTACGATTCAAAAAGAATGCGCAAGCGAGAAAAAATGAATCATGAAAACCAAGTCATCGAAAGCAAAATAAAACACAAAGCAACACAAAACCAAATAACAAAACAACCAACGAAAACTTTTGGACTCATTTCAATAGAAACTGTTCCATCAGTTTGAAGGGTTCATTGCACTTTGTCCGTGTAGATTTGGCGGTAAGGTTTTCCCGAGACTCGATTCTCAACCGAGTCAAAGTAACAAGTGTTCCATAAGTAAACCGCTAGAAACGAAATATTACAAGTAGGATAGCTTCGGGAGCTCGTGTATGATCTGTAACGCCCCACTCCGCGTCAGCGTTATGTATCAAGGTGAGTGGGCAGAACTTCGTTCTCTGATTCTTGCACGCCTTAATAATAACCTGAGTTTTTGCTTACAATGTTTTCTTAAGAGAATGATAGAACCTGCCTTGCATGTTAATGAACGAACTCACCTAGCTTGTCTTTGAATCAATGCCTAACGAGAATCCTGAATCGCCTGCTTAGAGTGCATGAACATGTTCACTATCATCTATGCTTCGAGAGAACCATACTGTGCCTGAACGTGTTCAAGTGATAAGTCGGATTGCCCCGCAACAACGATTATATTCTGATGGTTCATCTCGTCTACATACTAGAGTTTATTTGATAGTGTTCCATGCATTCGCACGCGGTCGGACAATGGCTTTTGGTGGAGAGCTGAACTGCATGCGTCATAGCCACCATGGGTCATAGCTGCCATTTGCATCAGAGAAATGAGTCATTGTTATACTGTTCCACCAGCTGCCGATCCTGAGATACTCGGGGACCACCCTGCATATAGCTAAGTCATTGTGTTGGCTTGGATAGTGACTGCCCCTAAGATTGTGCATTGTGTGTCTAGCTTTGCATCTGACCCTAGAGTCACACGAGACACACTGCGCACACCCTAAAACATGAACGGTTTGCTTGCTTGCATATTCAATATGAAACTTTGTTTCCAAACATGTTTACAAACAAGTAAATCGACTCTGCTAGAACTGCATGAAACGAACCTAGGTAAAACTAGAAAGATCACTAGTAATGTAATATTTTATAACATGATTACTTAGTGCCTGTTTGAGTGAATGCATGTTTATGTTCAGTTGATTTATCTCACCAGTACTTGTATAAAGTACTGACCCACCAACAGTTTACTTGCTTGTAGGTACTGGATCGTCCGAGGGAGCGATAGGCGTGCCACAGTCCCGAAGACCCGGAATCCTGGTTTCGATTGTTGCCCCGAGAATGCTATCGTATAAGGAGGCATAATGTATGGAACGAACGTGTGCCTTTGCTAAAGGAAACCCAAGTTGCCTCGATTATCTCGAACACTCAGTTGGCTAAATGCATTGTATTACAACAAGTTCCTTTTCGCTGCTTACTCGATTGATGCGATGATAGCCAACTATCAACTTAAACGATTGGCCTTGTACGGGCGCAACCCCAGGCCCGTGCGGCATCACGTCCCCCGAAAGCTCGAACGAGCCATTCGCTTGGCTCCCTTCCTCCTTCGCACCCGCGGGACGAACGCGGTGATTCGCGTCCGGCGCGCCGAGGCATGGTGATACGTATCCGGTTCGTTAATCCCGGCCGTACGGGGCGGGGCAGGGCGGAGCGGCGGCCCGGGCGGGTCCGGGGCATGACAGAATGGTATCAGAGCGGAATCGATTCTCTGGCCCAAAATTCGTTGCTATGACTCTGAGATATTATCGATATGGTATTGCAAAGAGCGTTCCATATAATAAGTCCATAGATATTCTCAAAGTGTAAAATGTTTCCTGAACTTGAATTGCTTGATTATTTTGATTGAGTACGGCGAGGGACGGCACTATCACTACTCAGGATATCAAGAAGTTTATCCTTGAAGTTTCGAGGACGAAACTTTTTGTTGGTTGGTAAGTATGTAACGCCCCGCTCCGCGTCGGCGTTATGTATCAAGGTGAGTGGGCAGAACTTCGTTCTCTGATTCTTGCACGCCTTAATAATAACCTGAGTTTTTGCTTGCAATGTTTTATTAAGAGAATGATAGAACCTGCCTTGCATGTTAATGAACGAACTCACCTAGCTTGTCTTTGAATCAATGCCTAACGAGAATCCTGAATCGCCTGCTTAGAGTGCATGAACATGTTCACTATCGTCTATGCTTTGAGAGAACCATACTGTGCCTGAACGTGTTCAAGTGATAAGTCGGATTGCCCCGCAACAACGATTGTATTCTGATGGTTCGTCTCGTCTGCATACTAGAGTTTATTTGATAGTGTTCTATGCATTCGTACGTGATCGGACAATGGCTTTTGGTGGAGAGCTGAACTGCATGCGTCATAGACACCATGGGTCACAGCTGCCATTTGCATCAGAGAAATGAGTCATTGGTATGCTGTTCCACCAGCTGCCGATCCTGAGATACTCGGGGACCGCCCTGCATATAGCTAAGTCATTGTGTTGGCTTGGATAGTGACTGCCCCTAAGATTGTGCATTGTGTGTCTAGCTTTGCATCTGACCCTGGAGTCGCACGAGACACACTGCGCACACCCTGAAACATGAATGGTTTGCTTGCTTGCATATTCAATATGAAACTCTATTTCCAAACATGTTTACAAACAAGTAAATCGACTCTGCTAGAACTGCATGAAACGAACCTAGGTAAAACTAGAAAGATCACTAGTAATATAATGTTTTATAACATGATTACTTAGTGCCTGTTTGAGTGAATGCATGTTTATGTTCAGTTGATTTATCTCACCAGTACTTGTATAAAGTGCTGACCCACCAACAGTTTACTTGCTTGCAGGTACTGGATCGTCCGAGGGAGCGATAGGCGTGCCACAGTCCCGAAGGCCCGGAATCCTGGTTTCGATTGTTGCCCCAAGAATGCTATCGTATAAGGGGGCATAATGTATGGAACGAACGTGTACCTTTGCTAAAGGAAACCCAAGTTGCCTCGATTGTCCCGAACACTCAGTTGGCTAAATGCATTGCATTGCAACAAGTCCCTTTCTGCTGCTTACTCGATTGATGCGATGATAGCCAACTATCAACTTAAACGATTGGCCTTGCACGGGCGCAACCCCAGGCCCGTGCGGCATCACGTCCCCCGAAAGCTCGAACGGGCCATTCGCTTGGCTCCCTTTCTCCCTCGCACCCGCGGGACGAACGTGGTGATTCGGGTCCGGCGCGCCGAGGCACGGTGATACGTGTCCGGTTCGTTAATCCCGGCCGTACGGGGCGGGGCAGGGCGGAGCGGCGGCCCGGGCGGGTCCGGGGCGTGACAGAATGGTATCAGAGCGGAATCGATTCTCTGGCCCAAAATTTGTTGCTATGACTCTGAGATATTATCGATATGGTATTGCAAAGAGTGTTCCATACAATAAGTCCATAGATATTATCAAAGTGCAAAATATTTCCTGAACTTGAATTGCTTGATTGTTTCGATTGAGTACGGCGAGGGACGGCACTATCGCTACTCGGGATATCAAGAAGTTTATCCTTGAAGTTTCAAGGACGAAACTTTTTGTTGGTTGGTAAGTATGTAACGTCCCGCTCCGCGTCGGCGTTATGTATCAAGGTGAGTGGGCAGAACTTCGTTCTCTGATTCTTGCACGCCTTAATAATAACCTGAGTTTTTGCTTGCAATATTTTATTAAGAGAATGATAGAACCTGCCTTGCATGTTAATGAACGAACTCACCTAGCTTGTCTTTGAATCAATGCCTAACGAGAATCCTGAATCGCCTGCTTAGAGTGCATGAACATGTTCACTATCGTCTATGCTTCGAGAGAACCATACTGTGCCTGAACGTGTTCAAGTGATAAGTCGTATTGCCCCGCAACAATGATTGTATTCTGATGGTTCGTCTCGTCTGCATACTAGAATTTATTTGATAGTGTTCCATGCATTCACACGCGATCGGATAATGGCTTTTGGTGGAGAGCTGAACTGTATGCGTCATAGCCACCATGGGTCACAGCTGCCATTTGCATCAGAGAAATGAGTCATTGGTATGCTGTTCCACCAGCTACCGATCCTGAGATACTCGAGGACCGCCCTGCATATAGCTAAGTCATTGTGTTGGCTTGGATAGTGACTGCCCCTAAGATTGTGCATTGTGTGTCTAGCTTTGCATCTGACCCTGTAGTCGCACGAGACACACTGCGCACACCCTGAAACATGAACGTTTTGCTTGCTTGCATATTCAATATGAAACTCTGTTTCCAAACACGTTTACAAACAAGTAAATCGACTCTGCTAGAACTGCATGAAACGAACCTAGGTAAAACTAGAAAGATCACTAGTAATGTAATGTTTTATAACATGATTACTTAGTGCCTGTTTGAGTGAATGCATGTTTATGTTCAGTTGATTTATCTCACCAGTACTTGTATAAAGTGCTGACCCACCAACAGTTTACTTGCTTGCAGGTACTGGATCGTCCGAGGGAGCGATAGGCGTGCCACAGTCCCGAAGACCCGGAATCATGGTTTCGATTGTTGCCCCGAGAATGCTATCGTATAAGGGGGCATAATATATGAAACGAACGTATGCCTTTGCTAAAGGAAACCCAAGTTGCCTCGATTATCCCGAACACTCAGTTGGCTAAATGCATTGTATTGCAACAAGTCCCTTTCCGCTGCTTACTCGATTGATGCGATGATAGCCAACTATCAACTTAAACGATTGGCCTTGCACGGGCGCAACCCCAGGCCCGTGCGGCATCACGTCCCCCGAAAGCTCGAACGGGCCATTCGCTTGGCTCCCTTCCTCCCTCGCACCAGCGGGACGAACGAGGTGATTCGCGTTCGGCGCGCCGAGGCATGGTGATACGTGTCCGGTTCGTTAATCCCGGCCGTACGGGGCGGGGCAGGGCGGAGCGGCGGCCCGGGCGGGTCCGGGGCGTGACATGATCTTCCAGTGGTTGGTGCGCATATTCGACAGTGCCGATTCACTGCGACAACCAGACGACTGCAACTGGTGGCAATAATTTTTTCTCTTCAATGGTTAGAAAAGATCTGTGCGGCTAAGGCACATGGTGATGTATGAGCGCATCAAGGATGGTGTCATGGTAGCAATTAATATTTGGAGCTAGGTGATTCTAGCGGGTCCGTTCAAGATACTACATGAGTGCATCAAAGTTGGCATCATTACAGTGGTTAATGATCAGAGTCAGGAGGTTCTGGCGGATCCATTTATATAATACCTCAAGCGCCAGCTAATCATAAGAACTATAAATGAGCGTAGTACTCTATGTTATATTGACGACGCCACATGAGGTACCTTGACAGGGTAAAGCCTCGGCTTCAGGCCATGTCATAGTGGCGTAACACTGCATATAGTTAAGGACACAACATACATAGGCTTGGAGGACTTTTGATATTCTGTCTTTGTAATTCGACCATAAAGTTTTATGCTATTAGTTCAAAGAGAAATCTACTAGGCATCTAGCTTTTGGTTCAAAGAAAAATTATTGACTGGGAGAATATCATGAACAATTGGTAGTCCTTTGAGACATTGAGGGGTTACGGACCCATAACCACTGTTGTCTACTATTTGTTCTCTGAGTAGAACAAAATTATGTGGGAGGATGGCTTAGACGCCTTAATGAGTGTCACGCCCCAATCTCCCGCAAGCTCAATAGTCCCCGCTGAACGTGAATCACCATGTTGCAGCTCTCCCACAGGACCATCGTTCTCATCGGGACGTGATGCCGTACGAGCCTGGAGTTGCGCTCGTACAAGGCGATGTTGTCAAACACCAAATGTTATCATTGAAACAACCAAGTTACAGCGGAAGTCAAGTATTGTGTACCAAGCACACAATCAGAGTGATACGCAGCGAAGCTCACGATAGGGTCAAATAAAATACCTCACCGAAGCCAAGGCCACGAAGGCGATGAAATACTCTTGCTCTTTCTTCTAGCCCACAAAGGTACTTACAGTTCATACATCATGTCTCGTATATCCAAGCAGTGCCACTACGCCTGCGTACCTAAAATATTGCCCACAAACGTGGGTCAGTACACAACCGTACTGGTGAGCGGGGTAACCCACTCGTCTAAGCCGACACTAAGTAAAATAGTGAATTCAACAGTTATATGGTGATCTCTCTAGTTGAATCCTAGATTCATTTCATGGCATATAGATGACATGTTAAGGAAAGCTGTAAAGCAGTTTAAGCATGCAAGCATTCAACTCAAACCAAACGACAAGCAGTTTAATATATCCGACCCGTCTAACTCAATGCCATCGCTTGCACGATAACATATCGAACCTTCAGTCTCGCCTCAATATCCATCCTCAACCAACAGTTTATATCCCAATCTCGAGTGCACACTTTTGCCAAGGCAAGGTGGCCGCGCCTACACAAAAGCCAAACCAACAAAAGAAAAGCAAGCCAACTCTTATCTATATGAAGTCACTGGCAAAGCCATAAAGGACAAAATCCAAGCATTAACGGCGCTCTCTATCAGCCCGGGTAGCAAGCCCCGCTGGAGGTCCCGCAATGCATCGTGACTAGCACGAATCAATATTTCCCTCCGGATCGATACGGTCCCAGTGCCCCGGAAAGCCGTTTCGAGGAAATGTCAAACCCTGTGTACACAGGTTGTCCGTGACATGCAGAAAGTAGGTATGACGAGAGGATCGAACATTCTCGCCCCACCAAGCGATCCTAGACTCGTTCAACCGATATCCAACCGAAGCATCCATAACCATTCTTCCAACATATCCAACCAAGGAGTCCAAATCTCGACCTCAATATATATATCCCAAGGCACCAAAATACTCATAAGCACAATCTCTCAAGTTGTGCCCAAGTTATGCCCACACTTCACATTGCCGCTTCCCAACACAGTATTTCACATTGGGTGCAACACCCCACACTCCGAATAATCCCATGGCACAATGCCCCAGCAGTGGCACAATACCCTCGCCGATGCAGTTGTTCGATTTCGAACCACAACTGCTCGCTTTGCAAGACAAAGCGACCCAGTAAAACTCGTGCACGGATGCACGCTCGCTCGCCCGGATTCCCGATATTCTCATTGTGTCATTCCAACTTGTATAATTCCAACCGTCCAAGTATAATCCCAATTATCCAACCGACTGCCTCAAATGAATAATCCAACTATCGTACCAACTATCCAACGCGTAAATCATTCAAGGCACAATCCTACCAAGCCAACGACGTACACTCTATGCATGCCTCAGTGTAGTGATTCCCAATGTTTCAGCCCAAGTGTTCAAGCCTTTTACGTGTTTTCCATATTATTAGGCATGGAGGAGTAGAGGAAAAGGGAAAGAGCCCACTCACAATGATTGATCCCGTTAGGCATCCTGTCCTGCCGATACGGCCAATCCCTTGAACCCGTGGTCCGATGCAAGCGCGATCTACTCAACTGGTATGACCGTGCGAGCAGGCCGTGCTCTCCAAATCATCCGACCGATCGGATTAAGGAAGACGGCATTATCGCTTCCATCCAGCTATTCAGTACTGTTCTGAATGAACACCTGATTTCCATCGAACCCGCTAGCCATCTGCACATTAAAACCAACTCGATTAATCCTTCTTCCCAAAATCCAATATTTCAAATGTAACCAGCATTTGATTCATTCGATCTGACTCAGCGTAACGCTCCGAGCGGTTGCGGGGCATTACATAATATACCACTTAGAATCAGGTTCGTCCACGAACCGTGCTGGTACTCATTCCTTACTAGCATGCCACAATCCAATTCCATAGATCTGTTCTATGCAACTCTCATATTCACGATTTCTGACACAATATCTCGTTCTGCTGAACGCTCGTACAATTTTCATAAATTTCCACATCCTCCTTGCAGCTCAATACGAATTCTTCGTATCGCTTAGTTTGGATCATACACATATTTAAGACGTCCCTAAAATACATGCATTTCAGCCGAGCTTTGCGATAGCAGATTTGAATAAGTTATAAGGGTATCTTTATGTTCGAGGCGTCCATTTGCTTTGCTCCCAATTGAATCAATCCCGATTTCCATTCCAACATTTTTCGATTGAGCACTATTCTCAAATATGATAATTTCCCACTGACTCAATCAGTTCGTGTTCCAACTCAATCCATCCAACTATTTCTAAAATCCGTACTAGCAACATCTCCAAATATTATCTCGTACACCGAACGATCATCTCAACTGATCTACCCCAGCTATGCGACTTACCCAAATATCAACTTTGCTTAGATCAGCTCAGTCCAACACATTTCCTGCCATCTCAAAATCTCACAGGGTGAACATCTATATTGAGGTTCGTGTGATCCACGAAGATCTCGCCGCCACGCCAAAGGGATTGTGTCGCCACAATTCCAACGTGGACACACTCGCCATAATTCTTAGGTTGCACATGGAATAGTTCTTCGCGCTGCTTCCACTGCCTCGAAGCATTAGGACATCACCTTTGCCTTCCGAACGAGCACGCTTCCCAGACTAAGTTCCGAGACATCTTGTAAATCTGAGGCAAATCTGTCCCTTCCAGTATTCGCAAAGATTTGATCTGAACGAGCCGCTGCTTTAACTTCACGAGCTAGTTTCACAGTCGTCAATTCATATGAATGCTATTCCCTTCCAGGGCACGATGAGTCAGAGGCGATGCCATCGATAAAAATCTGCGACTCTGAATCTCATCAGTTGACTAGGCTACCTTACACCATCGCTTCGATCTTCTGGCTGCATCTTCAGCTGAAGACTATCCCAAGGGTCTCTCAAAATCCAACACTCAGTCAACAAGCCAAATCTCATTGCTCATATCTGCCCTCGACGCATTCCCAAATACGCCGCCTCAAGGGTCGTTCTATGGGTCTACCATATTCATATCCAATTCGACGGGCAAGGTCGCTTAGGGTCAGTTGTCCCGAAGCTACGCTCGATAATTGTAATCATCACGATGGACAGTTACTATAAACCATGCTACATCTCATCTGTAAACCCGAATCAAAATCCAACCATCCATCCGAGCGAACTCCCGAATCCGAGCAATGTGCTCGTTGAAACCGTCTACCATCAATCCGTTGTTCTGCCCTGAATCCATCAGATTTCCGAATTGCATGTTCGATTCTCGCACTACAAATTGCAATGATTCTCAAAACCCAAGACTTGCTCCAATTCTTATCCATTTGCTGCGTCCCACAATGCACGTCCAACTTACTCGAGCAGCACAGTGATTTGTTCCGACGTTACTTCCACATTTAGCTATCTTTAAAAGCCTGTCCGCCAAAATCTTTGCCTTCTGTTGTTGACACAATCCGTCCACGTCTTCCGGAGAATACGTCTACGCTTGTTGCACCATCTTGCCTAAAATTCTACTTCGCTAAACCTGAGTCGACTTCTCGAGCAGCAATATCCAAAATCCTTCCAGTCCGTTCAAGTCCATCGCATTGCCCCTCCAAACCAAGACCATGTTTCATTGCTCAACCAACATCTTAAATATGTTGCCCAAAATCGTAGTCCGTGCTCGCTATCCTTAAATTCCCAAACACTCATTCTTATAGCTCGTTCCGATCTCGTCCATCTCTTAAGCCAAACGATACTTCCATTTGCACTAGTCCGTTCTCGATATGCTCAACTCAATATTCGCTTGCTCTATTTTTATTCTTCCCAACTCAATCGACTTGCACCAACCAACTTATATTCTCAATATCCGAGTTCGTTCAGGCAATTTCCATTGATGTCCAACCAAAATATTTTAATTCCTTGCTCAATATGTGGTATCACATATACCACTCCGAATCAAGTTGCTACTCGCATTACGATTTCCTTGCACTGGATCCAAGATCCGTCTGAACCATCCAAAATATGTGATCATGCCTTTCCCAACTCAAGTCTGACACAAAAACTCAGGCAATGCTTGAATTATCTAACTGTTTCCATCAATCTTATTATGCAACTCGTGCTATGTTCCATTCTCATTGCTCCTAGCTATTCTCAAACCGTCTGATACTTTCGCAATACGAGCAATCGTGCAACGATTGTATTCCAAGTAGTCCAACCCAATACCCAACGGTTCCATACATTTATTGCATGAGCAACTCATGCCAACTTATCTGATATTCCCGAGCCAAATTCAGACTTGCCAAACCGATGCGCCACAGCCGAAATTCCAACTTATATCCAACACAATCGCTTGACGAGCAACTCGTGCAAGGATCCATTCCCATCGAATGTTCCTACTCAAAATATGCCGCATAACCAAATCTCGTTAGCCAACCAACTAATCCATTGAGGCAATCAGAATCTCCTGAACGATAAGCCAACCCAACAAAAGCCCACACTTGTTGCACAAATGCAACAACACCAACCAACTTGCTGCACGAATGCAACAACGCCTAACGAGGCTAAGCGATCCTACGAAAACCAACCAAGGCAACCCAACAAGGAATAATATGCAGCCACAACAAGCAATAAATAGACTTATTGCATGAAACATCCAATGCGGCACCGAGTAGAGTCAAGAGCTAAACGACACGCGGAAGCTATTTAGAGTTTGTGATGAAGCGAAGGACCAAGTCCGAAGAAATGAACCGGGCGCTCTGATACCAATTTGTCACGCCCCAATCTCCCGCAAGCTCAATAGTCCCTGCTGAACGTGAATCACCACATTGCAGCTCTCCCGCAGGACCATCGTTCTTATCGGGACGTGATGCCGTACGAGCCTGGAGTTGCGCTCATACAAGGCGATGTTGTCAAACACCAAATGTTATCATTGAAACAACCAAGTTACAGCGGAAGTCAAGTATTGTGTACCAAGCACACAATCAGAGTGATACGCAGCGAAGCTCACGATAGGGTCAAATGAAATGCCTCATCGAAGCCAAGGCCACGAAGGCGATGAAATACTCTTGCTCTTTCTTCTAGCCCACAAAGGTACTTACAGTTCATACATCATGTCTTGTATATCCAAGCAGGGCCACTACGCCTGCGTACCTGAAATATTGCCCACAAACGTGGGTCAGTACATAACCGTACTGGTGAGCGGGGTAACCCACTCGTCTAAGCCGACACTAAGTAAAATAGTGAATGCAACAGTTATATGGTGATCTCTCTAGTTGAATCCTAGATTCATTTCATGGCATATAGATGACATGTTAAGGAAAGCTGTAAAGCAGTTTAAGCATGCAAGCATTCAACTCAAACCAAACGACAAGCAGTTTAATATATCCGACCCGTCTAACTCAATGCCATCGCTTGCACGATAACATATCGAACCTTCAGTCTCGCCTCAATATCCATCCTCAACCAACAGTTTATATCCCAATCTCGAGTGCACACTTTTGCCGAGGCAAGGTGGCCGCGCCTACACGAAAGCCAAACCAACAAAAGAAAAGCAAGCCAACTCTTATCTATATGAAGTTACTGGCAAAGCCATAAAGGACAAAATCTAAGCATTAACGGCGCTCCCTATCAGCCCGGGTAGCAAGCCCCGCTGGAGGTCCCGCAATGCATCGTGACTAGCACGAATCAAGATTTCCCTCCGGATCGATACGGTCCCAGTGCCCCGGGAAGCCGTTTCGAGAAAATGTCAAACCCTGTGTACACAGGTTGTCCGTGACATGCAAAAAGTAGGTATGACGAGAGGATCGAACATTCTCGCCCCACCAAGCGATCCTAGACTCGTTCAACCGATATCCAACCGAAGCATCCATAACCATTCTTCCAACATATCCAACCAAGGAGTCCAAATCTCGACCTCAATATATATATCCCAAGGCACCAAAATACTCATAAGCACAATCTCTCAAGTTGTGCCCAAGTTATGCCCACACTTCACATTGTCGCTTCCCAACACAGTATTTCACATTGGGTGCAACACCCCACACTCCGAATAATCCCATGGCACAATGCCCCAGCAGTGGCACAATACCCTCGCCGATGCAGTTGTTCGGTTTCGAACCACAACTGCTCGCTTTGCAAGACAAAGCGACCCAGTGAAACTCGTGCACGGATGCACGCTCGCTCGTCCGGATTCCCGATATTCTCATTGTGTCATTCCAACTTGTATAATTCCAACCGTCCAAGTATAATCCCAATAATCCAACCGACTGCCTCAAATGAATAATCCAACTATCGTACCAACTATCCAACGCGTAAATCATTCAAGCCACAATCCTACCAAGCCAACGATGTACACTCTATGCACGCCTCAGTGTAGTGATTCCCAATGTTTCAGCCCAAGTGTTCAAGCCTTTTACGTGTTTTCTATATTATTAGGCATGAAGGAGTAGAGGAGAAGGGAAAGAGCCCACTCACAATGATTAATCCCGTTAGGCATCCTGTCATGCCGATACGGCCAATCCCTTGAACCCGTGGTCCGATGCAAGCGCGATCTACTCAACTGGTATGACCGTACGATCAGGCCGTGCTCTCCAAATCATTCGACCGATCGGATTAAGGAAGACGGCATTATCGCTTCCATCCAGCTATTCAGTACTGTTCTGAACGAACACCTGATTTCTATCGAACCCGCTAGCCACCTGCACATTGAAACCAACTCGATTAATTCTTCTTCCCAAAATCCAACATTTCAAATATAACCAGCATTTGATTCATTCGATCCAACTCAGCGTAACGCTCCGAGCGGTTGCGGGGCGTTACAATAAGTTCTAGGATATTTGGAATATCTGATGTGCTTTACAGGAAGCACGTGTAGTACCCCGCTCGGTACTATGTACAAGTGATATCGCCTTGCTTGCTCAAACGAAAGTCTTCTCGGAGAGTTCCCGACCGATTAATCAAAGTGAGTGGGCAGAACTGCATTCTCTGATTCTTGCACGACTTAATAATGAATCTGAGTTTTTGAATGCTTGTTTGCTTAAGAAGAATGTTTTCATAAGAGAATGATAGAACCGACTCAGTATGCTAATAAGAGAACTCACATAGCTTATTATCGAAACGAATCTGCTGCCTACTAAGAGAATAGGAATGCTTGTCAGAATAAGATAGAATCATTGCTATGTTAAAGAGAATAAGAAATGTTGCATGCTTAGAAACACCGACACAGCTATCAAACGAACCTATGCTATGCTAAGAAAGATAAGTAAATGAATGGCTCGAATATATCCCTTTGAATATGCTAAGAAGAAGAGATAGTTATTGCATGTTAACTATAAAATCAATCGTGCTTGCCTTAATATGTTTCGCTTGTCTGTTTGCTATATCGAAATGCTATAAGTGAAATATGTGAATGCAGTGACTAATAGTACGCCCTGAGGATACGGCTCGCAAGGGTCTAGTGGGGTGTGCTATTAGTAATGTGATAAGATGTGCTTCGTTTTGATAAGATGTGTTTCGCTAAGACTGCATATGTTTTGCTTGATCATTGCTTTGCTTGCACTATGTGGTATGTCATTGCATTGGTCTCGGACAACTTGTGCACAAGGTCTTATCTCTCGAACGATTCTTAGGGCACTGGGAATCGCTCGGTCCGGAAGAGATTTTTGGATCGCCTTGAGGTATACGGCCCGAAAGGGGGTCTAGTGGGGCGATATGTCTATTAGTGTGGTGCAGAACCCATGATGTCACAGCTGCTAGTACTCGGGTGTGTTGGTAGTGCTGGACCTCGTGTGACAGCTGCCGACACCCATGCGTGCTAGTGTAGAGCTGAACCTTGGGCAACTGCTGCTAATCATGGGGCGACCCATGGACCGTCATATAGATAAGGCGCATGCTAGGTTTACCTTCTTGCATACTATCGATTGATGACACCAGTGTTTGATACGTAAGTTATAAATATGCAAATTGTGACTAACTTGTGTGTCTGCTGCAGGGATAACCGTTCGGCTATGGGGTAAAAAATATGAGTTATTACATAAGTCTGCTCATTCATTTTGTCTGCATCGTAGAGATTATCTGTTAGTGCTTCATGCATTGCATCGGTCAGACAATGACTATTAGTGCGGGAGAGCTGAACCTCGGTCTCAGCTGCTAATAGTATCAGAATGTGAGTCATTGGTTAGCTAGATTACCGCTACCGATCCTGAGTTTCTCGGAGACCGAATTCATATAAGCTAGTCCTTCTGTGTGCTTAAAAAGTATGATAGTCCATTTGATATGTTGCCTCAATTCGATATGTTCAGTCTGCTATAAGATCTTTGCCCCAAGAGATAGATTTTGTGCACAATACATGTTGCACACTACACAATAGAGCACTGTCCCAATTCGTAAGCTTATAGTTTGAATATGCAAAACTGTTTCAAAGTTATGTTTTTAAAGATGTAATCTGACTATAGTTCTGAACTGCATGAAATGAACCTAAGTAAAAACTAGCAAGATCACTAGTAATGCAATATTTTGCCACATGATTACTTAGTATGGGTTTCAGGGGGTGTTGCTTCTGTTCAGTTGTTTTATCTCACCAGTACTTGCATAAAGTGCTGACCCACCAACAGTCTGCTTGTTCTCAGGTGCTCGTTCGTCCGAGGAAGCGATAGCCGTGCCTCATCCCAAGGAACCGGAAATCTGGAGTCGATGCCTTGAGACGTATCGAGATGGAGCTGCTTTTGTATAGAGGGACATAATGTATGGAATGGTGTTATTGTAATCGAGAGAAGAGTGCTTGAGCGATCTGTAACCTAGGCCTTGCGCCGCTTGTAACACTTCTGATTATCAATAAAAGAGCCTGTTTTCATATGCCACTGTGTTCTTTACTTTTCTGCAATATGTGTGACGCTGCTTCAGTATTGAATAGCTTACTTGCCCTTGTTCAAAGCTTTGGCCTTGTGCAAGTGCATCTTAGGCTTGCACGGCATCACGTCCCGATAAGAACGATTGTCCCGCGGGAGAGCTGTAACGTGGTGATTCATGTTCAGCGGGGAGTATCGGGCTTGCGGGAGATTTGGGGCGTGACAGCACGGTAGCACAACACTATAAAGGAGCAGAGAACTCCATGCTACAGTGGGTGACACCACCATGAGGTTCCTTAATGGCATAATGCCTCAGCTTCGTGAGCCATATCACAGCGGCGTAGCACCGCATATAGGCAGGTGGCCTAATGCTGTAAAATAAAGAGTGGTAGGCTGCACTGCAAAGAGGTCGGTGTCCTCATGTTATAATGGTGTGACACCAGCAAGAGGTACCTAGAGAGGGTAAAGCCCCGGCTACGCGAGCCATGTCACAGCGGCGTAACACCGCAAGGAAGCACAAGACTTCATGCCGGATAGTTTGACACTACAAAGAGGCTGGGACCTCATGCTATAGTGGATGACACCACAATAAGGTGAGACCTCGGCTTTGGGCCATGTCACAGCGGAGTAGTACCGCAAGAAAGCGCAAAGCTTCATGCCAAGGACTCTTTAAAAGAACTCACCTAGTGTGTATGGAAAGAGATATAGGCCGTCTCTTGAGGGTAAACTTGTAGATGCCCAAGATACATACACCGAAACCAGTCATGCACAGGGCCTTTAATGTGCAACCGGAAGCACAGCTGATGTCATTGTGTGAGTGAAAAGAATTGCAGCTACGGTACAGAATTCAAGGCTTAGTCCATTCTTGTATCATACTGTTATTCGACCCATGCAGGAAAATTCAAGTTAAAGCGACATCTATCCTAATGAATGATGGACAGTCACTGTGGGAAACTTTCAACCCATATATTGAGATGTGTGGGAGATTGTTGGTATTTTTGCCTTTGGACTAGTAAAGATAGTCCCACATTGGCTACACCACCAAGTGGGTATCTCAATATAATACTTTGTATGTGTTGAGGTGTGCACATGGGTATGGTGGGGCACATGGGTGCTATGTGGGGATATTTTAATAGGAGGAAGAATGATTAACTCCTCAATGAAAGCTTTTAAGCTTTTTGTCATGCTCTTGAACATTATTCCATAGGAGCTAAGCCCCAAAGGGACTTAGCGACTCAGACTCGGACTCGGACTCGATCTCGGGCTCAAGAGCGCAAAGTGGCGCTTTGTTGGCACACTTTTCACTTAGCACGTCAGCATCATCACAAGGCGCTTGTGCACTTTTGTTGCGCTCGTGCACTCGTTTTATGCGTGAATTTTATGCTCGGGTTGCATGCACGTGTTGCATGAACGGACGCTGAGCGGGTGCTGAATGGGCGCTGAGCGAGTGCTGAACGGACGCTAAGTGGGCTATGCATTGCGCTGCGATTGTGGAATATCAATTTTGTATATTAATTTTTTAGTCCTACATCGGAAATAAGAGAAGGATGGGCTTTCATTCTTCCCTATTTATAGAGCCCTCTAGCCTCCTTTTGAGACACACAGAAATTGAGAAAGATGAGTCCAAAGGAATCCGTTCGAGTCACACAAAGAGGTGACTACGAGCGTTCCAGAAGTTCTCTTGTGAACTTACTGGTTCCTGGGAGCAGATCGTCGATAGAGGATGAATCTTGCTTTGAGCAACGGTAGTCTTCACTGCCCCAACAAGAATAATTTTATTTTATCTTCTTCTCATTTTTCTTCTTTCTTGTTCTATCTCAATTGCAACTGCGTTTGCAAGGAAGAACAACGCTTGTTTCTGCCAGTTGGTTTCTGGAGTTGACTCTCGTCTTGAGTTTAGATCTCCGTTCAGGAAGATCTTGTTCCATCCTAACAAGCTCGTTCAGAGTTTTGTTGCTACCTGTCTAACAAGCTTGTTCAAAGTATTGTTGCTACCGTCCTAACAAACTCGTTCAGAATTTTGTTACTATCTTCCTAACAAGCTCGTTCAGAGTTTTGTTTCTGGCATCTGTTCAATCCATCAGAAGATCTGTCTCAGGAAATAACAAATACTACTATACAAAATATTATAAGACTTACAAGATTGCTACAACTTGACAATCGACAAACATACATCCTTTAACAATCCAAAAAATTCAATTTCAAGCTTTTCCGGACAGCATAATTTGAAGTTTAGCTATAAATGTGATAGGGATTATTAGATCAGATTGAAGAAGGAGGAGGAATATGATTCTAAAATATTAAATTATTAAAATATTTTGGCAAATTTTTTTATTCTAAATATTGAAACTAGCATATACCCCCACTATTTATTTTAACTAGCAAATACTTCTATTTCTTTGTACGTACATAATTTTTTTTTAAGATATGTCCCTACTATTTTAACCTAAATCTCTATTGTTTTATACATATTGGGGGTATATGCTAGTTAAAAAAATAATAGTTGTAGTTTCAATATTTAGAATGAAAGTATTTGTTAAAATATTTCAATATTATTTTAAGATAAAGAGAGATTTCTGAAGCAAATAAGAAATTTTGGCGACTTATGTTAGAGAGAGTTTTAATGGAGCTATATGCAAAAACGACCCATCTGACAATTGTAGCCCTACCGACGGAAAACGTCGGTCCCAACATTCTGTTCATGTGTCAAACTTTGGGTGTCAAATTTAGTTGGTGCAAATAAAATCTAGCAAATTCTTCATCCCTCTATATATAACCGTAGAAAAAAGAGGAAAGAGAAAAAAAATCTAGCCGTTTCTTTTTCATCGATCACTGCTCCAATCTCGCTCGGAGGTGAGGAAAACCCTAATTTTTTTGTCAAAATTTGTTAGATCTGATGTTATTATTCAATTTTATTGCTAATTTTTTTCTGATACTGGGATTTGGGCCAGAAATTGTGGGAAATTCCCAATTTGGAGTTGTAATTATTGATCCGATTGTTAGAATTTGGTTGGAAATGTTGACTAGTGGTTGATGGAACTGGAATTATTGTTATTTGCTGTCGAAATTTGTTTGAAATCCCTAGATATGAAAAAAAGATCCGGTCTTGATGGTTGGGGGCTGTTGTTTTGGATCCGACCCGGTTTTACTGGATCCGAATCCGGCTTTGGGCGGGAAGGTTCCCAGTGGACGTAGATTACACTTGGCAAAGAGAAAAGGTGTATGAATTGTGAGGTTTAAGGTGTATGAATTGTGAGGTTTTAGGTAGTTTTTGTGTGGATTGTAGCCGAATATCGGGGGACCCGGGCCGACGTATATGGTGAATGAGTAGGACATAAATGGGTCATGTTTTGCTTCGACAAGACAAGACAAGACTTTTGCTTACAGATGCCTAGATAGCGGGGCAAGTGAGTACAGGAACATCAACATACCCCTAAACAAGAGATGCATGCCAGTGATTAACTATCAATTTCCATAACTCATTCATGTTGTTATTTCGTTCACACATATTTTGTTCGATTCCGGGTCCATGTTCACTAGTAATGTAGGTGATGGTCGCCGATCATATCTCAGAGATTGACCAGCTGGGATGGATTGGCTATTCACCTCTAGTATGGAACATGGGTACGGGTAGCACGACTTGTTAGCCCTATTTTGACAGTTAAATGGATTTTATTGTCTTCAATATTACCATTTTGAGTGATATATCTTTGTTCGGTTCATCTTGTAAGATTCGGTTCGGCAGGCTCAGCACATTGGCTATCTGGACCAGAAACTTACCGGGGGATCCAGTTAACTATGATTCGGAGCTGACCCAAAGTTTATTTTGAGCGGATAGGATACGGTCTTTATATAGAGCACTCGAAACCCATCCTTAGTGTATATGAGTGGTGTTCAGGTCGAAAACTTGGGCATGTAGGAGTTTCAAGTCCGGGACCAGCACCACCTGGACCTTACCTGTGGCAATAGCAGCCCTAATCTTGATGTTGTAATGCTTTGTTTATTAGTGGTGAGAACTTTAACACAGGGTTTTTGCAAGGTAGTCAAAGGCGCACTCGAGGCGCAAAGGGTCCAAATCGTCCGAGGTGCAATGCGCAGCGTGCCCGAGCGACGCGAGGCACAAAAATTATATATATATATATATATATATATATATATATATATATAAATTCGGATTTCTATATTGATAAACGTGTGTGACAAATTCTCCCATGTCTAGGTTGCAATCACATTGAATTGAGTGAGTGAGAGAGAAAACAGTAAAAAAAAAAGGTACATCAGTTCAAAAACAGTCTAAAAATAGTACATCAGTTCAAAAAAGTCTAAACATGTTAATTTTTTTACAAGATTTTGAAGGCGCGCCTTAGCTATTCCAAGGCGCTCGGAAAATGCGCACCTAGGCGCGCCTTAGGTTCGCCTTAAGAATTGCGTCCCGTCTGGAGTGCCCTGAGGTGCTGCCCCTGCGCCTAGGAGCAAGGCGCGCCTTTGACTACATTGCGTTTTTGTGGGATTCATTTTTGAAACCTTCATGATCTCATCGAGAAAAAAAACTTTTGTTCTATAGTTGATTTTACAATTTTGCCCTTTGAGCAATGTCAGCTTGCTGGGAATTGATTTTATTTTTATTTTTTATGGTTCAATTGTGTTTATAAAGTATAAACATGATTTATTTGGTTAATAGTGTAATTTGTCAATTCCGTTTCGGCTCAGTCAATTTTGTAGGAGATTTAGCAGAACTCTGTAGCTATTAATACACTTGTCAGCAAGCACTAGTTCTATATTGTTGCTTCCAGTTGAACTTAGGGTCCATGAAGAAATTTTAAATAGTTGTTTTTTTCATGAGACATTTGTACGTAAGTTGTTTCTAATAGAAACAGTTCCCTGACTTATTTGAAAAAGTAATTCTTCTCTTTTCCTTCCCCAAGCTTTTTGTCACGAGACGCGACCAAATGTTCCTCTTAAGTATAAATCTATATGCATGTATGGTTGTGTTTCCATAGTGAGATCAGTTTGCATCCTGCCTTGGATAATTAAATTAAACTAGATACCCTATCCTATAAATTTAACTTCAAAGGATCTATTATGCTTTTTCTAACTAAATTAGAGATTTCCTCGTTCATCGATTTTGATAAAATATGGAGTCAACTAATGATAGCTTATTGGGTTGAAGTTCTACGATAGCATATAGCATACAGATTCAGGATTTTTGTCAGTGGTCTGTTTGTCATTTGCATTTGATGAATATCAAAGAATGTTGATATGTTTGCAGATTAGTCTATGCCTACTTCTACGTCCTGCCAACCGTTATTTTAGCGCACACAGGAGGACTCAGTTCCTGTCAAACCTGCCTAATTTCTTGTCTTCTCTCTACTTTTGGCTAATTCCTATATTCCTAGTAGAGGATGGAATTAAGGAATTGCTATTCTAATTCCCAAGACACTGGGAATAAAACCACAATTTCTAAATTTTGATTTTTGGTTGAGTAATTCAGGAATTAGGCATTGTTCCTGAATTAACTGATTCCTCAATTACCAGATTCCCCATATCCTCATGCAAATATCACCTAAATGTTTAGGTGGTCCTTAGATACTTCGTGAATCACTTGCCATTTTGATAATACATTTTGCAGTATATTTGGCATTAGCTGATAAGAACCACTTAATGAATCATTAGACAAGCCACTTAAAAATGTTGATATGTTTGCAGATTAGTCTATGCCTACTTCTACGTCCTGCCAACCGTTATTTTAGCGCACACAGGAGGACTCAATTCCTGTCAAACCTTCCTAATTTCTTGTCTTCTCTCTACTTTTGGCTAATTCCTATATTCCTAGTAGAGGATGGAATTAAGGAATTGCTATTCTAATTCCCAAGACACTGGGAATAAAACCATAATTTCTAAATTTTGATTTTTGGTTGAGTAATTCAGGAATTAGGCATTGTTCCTGAATTAACTGATTCCTCAATTACCAGATTCCCCATATCCTCATGCAAATATCACCTAAATGTTTAGGTGGTCCTTAGATACTTCGTGAATCACTTGCCATTTTGATAATACATTTTGCAGTATATTTGGCATTAGCTGATAAGAACCACTTAATGAATCATTAGACAAGCCACTTAAAAATCTATGTTTGCAGATATTATGGAATATAGGCATATATCGCATTGATTAATATGGGCAAGTCTCCGTACGCTATGGAATATAGAAACATATTCTGAGGTCAATTTATATACATATTCTGATGAAAAACAAATGTGTATTACATGTGGGAATCAAATGTAAGATGAACACATTATTGTATCGTACTTTTCTTTGTGAAGTTATTGCCTTGAAACACATATACTACTGTTGGGTATTCGAGGGAAACATAATAAAGCAAGCATGTTGATCTTAGACTTTACTCGAAGATTGACTAATATAGAAATCTTGTCTAACACTGACCAAGAAATGGGGATCGTACTTGAGTGTAAGCATGAACCCTGGATGCTTTTACACCATTGTGATGTACAAATTTACATTTGGTACTAAGAGTTGGTCTTATGGTTATATTTTTGAAAAATACATAGGCAATATTCTATTAATCAATGAGATCAGATTCATCTAAAATCTAACTATGAATTTTATGCTAAGTGTATTGTGAATATGAGGAGAATGCTCTATAAAATGGGTATAGCATATAACTATATATGGAGTTCATTATATCGTGAGTGGACCCAAGTGAAAGCTGTTACTGCAATAATTATAGTATCAGTTGGTTGACATGAGGTAAGGTTTCAGGATAATGTGTTCTTAATGAAAATCAAGATTAATTGAGATTCAAGTAAAGGAGATAATGGCAAATGAAAATGCTTATGTATAACATGGTGACGGAGAATCGGCCAAGTTAGCTCGAGCAATGCTCAATGAAGAGGTGGGGGTTGCCTTGGGATAGGTATACAAATGTGAGGATTAGGTAAGTGGGGAAGACCTAATATTAGATGGACTGTCAGAAATGGTTGAGAAAGGTTTGTAATGTCAATTATGCAAAGCATATACAAATGATCAGCGAACAAGAATCACTTGTTCCCACCATAAATTGTTTTAATGCATTGAGGAACAGAAAATAGTAGGATGGATTTGGTCGAATTATTTCAGGTTCTGCGTGTAAGGATCACCTATATTGTGACTCAGTTTTCAGGTGGCTCAGTTTCTGGGACGACTGCAACAGAAAGAATTGGGTTTCTGTATAGAGATGATGTTAGTTGTCACAACTAGAAGTATTATGAGGATCGACAAGAATTGACATGCCACACTACCTTATCAAAATAACAGCAAGCCTTTCAGCCTATAATTGAGCCCAATGAGTGCCAATTTTTTGATCAAATAATTTGCAGGAGCCTCCTGATTCCTCAGTCTACTTCGTAACAGTTAAGACTGGATACTTTACTTTAGAAGAATCAACGATGAAATATTTAATCATCTTACCAAAACATTTTTGTGCTTCCCCTAACTGTTTTAATTGGTATTAGTTGAAATGAAATGTTGCTGTTGTAGATTTTCTTGATATTTCTGTTTGCTAACTGTATATATTTTTTTACCCTTTGATAAATGTTTTGCTGACAAATCAGCAACAATTTTCTGTTTGCACTTCTAACTTTTGGTTTTACAACAGTAACTCTTTAATCAAGAATGGGACGTGGAGTCAGCAGTGGGGGTGGGCAGAGTTCTTTGGGTTACCTTTTTGGGAGTGCTGAAGCTCCCAAACCTGTTGCTGGTAGTGCTAAGCCTGCTGAAAATCCTGCTCCTCCAACTGCTGAAAAGCTGAAGGAGATTCCAGCAGGGATCCAGGGCAGTGCTGGAAACAACTACTTCCGAGCTGATGGCCAGAACACTGGCAATTTCATTACAGTATGATCTCTAACCCACTTATTTATCTGTTGATTCCTATACTTCTAATAGTATTTTTTGTCTATAATATCCTTATTCACATGTTCTAGCCACCAATCTATATATGGAACAGTTAGTAAATCTGGCATTGGTCATTTTTAACCGCCATCAACTAAGCCTAATTCATTTGGTCCATTCAAGCTGAAGATGTTTGAAACTTCCTTTCAAACATTGAAAGTTCACACCAAATTACTCCCTCTTATTTTATATATATTGAAAACATAGGCATGCAAATAGTCTCATGCTATGCTAAGTGAATTTATCACATATTTTTTTTACAATTACTGGTTCAATTAGCCATTATTGATTAAAACAATTTATTTGATGTAAAAATCACTAATACTAAAGCTATCTTCAGTTGTAGCTACAACAACAACATGTTATTAGTCTAAAAAACAATAACATCAACTTATTATCTCACTAATACTAATAGTAATGACGTCATTATCATTTCTGTTTGGTTTGATGTTTAGTCCTGGTTGTGAAAGACTTCTTTTTTTTTTTTTTTTTTTTTTAGGGTGGGGGGGGGGGGGGGGGGGGGGTGGGGTGGAGGTGTTGTTCAAGTATGGTTCCCTCAAGATTAAGCACTATTTTATCAAATACTAGAAGAGTGCAAAAGTTAAAACAACATTATCGTAAATGGTTTGGTGCATTACCTCCTATGTTGCACCTCCTATGTTGCATGGAAACATGGGGGTGGGTGTTGTTCAAGTATGGTTCCCTCAAGATTAAGCACAATTTTATCAAATACTAGAAGAGTGCAAAAGTTAAAACAACATTATCGTAAATGGTTAGGTGCATTACCTCCTATGTTGCACCTCCTATGTTGCATGGAAACATGAAAAGGGAGTTGTAGCTGTATCATGTCCATATCGGGCAACATAGGTGACTAGTTGTACCTATATGAAAAATGTGTGTATCCTGTATCTGTTGGTGGATTATGCACCACGTGTAGATACGTCCTCTATTGCAAAAAGTTATAACAACAATATCTTAAATGTTTAAAATCATGTTACCACGTATCTCTCGGCCAAATTAGTTGTCATGACTCTTAGACAGTTTAATTTAAATTAAACATGCAAGCAGTCGATCGGGAGGCCATCTCATGCATTGACTCCGTGCTCTAGGTACTCACGTGCTTGAGAATGAATGTACAAATTTTAAGTCGCATCCTACAGTCTGTTATTCATCACACTGACATTACTAAGTCGCCACAGAAACTCAGCTAATTCTAGCTCATCTGTAGGCCTAATCAGAAAAGATACTAGATTTTTTTTTTTTTGGAAAGGGGCACGTAGGCCCTTGGTAATTAATCCCCGCCACTCCCCAACTGGTGGTCGAACACTCGACCACCCGGGCTACATGCCTCTCCACTAACCACTAGACTGGAGGGTCATTTGGCAAGACACTATATATATATATATATATATATATATATATATATATATACAAGATATGAGCAATATGCTCATATTCCTACATGAGTCATGCACGTGTACCAATAGGAATGGACTCCCATTCCTAATTTCCTATTGGTTCACGTGTGCATTGGCTCATGTTGAAATATGAGCCTATAAACAGTTTAATTTCCTATATATTCATTCTGCATCATTAGAGCATCCAATTGGCCTCTCTCTTCATTGCATTGTATATTGTCGTGTGTTCTTCCTTTCGTACCCAGACACACTAGTAAACATTTAATTCTTGTGCAGGACCGGCCTTCAACCAAGGTGCACGCAGCCCCCGGTGGTGGATCCTCTCTTGGCTACCTTTTTGGCGATGGTGCGAAGTGAAAGTTCTTCTGCTTCTGACTTGAGAATGTTGCTCTGCTGCAAAAGCACAGTTTGAGAAAGAAACTCAATTTGAAATTTGTTTGTTCTTGAAGACTGCTTAATATGAAATTTGTTGTATGTGTTGTGGCGGTGGGGGGCTGAAGTGTTGTGTCCTTTGCTTTGTTGACTGCTATCTGAAAGTGTATGGTGTTCCCAAGTCAATTGCCTCATATGTTGTTGGCTTTTAAATCATGTATGGCTGTGTTTCTTCTGTTAATTCTGTGTTTCTGCGTATGTTGATCATTTGGGCATGTTGAGGTGTTCCAGCCAGCCGACTTGAGTTTGGTTTTGCATAGAAAACACAAGTTTGCTTTATTCACCTTAATTTTTGCATAGCATTTATATGGATTTCTGGCTTCGTTTTTTTTTTATTCAAACAAATTAATCTCAGGGACGACAATACTAAAACAGGCAATAATAGTGTGAAATAGGTTTAATTAGACTTGAGTTGTCTAGTTTAGATTTTCGGCACGGTTGACCTGCTAAACTGTTAATAAATATTTTAAGATTAATTAGATCTAGGGTTTTAGAAATATTTTATTAATGGATTTTGGATGATCTACATTAGTGAATCATTTCGGGATCAAATTTCTAAGTTGGACATCTATCTTCATGATCCAGGCAGGCCTAAAATCTAATTAACTAGAAACTACCAAACACAAAATGGTTTCAAGTACATCCGACCACAACATAAAGAGAGAATCGATGCTCGTAGAACTTTGAATTTTTGTTGTGAGCTGGAAATTGTTGAAAAGCCTGCTGGCATATTCAAGAAAATGTTGTAATCTTGCCAAAGAATTTATGCACTGAATCTGAAGCAACTCTCTCTATCAAGGTTTTTTGCAGTATTTGTTTCGGATTCTTCCATTGAGTTTTCAGAGGTTTTGAATCGGTCGATTTCGGCAGTTTTCAGTATCTGCCGGTACTGCACAAGTGCAAAACCTTGCTTGCCACCAAGGTTAGCTTTTCTCCATGAGCAAAATCACCCCTATTTCTACATGCTGATGGATTTTCGACTGTAGGAAGAAAAATTTATTCACGAGGCAAACAACAACAACGAACAATGTACTTCAAATCTTCTCAACTTAGTAACTCCAAACTACAACTAGGCTAAAATTTTCTAAGTTGGTTCATATAACCCTGATTATATGATGAAACTAATGACCTTACATATGAACTCTGGACATGCTTACATACATTGTGAAGTTATCCTCAGAATGACCCTAGTCTCTTTGCTGTCCCCTGTCCCCTGTATATAGGTTCCTTCAGAACTTCAGATGTTCCCATTTCCTTCTTTAGCCTATTGCCTTGTCGGTCGTCGACGTATCTTGTTCTCCAGCAACACCTGATGCTAAAATGAACCAAGTTCAGAATTGAACCTTTTCAACAATTAATGAAACAAAAGAATTTGCACGCTAGGTCTAAATTTGAGAACGAGGCTTATCATTTTTCCTCTGATGATCTCGCCCATGACTAGTGCCTTGATTCTGGCCACACATTCACTAGGAGGTACGGTTCATGAAAAGGGAAAAGAAAGAAAAGAAGTTACCTTGGCCTGAAGAAGCAGCTATTGCTTCTGTATCCGCTGCAGGCATTGTGATAGGCATGCTTGAAACATTAGACCATTCATCTTTTTCTGATGACAAGGTCTCTAATAGATTCTTTAGGTCTTCGAAAGGCACAGGTGGCGGTTCCATTTTTTCTTGGTCAGTCTTCAGTCCTTCAGTTGGCAAGGATGCTGTGGCAAAGTCCTTAGGGTCATTCTCTAGGTTATCTGATGGCTTTGGCTCCGGCAATTGAGACAATATTTCCGAGTCATTCTTCTGGTTGTCTGATGGTTTCGGCAATTGAACCAATATTTCTGAATCGTTCTTCAGGTTATCTGATGGCTTTGGCATAGGAAGTAATATTTGTGAGTCATTCATCACGGTATCTGATGGGTTGGAAAACTGAACCATGTTTTCCAAGTTCTTCACGTTCTCGTTTGGAACCGTTGACGGCTCCATACCGCTGGGGTCGTTATTCAGATCATCGGTTGGCACTAACGAGGGCTCCACATTTCCTGAAGCCTGCAGGAACATAATATTTCAGATCTACAATTTGTACTTGCTACTTTAACATCTAATAACTTCATATGAGAGACATGAGTCAGTTTAGCATTTAGTAAGAGTATTATTGCAGGAATACGTTGAGAGACATACGAGTCAGTTTAACATTATAATAATAGTAATTAATCCAGGAATGTGTTGGTTATTGTGTCTTGAAATCTGTGATGCAAGACATATCAGTTGCACAGCTATGATGGTAATTTGTGGGTCTTCTGTATTAGCATGACCTTTTATATCATTGCAAGTTGCAAACAGTTATTCCTAAGGCATGACCGCTTCAATCTAGCTTGATTTACTTGACAATCATTGACTAGAGTAAATTATACTTGTCTAATTTTGTATCATTATTGTTTAGCACAATCTAATATTGTTGTAATTTTAATTTTATTGCTACCTTAGCACTAGTATTTCCTAGATCTCATTGACTATAATTTTTGTGGCTGCCTAAAGTGACTAGCTATTATTTTAGCTACCCTATGGAAAACCTATAGCTTCTCAAGAAAGTAGGCTAGATATGATGATATTAGAAGGGTCTTAGTCTTAGGCTTCCATTGTGTGGACAAGGCGAAACCCTAGCATGAGTATTGTCTTATTAATACTGCATCAGGAATAGATTACTAGCTAAAGAGCAAGTTCGGGTGGCGAGTCTTCCTAATATTCCTTTCATCTCTCAAAACTGAATGCAAGTAAGAACAATCTCTTCAGCAAGTTCTTCCATACTTCAGATCCATGAAACTTAAGCAAAACTTAAGGCTGGGCTCGGGGCTAGATGTTACTGATTAATGATACAAATTCTAAGTTATTGCTTGACCTCATTCAAAGAGGAGCGGGTGGTTATCGAGGTTTGCAAAGCCTATAACTTAAGCATGTTGGATGCACCCAAATCTCGTTAACCAAAAGGCGAATAGGATCAGCACGAAGAATTTCAGGTTATGAAATAAAGGAAAGATCTTTTTACTTTTGGGCCTGAGAGGGCATGGCAGACAGTGGCTCCAAGCGAGTGCACAAGGTATAGAAAGTCACCAGCTAATCGAACTGTACATGAAGTCTTGGAACACCTTGACCTGCTGGGAAGGTGTCTGGCAGGAGATAAAAAAGAAAAAGCAACCAGGTGATAAGCGAGTAGACTTGGCTGCGGAATAGCTGTTTGTTTTCTCTCATTTTTCCTTTCAGCTTGTGTATGGTTTGAATGAAGGAGAGGAGCATAAATGAGATTTCTAGGTATAGAATGCAATCCTGTGAGTTATCAGGAGAATATAAGCATGATACAGTTGCAGAATCGAATCTCGCTAAACAAATTCGTCTTGTTTCTTTTCCTTTAGGGTTGTGGTGGTGAATTTGGAATGTGAGTATGTGGTTTGCATTGACAGAGAAAAATAACCAGAAAATGGCATGTGGACGTAGAAAAGCTAACCTCATTTGGCTGTAAAACATCAACCTTAGTAGTTGAGTTGGATACGTTTGGAGCAAGAATTTCCATAGGCTGCACCTGTGTCATCAATTCCTTTCCATATGCAGTAGCAATTTGCCCGTGGCCTGATCTTTTCAATTCCTGAGGGATGATGGGGACAGTATTCAATACTGATTGGGGCTCAATTACTTTACTTGTTTCAATGTCTGTTCCCATTCTCCTCCTGATATCGTCAGATCAACATTATTTTTGTGAATTCTATAAAGTTGGGACATGAGGAAGAATAGTAATTAGCACTTACTTGTTGGGGTATGCTTGACTGTCTTCGCTGGAGCATGCCGTGGTGGAAATTAGGATACCTCTGAGCTTTTGACCATTTACAGTTGTTTCTATTGTGTATGCATACTGATTTGACTGCAATATTCTAGCTTCAAATGTAACCTTTCCGCTAATAGAACTGGATCCTGACTGAATGCCTGCAATGTCAGTAGTACCTGTAAGCTTGCCAAGATTCTTTCATATGAAATATCAAAATGATAATTGTCACACATGATTCCAGATTTAGTATTTCTTGAATTTCTAGAATTTAATTTTTTCTTATAATGTATTCCTGCTGTATTTCTCATGTTGGTTCTTGTCGTTTTATTTATTGTTTTATTTGTTCCTGTTGTTGAGAGAGACTACCCGAGACCAGTAGAATACCCATTGGCATTGCCATAAGACCCGGTTTAGGACCCCCATGTAGAATGGACACTTGGTTCGGTTCATTTTGGGTGAACCCATGACTAAACCCTCTTTCTCTCCTCTCTTAGTATATATATGAGAGCTTCTCTCTCTTTCTTCTTCTTCATTTTCATTCCCCTCTTCCTCCTCTCTCTCAAGCTCCCTCTAACCCTAATCCTAAGGGAAAGTTGCTGCGACTTGGACCGTGAGAGGTAGAGGCTAGGAGCCACCCAAGGCAAGTACATCTTGCTCAATGGTGAAGTCATGAATTTTCGGATTTTTATATATGTTGTTGTTTTAAAAAAATTATTTGATGGAAAATGTTCTCCTTTAGTTGTTGATCATATTTAGTTCTTGGAGTTTTGGATTTTGATGTATAGATTTTTGTAGATCTGAGTTTCAAGTTTAGGGTTTCTATGTGTTCCATGAGTTTTTCTTGGTTTTTATCTATTAAAACTTAGTGTTTTCCAAAACTAGTGGTCCTTATGTTATAGCATTTCATTTCGTGCAATTTGGCTTTTGTTTCACTTGATTTGGAGTAAAATCGAAATTTTTATGAAGAAAATAAATTTTCGGTTTTTGAAGCTTTCGGCCATGGCTGAACCTGCTGTTGGAGAAGACGAAGTCTTTATGCGGCCAGTGAGCTATGCGGCTGAGAGTGCCATGCGAACCGAGAGGGTTATGCGGCATGAACTCTTGCCGCATACTGACAGCATGTGTCCATCTTGTTGGACGTATGACTGCTTATTTACACAAGTGTCCTTGAACACTTTGTGCTTTCACTCGTTGAACGAATGAAAAATTCGTTAAGTCCATGCGGCCAGTAAGTCCATGCGACCAGTGGGTGCATGCGGCCAGAGGGTCCATGCGGCCAGTGGGTGCATGCAGTCAGAGGGTCCATGCGGCCAGTGGGTGCATGCGGCAAGTGAATCCATGCGGCCAGTGGGTGCATGCGGCCAGAGAGTCCATACGGTCAGTGGGCGCATGCGGCCAGGAAATCTTGTGTGCATTTTGTGTTACCTGTTGTTATGTTCTTGAGTAATTCCTTTTAGTGATTATTGTTGTGCTTCCTTATGTCGATACAAGTTTATGATACCAGACAAATTTTGCATGTGAGTTCACAAAACAACTTTATGTACAAGTTCACCATCCTCATGACACCGTGGAAATAGTTGTGTATGAAAATCTATTGCATTTGGTATCGGACAATCGAGTGTGAGTATTGTCCAATGTATCGCGTGTCGCAAATACGATAATTCATGAAAGCTCGTACTCGTGACTCGTCATTTTAGGGAGTTCTCAAGTGTCCACGACTCGAGAACTTGAAATAATTTAGTAATTACTAAACAAGATATGATTTACCTAGAACATTGGGAGGAAAGAATATTGCGTTACCTGCTACCCCGATCCCCAAGGGCCCCATGCGGCATGGACAAACCTGCTAAGCAAGGGCTCCATGACTGACCAAGTTTATGCGTGCTACGACACTTACAAGACAAGTTTATATACAATTTTATGTTGTAAAGCAAATTTATGATTTCAAGTTCAAGTTTATGCTTATAAGTTCAATTTCTGTTTATGACAAGTAGCAAGTTATGTTGTTGTATGGTTGAATGTGCATTTAATTTACTAGACAAGCGTACCCTTGGCCATCCGGGTTAACTGCAGTGTCGGTGGTAGCAATATTCTTAAAACATGCATTTAGTAATTAATGTCTGTGACAACCCTAGCTAGTTAATCGTAGCAAGCCGTAAAGTTGTTTGGCCGTTCGATGAGTGATGTCACTTTTATTATAGCTCGTTCTTCTAGTTTCATTTTCTCCCGGCGCGTGGTGAGGGTGCTAAGTTCTGCTCGGGTGAAGGTCTGCAATCCCGGTCCTTATTTGGTTTAAGGGTTGTGTTCTTGATCCAGAGTAGTTCCCATGCTCTCTTGCCGCTCGTCGCCTTACTTTCATTATTGCTTTTATCAGTTCTTTCTGTATTATTCTTGAGACAAGTACGTTGGTACCGTACAAATCTCGATATGTATTTATTTCTTACATGTCTCTTTCTGCTTATGTTGTGATGTGTTTGGTCTATCACCTTGAGCTCATTTGTGGTACTTGTTGCTTGGGGTTATGACCCCACTAGCTTTGCATGGCCAGGTTACCCCGAAGAGAACTAGGATCCACCGCGCTTCCAGCAAGATGACTCGCACTCGTAGGACTGCGGCCAAAGCTCGCGAGTGGGTTTTCCTTCTTTCACCCCTCGTCTTGATCACTTCATTTTGTAGTGTTTAGCAAGGTACAAAATTAGCTCCTTATGTTTTTGAGACTACGGTCAATATGATGTATATATTAGACCATGACTGGTATATTTGATCATGTATTATTAAACTCTGCTAGTGCAACATTTTGTATTCACTAGTTTCATGATCATATGTGATATGTAATTTGGAATGCCTTTTTACTTTCATGTATGATATACTCTTGTACTTGTGTTGTTGGATTGAGATAATATGATTTGTCGGCCTTAGGACTGACGTCATAGCATGCTAGAGTTCACCCATCTGTCTTCTAGACAACCTTAACACATTGCGGCTTACTTCGATATTCTGCAAGGTGCGGTTGGCCATGTCAGTTCCCGTATTTACCCAGTATTTTGGGAGCAGGACGTGACAATAATAACATATTGCAACTAATTATTTAGCGTACGAAGAAAAAAGATACATCCTATTATTGTGTAGAATAATATCTATACCATAGAGGAAATAAAATTGAGAAATTAGCGTATTCAAACGATTTTGAATATAACATGGAAACTGTGGCTAGCTAAAAGTTTGTCAAAATCTGCAGATTGACAACATCCCAGTTGTCTACTTTTCTTCAATAAATTACGTGCATACTTCCTTGCACTTGCCAGGTTTATTGCAAAGTGATAGCTTGCTTACTAGTTGCTGGGCCTGAGATAAATTCATGAAAGCTCACATCATCAACAATCAAATGATAATTTTGATCAATAGACTAATCTGCATGACAACATCCCAACTTTTCACTTCTCCCCAATAAATTAACTGCATACTTACATAAAGATTCTCCCCGTGTACTTCCATTGTCAAGAAAATGATGAAAGTTCCTAGATATTTTACCTCAACCTCTGAAACTAGAAAATTCCACATATTTCCTGTTATCGTCGTGTTATTAACATCATAATCCAAGCCTTCCCCCATTAGAGTGGAGTCGGCTATAGAGCATAAGAGAGCTCCACAAAGGATTTGACGAAGTTTTATAACATGAAGTCAACCCTCTTCCAAATTCTTAGCCAAAGGCTATGAGCATGAGAGGGTCATGCCAGAAAACCTAGACAGCCTGGTAGGTACCAGACCTATCTTTTGGATATCCAGTTCAGCACACGCAACCAAGGAACATCTTCCAAGTTCCCTTAGACTATAAAGACTCTAGACGAAGAGGTAACATGACAATACGAAAAGGAATGACAATCCCAAATCAACCGTCATAAACATATACAACTAAAAGAGGGATCTTCCCCTTGCTTTTGATGACTAATTAAGTTCCACATTACTTTGTTAATAGCCATATCTAATCATAGAACCTCAAAGTAACCACATTCTTAGAATTCCTTTAGTCCGTGTAATGCTTACCCATGCCTTCAAACCTTGCCATTGGCATTCGTTTGATGTAGTGGACTCATGTACACCTGTTGAATATAAACAACGAGAACAACGTCATCTTATCAGTAAATGGCATATCCATTTTAGAGATTTAATCCAAGTTCATTAATGGCTACACCTAGACTGAGCAACTTACTTAACGAAGATCCTATCCGTCCTAAAAGGTGCACCTATTGCTATTGGTCTCTGTTCACTTCTCTGATGACGCAATCGTCGCTACTCGAATTTCATTGCTATTTTCTCAGGTACATCAGATTGGATTATGTCCGACTTTTTCTTAACGGTCTTTTAGCTTTCTTCATAGATAGATTTTGGGTCCTGATATTTCTCCCAACACTTTGCCACATGGCCAAGCTTCTTGCAGGGGCGGCCCTGGCCCAGGGCAGGCTGGACGACGGCCCATGGCCCAAAAACAGACTTAAGAAACACTAATATAGATGTATCTAGAATAAAATAAGGTTGTACTATGAGCCACTCTTAACTCAAAAGAGTTGTGATGTAGTGGTTATAATGTTAGACTAACACACTAGAAGTTCTTAGTTCAAATCTGGACAACAATATTTTTCTATTATATTTACTGACTTTTTTTACATTATGTATGGGGGCCATTTCAGGAGTTCGTCTCAGCCCCAATGAGCTCAGGATCGGCCCTGGCTTCTTGCAGTCATTAAACTAAAAAATATTCAATTCATTCTGATGCACTTTTTTCTATTCTTTTTGGAAGATGCTACAAATAAAACAATTATAAATATGTGTGTTTACTAGTCACTTGTTCTGTAGCCACTCGTCTCCTAGTCATATACTTTTTCACAGCCAAAATAATTACGATCATGTACTGGAAGCTAAGAATCAGGAATTCGAGAAAGGTCAAGGCTATCAAGAAATCCGAAGGATGTGAACCTCTTCAGCCTGTTTTAGATACTATTGTTGAAGATCTTTACGTTCTTAATAAATTATCAAGTAGGTGCAGTGCAAAATATAGATGCTCCTGTAAGGAGAAATAAGATACTAGTTAAAGGAGCTAAGATAGTAGTTAAAAGAGCTTCTTGGTCTAGAGGTAGGCCTAAATGAACATGTATTGGAATTATTGAAAAGGATATGATTTTTGTTAGTGTAAACAGAGGAGACGACCCTTAACGGGGCTGAATGAAGAAAATGATTCAAATAGCCGTTCACAAATTGGGATAAAGGCTTTGTTGTTGTTGTTGTTGTTGTTGTTGTTGTATAAATTATCAGGTAGCATAGGCACTAGAAAGATGCATGGTAAATATTGGAAATCATCCACTCACAAATTTTTACCTTAGTTATAAGTCGTGTGTAAATTCGATATTTTAAATCTGTGTTAGATTTGATTTGAGGATTCATAGAATTCATGGCATCATCACTGAATTATCTTGATCATGTTTATTACAGCTAACTCATTCTGTACAGGCTCCTTGATCCTTGACATCAAAAATACACTTCCACGACTGCAATGTAGAAGAAAGTAGAGATGGTCAATTCTGATACTTGTGTCCATGATATGTAGAAGAAAGTAGAGATGGTCAATTCTGATACTTGTGTCCATGATGTTTCATGACGGGAATTTGGATATCTGCAACCCATGCATATAAATTTTTTTAGTAGTCAATTTTTCGGTAACAAAGGGAACTTCTTGATTACAGTTATGTTGATGATTACCCCATAATCACAATCTCGTGATCTTCTAGCCACGATCATAGATGAAAAGCAAGATTCCCAATTTCAGTATCGAAATCTGATCCATCTTATGCGATTGGTATCACCAGTTTTGGTGGTCTTGAATCGATTGGCTATGTTACCTGGGATTCGGATACAGGTATATATCCAAGAGTCGGACTCTTCAAACTCATAATTGAAGGACACACGGATTCGGCTAAAAAGGATCCAAATTTTGGGTACGGGGATAATGACTATTAAAATAAATATATTTGAACATGATTTCATAAAAAGATAGCATGTAATTAAATTTGCATGATTTCATAAAAAGATACATGTAATTAAATTTGCATGGCTTCATAAAATACGTGTAATTAAATTGATTTCATAAAAAGACAAAACTGTAATTATGTTTACATGGTTTCATATATTTAAGTTTATAATTAAATTTACATGGTTTCATAAAAAGACATCATGTAATTAAATTTGCAAAGTTTCGTAAAAAGACAACCCGTAATTATAAACTATTAGTAAACTTTACTGAACTAGTTGAATAAGTCTCTAAGGGACCGTCCCTTCATCTCCCCTACTACTTTACTACCAGTCTACCATAATAAAATAAACTATCTACTTCACTACCACATTAAAATAAACTATCTACTTCACTACCAGTTTTCTAATTGTCACCATGAAGGATCTGATTGTCACCGTGGAGATGGAATACGGATCCCGTACCCATGTCCTATCGGATCGACATGAATACTTCTCCTTAAAAGTGGAGAGAGTCCGGATAATAGAGTCGATTGGAGTCGGTAGTCTCGGCGGTTTCGGTACTGGCCAATACTGTGAACATTGATGAAAAAATAGACTAGATATAAGACAGCATATCTTGTTATAAGCTTTCTTACACAAAAGAAATCCTAAACTTCAGAACACCAATGAAGATGGAAAAAGAAAGAAATTGAGATGCGAGGATTAGGGTTTTAAAGGCAAAAGGACACAGAAAATTCAAAAAAAAGATCGAAATATCTATTGGTTCTCCGATACCTTGCTGAGACTTTCTGGAGTCTGGACAGCTGAAGCTAGGTTTTACAAATTTTAGGATGACTCGAGAGCAGAGCAGTATATCCTATTTTACGCATGCATAGGCCTAGAATGACCAATTTCAACAACCACACTATCATGAATATTGAGCAGTTCAGTTACCTAGTGTATCTAAGATAAAAATCTGAGCAAAAGCTTCAAAGGCCAGAAACCCAACTTTCCTTATCATGAGATTGGTATGGAAGGAGCTTGATAGATGAAAATTCTAGAAACTATTCTTGACACCAACAAACAAACTCCATGTCGCATGCAGTTGTCTAGAAAGTAGAAACATGCAGTGGTTATGCATATAATCAATCCAGTATCCTGAATTCAACATAACTCTGTAAACTGATAAACGTTGCAAGAGAATATCTCGAAGGTCAAACGATAATCAAAGCAGTCATTTTTGTCTTCATGTGGCTCAAGCGAGGCCACCAACTGATATACTGGGAAAGAAAAGTTGGCACATGGCATGAGTTAGCTAATAGGATTCTGGCAGGAAATTAATCATAAAATGGCAGGAAGGTGGAATGAATGGTACTGTAGAAGTTTTTTCCATTTAAAATTGTTAAAGATGTTATAGACCCAATATTGTGTTTGGACCATTACCGTCAGCATGCATGAAATAATCTTGTCCTTGTCGGAGCTAACTTTGTCAGTAGTGGTGGAAGTGGTAAAAAAGATACAAGTATGGTCATGACTAAAAAAATTGGGCCATTATAACTTGGTACATGAGGGGAGGCCAGCAGTGAACAAAAAATATTAGGACATACCTGCATGGCTGCATCGTTGCAAATCTAGAGGCTGGGATGGAGTCTTCACTTCAGGCATCTTCATACTATTATTATCTTTTCCGACTTCTTTGCCTGGTAGATAATTATCTCTGCACTTCATCTTTAATTCCTTCCTTAGTGAGGATTTCTCTTGCATTTGTTCAGATATAGCATATTGCACAGGCATATCTAATAAAAAATGAGCAAGTAACCAACAGATACAAGATAATAAATCATCAGCACAGAGAAAAACAATTAAGAATGTCCATCATTACTTCTACAAGTAAAAGAAAACATGCTACCATAAGTTCAGGTACCACCCCTAAGAAATGGTGATTCCATCATAGTCATCATTTAAGCCTTTCCCCATAAAATGTAGGGTCAGCTATAAAGAAAACCACTAAATAGAGGAGGCCCACAAAAATGCAAACAATTTTAATCATCTGTCAATCGGATTAAGCTTGATGTTAACCCTCTCAGTTAAGGCCATCTGTTAACCTTGCCAGGAAACTAAGGACAAGAGAGGGCTTGTCATAAACCTTGATGCCAGTTAGTGGGTAGGAAACATACTGTTATTAGTTATGCAGTTTAAAACCATGAAGAAATCAAGGAGAAGCCTCCAAAATTCTCCTAGATAAAGAAATATTCTAGAAGAAGTGGCAGATGATAATGCTATGCAAGTCAAGTTCTATACAAGCTAAAAATGGCCAACCTGTGTGCAAATAGAACATATCATCGAGCGCCTCTAGCGATTGATTGCATCCACCTATGAACACGACAATCCCCTTGCTTTCATCCAAGCAGTCACCTGCTACTGAAAAGCGAGCAGAGGGCCCTTGGCTCACACTTATCATTCTGCTCCAAGTACCACTGTCTGTACATATGATAAAAGAATTTACAGCAATTCAGGTACTGGATCAGATAAGTAGATGCAAGCAAACAGACGAGATTACATGCATTCTTCAAACTAAAGAAAGTAAATATACATCCTGATCCCAATCTTGTGGGGTCGGCTAAAGTAAGAAACCATTACTCCCCACAAGGCCACAAGGGAGTCCTTATTTATACTAACCAAGGTGTATGGGTACAATGATCCAAATACCCTGAAATCCTAAAAATTAATCCTAACATAGAACTCAATACCTTGAGACATGACCGAACTGGAATTCCGTTGTCTGAGACCAGGAATCAGATTGTATGTTAACCACTGACAATATTGAAGTGGACAAATCCAGTTCTCACTATGGAATATCTAGCTGAACCAGAATACCACTATAGAAAACCAGAAGTCCTGTCCTGCAACTCTACTATTTCTCAAGACCTAACTCCAGTTAGACATGGCACTTTCTGATGCCCTGGTGGGTACTCGATTTGATTTGATACAAGTGTTGGCTTGTCACACATAAAACTAGTCGGATTTATCTCCAACAATGGTGTTGTATTTGGGTTTAAGACAAATCGAGTATTCGGTTGTCTCCAAACAAGGAACCCATAAGTTGGGTTTAAATTTGAGCATTTTTAATGTTTTTTCTCCAAACATGATGCCCATGCTTGAGCTGAAGGGCATTCACTGCAACTTCTGGTGGCACTATAATTTAGTTTCTTGCCAAGGTGTTAGTAAGGAATCAGGATATAGTGTATAAACTCCTAGAAGTTCGAGCTCATTGGATGCAAGTCAAGGTGGAGGCTGTGGTTTGTGTCTCAATCTGAGAGTACTATCGTTAGTGAGTTTGCAAAGTGTATAGCCTCAAAGTGACAAATGGCAGAGTGAAAGAATGGCATGAGTTGGACCCAAAACGCAACATGACCAGTGACACTACATGATTCCTTAATTTGGGCCTACTGCCACAAGATGAGAATCCAGAAGGGTATGCAGTGTTAAACATAGATATGCTTATTGACCCACTATGTATAATTAAGCTTCAAGGTCAAGCAGAAGTTCAATTACTTATAACTAGCAAGCCTGAAATCCTGCTATAGATTATAGTGTATATAGTAAGTGGGAAAATTAACTTTACCATAAATAATTTATTTCCTTTACCATAAAAAAACAGAACTTTTCTTGATGTTTTAGTATCTAGATAACAAATGCACTATTCTATATATATATTTTGTCTTTAATAGTCCAAAATGTTACTTCTAATGTACTATATTGAGCATTGACTATTTAACTAAACAAGGATTTTTCAATCTGTACCACAGATTGAAAAGGGATGCAACTGCATGATCAGAAGGACAAAATGACAAAGGGATATACTCAAATGCGACTTGATTAAGTCAAAGATTACTCACCAACATTTAGTACATGGAGATCATCATAGAGGTTCCTGGCATCGGTGAAACCTCCGAATACAAATAAGTTACATCCAATGGCCACAGTTGCATGCCCAGCACGAGGGGCAATCATCTGCCCTGAGGTGTTTATTTGCTTCCATACAAGAGTCTCTGCTAGAAAACTCTTAGATAAAAAAGTTGATAGTACAGCCAGCATGTAAATACTACACAAAACGATACAAACCAAGAGAAGGCCAAAAGAGGCATTATCATGTTTAAAACTTTAAATCTCATACAAACAATTTTCAGAAACTCAAATTGCAATAAAGGTGATACTACATTGACAACTTTGAGATCATCATGTAAGGCCAGATGTATCAATTGATAGGAACACTGCACACGGTATATAAAAAGTAAAAAACAGTGAATTCTTGAAACAAGAGTGACCTATTTTCCTTTAAGATAAATAAATGAAGAGGTAACTGTCTAAATTTCTGGACAATAAGATCTAAATGAACTAATCTCCTAAACCAAATTAGTATAGGAATTGGACCAAAGCATCTTTATAACAGTATGATGGGGTATCTGTAAATTCATTATTAATTCAGATACCTGCATCAAGCATATGGACATCAGATAGATAACAATCTGATGAATCTTCACCACCAAGCACTATTATTTTGTTCCCCCAAGATGAGCAGGTGTGACTATCACGTGGGCAAGGCGGAATGCCAAATGTCCTAGCACATTCCCATGCTAAAGCTTCTGCAAAGATTGCCACAACTAATTTAGTAACAACAAATATTCATTTTCTCAAGATAACCAGTTAGGTAATGCTATCGAGGCTATCAAGCATGGTTACTAACTTTGATAGTCTAAAAGTTACCATATAACTGTTATAGAGGTATCTATAAATTTCTACAATCTGAAATTAAAAAACAAAACAAAATAAAATAAGGAAAAGAACAATAGAACAAGGAGGAAGTTTACGAAGATCAAAAGTGCAGAACATAACATGTCGTCAACGTGGTACCAACGAAGGAAGAATCACAAAGACACAATATTTATGTGGTTCGGAGATTTTCTCCTACGTCCACGGCCACGTCCACGGCCACACACAAGTTATTTATTACTTCGAGAGAGTTGCAATTACAAGAGATGAAGCCCTATTTATAGGCTGAGATTAGGGTGACCACTAACTTCAGTATAAATTACCGAACTACCCGTATACAGACATACAAAAAAACATCTCCGCGAATTAGGACCAGGACAAGCACTAACGAATCTGATTAAAGTTCCACAATCTCTAACAACATGTCCTTAAATTCCACATTTACTCCCATATCTAGCTAATATGAATTACATTTATAAGTATTTGGGGGCAGCGAACTAGTTCCAAGATATGGCATGACTTGAGATAAGCTCATCTATGAGAACCAACACAATGAAGGGGTGTTCTAGGCAAAACATGAACCAGTGCAATCTAACAAATCATCTACATGATACTGGATGTCAATCACTAAAATAATCACATCATAAACATGTTAAGATGAATACCTATAAGGAATTATGCTTATAATTGTAGAGTAACAAAATGAAGTCTATCTACCCCTTGATAACATCTCTGCCCGATGTTAATTCAAAGGGTTCCACCTTGTAATCTTAGGACGTAGCAATCCCACAGTACTTGGCCATGGTCACTTTTCTTCTTTGGTTAGATAGCTAACATACCACCACCACCCCCACCCCCACCCCCACAACACCCTCTTCTCTCTCTCCTTCCCTCCCCTTCCCCCATTGGCGATATAGGTACAAAATCTCCTTTTTATTTTTGAATTTTTCCTATTTCAAACCACATCACAAAACATTCTAATTTCTAAATGAATGTCTAACTTCTTAGCTATTAACAAACAATACTTTTTAAGTGTCACTTAACCTTCCTCAGTTAATAAGCAAAAACACGCAAAGAATCAAACACTCCACTATTATACATTCAGAATTTTAGCTAATGTCCTAGTTTGAGCAATCAATAAACAAAAAAACAACATTATACATTAAAGTTAACAAACAATGTTATGCATTTTGTAATTAACAAATAACAATGTTATGCATGTGAAAAATCAGTTTTCCATTTGTACATTCAAATTTTAGAAATAAACAGAGAAAACAAAACAAAACTCCCAAAGAGCGGAAAAAGAGTTTATCTTCTTCAAGAATTAGACCCAAAACCCTGAAAATAGTAAGCTGAAAAAAAAAGCATAGGTGAAATGAGTTATATGGATGAAGGATGATGTCAATGTTGTCATTAATGACAGAAGAGGAGATGTTTTAACGACAGATGAGGAGATGTTCAATTAGAAGAGTAGGTTGTTTGGAACAAAAAAGTTGAAATGGTCATACAGGTGTCCAGATCAGATTTTAGAGTCGTAGGGTCGGACTAGAAAACCATTAATCTCAACCACTTAAAAGTTGGAACGCATTTAGAATTGGTTAACCCAATAGTTTCCGCATTGTCGAATACACCATATTGGGTGATACATCATTTATTGGCCGATACAACAGATAAAAGTTGCTTCCTCTGTATCATACAACGGAAATTATTGTTTAAGCGTTGTATTGTACCTTACCGTTAGATAGTTATCGTGCGTCAGAGATACAGACAAACCGAGAGAGAGAGAGAGAGAGAGAGAGAGAGAGAGAAACTTAGTGCACATGCACGTACATGAACACACATACTCAAATATTTGTCGATAAACATATATTTAGAGTTAGCGTTTACAATGTAATATTAAGTTTTTTTAACAACTTACTAACATTTCCTATGTATATTAAAAAGTTTAGTTGCAAAGATTCAGAAGGCTTACCTGTGTCCAAAATGTAAAGATCATTATAATACACTTCCTCAGGATTACCAAAAGATTTTCCACAACCCCCAAATATGAAGATCCTCTTGTCAACAAGGGCTGCGCTGTGACCTTCTCTTGCCGGAGGTCCCTCACCACTTATGGCAGGCACTATCCATTGATTGGTTGCTGTCAATATAATCGTTAATGATGAACAGTTAGTTCTCATTTGCCATGCGTAAAAATATTAAAATAAATCACAGGGGATGAAGTGAGTAAAAGAAGCAAGTATCAAATCTGACTAATTTATCTGCTAAAGAAGAGTCATGCATTAGTGATGTCACAAGCTAGGTATCATATAGCCCTGATGAAATCAATCAATCCTTTCCAAAAACTTTAACATGATGTCAGAGCCTTGGCCACCCAAATCCGTTTTTCATCTTCTTCTTCTTCAATCCCTAACTAGAGCCGAAATCCCTAATAGTTGCTGTGATCACCACCAGGTTTCCCTAGCTGCAATTCATCATCCCCAAAGCCCTCTGTTGGTGTGGCTAAATCAGAGTCCTCCTTGCCGCTAGCATAGCCTAATCCAACCCTACTTTTTCACCTGCCTGGTACTAGAGCCCACTCTCTTGGTAAAGGGCTTGAATCCCGTCCACAAAACTGTTCTAATCAATACTTACCTACTCCTGTGACAAGCCTGCCTGCAAGCAATCTTCTCAGGGCCCACCTGCCAGTCTCTCTATTAACTGTGGTACTTGCTTCGGAATCTACTGGTTCTTCTCCATTTCTTGGCTCTACTAGCAGCCATGTGTCTCCCACTTCTTGGTCCTGACTACCGTTCAGTTATGGACCATCAGCATAGAGATGCTCCACACACACTTTCAGCTCAGGCCCCTCTTCAATTATGGTCCAACAACATTGAGAAGTCATCAAGTGAGGCCATCGATTTGGTCTCTCTGCTTTCGTCCTGGGCCTTTGGTCATCCATAATTAGACATGCTTGCTACTGCCCAACCTATTGCTTTTGATCCCTTTGCTAAAGGTTGTTCTGGCTACTATGGTGCTCGTAGACACACCAAGTAGTGCCATTATCATCCCATCCCTACCCACAACTCCCATGAGTATTACACCCTTGCTCATTGCAAGGCTAAGTTAGCTACTGCTGATTCGTCCTACACTCATGGCTAGGCTCGCCAGCCCGACCCTCCTACCTCTACTTTAGTATCGCCTACCCTTGATCGACACACACTGAGATGTCAGATCCAATGACTACTCTCTCTTGGCGGTCATATGGTGGTACCTGGACCACTCCCTCCACTGTTGTTACTTTTGTACACCCAGGCACACCCTCTAAGTACTGGATAATCGACTCGAGGCCACACAATACATAACATTTGACTCCTTACATCTCATCTGTACATCACATGTTCACTCAGCCTTGATATAAAGTGTTGAATGTACATCTTTACGTATCTCCTATCAAATTCATTTGTCTAACTTACCTCATTTCCTGTTCCCCACATTTACCATGTTCCTCAACTATCCATGAATCTTCTCTCGATCCCAGTTGATTGATATATAGTACTTTGTTACTTTCACATCCTATTGCTTATTGCATGATCCTCGCACATGACAACATAGTGGGAGTCGGGACCAGGCACAAGCGCAATGGTACCTACTATATGGGCAGTCTCGTCCTAGCACATCCTCCTCCACCACCTACTTCTTTTGTGACTAGAATTGATCTCACATCACACCTCCTTCCACTTGTGACCTTTGGCACCAGCATCTTGGTCACCTCTTCTTGCCTCACCTGCACCTCTTGTCTAGTACAACTACTTTAGGAGGTTTTTCTACCAAGTCCCTGACTCCTATTGGCTGCAAAAGTTGGCTAAACATTTGGCAAACTCCTTTTCTTCTAGTGAGCATATTTTCTCTTCAACTTTTGATTTTGTTCACTCTCATGTATGGGGTCCTTCTCCCCACCTTCCCAAAGGAGGAAAATCGATATTATATTATTTTTGTAGATAATTACACTCTGAAATCTGATATATTTTCTTAATATCTTGAGTTAGCCAAGATGGTTAAAACACCATTCTCTTCTAAAATCAAGATCTTTGGCTAAGTTTTAGGGGGGATACACTTCCCATCAGTTTCATGATTCTTTTCTCATGATAACTTGGTTCAGTTCTCCCGTCCTCATGTTATCAGCATAACGACGTCGATAGGAGACGTCATAGGCATATCCTCGAGACCACCGTATCTTTTCCTCTCTCAGTTTTTGTCCATGTCAAACAATTCTGACAAGTATCTTTCTGATCAACCACATTCCCTCCATTTTTTTGGTGTTTCCAAGTATCAAAGATACCACAATTATGCTCCTGAATATTGTATAATTTGATTATTTAGTTGTACTTAACAAATTATCTTCACGATCTGTTGTCTTTCTGGGGCTCAACATAAGGGCTACATATGCTATAATCTGATGGTGAAAACCTTTGTATTTCCTGCAATCTTATGTTCTTATATACTATACTATCCCTTGACATGTCCTCTAGTTCCTTTACTACCTTCAACACCAAATGATCGTGTTCATCTTGAACTGTAGCTCCACTACCGCAGGATCTGATTCTCATCCACCTCTTCCTCCTATAACATTGGTGTGTATCACGGTCGTGATCGTCACAACGTTAGTGATGAGATTATATCACCAGTTACTTCGACCATATAGAAGCTATAACTCACCCTCCTTTTCTCTTACTCACTCCTGCTACAGAGGTTCAAATACATACGTGTCGCTCCACTCATGAGCATCATCCTCCAGAGCAACTGAACATGTTTAATTCCATGACTCCCAATCTTCAAACTTTTCTTGCTACTACATCTAGCCCCAGTAACCCTAGCTACCAATACACCAAGTAGCAGGCCGCTATGACAGATGAGCTTTAGGCCCTCAAGAAGACTCACACTTGGGTCGTTACATCCCTTTCAAATGGGAAGTCTCCTATCAGGTGGAAGTGGGTAAGCAGATAAAACAAACTTGGAGAGGTGATTATTGATAAATACAAGGCTCGTCCTGTTGCTCGAAGATTCTTACAGCAGTATGGTATTAATTACATCAAGACCTTTGCTCTGTTGCCAAGGTGACGATCGTTCGCACTCTATGATTGTTGCTTATGTTCATCATGGCTCATTTATTAGTTGGATGTCAAAAATGGCTTTCTTTATGATGACATGGCACCTCCTTCTGGATTTCCTCATTTACCTGGAAAGGTTTATTATATTTACAGGGCAATCTATGGCATCAAGCAAACTTTTCGAGCATGGTTTTAATTTTCGATCGTGGTTTTCCAGATTTACTACTGCCACTCATGATGTTGGTTTTTCATCAAGCCCCAATTATCCAACCTTGTCCACTCATCCCTCTAAGTCATTATTCTTACTTTATGTTGACTATATGGTAATCACCGGAAGGTAAGCACATTATGCAACTCAAACAACACTTGCATCATCAGTTTGAGAAGGGCCATTTATGTCTTACTTTCTTGGGGCAGATGTTGGTCACTCAACACGTGGATATTTTTTCTCACCATAAGTTTATAGCCGAGATTTTTGGCCAAGCATGTCTTACCTGCTCATGTACCTTGCCTACGCTTTTGGAGATGAATGACAAACTCTAACCAGATGATGGGGGGCCGCCTCCTTATCTTTCAGGTTATTGACACCTAGCCGACAGTTTGTTTATCTCACAATTAAGGGTATAAACGGACCGGACGGACCCGGACAACCTAGTGTTTAAGATCGGACTGAAATTATAATCGGACGAACCCGAGTTCGGCTCGGTTAAGTTCGGAAAAAAAAAATTGTTCAGATCCGTCCGATAATTTTGGACCATGTTTGCGTCCGATCCGATAATTCGGACAATTTTGGAACAACACCGACGGAGGCGACCTCGTTGTCGCGGATCTTGACACCGACAGTCGGATCCGGGAGCGGCGTATGACGGAGGGCAGGCAAAAGCCACGGACAGAGAGAGAGACGGTCAGATCCGGAAGCAACATGCGACGGAGGACAGAGAGAAGCCGCGGGCGGAAGAGAGGGAGGAGAAGCGACGGTGGTGCTCCAATTTACTTTCTTCTTTCTCTCTCTTGCTCTTTATTCCTATTCTTATCTCTCCATTTAAGCATATATAAGCATAAGAGCTATCAGCATTCATCATCATCAACCCAACTCTCAACTGGCTCTTTGCCCGTCTCTATACTCATATGATATGAAAGGTAGAGAAAAAGTAAGAGTGCAAAAGAGAGAGGGAGGGGGGACCGAGGAGTCTGTTGGGAGTGGGTAGGGTTGGGGGATCACGTATTGCTTCGTTGAGTGGGCTGTCAGAATTGGGTCATGTGTTGACTCTTGAGCTCCTAAATTAGGAGCCATGTATTAATAGGAGAAGGAGTCTTGTATAAAAAAAAACATACAAGTTGTTGGGACCGAGGAGTCAAAGGGGGATTGGGGGACCGAGGAGTCTGCTGGGAGTGGGTGGGGTTGGGGGATACTGTGGTCTAAAATTTTCGGACCTAATTAAAATTTTCGGACCGAACAAGCATGTGATCGAGTCCGAGTCCAAATTCTAAACGGAACCAGAAAAATGTCCAGACTCTGTTCGTTAATTAGATCGGACGGTTCACGGTCGAACCATTTACCGAGTCAGACTCGTACGGAAAACGGACTGTCCTATCCATTTTACAGCCCTACTCACTATCAGCCCTCTTGACATATCTCATACACTCCATGTTGTCATTGAATTTTTCTTGGCTCCTCATACTGCTAGTTATGTTGCCATTCTTTACTATCTAAGCAGAACCATACACAGATCTTTATTCTTTCTTATATCCTCCTCACTTCAACTTCGAGACTATACTGATGCTAACTAGGTTGGTGATGTCACTAATTGGTGATCTGCTATAGGCTTCAGTGTTTTCTCATTCTTTGATCTCTTTATAATGAAAGAATATGCCCTCTCTCTTTAAAAGCTTGGCATTGAACTTAATTAGATCGGTCCTTTCCCAAACTTTTAACGATATTCTGGCATAATATTATTAAATTAGAAAAAAGACACTAGTCACCTTGCAGAGAAAACACCACATGAGGGACATACGCATATATATTGTAGCATCTTCCCCAAAACTTTCAAAGAAAACACCACAAAAGGGAGATACACATATATCTTCTTCAAAAGGTGCTTGAGAATAACAGACAAAACAGGTAGAGGTCATAGATGAGAACTTTGACAACTTACAGGTGTCCAAAATATGTAAATCCTTGAGTGGGCTACTCCCGTCTGTACCACCAAACACAAACAGCCTGTTTCCTACAGTTGTGCAACTGTGGCTGTCCCTTGGGGATGGTGGATTCCCCTTTATCGTTGGTTTGCTCCATGTCTGCTTAACTGAAATTGCAGAAAGAAATCATGCATCATAAAGCTCATATATTTACATGGAAAATTTACAAGGGAAAAGCAAATAAATATGTTAAATACCATCTGCCACAAATCCCTAAAATAAATAGATTCATCAATATATAAATAATAAATTAGAAGTTGGATTTAGAAAAATCCAAGACAATATTAACACCCCCACAAAAGAACCAGAACTCATCCACATACTCTAGGAAGCAGAAACTGTGTTTTATGGTCGAGTAAACTGTGGCAATCTGTCCCCCCACATTTAGCAACAGGGTGAAGTCAACTAAACCATCCATACATGTACCAGTAAAAAGAATAATAAAAGACAAGGGAAAAAAAAATCTAGGGCCTAAAACACAATCCAAATGAACACATTAACACCCAAGTCTTCTATTATTTTTCATATGCCTTTAAAATTTTCTCAATAGTATATATTCTTAGTTTATAATTTAATATTGAAAAAAATCTTGCTACCGCTAGGATCTTTCTATGCCCTTTGGCCCAAGGCTCCCTCCTAGCTGCCTAGCAGAACTTTATGTCTTTCACAAGTTTGCAATAAACAAAGTCGAGGCTTCACATTCCACACCAGTATCAACGAAATGGGCTTGAACTTAATAAAAATCCAAATTTTAAAATCCTGCTTTTGTACACACATATTTCGAAAAATGTCATAAAGATTCTAAATCAACAACAATACCCATTCATACAAGCTCATAACTCTACATTCTTCACCAGTATCAACAAAATGGATTCGAACATGCTAAAATTCCAATCTTCCCAAATACCCATATGTAAAACTCGATCTCGACAATCGAAGTTGAGAATTGTGACAGCTAACAAAGACATGTAAGGCTCTCTTTTTTTCAGGCACTTATCGACTCTGTAATGAACCGCCTCCCATTCGGTTGTCGAATTGGTTGGTCAGACCCTGTTTTCTTCCTTTTAGCCATCTTGTGTTTGGTCTTGGTTGTACTGTCAGGTCGCTGAAATCCTCACTACATATATACTGTTGGCACATTCACTATGATGATTGTGATGATTAACAGATGTTGTATACACTGTACTTTTAGACCAACTTAAAATGCAGAAATTTTTGGATTCTTAGCGCTCAAATTAAAAGATTCTCGGAAAGCAAATATCGCATTCAAAGATACAAAGTATCAAAGACGCAAAATGAAGACGGTTCTTTACATTGTAAGTTTGAGTCTCTAAAGTGTCTTAGAACTTGTAAGACAAGAAATGGTTGGCAAAAAGAAAGTTAGGATAGCCAAGTTCACATAATGAAACTTGGCATCGGAGCAGCATATCGGTGGTATACCGAAAAAATGTAAGTTTCAAACATAACTTATAGATCCAAAAAAATTCCATCCATCAGCATACTGGAGGTATGCAGCTCGCAGCAAACCAAAAAATGAGTAGTTCGTCACAAAACATTTTCATCGCTCATTTTTCCATTATACCGGTATACCGTCGGTATATCGTGTTTTCCATCATACCGGTATACCGACGGTATACCACGTATACCGGTAGGACCAATTTCAGCGCAATTAATGCATCATAACGGGCAAAAAACTAGTCATTTCTAGCCGTTACTGTGTAGAGCGGTATACAGGCGGTATACCGCATGCACAACAGATTTGTGCATTAAATGCCATGTGTTTGACCCTTTGTATTTAAGGCCATTGTTTATCCTTCATTCATTTCATCATTTGAGCATTAAAATTTTGAACTACCAAAGGCCAAAACCTATTTACTCTCTCAAGCTTTCAATTGCCAACCACAATTGTGATAGAGTATTCAAGAGTTGTCTTCTAAGTATTTGAAGATCAAAACATTTCCTTTTAAAGAAGAAATTGTTGAGTCTTCGTATTACAACTCAAGTATAAGAAGTCGACGAGCCTTCGGATCAAAGCTCGTGTTGTAAATTATTTGTTCAAATGGTGGATTAAAGCCGGAGTGAGTTCTGGGACTGCACTGCCTTTGAGGAGGATACCAGGATACATCGAGCGTTTGATTTCTTACTTATCTTTAATTTGCTCTTTGTTCTTGTTAATTGTGTTGCTTAGTTTTAAGAGTCCTATTTACCTCCGCTAGGGTTCCTACAATTGGTATCAGAGCAAGGGCACTTGTTTTCAGACTTTCCTCCTTAGAGTAGACCCTATGGCAACCACTCCTAATTTCAACACCAACCATGGTGAAGAACAATCCACAAATAGACATCTTTTATTTGATGGAACCAATTATAACTATTTAAAAACTAGAATGAGCATGTATTTGAAATCTTTGGACTTCAGCCTTTGTAGTAGTGTTATCAATCGCTACAAAAAGGTTCAAATGGAGATTAATGGCTCCATGGTAGACAAATCCCATGAACTATATACCGATAGTGATAAAAATGCAGAAAGCCTTGATGCTAAAGCTATGAATGCCCTCTATTGTGCTCTTGAAAGAAATGAGTTCAATAGAATTTCCACCTGCAAAACTTCACATGAGATTTGGAGACTTCTTGAGGTTACACCCGAAGGAACTTCTCAAGTTGAGTCTAAGATTAGTAGACTTATACAAGAATATGAAAGCTTCAAAATGAAGCCAAATGAATCTATTGCAAATATGTTTACTCGATTCTTTGATACCATTAATTCTCTTATGTCTCTTAGTAGGAAATACTCGACACATGAGAAAAATCGGAAAGTGCATAGAGGGCTAACAAAGAACTGTAATCCAAAGCTACGACGATCATAGAAGGAAATGACCTCACTATAATGAACCTTGAAACACTCATGGGGAAGCTTATAACGCATGAGTTAGACTTGAATGACCAAGAGGAAGCTACTACTAAAGAAAAGAAGAAAGAGAAGGCATTACCTCTAAAGGAAACCATTATAAACTCACCTCCGAAATCGACAACGGGGATGAAGACTCCGATGATGATGAAATTGCTTTAACCTCTAGAAACATCAGGAAGTTTCTAAGGTTTGACAAGGCAAATAGTCAAAGAAGAGAAAATCAAAATGATGAACCTACTTGCTACAACTGCAAAAGGTCCGAACACATCAAAAATGATTGTCCCGTGGCTAAGAGGGGATATAGCAAATTCGAAAGATCCAACAAAGGTAGTCTTCATCAAGAAAATTTGCCAACACTAGCATTTGGTATGAGAGTGAAGCAAATGACTCCGACAACGATGATTCTCGTCATAAATGCAAATGTTTGCCTTATGGCAAAGGAATCCAATGCGGTACTTGATGATTTCTCAACTGATTTTCTTACATACAATGAATTAGAAAATACTCTTATTGATTTTTTTGATGATCATAAGAGATTAAAGAACAAATATAGACACTCTAGAAAAGAGGTTGATGTGCACAAGCGCGAAATCGAGAGACTCACTAACACGATAAGTTTGATCAAGGACAAGGCACTTTCTTGTGACACAGATGATGCCGCTTCACTCAAACTAAAGCTATAGGAAGCTTTAGAAGACATAAAAAAAAGGAGTTTGAATGTCAAACTCTAAAAGAAGGTCACAATATTACAAGAAACAAAACACTCATTGCTTCTCAAAAGAGAAGAAACGACTACCACAAGTACAATGAAAAAACAAGAAAAAAGAAAGTATAGACTCTAAGAATACTTCGCACAACACACACTTCCATAACACAAAACACCTTGGTCAACAAAGACACAAACAAAGAGAAACACACTATTTTGACACAAGACCCCACGGTCAACAAGGTCACACACATAGAAGATCATATACTAGAATGACACACAATGGCACCTCTCCACAAAACCATGCTTTTTACTATAGTCATTCCCATGATAGATATCATATTAGAAAATATCATACACAAAATGTTCACCCTCTCGCTACCAGCACCAAGACACGCACCACTTGTCACTATTGTGGAACCATTGGTCACACTTCACATCAATGTCAAATAAGGCAACATGTTGATATGAGAATCTATAAATGGGTTCCTAAAACTAACATTAAAGGACTCACTATGACATGGATACCAATTATTAAATCTTCAACTTGTGTTGTAGGTGTGCCTCCCTTCTCATGCTAGAAGCAAGTGGATTCTCAGTAGTGGTTTCTTACGACATATGATCGGAAATGCTACACTTTTTGCAAATTATCGATGAAGAAAGAAGGATGTCTCCTTCAAAAACAATCTAAGAGGGTACATTATTGGAAGTGGTAATATTGGTTCTTCACCTTATCATTGTATTAAGAATGTTTGTCTCGTTAGTAATTTGAAACACAATCTTCTTAGTATTAGTTATCTTGCGGATAATGGTTATGGAGTAAACTTTGTCGATTTTCGTAAACGTATTCAAAATGAGAAAGGTTTTATGATCAATAAGATTAGAAGTGATCATGGTCGAGAATTTGATAATTTCAAATTTTTTTTGTGCTAGGAATGGCTTTGTCATGATTTTGCTTGTCCAAGGACCCAAATTGTGTTGTGGAAAGGAATAATATGACTCTAGGAGATATGGCTAGAGTTATGTTGAATCAATACAAGCTCCCTCAATATTTTTGAACGAAAGTCGTCAATACTACATGTTATGTTATAAATAGAGTTTTAATTAGACCTATTTTAAAGAAAACTCCTTACGAGCTTTGGTTTGATAAAATCCCAACCATTGAGTATTTTAAAGTTTTTTTATGCAAATTGAATACCAAGGATAACTTAGACAAATTTGATAAAAAAAATAAGCCATTGAAGGTATATTCCTTGGATGCTCTATTCATAGCAAAGGTTTTCGTATTTTCAACAAAAAGAACTCTTGTGGTTGAAGAATTTATCAATGTTTGTTTTGATAAAGTTAACTCTTCCATCTCTAGAACGCTTGATGATGTAGATGATGTATCAATGGCTTGGAAAATTTCTCTCTTGAAGATAAGGATGCTCCTTCTCCCACTATTGAAGAAGAGGTCACTCCATCGGGAATCTCTCCAACCATCGACACCCGTCCTAACGGTTTACCAAAGGAATGAGGGTTTGTCATTCATCACCTAAAAGATCAAATTATTGGTGACCGTGGTAAGCATTTGTTCTTCTATTAGAGATCGATATGCAAATTTTGCTTTTATTTCTCAAATTGAGCCTAAAAATATTAAAGATACTTTTAATGATGAATTTTGGATGCTTACTATGCAAGAATGAATTGAATCAATTTGAGAGAAACCATGTTTGGGAATTGGTCCCTAGGCCCAATAAATATCCTATTATGGGGACTAAATGAATTTTTTGTAATAAGCTTAGTGAAGATGGTATTGTGACACGAAACAAAGCACGTCTTGTTGCACAAGGTTTTAATCAAGAAGAAGGAATAGATAATGAGGAAACGTATGCACTGGTTGCACGGTTAGAATCAATTCGTATGCTTTGTGCTTTTGCATGCTTTAATGACTAAACTTTTTTAAATTGATGTAAATAGTGCGTTTTAAAATAGTTTTATCAAAGAAGAGGTATATGTTGAACAACGTTTTGGATTTGAAGATTTATGATTTCCACATCATGTTTTCAAAATTCATAATGCTCTTTACGAACTCAAACAAGCTTCACGTGTAGCACTTTTTTGATTTCTCACGATTTTTTCAAAGGAATACTTTACACTACTCTTTTCATATGATCTCACAAGAACACTTTGTTATTAGTACAATCTATGTTGATGATATCATTTTTGGTTCTACTAATAAGTCACTTTGTGAGAAATTTGCTAAATGCATGCATCAAGAATTCGAAATGAACATGATAGGAGAATTCTTCTTCTTTCTTAGACTTCAAATAAAGCAAAGCCCCCAAGGTACCTTCATCAATCAAACCAAATATACCAAGGATCACCTCAAAAGTTTCGAAATGGACAACTCCAAATCAATTGGCACTCCTATGGCTACAACAACGAAGCTTGATCAAGATGAAAATGGTAAATCGGTTGACATCCGCAAGTGCCGAGATATGATTGGTAGCTTGCTTTATTTAACTGTTAGTCGCCATAATATTATGTTTAGTATTTGCATGCGTGCTCGTCTTCAAGTAAATCCCAAGGAATCTCATCTATGTGTCGTTAAGCATATCCTTCGATATCTTAAAGGTACTTTGAAACCTGAACTTTGGTATCCCAAAACCCCATTCTTTGAACTCTTAGATCATTCGCATACAAATTTTGCCGGATGTAAAGTTGACCAAAAAAGTACTAGTGGCACATGTCAATTCCTTGGAAAAAAAATTGGGCTCTTGGTTTAGAAAGAAACAAAATTCGGTTGAACTTTCAACTACCGAAGCCGAGTACATTGTGGTCAATTGTTGTTGTGCTCAAATTTTTTGGATGATACAAACACTACTAGACCATGGTATTTCTTCTCATAATGTCATTATCAAATATAATAAGACTAGCACGATTAATCTAATTAAGAATCTAATATGTCATTCACGAACTAAACGCAGAGAAATCTGATACCACTTTTTACGAGAACATAGTCAAAAGGGTGATATTCATTTAGAATTTATTGACATGGAACACCAACTTGCCGATATTTTTACAAAGTCTCTTGTTGAGGACCACTTCAGCTTCATCTGTTGTATCCTCCTTTAACCCTCTCATCCTAGCTAAATTCTCCTTATTATTGACCTATTTGAAATTCTGTCTTTCAAAATTTCCAGATTTTTCTCTCAGTCCAGTATACCGACGGTATACTGGTCTGTAGATATCTTGTCAGAATTGGGCCTATTCTTTTCGGACAAGTGCCACTATACCCGTTAGGGAACCGGGTTTTTCTTCCCCTAAATACTTTCTCCTCATCCAACCGCCTCTCCCCTAACCGCTGCATCTCACTCTCCCTCCTCTGATTCCTCTCCTTAGGTCTGTTTATCTTCTCCAATTGTTCGTCGGTTCAATAATTTGAATCTCCAAGAGACCCACCTCCTCATCCCTCTGGTATAACTCCTCTCTCCTCTCTCCTTTTCCTCTATTTATTTCAATCTTAGGTGCTTCCTCAACACTTTCTTCTGACCTACTATTTTCTTCTGTGTTTCTCATCCCAATGGCTCCTAAAAATCATGGCAAACGTACCAAGATCATCCACGAAGAACCTTTGTCCTTCCAAGGAGATGTTGACCTCTAATCCTTTAACCCTCCACCCATGCCTGAAGGCACTTTCAATCGGTCCAATTTTTGGTCTCTGGCCAAGTCTCAGGATTGGTTCTCCTCTTTCCAACCATCGCCGCATTTTCATCGGTAAACCCATCAACTTTTTCATATTCTATGGACATCGACAATTATTTCAACATTTTGGTTGGGATTAGTTGCTAGAGAGGACAAGTCTAGTATACCCTAACGCAATTAGGGTTTTCTATTGCGATCTCACACCGGTTCCACACCAACCACGTTTCGACACCATGGTCGAGGGTGGAACGCTTTACTGTCAAACCCAAAATCCTGTTCAAAATTCTTGGAGTTCCTAACATTGGTGGAGGGCACGTTGAAAGTTACTGTTTACATCTTTCTGACGACATCTCTTGAAGTTTTTCTTGATATTATCTGTCATCCCAACCATCCACCAAAAATTTCCTCCAAAGATTTAAAGTACTTTTACTATTGAACTATATCGCCTAATTGCTCACTTTATCAGGCAATTACGATGCAGTTACTTCCGATGCCTTGTGATGCATGTTTCATTTATACATAGAGGTGACCTTTTCTCTTCCCGAGACCATCATTAATGTCATGATTAAAACTCAGACCAATGCTAACCGATCCCTTATTTATGGGATGTTTATCACTCTGATCCTAGAAGCCAATGATATCGATCTCTCTTTTTGCCACTCCAAAATTCCTCAAAAACCTCTTACCACCTCTCATCGCTACTACCAACTTGCTGATGATCCAGCCCCAACATTCGACCAACCTGCCGCACCTCCTGCTACTCAACCATCCTCATCTTCTCAACCCCGTTCCTCTCTTCTTCTTGTTGATCGATATTACTTCAAACTCAGATGAATGTCGTGTGTGATGACTTGCAAATGTACATTCGTGGACTTGGCCACCTAACTGCACATGGGCTGGCGAACAACCGCTATTACATGCAACAAGTCATTACTACCGGCTCAAGTCTTGTGGATCCAAATATTCATGACCCTCTTGTTCCTAGACCGCGCTTATTTAATCCTCATGCCTATGGATTTCTGTACCCAGACGACATTGACCCCCATGGTATATCTTCCACTTCGTTCACCATGGAAGTTGATCGTGATGATAATGATCCACTAGCTCCAGCACCATGATTTCTCGGGTTCTCGGCATGGCAGGCAACCTTGATGGCAGTTGGATATCTTTAGTGTCTTTTGTGTATGAATATCACATTTTGGAATTATGTAATGATGATGGCATTATATATTGTTGTCCTAGTGTGTTATATTGTTTATGGCGTTCTATGTTAGTATGTTTTATGGTCTTGTTGTTTATGTCATCTTGTATGTCGTACGGGATGTGATTTACTTCTAAAAAAACAATGTGTTGTTGTCCTACGGGACTTTTTAATTGCTAAACTACTATGGTTTCTCTCTTATGGTTCAAGATGATCTCTTATCTATGCTCTATGTGTTAGTATGTTTCATGGTTATCACAATGCTATATCATGCTTTATCTCTTCAACACAATAGTGTATCATGGCTATAACTATGTTCTATTATGGTTTTATCAATATGCTTTGTTGCTATGAGATATGTACTCTTTACCCAAAGATGTTTTTAAGCATCCCTATGTATCGCTCATTATGTGGATACTAGTCCATTTTGTCTAAGTTACAAAGGAAAAAAAATTAGTACATTGAGGAGGAATTCTTATATTACGGGGGAGCAATCTCTGCACCCGTTCAATTTGCCTCGAGGAGATTGTTGGCACATTCAATCTGATGATTTTGATGATTAACAAAAGTTGCATACATTGTGCTTTTAGACTAACACTTAAATGCATAAATCTTTAGATTCTTAGCGCTCAAATTAAAAGATTCTCAGAAAGCAAATACCGCATTCAAAGATGCAAAGTATCAAAGACGCAAAATGAAGACTATTTTTACATTGTAACTTTTAGTCAGTAAAGTGTCTTAGGAACTTGTAACACAAGAAGTGGTTGGTAAAAAGAAAATACCAAGTTCACATAATGAAACTTGGGCATCAGACCGGCATACCGATGGTATACCGAGAAAATACAAGTTTCAAACAGAACCTATAGATCCACAAAAATCTCATCCACCGGCATACCGACGGTATGTTGCTCGCGACATACCACCGAAAAATGAACCGTTCATCACATAACCTTTTCACTGCTCATTTTCCCATTATATCGATACTGGTATATTGTGGTATACCAGCGATATACCGGTTGACCACTTTCGACACAATTAATGCAGCACAACGGCTAGAAAACTAGTCGTTACTATGCAGGACGATATACCGACAGTATACCTCCTGCACAGCAGCTTTGTGCATTAAATGTCATGTGTTTAAACCTTTGTATTTAAGGCCATTGTTTAGCCTTCATTCATTTCATTCTTTGAGCATTAAATTTTCTAACTACGAAAGGCCAGAATCCATTTACTTTTCCAAGCTTTCAACTGCCAACCACAATTGTGAAGTATTCAAGAGTTGTATTTAAGATCTTTCAAGTATTTGAAGATCAAAATCCTTTCTTTCAAAGAAAAGTTATTGGGTATTCGTATCAAAACTCAAGTGTAAGAAGTCGATGAACCTTCGGATCAAAGCTCGTGTTGTAAGCTATTGTTCAAAATAGTGAATTAAAGTCGGAGTGAGTTCCGAGACTATATTGCCTTCGAGGAGGATACCAAGATACATCGAGCGTTTGATTTCTTCCACTTATCTTTAAATTACTCTTTGTTCTTGTTAATCGTGTTGCTTAGTTTTAAAAGCCATATCCACCCACCCTAGGATTCCTACAATAACAACACAACAAAGCCTTTATCCCAAATTTCAGGCGTTGGTTATTTGAACCCTATTCTTCGAGGGGAAGTTAAAGGCCATGTCTTTTGTAACACTAACAAGCAAGTTAGTCAAAGGCATAAGACGCACTTGAGGCGCAAAAGGTCCATACCGCCCGAGGCGTGCGTCCTAGAAAAGCGAGATGCAAATAAAAATAAAATAAAACATACATAGATAAATAAATAAATTAGTTATGTAAAAAATAAAATAAAATCATATATTAAAATCAACAAAAATATCTTAAAACATAACCAAGTAAACTAATATAGTAGCAGTAACAGTTAATATAACTAACAAGAGTTTGTATTATCCCTACTACGCTTTTAGTAAATTTTACTTTTTCCACTTCAAATATAACCAACTACTTGTATGAGGTAAGGCTTATCTCCATGCCTCAAAGTTTTTTATATAAATAAAAAAAACCATAAGTTGCGCATTTTCTTGATTGCGTATTGCAGAAAGGCGCACATTGGGCACGCCTGGAGAAATATGTCTTGCCTAGTGAGATGCGAGGCGCAGCTGCTGCACCATTCTGCAAGGCGCGCCTTAGACGCACCTTTGACTATCATGCTAACAAGATCCCCTCATCTTGTCCATAATTGGTGCCACACTTAACTTTCTACGAAAACACTTATTTCTTATCATATCCTTCAATATATTGTCACTCATCCATCTTAGCTGTGGTGCCCCGTTCCCCCGTGCGGGGAGCGCGGCTAAGAAATACTAATTGGTATCGTTCGATTGGGATAGATTGAATCAAGATCTTATTCTCGTTATGGATTTGTTTTTTCGGAATCGATTCTCATATTCAGTGGATCGTGCCCCAAGGATGGATTTAGCAGCAGAGTCAAGAGGGACCTCTCCGCTGCAAGTTTTCTTGCCTAGTTTTTGCTGTCGCCTTGTTGCTTTCGTGCTTTTGAGTTGGTTTTTGGATTTGTGTTTTCTTGAACGGTTTCGATGGATTTAATTGTTTTCGTTCGTTGAATTGAATTTCATTCCGAGCTTGGAAAGATGAGAAGAGTATTGATCAGCTGTTCGTGGCAATGCAGGTGATCGTACAGTAGACGTCATACGAGCGGAGTCTTGAAGCACCTCTTTCCTTTCCTTCTCCAACTAACTTGTGAGTGGCTATAATTCGATTCAGTTGACCCTTCTTCCAAGTCTTCACACCTAAAAATCTTGTATTCTTGATTATTCCGATCAAACGATACCAAAATAACTAAAAGATGTCAAATAAAAAGTAATAGACTTGGATTACTTATGCTTGTCAAAACATTTAGAAATGGTTACCTTGTTGCATGCTAGTTCACTCAAATATTCTTTCATAGTATTTCAATTCAAGTTAGAATGTATATTTCTTCTATAATTGTGCTATGTATAGAACACACATTGCTATGAAATGAATGTATACTCCTTTCTATAATTGTGCTAGGTGTAGAACACACCTTGCTAAGAAATAAACTGATCAGGGAGACTGCAAAATGAATCATGCAATGCTACTTGTCTCGTGCTCGTGTTGTCTTAAACCGCATCAATTGATAACTTAGCATAGACGTCGTTTGATCACGGACAACTTGTGCACAAGATCATAGTTCCTGCGGACGGTCGCTGCGATAGTGACACCGATCCGATCCGGACGGAACTTTATGTTTAGTCTCATGTGCAAGGACGGAATGGCTTGCAGCGCATCATGTTCTCTCGTTGCATACCATCCTCGTCAATGACTAAAATTGATCCACTATGGCATCATGCCAGTGATCCCCTCGTATATTTAAACCGTGCAAGCTAACTATGTCTTCGTGGCAGGGAAGGTCGTGGTAAGTATTTGTGCAGGTGGTTCAGACGGACAGATAAAAGTCACCGAACGGTAGCATGTTTATTTCAATGCTTGCTTGTAAAATGAACTAAGGCAAGATAGAAAGACCACAAAATAACTTGCATATTTCATATAAACAACGTGTTGATTTGGTTTAGTTGGGTTAGCTCGCCTTCACCAGTGCATTTCGATTTACTGACCCTCGTTGCAACAGGTTCCCCGCACCAAGGAGATCCTGCAAACAACTAAAGCGACTTCCCGATCCAGTCCAGCTACCGGCACGCCCTGATTGTGCCTCAGAAGAAGTGTTTTGAAGTTTCCAGAAGCTCGTTCTCAAACTTATGCAGCTCTATGGAAAGGCTTGGGTCATGCCTCATTTGTGGTGATCTAACCCATGGAATTCGTGACTGTCCGCGCTTCTCTGAACGTCGCCCTCAACATCCAAATTATGCCTCAGCACCCCAAGCCAATCGAGCCGCGCCGCAGCAAGAGCGTCGTCAAGCTCAAGACCTGGTGTACACTATGACACGGGAAGAGGCCCTAGCATCGGACACTGTTGTGTCAGGTATATTGCTTTTTAATAACATACATGCTCGTGTACTATTTGATTCTGGTGCAACGCATAGCTTTATATCCACAAATTTTGCCGTGGAAAATGAAATAAAAATGACACCATTATATCTAGACCTTAGTGTTAGCACCCCATCGGGCACGAAAATACTTGTTCGTTCAGTATGTCAGGACGGTTACGTCTATATTGGGGGAAGGAAACTCCTGCTCGATGTGTTAGTCCTAGATGTTCAAGATTACGACATCATTTTGGGGATGGATTGGCTTGACGCTTGCTCGGCAACTATCGAATGTGCAGAGAAACGAGTCATCTTCCGTCTACCTGGGGAGGCCGAATTCTGCTACACGAGTGGTCCAACAACATATGCGTCAAGGGCCTGCATGGTGATTTATGCGATGTCAGCTCGGCAGATGTTACACTCGGATGCAAGGGATACTTAGCGTTGGTTCGGGACACTCAGCTGGATTACGCAAACGTTGAGTCTTCTTCCGTTGTGGCGGAGTTCCCTGATGTGTTTTCGAACGAACTACCTGGCATGCCATTCGACCGAGTTCACCATCGATATATTCCCAAATACACAACCGATTTCCAAAGCCCCGTACAGAATGGCCCCTGCTAAACTAAAGGAGTTAAAGTGCCAACTACAAGAACTGCTTGACCGTGGATATATTCGTCTGAGCGTCTCCTTGGGGCGCGCATGTACTCTTCGTGAAGAAGAAGGACGGAACGTTGCGACTCTGCATAGACTATCGGGAGCTAAATAAGGTCACTATCCGAAACAAGTATCCCCTTCCCCGGATCGACGACCTCTTTGATCAGTTACAAGGGACGTCGGTGTTTTCAAAGATAGATCTTCTCTGGCTACCACCAATTGAAGATCAAACCAGAGAACATGCCGAAGTTAGTATTTCGAACCCGCTATGTCCATTATGAGTTTTTTGTTATGCCGTTTGGACTGATGAATGCCCCTGCCGCATTTATGGATTTGATGAACCGTGTGTTCCGATCATTTCTCGACAAGTTTGTGGTAGTATTCATAGACGACATCTTAGTGTACTCGAAGAATAAGGATGAACACGCAGGACACCTGCGGATGGTGCTTCAAACCCTTCGAGACAATAAGTTGTACGCGAAGCTGAGCAAGCAAGTGCGAGTTCTGGTTGGACATCATATCCTTCCTCGGGCACATCATTTCCGCGAAGGACATCTCAGTCGATCCGAAGAAAGTTGAAGCCATCGTGAAGTGGAAAAGACCTGAGTCAGCTAGCGACATTCAGAGCTTCCTTGGCCTAGCAGGCTACTACAGAAGATTTATAAAAGATTTTGCAAAGATTGCCTCGCCTCTGACTTACCTCACTCGGAAGTGAGTAACGTTCGCGTGGACGGACGACTGTGAATCTTCATTTATGGAGTTCAAGCAACGACTTGTCTCAGCACCAACTCTTACCCTTCCAGACGGACCCGATGATTTTAAGATCTATAACGACGCCTCAGAAAAGGGTTTGGGATGTGTCCTTATGCAAAGGGACAAAGTGATAGCATTTGTGTCGAGATAGTTAAAGCCTCACGAAAGGAACTATCCAACGCACGACCTGGAACTTGCAGCGGTGGTGTTCGCGCTGAAGTTGTGGCGGCATTACCTCTATGGCGTGCCGTATGAAATCTTCACAGACCACAAAAGCCTCAAATATCTCTATACTCAATGATTTGAATCTACGACAACAACGTTGGCTTGAACTCCTTAGCGACTTTGACTTGATGATCAGATACACATGGACAAGGGCAACGTTGTAGCAGATGAGCTGAGTCGAGTGTTCGTTGGGAGCTTGGCTATCGAGGACATGCTGCGAAGGGATCTCGAAAGTTTGGGCATTACACTCCGAATCAGATAGAAAAAGGGGGCGCAAGTGGCTCAGCTGCGTCTCGAATTAAACTTATTAGAGAAAGTTAAGTCCGCTCAGAAGGATGACCCATTCCTGGAGAAGATGCAAAATCCTATCTCAACAGGAAAGGCGACCGACTTTGCGGTAAGCACGGATGGGATGATGCGGGTGAAGGAAAGACTATGTGTTCCTAACGATGCAAACCTCAGAAAGGAAATACTCACTGAAGCCCACTATGCGAGTTACACTTCACATCCAGGAAGCACGAAGATGTATCGAGATCTCCGCACGGCATTTTGGTGGCACGGCATGAAAAGAGTTGTGACGATGTTCGTGTCGCAATGCATGGCTTGTCAGAGGGTAAAGGCCGAGCAACAGAAGCCGGGTGGGGAGATGCAGAACCTTGCTATATCGGAGTGGAAATGGGAACACATAACGATGGATTTTATTGTTGGTTTGCCAAAGACGCAACGGGAGAATGATGTCGTCCGGGTCATCGTCGATCGACTCACCAAGTCAGCTCACTTTCTGCCTATCGAAGTTACTTGGAGTGCCGACCGTCTGGCACAGATCTACCTCAACGAGATCGTTCGACTCCACGGTGTGCCCATATCCACTGTCTCCGATCGAGATGGTCAATTCTTATCACGCTTCTGGGAAAGCCTTCAGTCAGCAATGAGGACGAAGTTGAAGTTCAGCTCCGCCTACCATCCTCAGACGGACGGCCAAACAGAGCGGGCCAACCAAATCCTCGAAGATATGCTACGGCTCTGCGCCTTGGACTTGAAGACAAGTTGGGACATACATCTACCGTTAGCCGAGTTTGCATACAACAATATCTATCATTCCAGCATTCAAATGACGTTGTATGAGGCATTGTGTGGGCGGAAGTGCAGATTCCCGATCTGTTGGGATGAAGTTGGTGAACGGCAAATTATTGGCCCGAAACTAGTAGAACAAACCGTCCAGAAGATCCGTTTGATCCGCGAACGGCTGAAGGTAGCACAAAGTCGTCAAAAAAGCTACTCAGACACGCACCGTCGACCTCTTGAGTTCTTAGAAGGCGATCGAGTATTTCTCAAAGTCTCTCCCATGCGAGGAGTTACCATATTTTGAGCAAAAGGGAAGCTAAGTCCAAGATTCGTCGGCACATTCGAGATACTTAAGCGAGTCGCCCCGGTCGCATATCAGATTGTCCTGCCACCGTCACTATCTGAAGTGCATGATATCTTTCATATTTCACAGCTTAGGAATTACGTGTACGACCCGAGTCATGTGGTGGATCTTGATCAGCTGGACTTGAAGGCAGACTTGACGTATGTTGAACATCCTGTGCGGATCTTGGATTACAAAGAGAAGCTGCTTCGAAGTCGTTCGGTTCCTCTCGTGCGCGTGCTTTGGCGAAATTATTCAGTCGAAGAATCGACCTGGGAGCTTGAGTCTGAGATGAAGGAAAGGTTCCCTTCATTGTTTCATAGTGCTAAGGTTCTATTCCTAAGTTTCGTGGACGAAACTTCCTATTAATTGGTTAGGATGTGGTGCCCCGTTCCCCCGTGAGGGGAGCGCGGCTAAGAAATACTAATTGGTATGGTTCGATCGGGATAGATTGAATCAAGATCTTATCCTCGTTATAGATTTGTTTCTTCGGAATCGATTCCCATATTCAGTGGACCGTGCCCCAAGGATGGACTTAGCAGCAGAGTCAAGAGGGACCTCTCCGCTGCAAGTTTTCTTACCTAGTTTTCGCTGTCGCCTTGTTCCTTTCGTGCTTTTGAATTGATTTTTGGATTTACGTTTTCTTGAACGGTTTCGATGGATTTTATTGCTTTCGTTCGTTGAATTGAATTTCATTCCGAGCTTGGAAAGAGGAGAAGAGGTATTGATCAGCTGTTTGTGGCAATGCAGGTGATCGTGCAGTAGACGTCGTGCGAGCGGAGTCTTGAAGCACCTATTTCCTTTCCTTTCTCTAACCAACTTGTGAGTGGCTATAATTCGATTCAGTTGACCCTTCTTCCAAGTCTTCACACCTAAAATTTTTGCATTCTTGATTGTTCCGATCAAACGATACCAAAATAACTAAAAGATGTCAAGATAAAAAGGAATAGACTTGGATTACTTGTGCTTGTCAAAACACTTAGAAATGGTTACCTTGTTGCATGCTAGTTTACTCAAATGTTCTTTCATAGTATTTCAATTCAAGTTAGAATGTATATTTCTTCTATAATTGTGCTATGTATAGAACACGCATTGCTATGAAATGAATGTATACTCATTTCTATAATTGTGCTAGGTGTAGAACACATCTTGCTATGAAATAAACTGATCAGGGAGACTATGCAAAGTGAATCATGTCATGCTACTTGTCTCGTGCTCGTGTTGCCTTAAACTGCATCAATTGATAACTTAGCATAGACGCCGTTTGATCACGGACAACTTGTGCACAAGGTCATAGTTCCTGCGGACGGTCGCTGGGGCACTGGCACCGATCCGATCCGGATGGAACTTCATGTTTAGTCTCATGTGCAAGAACGGAATGGCTTGCAGCGCATCATGTTCTCTCGTTGCATACTATCCTCGTCAATGACTAAAACTGGTCCACTATGGCATCATGCCAGTGATCCCCTCGTATATTTAAACTGTGCAAGCTAACTATGTCTTCGTGGCAGGGAAGGTCATGGTAAGTATTTGTGCAGGTGGTTCAGACGGGCAGGTAAAAGTCACCAAACGGTGATATGTTTATTTCAGTAAATTTTCATATACAATGCTTGCTTGTAAAATGAACTAAGGCAAGATAGAAAGACCATAAAATAACTTGCATGTTTCATATAAACAATGTGCTGATTTGGTTTAGTTGGGTTAGCTTGCCTTCACCAGTGCATTTCGATGTACTGACCCTCGTTGCAACAGGTTTCCTGCACCAAGAAGATCCTGTAAGCAACTAAAGCGACTTTCCGATCCAGTCCAGCTACCGGCACGTCCTGATTGTGCCTCAGAAGAAGTGTTTTAAAGTTTCCAGGAGCTCGTTCTCAAACTTATGCAGTTCCGTGGAAAGGCGATTGCTTCGCTATAAGGTGTCTATAGCTTTTGAAGTTTTAGTAAAGGGATGTAATGTACTAGACGGCTATCTCATTTTGAGTCCACTTTTGTAAGCCCGTGCGGCAATTATCCGACTCGTTCAAGAGTTTGTAAAAAGATGTTTATTATCAATAAAGAGAACTTTTCCATGTTTCAACATTGTGTTTCAATTATCTGTGTACTCTGAATATGTGCTCGTTATATAAAATACTTTAGCCTTGTGCGTTGCACAACCTAGGCACGCACGGCGTCACGCCCGGGGGACGACTATCGATTCTACGAAATCGGGGCCGACATTAGCATTCTCATTTCAGCTACACCAACTTTCTGGATATGTTATTTCTTAATTGCACAACACTCTTTATCCATAAAGCATGGTTGACCTAATAGTAATTTTGTATTACTTTTCTTTCAACCTTAAAGGTATCTTACGATCAGAAAGTACTTTAGAAGTACTAATTCATTCAACCATCGTGTTTTAATTCTATGCATAACATTCTTCTCAATCATTCAATCATATTGAATAATTTATCCTAAATACCGAAAGTTATCACTCTTAGGTATCTCTAGTCCTGCTATATCCCTCCCCCCCCACCCCACCCACACACACATACACAACACTCATTTCTCTTTGACATGTACATTTTATATAGTATATTTTCTTTCTACTAATCATAACTCCCTTAAATTCTAAGTCTCCCTCCACACTTCTCTTTTAGCATCTAAGTCTTCTCTACTCTCATCAACCAACAAAATATTATCAGCAAACATCATACACCATGGAACCACCTTTTGGATATGCCTAGTAATTTTATCCATAACAATCGCAAAAATGTAACTACTCAACATTGATCCTTGATGTAGAACAGATTACTACCTCAATAGTTTGCATGGTCGTCGTAATTCTATCATACATATCCTCACTACATATATGCACATACTAAACTTACATTCTTTTTAGGATACTTGTTCTTTGGTACCAATGAAATAAGGTACAAATTCCTCACCTTCTACTATTTCATTTATCAAAATCTTGTCAACATTCTATAATCCACCAATCATAGGCATCCATCACAAGTTCATGATTCTCCAAATCCTCCATAACCGCAACAAATAACATTAAGGCTTCATATTCCGCACCATTAATAAAAGAGGTGAACCTAGATATGCTAAAAGACCTATATATCCAAATGCACATAAGTTAAAACTCGAGCATAACATAGAATTAAACTAATGCTAAAAATCTGACCTTTTTATATAAGGAATTCTTCAGTGCTGCAAACTTTCTAAAATCCGCCAAACATATATTACAAGCTTGTGACTCTAAGAAAACTTCATAGCACAACAAATAAAGCTGAAGCTCCACATTATCAACTAAATGAGTCAAGAATCAAATGAAAAACCCAACCTTACCAAATATATTCATCAGCCAAAAGTAAGAGACATAAAGCAATAAATTGCTCACCATCACCTAAGAAATGGACGGTGTTGCTATCGAAATTTTCACTTCTGTAGCCACTGAAAATATAGAGAAGTGATTCAATCTCAAATAGCCATCAACCATAACTAAAGTCATTCCTCACTGGTTTGAAGACATCCCGTCGTTGAGCAATCTTCGCTTGCCACATAGAATGTAAACTAATGCTAAAAATCCAACTTTTCTACATAAAGATTTTCTTCTAAAATTCCTCCATTCTGCACCATTATCAACAACCCATCAACAAAAAATGACAAATAAAGAAATCATTCACCAATATCGAAGATCTGGACATCGTTGGTCTAGCAATTGTCAATTCCGTAGCCCAATCAAAAATCTAAATTATAAATTAATGCTAACAAGCCCACTTTTCTAAATATCGCTTTAAAAAAACCCTCCAAAAATACTCATTCATCACAAGCGCAAATAATAACACTGAAGCTTCTAAATGAACTGGAAGGAATATCAAAAACCAATCTTTACAAATAAAGCAACGAATTCGTCACCGGTGTGGGAGACATGGAGGATCGTCAATCTGGTGATTGTTTGTGTACCCGCCAAAGATGTAGAGGAACCTCCCTCCCCAGACGGCGTTGTAAGTATGGCTCGACCTCCTTCCTCGGCCCCAGATCCCTCCCATTCTCTCAGCCAACCTTTTCCCCTCCGGTGTCTTCTCTAGCCCAGGCATTCACGAGCACCCTCTCCCACTTCAACCCAACACAAGGGAGAACTAGGATTTGCCGAATTTTTGAGAAGAGAGTTTGTTGGTGAACTGATTAATTTGTGGGAAATTTGGTACTAATTGTGAGAGGAAGATGGAGCATTTATTGGGTGTTTCATATGGGAGTAGGTGGTAGGAGTCTAGTGTGTCTATGGTCTTACAAACATTTAGTTGTTCCTCGAAGTTTCGAAAATTATACCCCCATAATTGCAAGGGATTACTAGGAGTAGACACATACTCTATAGCTTATATGGTGTTAATAAGCTAAGCTATCTACGGCCGAGTCGAAATCAATCCTCTAAGGCATGGTTTCGTTTGGCCTTTAAAACTATTTTTTACTTAATATTTTAAAAGCAACACGTAAATATGTTTGGTAAAAGCTATTTTTACAAAATTCTTTGAACGATGTCGCTCTCATGGCTGCTTCTTTATGAAAGCATACAAAAGTAGTTGCTTGCATCCAGAATTTGTTTCAATTATCATGTGTGAAGGACCAATCAACACGTGTCCAATTTTGAGATTCAAGAATTTGGACTCCGAGTTTTTATTTGGGTGCTTTTTATTAGATATGCACATGGATTTATATGGTTTCTAATTATGAACATGGTGCACACGAATTTTAATTATGTATTTGGTGCACGTGATTGATTCTAAGGATCAATTATATTTAATAGTTTTTTTAGGATTGATTAAATTTGAAATATGCTAGTTGTCTTCTGGGACTCATTGAATCTCTAAGTTCTCTAAGTTTTACAAGTTGAAGAGGTAAAGAAATTTATTTGAGTTATGGTTTACATCCCTTGTTGAGAGTAGGTTTCCTCTTCTTCCCTTTGTTCGTAATACATAAACACTGACCTCAAATCTATTACAATCCACCCAAAAGTCAAGTTTCCTTTAGATTACATCAAGTTGATCTTTAGACCAAGGGACAAAAACTTTGACGTGTGGATTCATTTTCTTCGTGGAATGAGATTTTACGTGTTGATTGTGTAGTGTAACTCCGCCATCCTTTGGTAAATTCAAGATTGATTGTTCATATGATCTTTTAGGTTCTTTAGATTTTTTTTTTTTTATCAATCTTTGCTTTACGATCAAACTTTCGCTAATCTCAATTTGTAAAATCATTGCATAAATCCATATAGATCGCCCCTCTAGGTCTTGTCCTGCGTCAATGTACTTCTTTTCTTTTGCAAAAATATCCTTTAGTTCTTTTTCTGAACCCCCAACTTATACCTTTACTTTTTTATTACTACCAATGTTGTCAAGGCGTGTGTGCGCTATTGGTGTCTAGATGCAAAGGTGGGGCTCAAATAAGGCATGGCGCTTCATATGTCATAAGGTGCCTCCATAAGGTGAGATACCTTCAATAAGACGCACGCCTGTTAGCTATTAAGGCACGGTATAACTGCATCAGACTACAATCACTTCTGAAATAGGGAACCTTTTTATTGAGCTCTTATGACTTCTTAAAATACTCCAATCTATTTTTGGCAAGTTGTTATAACTTCTTAAATTCTGTTTTCGAATGAGTTGTTATGACTTTTCAAATTCTAGTTTTTCAAGAGTTGTTATTGTTGTTTCTTATGTTGCGGGAGACGTGAGAGATGGAGGAGAAGACGAGAACAGAGCCCCTTATATCCAACAGTTATTAAGTCTTATGAGTTCTTAAATTCTAGTTTCTGAATCGACAGTTATGCGTTGCTACAGCTGATAGAGTTGCCAGAGTTGTATTATCAGCTGATCAAAAAGGGAAAAACTGAGTATTTTATAATAGGATAGAATGGATATAATTATCCAGTATTTATTGAAACAATATGGTTGTTGTTAGCATACTATACATAAATATTTCTTATATATATAGAGTCTTCAATAAAATGGCACATTGTTTCATTCTCCAAGCATTGTTTTTTTCATTTTTCTTGCGCCTTGCGCAAGGGTTGTAGCCTTTCACCTTTGACTAAATTGATTACTACAATTCCAATTTCGTTACTAAACCTTATTCAGAGGTAAAAACTAGTTTTTTACCAAATACCTTACTGCTTTTTTTTTCTTCAGCATGTAGCCCATGCAGGTTTGGTCAACCTTCTGATGGTGTTCCAAGTATCAACCCTATGATGGCATTGCAAGTATGGATCCTATTACAGCATTGCAAGTATGTCCAAAGATGTAGAGAAACCTCCCGCCTTTGATGGTGTCACAAGTATGGCCCTACCTCCTCCTTGAGCCCCAGATCCCACCCGTCCTCCCAGTCGGCATCTTTCCCCTTCGGCATCTTTCTAGCTTGAGCATTCACATGCACACTCTATCTCAATCCAAGAAAATGAAGTTGACTATGATCGAGTGTTTACTTCTAATTACTTTATGAGAATCTTTGTTACTTTTGGGAGAGGTAGGTGCATTTATCAGTTGTTTAGATGGAGTACAAGTTTCCAGATACCAATTTCCTAAAATGGGGTAGGCATGGTAAAGACACCAAATTACCCACAAAATTCAACTTTTACTAAGTCTAAGAAAAATATTATAGACTTTCTAAAATCCACCATAGCTACCAATGACTCTAAGATGAGCGGATAGTTACAAAGCTTCACAATCAGCACCATTTTGAACTTGAGAAATATAAAATAAAAAAGGCAACCGTTAAGGAGGTGACCGTGCCGGGAGGTGACCGTGCCGGGAGGTGATAGAAGTGAGCTCAAGTTATTTAAATAAAGAGAAGAGTTCCGCTTGACTTGAAAGTTCGTCCAGCAAATATTCATCAAACAAAACAAACAAATAAACATGTTACCAGGATCGTGGGTCGCTTTTGTACGTAGTACAGGTACAGGTACAGGTACGCGGTACGGTACCTCAGCCGGTACACGGTGCGGTGGAGGGTAGGCTTATTCGGTACGCTATTTGGGATCGATGTTCGTTTTTATTTGGGTCGTCTTTTGTACCATATACAATTATATAGAACTATGTACCAAATATCATAAGTTCATAACCAAAGCCATCAAAATCCAAGTGAAGGAAAGCATAGACAATATTCTTGTAACTAAACCAAATATCATAAGTTCATAACCAAAGCCATCAAAATCCGGGTCGCTAAATTTGACGAACGGGTCGCGAACGCACACCGTTCGGGGTCGTTCGTCCCAATTCGTGGGACGTAGGGGGGTTGGCGAATTAGACAACTATGGTATGAGCGTCGTTAATCTCGCAATTCTTGTGGTAACCACCGAAACCGTAACATAGGATTACAATACTAATGCTAAATATTCCACCTTTCTAAAGTTCTTCTAAAATTGATACAGCAAACTAAATCAAAAAGTCGGAGGTCGGTCAACAAAGCCAATTTTGGTAGATTATGTAAATCTTTCTAGTTTCCTTTAGGATTAGTTTAGGTTTTTTTGTATGAATAAATCAACTGAAACTAACCGTATCTTTGATTATGATCTATTTTCATATTTCTTTTCCACAATGAGAGTTTGTATAGGATTTCTACATTTCTTTTTATGCATGATTGTAAGCCTATATAAAGTCTATAATTTTATAGTTTTACAACTCAATTTTAATATACAACTCTTATAGAAATTTGTTTTATTCTTGTTGGGCTCAAATGGTCTGTGAACTCAAGCAACCTCGTGGACTTGAGGAGCTCGTGGATGCAGGCAAAACCATTGTTCGTGGACTCGAATAACCAAAACTTCGGACGGGTAGTTATCATCCATCCAACGATGTTTTAGCACGCCAACTTTAACAACTCAGGTATTGACATCACATCATCCACCATCCGACACGTGTTTCAACGACTTCATCATCAACAACCTCATTTCTATTTCTACGCCCCTGAAAGATTGCAACATTGTAGGGACCCCCTACATCAAGTGGTGTCAAAGCATCAAATTTCTAAGTCCTCGGCCTTGACGAAGATAACATCCATGGATCAAATAATTATGGATCGAGTTCCAACAACCACACATGCCTCGTTCCCCGATTCTCATCAAACTCCCACCTTTCCACGCCTCCACGACATTGTAAGGAGGTTACCCCTACAGTTGTGGAAGCTGATGTAGGGAGGGAGGGTTACCCCTACAGCTGCGAAAGCAGAATTAGTGAGGCAGTGTCGCCGAAAAGATAGCAACGAAGGATAACTAACTAATGACGCCCAAACGCCTCCTTGATGGTTGCTCAAGTCGAAGGAGCCTGAGCCTCGACTCAACGAGGGTTGCTTCATCCCACAAGCTATTGAAATCCACCAGTGAAAGAGAAACCCATCAAACAAGGGTTGCTTCTCTAAGAGTAATATATTAAAATTGAATTGCAAAACTATTATAGTGATGGCCTTTATATAGATTTATAATAATGTAGAAAAAGAACTAGGAAAACGCTAATAAAATAGAAACCCTAAACTAATTCTTATTATAAATATGGAAAGCAAATATCAAAACAAATCATAGTCAAAGATATGACTAGATTAGTCTGATTTATTCATTCAAAACCAGTCCTAAGCTAATCCTAAAAAATTTAAAAATTTGCAAAGTGTACCAAAATTAGCTTTCTTGACCAGGTCCTCGATTCCCAATTTAGCTAGTTGCATCATACCTAAAATATGGAGGGTTACCCCAACAGCATCATAGTCAAAGATAGTATGCCCTATTATCTACTAAATGAAGTCAAACCTACCAAAAAGTCAAATATTTCCATATACCATCAAACAAAACTAACAAATAAAGCAACTCATCATCATATCTAAGACATAGGTTGATCCCTTGATGGTCTATCAATCCTTGCTCCGTAACCACTGAAACACAACATAGAATTTAAATTACCTGCCTTTGTAAATAAAGGTTCCTTCTAAAGTCAAACAAACATGCTGATTCATCATAAGCTGGTGAGTAAGGAACGCGAAGATTCACATCAGCATAAACATCAACTAAATGAAGTTAAACATATGAAAACCTCAATCTTCCCAAATACCCACCAAACGGAACTAACAAATAAAGCACTTCTCACCCGTATCAATGACATGGATGTTGTTGGTTAGTGATTTTCCATAGTCATGGAAAACTTAACATAAAATTTAAAGTAATGCTGAAATTTCCACCTTTCTACATAATGATTTCCTTCAAAAATCCGCAAAACGTGCTCAATTATCTCATGCTCATTACTCAGAAATCTGAAGCTCAAATTCCATACCATTATCAACTAAACAAAATTAAGCATATGAAAAATCTAATATTTCCAAATACCCACCAACCAAAACTGACAAGAAAAGCAATTCCTCACTGACTGATAACATGGACCTAGATCGTAGCATAAAATTTTAATAATGCTAACAGTCCCGCCAAACCTAGAACTACTAAACTAATGTTAAACTTCCACCTTTCTACATAAATATTTCCTTCTAAAATATGCCAAACATACCCATTCTTCACATTCCGCACCAGCATCAACCGAATGAAATCAAACCTACCAAAGATCCAATCTTTTCCAGATACCCATCAACCAAAACTGACAAACAAAGCAATTCTTAGCCAGTATCGAAGAAGACGTGGATGCTGTTGGCCCAACAATCGTTGCTTCCATAGAGCCACCCACACGTAACGTAGAATTACTAAACTAATGCTAAATATAAAACCAGCACTTTTTTACAAAAACTCATGAGCCTAAGAAACGAAAAGCTTCACATTTTCCATACCATTGTAACTAACTGAAGTCATGGATGTAAAAAAGATCCAATCTTCCGAATGCCCACCAACCAAAACTGACCAATAAACAAATTATAACCGAAAACCAAAAATTTATTTGAGAACCCCAACTTTATAATGATTTCCTGAAATCAAATAAAATTGAAGATTCACATTACTAGGTAGTATTATCGACTAGACTAAATGAAGCCATGAAAAGAAAGGACAAGCTCACGGCCCTCAGAAGCCAAAGCTTCACATTTTCCACAAAATTATCAACTAAATGAAGCCATGCATGTAAAAAAGATGCAAACTTTCCAAATGCTCACCAACCCATCTACCAAAACTAAAAAATTAATCAATTATATATATATATATATATATATATATATATATATATATATATAGAAAAAGGGTAATTGTATTATAATTCCAAAAATGGATAATAGGACTTAAATGCCTACCACCCGTACAACACAACCATCAGCTTAAACAAACGCACTAGACTCTTATCAATCTGGATTGTACTCGATACATCGGGAACTGACTCAGACTTCCGAAGGAGCACTTTGTCTTTTCCTTCAAACTCTCTTTCATAGAGGGGTTGTTCTCTTGTTGGAGTAACTACAGCCATCAGTCATTTAGCTTTGTGAGGTGGTCGGTACCGAACAAACCATCATCATTCGTGGTAGCATACTCGGACGTTTCCCCCTCCATCGTATTGTGGAGCTCTCTGCAGGGTACCAACTTTTGGCAGTAGGCTTATTACAAGCCCTTTGAAGTAAGCTCTTGAATTGGTAAGGCCAATTCTACTTTAGTCACTGCGGCCACCTCCAGAATCCCTGCAACAGATCAGCCTATTGAACCAGACATAGGTGGACAGTTATCCCCCGTAACCGCAAACCCTCCCCATATGGAAACTATAATCTCACCCAATCTCGATAGAGCCGAGTGGGCTACAAGACCGGGCATAGATGGACTGTGATCTCTAGTCAAAGTCATTCGTCCAGCGTCATCATCACTACCCAAATTAGCCAAGATATTTGGACGAATCTCGAGGGGGTACAACTTTGATGTCCCTTCGAATTCGACTATCTGCTCGGTCAGGGGAGATGGTTTGAGTGAGAAGCCCATATTTCGAAGGGTTAAGCAAGATATCTGGACGAATGACATCCACATCTAACACCAACATTGGGCAAGGACCTTGTTTTGACTAAGTCATCTCAGCAAATCTTTCTCGAACCACCTCTATAAGCTACTCTCGAAAGGATTTTCCAGTTGGGTCAGGATAATGGATCTACTCATATCCAATGCAGCTACACGTCAAGCAACTTGGAGGGATCGGGATTACCCAATTTTTTGCAAGATTTTGATCTAATCTAAACCATCAGAAAAGCCAATCCAACATATGCTATTTTGGGGGCATGCGAGAATAATAAGTACATAGATCATAATCCCTCCTCATATATATATATATATATATATATATATATATATATATATATATATGGCCCACAATCTGGCCCGGAGGTCTACAACCCAGCCTGAAGTCCACAAACCCGCACGAAGGCACAACCCGCCTGAAGGCCACAACCCGGACCGAAGGCCCGCACCCAGACCGACTAGTCGGCATCGCACCATGCCCACCTGGCCTGCACCGCACCCATCCCATAGCACCCATGGCTGCTCACATCAATTCCCACCACCATATGGGGAATTAATGTGCTTCCCCCCGGCTTGAACCCATGACCTTTGGGGGGAATGCCTCCTCCTACCACTTGGACTAGGAGTGGTTAGCTATATATATATATATATATATATATATATATATATATATAAACCAATGCTAAAATGTTCTAACTTTCTATAGATTTCCTTAAAACAAATAAAGTTAAAGCCTCACATTGCTTCGCACCATTATCCACTAGACTAAATGAAGCCATGAAAGAAAGGATAAGCTAGTTATGCTAATAAATCCCAACTTTCTTTATACTAGCTTTAGTAGCTACCACCCGGAACCTAACCTTCAATTACTAAACTAATGCTAAAACCCCCAATTTTTTATGCAAGCTAACGAGTCTAGGAAACCAAAGCTTCACATTTTCTGCACCATTATAACTAAATGAAGTCGTGCATGTAAAAAAACAAATCCAATCTTTTGAATGTCGACCAACCAAAATTGACAAATAAATCAATTTCCTCACCGAAAACACAAAATTTAACTAAACTAATGCTAAAAATATAAATAAAGCTAAGCTTAACATTTCCACGCTATTATTGACTAAACTAAATGAAGCCATGAAAGAAAGGACAAGCTCACTAGCCTAAGAAACCAAAAGCTTCACATTTTCAACACCATTATAACTAAATGAACTCAGGCATGTAAAAAAAGATCCAATCTTTCTGAATGCCCACCAACAAGAAGTGACCAAAAAAAAAAAAAAATTCAATTTCCTAACTAGAAGACATACAATTTATCCAAACTAATGCAAAAAAATCCCAACTTTCTAAAGATTTCCCTAAAACAAAATAAAGTTGAAGCTAGACTAAAAGCTCTTTGTTTTCATCTGAATGAAATCTCTGAATAGAGGTTGTTTGCTTACATGTTTTACATCTGAACAGTGAATAAATATTATTTAGACCATTATAACCTTATATTAAATACTTTTTGACAAAGATATTATGACAGAATTGGAAAGAATTTTTGTTCAGATTCAGTCATTAGATTTTAGAGGTTGTTTTACCTCTAAATGTTTAGAGCATCTTTAGTAGATAGAGCTCAAAATTGCATCTTGAGGCTCAAGTTTGTAATAAAAAAAAATGTAGAATGGGTTGGGTTTGTATGGGAATAGTAGAAATGATAAACTGACCTTTGGTCCCAAAGGTTATGTGATCAAAAAATAATGTAAAATCTAGACTCTAGAAATTTGGCTCCACATTGAGCCGAGTTCCTACATTCTGAATTTAGAAATTATGAGGCCCAAACTATAGCTCATGTGGGTGGATTGGGACCATCATAGAACTCCAATTGAGCCTTATTATTCTACAAAATGAGCTCCTATATTCTGAACCTAGAATCTAGAAATTGGGATGAGCCTAACTACCGATGCTCTTAGAGGCAAAATTCAGACATTGCCTCTGAATTCCTTGACAACCAAACAACATGTAATACCTGTGAAGCCTGAAACTTTCTCTAAGTGAAGCCATGAAAAGAAAGGACAAGCTCACGAGCCTAAGAAACCAAAGTTCCACATTCCGCAAAACCATTATCACATAAATAAGGTCATGCATGTAAAAAAAAAAGAAAAAAGATCCAATCTTTCCGAATGCCCACCAACCTGAACCGACAAACAAACCAATTTCCTAACCAAAAAACATCAGATTTATCTAAAGTATTGCTAAAAATTCCCAAGTTTCCAAACATTTCCTCGAAACAAATAAAATTGAAGCTTCCCATGATACGAAGGTACAAAAAAATCCGATCTTTCAAAATGCCCACCAACCAAAACTGAGAAATCTATCCGTCCAATCTTATGCTTGAGAACAAATAAAGGTTGGAGCTTGACAAGTAAGCAAGTAAAGGTGGAAGGGAGGGAGGGACGGACCGGTGTCAAAGACGTGGACGTCGTTGGTCTGGGAGTGGTCGGTGCCGTAGCCGCCAAAGACGTAGAGGAGCCTCCCTCCCCCGACGCAGTTGCAGGTGTGGCCCCACCTCCTCCCCGGACCCCATATCCTCCCCTCCGAGTCCTCCCTCTCCCCAGCATCCACCGCCACGCTCTCCCACCTCATCCCAAATTCCAATTCCCCACACTCCCCACAGAATTCCAATTCCAACACACCACACCACACCACAGTGGAGAAATGACAGAGAGAGAGAGAAAGAGAGAGAGAGAGAGAGAGAGTGTATGTATTGTTGGATTAGTTTTGTGGGAATAATATTTGGTGTATTGATAGAGGAAGGAAGACGGAGGAGCATTTATTGGTTGCGACTGTGTATATTTGTCTTGCAAACATTTATTGGCAGCAACAATAGTGGTCACCTGTTGCTACGGGTGCAAATCGGATAGACTAAATCCGAGTTCGATCGAATAAATACGAATTAGAATTGAAAATATTCGGGTGGATTAAAATATTTGAATTCGAGAAATTGAGTTAAATTCGAGTTCGATGGAACAAATACGGATTAGAATTGAAAATATTCGAATCCGAATTCGAATTAAAATATTTGAATTCGATCAAAAATCAGATTGAGTTAAATTCGAGTTCGATCGAATAAATACGGATTAGAATTGAAAATATTCGGGTATGAATTCGGATTAAAATATTTGAATTCGATCAAAAATCATATTGAGCTAAATTCGAGTTCGATCGAATAAATACGGATTATAATTAAAAATATTCGGGTTCGAATTCGAATTAAAATATTTGAATTCGATCAAAAATCAGATTGAACTCGAATATATATATATATATATATATTAAATAAAAAGTTTAAATTCTCAACACCTTATTTTAAATCTTATTTCAGTTTATATTTTGTCTATTTGATTATGCATGTAATATTACTCTTGTTTAAAATTATTTTAAATATCATATTAGAGCTCGATAAATTCGACCAAATTCGATCCTCCAGGCTTGGTCTTGGACTACATATGTTGAATCCGAGGTCGGAACAGACTTGGACTTGGACTAGACTTATGATTCATCAAATTGGATTCGGGTTGAGCTCAAGTCCGATCCAACCCGTCCGAGTTGCACCTCTATTTATTGCTAACTTAAATTAAATTCGCAAGCCGAGCTTTTCAGATTTGGACTAAGCAACTGCAAAAGCACTCTCCAAGTTGTATCAAAATTGAAATAGCTTTTAAAAAAAAATTTGATAAGTAACAAGTTGTTAGCTTCTAGAAAAAAGATAAGCAGATACAGCCATGATAAATTATCTCCGTAACTCCGTCGGATCCCGTTGGCCCATCCTTTGTTAGGTACATAGTAGTAGTTGTTAAAAGAAATATTATGTTTTCTAAAAACTTGTTTTTGTCGGTGTTGAAATTATTAAAAATTATTATATATGTTCCTACTTTGTCCGTATTTTGAAGTAGATAATTTGATGGTTTGATTTAACTCTATTGCGTTTAATTATATAGGTTAATGGTTCAACCCTTCGTTTTTTTTGTAATAGCTTAAAAGATTTAGCAATTAGCATGAATTCTTCGATTTACATAATATATTAATACATATCGTAAATGATTGTTAGTAAAATTTATAATAGGTATATTTTTGGAAAGAAAAAGGTAATGCCTATTTTTCTTATAATTATAGTATAATAGATAATCAAACTATGCATACATTTTTGAAACACACAAAAACTTGAGATACAAGACTTTTAGAGTACTTTTGTGAAAAAAGGAAAAGACATGTTGGAATAGTTTTTGGAAACAACCTTCGCCATGCTTTTGAAGCAGCCCATGAACCATGAGAAATAGCATTCCATGAAAGTAAAAAACGGTAGTTTCAAATAAAGAAACTTATATATATATATATATATATATATATATATATATATATATATATATGGTTAAACGGAATATGAGTCATAGCTCATTCTTATATGAACCATGCACATGTGAACCAATAGAAATAGATTCCTACATCCCATGTGCACTAGTATTCTTCATTCCTATTGGTCCACATGAGTTTAGGAATACGATCCTATGGCTCACATCCATTTTTTTCCATATATATATATATATATATATATATATATATATATATATGATAAACGGAATATGAGCCATAATGCTCATAATCCTACATGAACCATGCACATATGAACCAATAAGATTAAGTTCCTACATCCCATGTACATTAGTACACTCTATTCCTATTGGTCCACATGTGTATAACTCATATAAGAATATGAACACCATAACTTATATCCCGTTTATATATATATATATATATATATATATATATATATATATATATACAAACGGGATATGAGTCATGGTACTCATATCCCGTTTATCCATATATATATATAAACAGAATATGAGTCATTGTGCTCATATTTCTACATAGGAATAGAGTCATACATCCCATGTGCACTAATACACTCTATTTCTATTGATCCACATATGCATTGTTTATGTAGAAATATGAACACTATGACTCATATCTCGTTTACCACACACACACACACATATATATATATATATATATATATATATATATATATAATCCTAAAAGATTCCTACCAGCAACAGTTCTTTTCAGGTTACAAAATAAGAAGCTAGATGATTACATGCAATGTAATCCACTTATAAACCATAATCTGCAGCAAGGTCACGAAAATAATAGCTTGTAAGTTTGTAAAGAAAGAAGTATACATGTCGAATCCAACAATGTTATGGAAGAAGAAGAAGAAAAAGAAAAATTGTACAATTTACAAGCTGAACATATTGCACCAATTAAAAACAGGACCATGCACCCAAGCTCTTCAATTGATTGGCAGATTCAATATATACACAGCACAAAGGCGGAGATCAGCAGTGATACCTGTTTTATCGGTTCAGTCTAAGACTGCACCATACAATCCTATTATCTGATGTTTTATGCGGTTTGGAGGTGGCATGTTTCACATGTGAAGCTTTTCTGAGAGCAGAACATCCAACTTTAAAGAGTTCAAGTATATATGTACATATCCTCATCCTACATAACCTTCTGACTAGAAAAATATTATACAACACTAGTAGTAAAACGATTGTACAACACGTTAGTAAGGTTTTGAGAGAATGCAATCTTAGCAGGAGAGATGCGTCAGAAGCACTTCTTGTGAACAATCGCTGGCCCCATCTCATCATAGTCTGCTTTGGTGATGTGCTGATTTTGAGGGAAAACAACTTTCGCCAGTATAGCACCCCCCATCCAAGCTGAGTTCTTGGGTAAGTTCTCAGGCATGTATTCCGGAGGCTGGAAAAAAAAAGGGGGGGGGTGGGGGTAGATATCAGTTCGCCTTCGGCAGAACCATCAGATGCACACTAACGTAACATTGCATTATACATAAAGCATATACCGCGACAAGAGAAGGCCGAATGGATGAACAACATAGATTTGCTTCATTCTGGAATCGCTCTTCAAAACCTGGCCAGTACAATTGATTAGAAAGAAAAAATGACTATTGCTCTTGCTGCAGAACAATGGGATATGGTACTATGATGGGCCACTTATGTTACAAATGATAGCTCCAGCAATTAATCAATGGGCACTATTGAGACTTGCTGTGATGCAGAATGAGAAAATTCTAACTTAAGAATCAGAAACATGCATTTTTTTTAGTTATAGCATCTTTGAAACAAAGTATGATGCTCATAGAACCTAAGAACGGACCCACTAGTAATAGTTAATTAAGAATAAGAGCGAACATGGAGAGTAAATGGATAGAATGCAATGATGGTCAGCTCAGTTAGCGAGAGTAAAGTGTCAAAGAAAACATGAAAATCAGGAAAATTATTCTTATTGCACATAGTAAGTCAGAATCAACATAATTTATTGTGGGGTTTTTTCAATATAGGCCCCCTCGTTTAGCTTCCGTCCAAGTTGAAGTAAACTAACCTTCACTATACTATGTTAGTGACATTTTTGTCCCTAAGGTTTGGTAGGATTCGTCTCAGATTTGTTGGGTTTGAGATTGAAGGCGAGGAGGGAAGGGGATGGCCAACGGAGGCGGGGTGACAAAGAAAGGAAGGGGGTGATCGTGTTGAAGGATGGGTTTAGGATAGTAGATTTCAGTTTTGTTGGATTTGAGGATGAAGCATAAGAGGAAGGGGGAAGGACGAGGGAGGTGGGTGGCCTACGAAGGAGGAAAAAGTTAGTTGGCACCGGTTGTAGAGGAGGGTTGGTGGTTGGGTAGGAAAATGGAGGACAGGTCAGGATTTGAATTTTAGGACGGACAAAATGGTCAAAAATATGACATATGTTAACTTTGACGGTGGTCCTTTATTGACTTTAACCACATGGGCTTATGACCAACAATCTTAAATCTTAATGATTTGAGGGATCTCCTACCAAACAACAAGATTCGCAGGGCTTATGTGGAAATTGGCAAGAATTGAGGGGCATAAATCGGAAAAGGAAAACTCGTAGCAGCAGCAGCAGCAGCGTATAAAGAAATTTTGGATCTTTAAATTCTGAATAGGGAGTGGCCATAGTCAAAATATTGGTAAATTCTGCAAAAGCTGGTAAATAATTCATGTGCACGGGCATATGTATCAGCAAATTGTTCAATGTTCATGCTGCCAATAATCTGATTCTTTTTTGTATTCTTGTTGTTTGTAGATTAAAAGGTGAACGGAAATCATTCTCTCCAACAACTGTGCTCTGGCCAGGGCAAAGCAAAGTTGGCTTCTCTGCTGTTACCTCAAAATATCTCCTCTTCACACCTCCATCAGCTCCTCCACTGACGGGGGTGACCAGGTTCCTTTGCAGCAGAGAACAAGTTGCAGGAGATGAACAGATGAGCTCCTTGTTTGATGCCGGGTATCCTCTATCAAGCAACCCCGTGCATGGATTCAAAGTCCGTCCTAACAATTAATAAAGCTACAAAACCAAACCAGAATCACTGAATGTCCTTATATCCTGACAAATGAGGATTACCTTTTAGGAAATTTTCTGATTACTTTATCAACTTTATATTGTTCATGTTAATAATTCTTAGCTTCCTAGAAAATCCAGGGTTAGGCACAGTTTTCCAAGTCCCTATTTGTCAACAAGGTGTGAAAGAGCTCATGAACCACTTTTAGGATAATTTATGACATTATGATTAGGACGGGTATTCTTAGGAATTGTGGAGTGCCCTTGTCAGTTAGAAAAAATCATGCAAGGAGCAAATTCATTTTAACTACTCTTTTTCTAATTTTCTTCGATATTTAAATAGCATATTTTCCTTTAACATAGTAGCCAAATGCTGGGATGTGATTCATATATTTCATTAACTTTTAGGGTCTATTGTACGCAGACTGCAATATATCTGGGATTCCATATCCTCGAAATTTTATTCTCATGCATCAAATTCATGGATATTCTGTATCATTGTGTTTGGTATAATACATAATTCCTGGGAATATATAATTTCTAGGAATATGACATCCATGAGCAAAACTTTTCAAAATCACCCCCCTCACTTAAATTTTCATTTCATAATTAGGCTCTTCTAAACAAATATGAATCCCAAAATAACGCATAATAACACACATGGATCATTATTATGGTGGGGTTCGAGTCAGGTGCAGTTCCAGGTCTGGTTCATGTTTAGATCTTGGGTTGAGTTCGGGTCAGGTTGGTTTGGGTTCAAGTCAAGTTCAGGTCTGATCAGGTTAGTTCTTGTTCAAGTCCCATCCAGTTTGGGTGCGGGTCGGGTCATGTTCAGGTTTGGATGTGGGCTGGGTTAAGCTTGGGTCTTTGGATCATGTTTAGCTGGGTTTGGTCGTACCCGGTTTGGGCACGGGTGGGGGTTCGAGTAAGGGTCCTCGTCAAGTTCATGTTATGTTTTGGGTCCAGTCAGGCTCGGTCGTGATTGGGGTAGTTTGGAAAATCTCAAAAAATATAAGTATTCACAAATGACGATAGAAAAGAACACAAAATACCCATGTATCATCAAAAGGGAATAGTATTCCCTCAATGATGGAAATATGATGCATAAGGAAAAAAATTATTTAAAGGAATTCTTATGGACTTATACCAAATGTAGTCATATGGCCAGGAATATCAAATTCTTATTTGTATTAGCAAAATAGCAACAGCCCCTTAGCTTTCCCAAACAAAAAGGTAACCTCACCCCACCAAGCAAAGTTTTGAAGAACAATGTATGAAGTCCCTGGCACTTGCATCAAAACTCTAGAGTGTTGATGAGGGTTAAGGGTTAATATTTAAATTACTCAACACGTCCTTGCAGGTCGAAGGCTGATTTCCTGGGCCGGGAGCTGGATTCACACAGCGGGACATTTTTTTCTTTTCAAAATCCGCTTAAATGTGCACCATAGAAGATCGAAACCTGGTTTCTCTACTACCATGTTGAAGTCCCTAGGACACAAGATCGACGTTGGACACATATACAGACATAGATCCAGCAGGGAAGAAGTATCATTCGGTACCAGTGTCGAGGGACTAGGTCAGATCCGCCCAGACGGCAATCTTGAAGAAACACCAGCGTTCGAGAATCAATGTTGGATCTTTTGTTATGATTGAGGAAGAGCTATAAGTTTGGTGGAAAGGGTTATTTGAAGCTGATGGGTTTATTCGGAGCAGATGGAGATGGAGATGGAGATGGGTTTTGGAGGTAGGGAATGGTTTTGTTGGTGGTGGAAAAACATGAGAAATGGGGATGCTGAAGTTTGGAAAAGGAGATGAGGTCGGGTTAGGGCTATGATTAGGGTTTTATAGTAGGAAGATGATGGAGGCTAGGGCTTTAGGAGATGATGGTTTAGGGTTTGAATGAGATGGAAGGTTAGGATTGATGGGGGGTGGAGAGCAAGGGTCAGGATCACCTTGTTTGGATATCATGTTAAAATCCTTGCCACTTGCACCAAACTCTAGGATATTGATGAGAGTTGAGGGTTAATATTTATATTATTCAATAAAAAGTAACATTGTAGTGCTACTATATTACTGTAAAGATAAAAAATAAATAAGGAAACATACCACGCATTGATGTTGTTCCCCCACAGAGCATAACGTTTTCAAAAAGATGACGGTGGTTCTCCGATGAAACACTTGAGATGCAACGGACCAGCTGCTCAACAATTCCATACTCCTCCAAACCCAAAATAGAAGGTTGAAATAGAGCTTCTCCAACAATATACCTCTCCCTTTCTATTGTTATTACCTGAAAATATGCAAGCGAGAGTTACAACAGCCACGTAAGGATAAAAGAAAGAAATTGAGTAAAGCAGTACTGTCATAGAGAAACTAGTTATGAAAAGGCAGTGCTTTTGAGTCAACCACACCCATAAGCTCAGGCCAGGCTATATATCTTAGTCCTGATCTAAGGACAGCCCTAAGCCCAAATACATTAACAACTTTTTCAAAAAATTCTAGTATCTTGAATTTCAAAAAAAGAAATGATTAAAATGATTTGGTTGACTGCCAATAGTCGTAGAGAAATGGAGAATATTAAAACTGGCAGGTCTAGCACTAGACCTTAACAAGATATGAGACTGAAAGCTGATGTTAAACCAATTTGTATAGGAAATTTGATCGGTACATAAAGTGAGGCTTCAGGCATCACATAGAAGAGCATACATGCCACAGGACAATTGTTCTCGCAGAACTTAGCCCAGCATATCAACAAAAAGTTGAAAACATAAAGCTCAGAAGACTGCCCCTTATAAACTATTTTAAGATAAAACTACCATACAGAAAATGCTATTTGTTACTGTAATATAATTGCTGAGATAGCAACTAACCTGTCCATCTGGAAGGGTGTGTCTCTCTTTCTTGCATGAATTCTGTCTCTCTTCAAAGGCAGCTTCATCTTCTGCACAACATGCATACTGCTCTTTCAATTTCTCGACCTCAGAGATGTCAATATTTGCCAGAGAATTAGACTTGTGAAGGTGTTGAGCAAGTAACTCCGTCAAATCAACTCCTCCAATACCAAATCTTTTAGAGGCAATGTAATGAACAGCACCTTCAGAAACTGGTGCTATATCTGTTATATAACAAACACATGTTGATATATTGTCAATTTATGTAAAAGGCAATATTTGTGTCAGAATGGAAGTAAACAGGAACTGTTGTTCCTTAATTTGGTTTCATACATAAACTAAAAAGACAGTTCCGCAGATGAATTGCTCAGAGCATCTAATAAACTCGTAAGCACATCAAAAAATTTAAAAAGGCTTTCTTCATATAAATAAAAGCCCAAGAATCAACCTGTTACGTAAGGGAAAATGAGTATAAATTTGAGAGCAATGCAGATCAAAACACAGAACATGGTCCATGTAGAGAGAAAATAATTGATTGATTTACTTCCAAGAGAGCGGGGTACATATATATAGGAGGTATTTTCTATCCGATGTGGGAATAAATAAGTCCCCCATAACTCAACACTCCCCCTCAAGATGGGCGATAGATATCAATCATCCCCATCTTGTTACAAAATGTATCAAACTCTCTAGGACCTAAACATTTAGTTAAACAATCAGCTAACTGCTCCGCTGATTTCACATAGCTCAAAGTCAAAACTTTTCTATTCAACTGCTCCTTGATGAAGAAACGATCAATCTCCACATGTTTGGTGCGATCATGCTGAACTGGATTGTTTGCAATATCAATTGATGTTGCAATATCAATTGATGATTTGTTGTCACACCAAAGTTGCAGGGGGTCTCCTCTAAACAAACACATCTCAGCCAACAAGCTCTTCACCCACATCATCTCGCACAGGATAACTGTCATGGCCCTGTACTCGGCCTCAGCTGTAGACCTAGCCACTACATCTTGCTTCTTGCTACGCCTACAAGATTGCCTCCAACAAAAACACAGTAACCTGTAGTGGACCTGCGATCCTCCATACAACCCGTCCAATCAGCATCATAGTAGCCTTCAACTCTCAGATGTCCATAACTTCTGAACCATAATCCATTTCATGGGCTTCCTTTAATATACTTGAGAATTCTGCGAACTGCCTCCATATGCTGCTCTCTGGGATCATGCATATATCTACTCACCACACTCACGGCATAAGTAATATCAAGTCTTGTATGACATAGATATGAGCCGACCAATTAATCTTTGATATTGCTCCTTACTCACCGGATCACCACCCTCAGCACACGACTTGTGATTCTGCTCGATAGGAGTAGAATCAACCCTGCAACCTAGCATTCATGTCTCTGAAAGAAGGTCCAGAGCGTACTTTCGCTGAGAAAGTACTATACCCTTTCTTAACCTTGAAATTTTAATTCCGAAGAAGTACTTCAACTGCCCCATATCCTTAACTTCAAATTCCTCTCCAAGCATTTTCTTCAGCCATAGGATCTCCTCAGTATCGTCTCCAGTAATTACAATATCATCAACATAGACTGCAAGAACAATGATACGAGCCTTGGAGTGCCTGTAAAACACAGTATGATCTCCATTGCACTGCTTATATCCGATACCACGGACTGCAAGCATGAATCTATCAAACCATGCTCTCGGAGACTACTTTAGCCCATACAAAGACTTCTTCAATTTGCATACCTTTCCCGTTGCTTGTGAATTAGCAAAGCCTGGTAAGATCTCCATATACATCTCCTCCTGGAGATCCCCGTGCAAAAAGACGTTCTTGACATCTACCTGATGTAGTTGCCAATTGAAGTTGGTAGCACATGACACCAACACTCGCACAGTGCTCATCTTTGCGACTGGAGTAAAAGTCTCGTCATAGTCGATACCATAAGTTTGGCTATAGCCTTTAGCAACGAATCTGATCTTGTACCTGTCAATCTTGCCCTCTGGAGTCTGCTTAACAGTATAAACCCATTTACATCCAACAACATGCTTCCCAGCTGACAGTGGTACCAGCTCCCATGTGTCGTTCTTCTTCAAAGCCTGAAGTTCCTTCTGCATGGCACTCAACCATCTAGGATCGTGCTTAGCTACATGCCAGTTGTTAGGTACAAGTACTGAATCTAATGATGCAAGGAAGAACTTATATGCAGGTGGAGTGGATGCATATGAAATATAATATGTAATGTCAGTATCCCAACTGCCAAACATAGCTGGAGGTTTTCCAGTATTGACTCTAGAAGTTCTACGAAGCAAGACAGGGGGATTAGAAGTATCAAGGGAGGAATTGTAGGTACTAGTATAGGGACATCAGGAGGAAGCTCATGCAGTTCTTGTTGTTGCTGCTCATGATGCTCCTGTTGTTGCTGCTCATGCTCCTTATATACTCTCAGCTCCCCCTGACTGTCGGCTCCTCTTGAGACACCATCACTCCTCGGTGACTCAAAAGGACATGGAATCATACCAATCACGATGCCACTCTCATTCTCCCCCTCTCTACTAGCATCAGTAGAGCCATCCTCGAACAAGAAACTTAACTCCGACTTCTTCCCATAAAATGGTTCAAACTTCCGGAAGGTCACGTCCATACTGACAAACAATCTTCTTTAAGTGGGACACCAACATTTGTATTATTTCTGACTTGGTAAGTAGCCCACAAAGATGCATTTAACTTGTGGATCCAGCTTGTTCACCATCATTATGTGATCTCGCACAAAATATGTACAGCCAAACACTCTGGGAGGAACAATAAAAATATTAGAGCCCAAGAGCATCTCACATGGTGTCTTCATTCCTAATACTCTTGACGGCATCATGTTGATTAGATAAGCTGCTGTCATAACAACCTTACTCCACAAGAATTTTGGCACATTCATTGTCAACATCAAAGAACGTCACTTCTAGTAAATGCATGTTCTTGCGTTCAGCCATCCCATTCTGAGCAGCAGTGTCTGGGTAAGTGGTTTGATAAAGAATTTCCTGACTAGAGATGAAATTAGCAAACTCCTTGTTGATATACTCGGTCCCATTATTTGTTCGAAGAATCTTCACATGTACTCCAAACTGGGTCTTCACATCTACCGAGAAGTCTTAAAAATATTTGTACATCTCAGATTTATGCTTCATCATGTAGATCCAGGTCATACGTGAGTAGCAATCAATGAAGGTAACAAAACATCTGAATCCACTGATAGAAGTAGTAGGACACGGTCCCCAAACATCAGAATGAACAAGTGCAAATGGCTCAAAACTTCGAAGACCAACCATTTTATAAGTAGAATGTGTATGCTTTCCAAGTACACAAGTATTACAAAATAACCTTTTTTTTGTTTACTTTATTCATTATCTCAGGTTCTAACTTATTCAAACTATCAAAAGATAAATATCCCAATCAGCAGTGTTGGAGCATTGCTTCTGCTTGGGATGCGGTCTCTCGAAAATTACCAAGTCATAAAGGGACATGCAAATCCTCGTTCTATCTCAGTCAACAAGAAAGTGAGACCGTACCCCTTTTCTCAAACGGGTTTGGACATATGGTTCCTACGAAAGATCAAGTTGGTGAGTGGTATGATAGAAAATCTTCATGCACGATTAGGAGAGCACTGAAGATGAATAAGAATGGAATACCGGACAGGCCAAGAATTTCATCTTGAGATTCACACTTTACTCTGTAGAAACTGGTGTTTTATCTGTAGCGAGTGCCTCGAGCCCTCACTGAAACTAGGCCATCCTTCTTCTAGTTGTAGGCTTGTAATCTGGTTTCCTTATTTTATTCTTATTAGATTCCAAGTCCAAGTTTTTGCACAAAAATCTTCCAACAAAGGCAACCTATTTACTTTGCTCTTTTCAAGCTCCAATCACATTTCTCAAACTAATCACAAGGTTGTAAAGGTCGTTGGGTGGTAGTCGTGCAGACATCTGACGCCTAGCGTCCAGGCTGCCTAATTCCGCCTAGGGGCCAACTAGTGCTGACAAATTCTGCCTAGGCATCGACTAGAGCCTAGGCGCCCCATAATCATCTAGTAATAGGCGTCGACTAATTCCGTTTTTTAGAAGAGTGACTAATCATTGCCTCAATAGAAGTAAGCAATCCTATTCATAGCTTTATCACCATCCATCTTGAGCTATTAAACCATTGAAGACCACACAATCCCTTACTCCAATAAGCATCATAAGAAGCGGCAACTTTCCTACCTATCAATCAAGAAACCATGATGGAAACCTAGTGATCTCGTTACTCATGATAGGAAATCTCTGAGAGCCTATCTTCTCGCTGTCAGCAGTCCCTTGGATATTTTATTAAACCTTGACTTGTTCACTAGCTACTTCGCGACTATTGGCATCACAATCCCCAGCCTATGTCTGGACATATAATCACCCATCCTACGACAATAACGACCATCTCCAGTCCTCCAATCTAGCATCCTATACTACTTTTTGTCCTTTGGCAGCACACACAACCTACACATTGATAATTCGCTAGTAATTCTACAATCTCTAAGGAAAAATTCTAGCAATATAGGCCAATACATTCAATGAATGTGTCCAATATAACATTTGATAGCTTCAATAAATTTATACCACCAATTCAGGTTGAAGCCTAGGTCGTAATTGAATAGAAGAAAAAAATGAAGTAAACCACATCTGCTATTGTTAAAACCCATCAAAATAAACCTATCAAATGCTAAACATTGAAAAATTTCTAGGAACTCCTTAAAAGGGAGTTTTATTAAAGATCAATTTGCACCAGAGAACCGGTTCATATAACATGGATATGAGACTGTTAACTCATGCAAGCATGGTTCCCAAAACCAGTTGTAGTTAGAATCATTCATTTATATGGCTCACTGTGGATTTTCTACTTACAATAAAGCATCATACCATGCCAAATATATTTAGACTTACAAGCATGGATATGAGACTGTCAAGGCAAGTTGCACGATTTCTTAAGATATTTGATCACAATAGATTCTGGTAGAAATCCAAGAAAAAACTTTTAAAAAATAGCATGGTGATTACCATAGTTTATAATATGTATAGATAAGAGTCTACATACCTATCTTCCCATGTCCAATGTCCACAGTGCATCCTGAGATGCGCCCTACTGCATAAAGAGACAATACTGCTTGTTCAGATGCATAAAAGCCTGAGACATTAAAAGTTTCAAACATCATCTGCACCAACTGTTCTCTCACAGCCTGTGAAGAAAAGAGATACAGGCAACTGGCTATCAATTTAGACCATGTTGTATAGTTAATTTACACTTAATACGAGAATAGTAATTTGATATATGTTATGACGCTGACCATATATATTTCCCCAATAAATGGGAAAAAGAACAAGTATACAAAACTTTGAACAAGTTATAACTGGCATGCCCATTTTTTGTGGGAATTCTATAAATCGATCTCATCAGACTTCCCATGCACCAGTAACATCCTCTATCACAGCAAAGTCTAACCAATTCTTTCTCAACCTTTCCTCTTTCCGTACCTACTGCAGTTATCTAGGAATCACCAACGAAGACCTCTATATCCCAAATGCAATACCATCCAAGGTGGTCCCTTTCATGGAGTCTTGGAAAAAATATCTCCATATCTTCGTATTAATCATATCATTTGCAATAACTTCTCAATTTTCACATGCCATCTATTAATAATGTTTATTAGCTATAAGAAAACTGGATGAGCGAAAATTCGGGGTTAATGCAACTTGCAATTAGAAATAAAAGGCATATTATAAAGTTACAACCTACAGATGCACACTGGACTAATACATGCAAATGAGAAATCCATGTGAAGAGATACACATTAACATAATATCAAATCACACATAATCACTGTATCATGGCAAAATGAGCTTGAGGCAAGTAAATTTTATTGATTAGCCTCATTACTTTATTATGGATGTCATAAAGTTGGCCTACTTAGAGTGTCCAACAAGAGCTGCTTAACCAAAAGGCACATTGTCCATCCAACAAAAAAAGGGGCAGCATATGAGAAATGTTTTAGTTGGATGCATAGCTAAGAAAATCACCAAGTAAAATGTTACAAAGTCCTGTCCTGAAGCATGAGTGTAAAACCCAGGGTCTTCCAATTGAAGGTTCGTGATGACTAGAAGCTATCATGCTGTAATACTGTGAGAGAGAACTTATCTTAATTAGGATGACTTGTACAAAGAACCATAATCAGAATAGTGTAAAATAAGTATTTCCGAATTCCAATTAGGATCGGGATTTTTATGACTAAAAGGGAGAAGTTGACTCAGTAACCCCAACGAGTGCATCATTTTCTGACTTTCAAGCCCCATCTCCAAAAATGCCATGGCCAAACAAGGACCAAAGCTTGACTCATGTTACATCCATATCCAACAGACAATCACATAGATCACTAAACGTTTAATATTGGGTTACTTCAATCTACAGGAAAAAATCATTTCCGAACACTTTTCCCTTCAAATTTTTGCTACTAACTCTTGGATGAGCCATATTGTCAGTAGGAAGTCACAAACCACAAATGTCCATTTGCACATTAGCGGCATTGTTTCTTGCGGAGAAAAGATTTATCCAGCCGTATACCGTTAACTTGATCCTTTAAACAGGATTTTGTTACTAAACTAATATCCTTTTTAACAAAACATTCCAAAAATTGTGCTTTCAAATTTTGTTATTAAACTACCATTCTATAATGGATTTTTTATTTTAAATGTGATTTCACTAGGGTGATCGTATTTCAAGAATGTGATTTCAAGTCTACCTTGAAAATTTCAATTCTGAAGCCACATTTTATGGATGTGATGACTGTCGCAGGGACACAGATTCAACACGACACATTTCAGACACAGTGACATGGATTCGGAGTGTGTCCTCGTGTATCTAGGAGTGTCATGGTGTCTGGTACGACACGACATGGAATGAATTTTGGAGTGCAAGTGTTAAGAATATATCCCAAGTCCTCTGTATAAACTTTTGTCTAGATAAATGTTCCAAAGCAATGATCCCAAGTCCACGTGGCAATTTTCATGTTTGCAGCATTTTCAAAATGTGTTTCTACATCCATCCTACAATTTTTCATGTTTGAAGTCGTGTTTTCATAATGCAATTTTAATTCCACCCTACAATTTATCTAGCTAAACATTGTAATAATTTCTAATAAGTTAAATAATTACTAATAATTATCTAGCCAAACATAAATATGTAATAAGTTATATAATTAGTTAGGAAGAAGGAACATTCAAAACAATTGGTGGTGTCGGATGCATACTGGAAACATATAGTTGAGACACATCCAAATATGTTCGTGCTCATGGCTTTATTGTGTTGTGTCCTATCCGTGTTCGTGCAACATAGGTGTCAAATAATTTAAATGCTAGTTATTGTTAGCATAATTAATTATTAAAATAAGAAACTAATAATGCACAATAATAACATAATATAATCATTATAATAAAATTAATTATTAAAATAAGAAACATATCGGACACACCACATACATTACAAAATATAGTTGAGACACATCAAAATATGTTCGTACTCGTGTCTTTATTGTGTTGTGTTATATCCGTGTTCGTGCAACACAGGTGTCAAATAATTTAAATGCTAGTTATTGTTAACATAATTAATTATTAAAATAAGAAACTAATAATGCACAATAATAATATAATATAATCATTATAATTAGGTAATAAATTTTTTGGTAATATTAATTGTTAATAGTTATATTGAAGAAAAAGTTAAATAATTAATATTAATAACTAATTATTACTTAAGCTATATAATTAATTAAAAAATGTTATTATTATGATGTATTATTTTATACTTTTTCATCTCCATACGCGGGAGAGTAAATTTCTCCACTTCCAACGTACAAAATATCCTCTATCCAAACATTGAAAATACTTCCACCGGACAAGAACTAGGATGAAACTCAAATGTATACGCACTTCACTTCCATTAGACAATAAGTCACTTCCTTCAAGTTATACCGATCTAAATAACCTCTAAGGTCAAGCATGTAGAAGAATATAGATCGAACAATTAAAGGAACTCCCACAAAATAAGAATATATATAAAACAAGTAAAGGAACTCTTACAAAAATATAACCAACATGGAAAATCTCTCAGGAATAAATACTATCAAGAAATATTGGAATACATGGAATACTTAAGTGAGATTTCAAATAAGTGTTCACAAAATCTTCTGTTTGAAGAAATAATTCATCAAAATAAGGAGTCACGTCCATCGATATGGGCAAATTTGAGATCCAGAAATGCTCGGAACATTGAGAAAGAATCTTCTAAGGAATTGGCCATGATATATCTGATCCATAAATAAAATCATGAAAAATGGATAAATATTTTGGACTAGTAGTTAGTATCGGCAATAGGTCTGAAAAAGTATCTAAAATGGTAAAATTTAAGATATGCGTACCATGTCAAAGTAAGGAACCATGGCATATATGTTTGGAACATATTCCATTTCGAGAGATTTGAAAAAGCAATATCTCGTAGAGAGGTTCTATACATCTGCCATTTCTCAATGCATTTCTTTAGACAAAGACTATGGTTTTCCTTTTTCCGGATGATAAATATTTCTCGGAACATGGAGTATGAATCAAACCCATATTTGAAATGAAACTGAGATACTGATGCAAGTTCTTTCCTTCTGAATCAATAGATTCATATATGAAAGAGGCTTACAATAAGTTCTTTCAAAATTGACTATTTGTTCCTCTCTTAGAGATGTAATTCTCGCCTTTTGGTAGTCATCCCCACATACCAGAGAATTTAGCGTACTCAATTGTGTTCATATATCTCGGAGCTCAGACTCCAAAGCTTGTGTAGTGACATTCGTGTGGATGGTTGCTCAGTCCAACGAAGGACTCTCTTCGGAAGCAACCCGAGTAAGTAATAATTGATTAACAGTTTCTTTTATTTGTTGGATCGATGTGACGATGTCTCCGTTGCCTACATGTAACGTTTTCACTTGTCGTTACTGGCCATGTAGGAGGAGAAGATGTGATGTTAGACAAACAGTATCGTTACGGAGGATGCACAGATGGAGTCGCATTATCAAAGTCTAAGCTAGCCAACACAAAATATTTTTTTGTGAAATTTGAAGCCTTGGTCATTTGAGACGTGGTTCGTTGATATATTCCCCTGTCGGAAAAAGGGGCTTGTCGTCTCGAAACTGATATTACGAAACGAGCCAGACGTCAATCACTAGGCATTATCCTGAAGAAGTAGATAGAGCCGCTATAAAACCAACATAGCATAACTAGTTGAGAGACGTAATACCAGAAGATGAAGATGTCACTTTGCTTTTCGACCGTCAAAGAACATGTAGCACAACATGAAAGAAAGCTCAGAAAGTAAGCAGTCTATGACTATGAAGAAAAAACAACCGCGAGTGAATGTGAGGTAATCGTTAGGGAGGAAATATAGTTGAGCTAATGCTTTATGTAAAACTTAACCTAAGGAAAGTAGGCGCAAACCACTACATGAATCGCTTTTGCTTTCTTTTCATCTAGCTACTAAGATGTTTCAGTTAGCCAAGTTGTCTCTTGCCTGCCCATGGATTCAGCAGCAATTCGAAAGGTTGGCCTATTCGAAAATCTCCGGATATATGCTTAGTTTCAACTTCCCGAAGCATTTTGTCGCTTGCTACGCCCTTCCTATCAAATACCTCCCTGCAAACTCCTATGTTCATTTCATTATGATATTTCCGAACAGGAGCCTCGTGATGACAGTGACAATATTGATGATGGCCTTGATAAGGAACCGCTAACTATAACGAATGTGCTAACTATGTATATGACGCCGAAAGTAGACCGATTTGCCTTCAATTCGAATTAGCAAAAGCAATGTCTCCTTCAATAATAAGGATTCCTACAATTTTCATGTTTGAATTCGTGTTTTCGTAATGCAATTTTAAGTCCACCCTACAATTTTATGTTCGAAGTCATGTTCTCAAATAGGTGATCACTTTACGATGGTTTGGTAATAAGTTTCAGAAGTACCTTTTTTAACCAAATTTTTGAAAAAAAAAAAAAAAAAATTATGAACAAATTGAAAACATGCAAATCTACTAAATCGTTTCTGTAAAACAAATAAAAATCATAACTTTAAAAGAGGATTTCCATAGATTCCGTTCACCTTAGGGGTGGAAAGCGGCTCGGTGAAGAGAACCTGTCCTTCCTCCCCAATCTCCCAACCTAGAGAAGCATACAGCACGTGGTGGAGCAACCCCTCCATCGCGTCCCAGTCCTTCACGAAGCCCCTCGCCACCGGATCCACCGTGACGTCCTCGAACGCCGACGCGTCGGCCATGTCCCCGTCCTCCACCACCTGCTTCACCCTCGTCGGTATCACCTGACGGAGATCATGGAAGAGGGGTTGATTTAGGGTTTGGGTGGAATTAGGGTTAGGGTTTTGGGGAATGGGGATTTGCTTACCAGGGCTGGGTCCTGGTCGGGAGAGGCGAAGCCGGCTTTGAGGAGCTTGGAGCCGGCGTCGATGACCACCGCCTCCATGGGGGGTGGAGCGACTTGGAAACCCTAGATTTTGGGGGATAGAGAAGAAAGAAACGATGTTGATAGCGGGAGGATTTGAACTGAGTGTATTTTTTAGCTGCTTGAAAGTTGGTGATGAAAAAAAGGGCAAATTATAAGGGCACTACACTTATTACTTAGGGGTAGTCCAATATAATTTTTTCCAAAATTACAAGTTTGCCACTCTTAAAGTTACTTGGGGCTAGCCCACACCAAGGTATATAAGTGAACAAAATTTCTATTTTAGGCATTTCAGCTTGACTTGAAGAAACTCTCATTCTCCAAGTCTAAACCTAAATTTGAAAATTGATAGTTGTGGTCCCAAGTGGAAGAGAATTTTACTTTGGTGATTGTCCAACGAATATTCTTCCGGTATGTCTTTGACAACATACGATGAATAAGTTTTGCGATTGTTAGAAAAAAATTTAGTTTTTTTTTTTACTATTGTAGGAACAATGCATAAAAATATCTTCGATGACGAAGTCGGATCATCCAATCCATTAAATATGCACTCCGGACGTTCCGAAGAACATGTCGATTGTTCCGAAGCACGTACGGTACGTAAAGCGACAACCCTAATTCGACAGTCATCGTGTAAGGATTGTATAAAATTAGACAGTCCTATATAAATATAGGACTGTCAATAATTCTACAGTCCTATATAAATATAGGACTGTCAGAATTTCGACAGTCCTATATAAAAGTAGGACTGTCATAATTTTGACAGTCCTATATACAAATAGGACTGTCAAAATAGTAACAGTCCTGGATCTTAAAGACTAAATTATTTGAAGTGTCAATTATATGAAGTTATTAAATTTTATATTATTTTATATTGGTTATAGGACCAACCTTGTACAGATGTTGTGGTACATCCTGCTATTGGTGTTGATATGGATGATATATTCTCAACGGATATTCAATTTGCAAACCAGGAAGAAGCATTAGAGTGGTGCAGAGAAGTTGGAAGACGACATAACGTAGTAATTGTCATTGCAAGATCCATCAGATCTCGGCCAGGCCGAAAATATGTAGAGCTGGGGTGCGAAAGAGGATGTGTGTTTAGGGAGCATCATAAAAAAAGGGTGTTGTTGAAAAAAAATCCCTAAGAAAAACGTTGGGACGAGAAAATGTGGTTGTCCATTGAAAGTGTTGATTATAAAAGTAGAAGATGTGAAGTGGATAATCGAAGTTACGAATGGAAGACACAATCATCCTATTCCAGGGACACTTACGGGTCATGCCTACGTGGCACGGTTGAAGGAGGATGATAGAAAGTTGGTTGAAGAATTGTTTCTTTCCAGAGTTGTACCGAAACAAATTTATTCTGCCGTGCGACAAAAAGAAGATGGGAACAAGTCTACTATGAGGACGATCTATAATAGTTTGGCCAGAGCAAAATTTAAAAGTATGAAAGAAAGAATGGGGATGCAGCAAGTATTGAAGTTGCTTGGGGAGCATCACTACGTGGAGTACCATAGAAGACATCCACAAACTTATAAACTCCTTCCATTGTTTTGGGCTCATCCTGATTGCAACACTTGGCTCGGTCCTTCGTAGACGTGTTGATCCTTGATTGTACATATAAGACCAACAAGTTCAAGACGCCTCTTTTTCACGTTGTTGGGTTTACGTCTACGGAAAAAATATTTACAGTCGCTTTTTGTTTTATGAAGAGTGAGACAGTAGAGGATTACACATGGGCGTTGAAAAAACTACAATCCCTTTACACAGGTTACAAAGAGCCCTCTATTTTTGTTACCGACAGAGAATATGCGTTGATAAATGCTATAGATATTGTATTTCCTCATGCGCATAGACTACTATGCACTTAGCATATAAATCGAAATATCCATGCTCAATGCAAGAGAAATTTTGAAAATGTGGACGATAAAATCGACATGCTTCGCTTCGAAGAATTCTACAGTGATTGGAGTCTTGTATGGCGAGCAAGTACTACAGACAGCTACGACACAGCATGGTACATGTTTAAAAAAGTGGGAGACGAGTAGCCCGACATGCATATCTTATATCAAAGATACTTGGCTAGAACCACATAAAGAGCAATTCGTCTTAGCATGGACGAACATGGTGAAGCATTATGACACAATCACTACAAACCGGGTCGAAAGATCACACTCAAGTTTAAAAAGATATCTACGGTCATCGGTCGGTAATTTTATCTCCGTTTGGCAATCGATTCATTTGATGATTATTTTCACGATGAACGAGATTATAGCATCATTTGATATGAGCCTCAATATTGCAAAGCATGAATACAAGCATGAACACCTCTTGGATGGTTTAATCTATGTAGTACCTCACAAGGCCTTGGGCTTATTGTTTGAGGAGATTGGTAGGTCGAAGTCGGTGGGTTATGATCCCGAGGTTTGCAATTGTTCATATCTATATTCACTCGGACTTCCTTGTGCACATGAGATCAACGAATATCGTCGTGAATCTATACATATTCCAATAGATGTTGTTGATCAACGTTGGAGACAGCTGTCGATAATGCCGACGGTGAAAGTTCAAGATGATTTCTTTGCTTTGCCACAAGTGAAACTCATGCACGCAAGGTGGTGTGTCACATCGGAACCGGAGAGAAGATCCATTGAGGTTTAAATCCAAGAAATTACAGTCCCGGCAATAACTCGATTGCAAGAGCCATCTGTTGTTCGAACTCCTAAGGGAAGACCACAGTCAAGAAAGAGTAGAGCAAAAAAGAAGGAGGAGGAGTCAACTAAAAGAGATCCATCCTTGTTTGAACATATTGAACGCAGTTTGGAGGCAAAGTCCGTAATGGATAGGGTGGTATTTCAGCAGAAAAAGAGTAAGCTTACTATTCGAAGGGGAAAGAAACAGAAAACGAACGATGCAGTCACGGCAGAGGGTTTAGATAACTTTTATGATTCTTATAGTCTATACATTGAAAATTTCCTACCTGAGATACGGAATTTTATTTGGTCTATCGTTGATGTTCCTAAGGATGGCCATTGTGGATATCATGCACTAGCAAGACAACTAGGCTATTCAGTTGAATCAGGATGGAGACAGGTTAGGGAAGAGCTGTACGAGGAGTTGGAGTCTCGACTACCCTTCTATAGGCAGATACTCGATGAAGAAATTGTTGAAGATTTGTGGCAAGCATACCTTGTACGGAAACAGTTACCGGACCAGACCATTACATGGATGTCCCGCATGCTGCTTACGTATTCTCTAATAGGTATAAGATACCTATTGTAATTATCTCACAAGGTATTAACAATACTTTCTTTCCAATGTGTGCTCCCCCGGTCGAACACGGAGTATCCAATCTATGTTGCATAGGGCTTGTCGGACAACACTTGGTCATCCCAAGGTTGATCGGTCATTCTCCTATTCTGCCAACTTCTACGCTTTGGTATAAACACGAACCAGAGGAAGCGATCGCATGGACGATACCCTACACGGATGCAATGGCTGCCTATAAGAAGATGATGAAGATGGAGGATCCAAAAATCATGCCGAACGACTACTTTGATATTCTAATTGATTGGTACTGTATATTAAAATATATTTTGTGCAATGAGCCATGTATATTTAACTGTATATTGAACTGTATGTTGTGTGTATGTTGTGCAATGAAAAGAGTTATCTAATTGATACTAATCGATTTTGACTGTATGGTGTGCATTGATACTAATCGATACTAGGACTGTCAATATGTAAAAGTGCCAGGAAAGTAGGACTGTCAACATTATGACAGTCCTAGTATATACTAGGACTGTCAAAATTTTGACAGCCCTAAACTTTATCCACTGTGTATGCACAGTTATATGTAAGTTTAGGACTGTCAACATGATGACAGTCCTAGTATATACTAGGACTGTCAAAATTGTGACAGTCCTAAACTTTACCCACTGTCTATGCATAGTTATATATAAGTTTAGGACTGTCAACATTATGACAGTCCTACTATATACCAAGACTGTCAAAATTGTGACAGTCCTAAACTTTATCCACTGTCTGTATGCACAGTTATATGTAAGTTTAGGACTGTCAACATTATGATAGTCCAATTATATACTAGGACTGTCAAAATTTTGACAGTCCTAAACTTTATCCACTGTCTGTATGCACAGTTATATGTAAGTTTAGGACTGTCAACATTATGACAGTCCTACTATATACTAGGACTGTCAAAATTTTAACAGTCCTAAACTTTACCCAATGTGCCTGAACAAATATATGTAAGTTTAGGACTGTCAAAATTTTGACAGTCCTGGAAGATACTAGGACTGTCAAATTATTGACAGTCCTAAACTTATCCACTGTCTGTATGCACAGTTATAAGTAAAATTAGCTCCACTGTCTGCACATTTGACAATTGTATGTATGTAGCAAAATTTGAACACAAATTGTATGTATGTAACAATTGTAGCAAATTATCAAATTATAGCAATTGAAGCAAATTCATTCAAAGTGTCAATAGTAGCAAATTCATTCAAAGTTTTACAACTCAAATTCATAGTTTAAACTTTTACAAGTCTCAAAAGTCATATTCATTGAAAGTTTTACAAGTCTTCAAACGGGGCCTAAACTTCATGCCGCCTCTTTGTACGTTGCTCTCTATTTTTCAAGAAAGGAAAATCTTCAGCGTTGTCGATTTGTTGGAGTTCATCATTGATTGCCATATAATTCGAACCCTGGCAACTTACGAGGCTTCTTCCCAACTTCTTTACTTTTCTTGCCTATTCATGAGAATTAAAAAAATTTGTTATAAACATTTACAAATATTAAACTTAAAGTGTAGAAGTTGGCTCACCATCTTGACCAATGCAGTATACAAGACCGATTTGGCAGGAAGATCTGAAGGTACAGGCACAATATCGCCTCTACGTTGGAAGAAGGTAGGTATTCCGACACCGGCGTAGTAGGCGAGGTAATCGTCGCTACACTCCGTCATATTGACTGTTGCTTGCCGTTCAGTTTCTCTAATAACGTGGTGTTGCCACTCGGTGAAGAAGTCTGATACCCAGTTGAACGTCGCAGGAATATAGTTTAGCGGTTTTGTACCTCGCGGAGGAGTTATCATTTTCAAAGTACGCTTTGGGACAGTTTGTACGTAGCCAAACTGACGGAGCACTCTATCCGGCATATAAGCCTCCTCGATTTCATGACAACTGATAAGACTGTGATATAAAGCGACTGGTTGCAATGGACGACTAGTCTGTCGCAAATCACGGTATGGATTCCAAACAATCTACACCGCATAAAATTTAGCATAACGTCATTTAGCATAACGTAGTCAATTAATACCAATTAAGTAAAAAATTAGGTCTAATTCACCTCTTCTGTCGTCATATCTTCGAGTGCATTCCGTAGGGCGGCAAATGTGTGAGAACGTTTGGCATCTTCTTTAGTTGGCTTCCATCGACACATTCTAGGAAGGTTCTCGTCATACCCTCGGTTCAGTTTCGTACGCTGCAGGGTTGGAAAGTGCTCGTATATCCATGCCTTCACGTAACCAGGTTAAAAAAACATTAGTCCAAAAATAAACAACAAAATTTAAAATTATGTATACAAGTTGACAAAGATATATCTATACATGGAGTAGAGTCTGGCATCCGGATATTGTCTTCGAACCCACGCGGGATGCCGCACCAAGTTCACGGTAAAGGTATGCTAGTATACCGCTTCCCCAAGATATTTCTTCCAATGTGTCAATGTTGTCCAAATTAAGGAGATATTTGGCATGTATGGACGTTCCAGACTTATCCGTAATGCCGGCAGCCCCTAAGATGAACTGTATATACCCGCGGGCCACATTATCGCTATTGTCCATTTCGGGTGGATCAGCGAATATCTTCTCCAAATATTTTAGAGGAAGTCCATAGGACTTCTTTAATTCTCGAAGACCGGTAAAACTAGTGGCATCAACTCCCAGACACCCCGATACATAATCCACAATATGGTCGTAAAAGTTGATGCTCGACTCATCAAAAGTTTGATTCATCATGACTCGACCATCGACCCTAAGTCCTAATATATGATGGACGTCATCAAGGGTGATCGTCAACTCCCATTGGGTAGATGAAAAGTGTTGGTTTCTGGATGCCATTGTTCTACAAATGTTGATATCAGTGCATTATCTACCGTCGTATATGAGTAGCTACCCAAATATTGTAAACTGGTGGAACTGATTTTTTCCTTCACATCGTCTCCCAATAATTCATACCTCCATGTATTATATTTTCTCCCGTGGTTGATCACCGTCAACATACGAGAACTCTCCTGAAAAGTAAACAATTGGATGAAGTTATACCTCTACGTAAAATATATGTCACGCCCCGATCTCCCGCAGGCTAAATCGGCCGTTCCCGCTAGGCGGGAATCACCCTCGCCAGCGCTCCAGCGGAACGATCGCTTGATCTATCCGGGCGTGATGCCGCACGAGCGTGATCCACGCCCGTGCAAGGCCATGGTTCATTGGCTGGCGGCAAGAGTTCTAAGCCACAGAGTCGCACAGATTATCCGAGTGCAGCGCAGTCATGAACACGTCAACCAGCTCAGTGATAGCGAAGTCTTAGCACTCGAGTTTCACCTTTTCCTAAGTCTTGGATGGTGCACTAGTTCAAGGCGTCCCTCGAATAGATGCATTCAACCAAACTTAGAGTCAGTGAAAATCGGACAAGCTACTAGCGATACTCTCAAGGGTTCGCACAGGTTGGCACAAAGGCCACTCGCAGCATACAACCAGACAAGCAATCATATCATTCAAAATGCATTTTGAAAGTATTTAGACTTATTGTTGGAACATCCCATCGAGGCATTGAGAGAGAGCGTGCACATAACCCACGAACGAGCTTTCGAAACAGAGATATCGAATTGAAGGCCAAAGGCGTAGAAGCCAGGCTCTGATACCAACATGTCACGCCCCGATCTCCCGCAGGCTAAATCGGCCGTTCCCGCTAGGCGGAAATCACCCTCGCCAGCGCTCCCGTGGAACGATCGCTTGACCTATCTGGGCGTGATGCCGCATGAGCGTGATCCACGCCCGTGCAAGGTCATGGTTCATTGGCTGGCGGCAAGAGTTCTAAGCCATAGAGTCGCACAGATTGTCCGAGTGCAGCGGAGTCATGAACGCATAAGCGATTGGTAACAGGTTCACTGAGTTGACAATGTAGCGGAAGCATTGAAACACAAGTTGAAGTAAAGCAAGCTCTTTTATTGATATAAATAAGTGTTACAGGCGGCGTATAGCCGAGATTATAAGTCGCTCAAGCCTCTCTCTCAGAAACAGTAAAAGCGTGCCAAGTGGCTACAACTGTGGAATGATTGTAGAGGCGATGTTCAGGCGAGTTCGGGCTATGTTCACAATATTATGTCTTGTATATGTGCTTCAGTTCCGGACGCACCGTTGCTTCGGAGTGATCTTCACGCCTAAGCACGCACGTTGGAGGCATCCGCACCGAACGAGGTTCTCCCGCACCCTGCATACAAACTGGTGGATTATCAGTACATTGAATGCACTGGTGGGGAAGCTACTCGCCCGCTCGATAAATCCAAACACGTAATACAGGTTCCGTGCACAACTATTAAGTTGTCTTTCTAGTTGCCTTAGGATCAGTTTCATGCAAATATTGAATAGCCTAACGTGTCGGGCAGTGCGCCGTGCGATGTTTGAGGAAACACGGCGAGACTTACCAACTTACAATCTCCTTCCCTGTCCAAGGCAAACATTGAGGCAAATATCGTTAATTCAAGCACGGGCAAGTATAACATTCAGGAGGCATAGCACATACAAACATGGGGGTCATTTTAACGTGATCGTTCAGGTGTTCAGTTGTTTCTTGATGCGATGCAATGACTCGCACGCGGATAGCCGCTAAGCGAGGATGACTTATCTATATGAACGTTTGTCGCTGGCATAGCCATAAAGGACCGTTTAGTCTTTGAACAAGGATGGTATGCAACGAAGCACGTGAGGCGCTACACACCATCCTGTCCGTACGTGAGACTATCGTGAGGTTCCATCCGGATCGGGTCGGTCCCAGTGCCCCAGTGACCGCCCGTGGAACAAGATCCGAAGATCACCTTTTTACAAGTTGTCCGCGACATGCAGGTCGGGGTCAGTTTTAATCCACAACTTGAATGATAATCCATTGATTCGTGATCTGAACGAGCGTTTGCTCCAAGAGCTGCGATTCGTTCATTACGTGACGTGATTCTCGTTCAGATATAAACTTGATGTGATTATCATTCAGTTGTCACGTTAAAGGATTCACGTTCAGTATTCGTTACCCTGATGCGTGCCCCTGGTTCGGGGATTGCCTTGGCGACCCAATGGTCCCGGATACTTGCAGGTTCATTCAGGCACGGAACGACTACGTAGTAGTCTTCTGGGGTTTGGATGAAAATATGGTAATATATAAGCAGACAAGCATGCATTTCTAAGGAACATAAGTAAACACGTTTGCTCGGACCCGAAGGTAAGCCGAGAGATGAAACCGTTAGGGGACTTAGCATGCGAGGGTCTGAACATATATAAGCAGTATTTTATTTTCCATGTTCTAGCATAGCAATACAAGTTAGGATTATTCCCTTAGCTAGGGGCGTTGGATTTATTAGCATGCAGGGGGTGATTCACCTAGCGACTAGCATAAATATTCCATATTTTATGTGTGCTGGCTAAGCAAAGACAAGTTCACCGTAGCCACCCACCTTAGCGATGATTCGCCTCGGTAGAGCGATACGCCTGAGCGAGCCTCTGAAAGCCTAAACCGGATTCCTGTAGGGACAAGTCTGGATATCCTTTGCTTTTGTTTGAGGCAAAGCGGGTCGGGACAGCTGCACTATTGCCGTTTGAGACGGCAGTCATCTAGAGCGGAACGGGGTGTTACAATATACTTATCTGTAAATAATTGGATGAACTTTGAACTTACAACTATATATAAAATTATCATAACGTAATGTACTTACCGGATTGTTCCATATTTGGTATGCAATATGGTTTTCGATCGACGGTAACATAGAGCAACCGTTTGGACGAGTCTCGAATGGACTATGTGGCTGCTCAGAAGGTCCTGAACCATCAGTAGCCCAGTTTTCGAGGGTTTATGGGAGACTCTCGACATGACTATATGCAGGCTGAGAAGGTCCCGAACCATCAGTAGGCCGATTTGGGACATTTGGCATGTCCTCATCGGAGGAGAAAAAAGAACCAGAAGAACTAGGAGGAGCACGTCTGTCACGTCCCAGTCCCAAAATGTAAGGAACTAGGCCACGTGGCATTGGTCAGCTGACACGTCACTAAGGGTTTAATCTAATTTAATGGACCCAAAGGAAACGTGCTACGCTGTCCTAAAATACTACAAGTCTAATACATGTAAATCTATCTCATCCACAAAAATATCAAGAAATAAGAGCTGAATATATATAATGCTGAGTCTGAAAATGTCATAGTACACATCTTGTGGGAACAACCCACTACAAAAGATAATAATAGTGCAGAAAAATAAGATAGACTAAAGTATCGTCTATCTAGGGAAATAGCTCCATCTCCAGGTGAACAAGCTTCTAGAATCAGGCAGATTCTGATGGTGGCTCCTCTAGCTCCTCCTCGGTGGCATATCTAGTCTCCTGGTCAGGTCCATACACAGTGGGGTAGAAGGCCTCATCTAAATCTGGAAGGAAACCAGGTCCTCAGCGGGACATAACAAGATACATAAAAACATGCCATGTATGTAAATACTGAATAAATAAATAAATACAGGGTGTGCTAACCATCTAAGTGAATGCAATATAAAGACAACCTTGGTACGTATGGGTAGGCGTAGGCATAACGGCCAGCATCCTATAGAGTGTGGTATCTGCAACATCCGTCATTCTGAAGAATGAGGTATCTGAATATATATAACGTCCACACACTAAGGGATGTGGTATCTGCAAGTATATATAACGTTTGTATCACTCCGAAGAGTGCGGTATCTGCAATAAAGAAGTTGGTTGTCCCATACGCCTACTAGTTGTCTTCCCCGTCCAATGCGGTAATACAAGCCGAATCCACAACATGTAAACCACGTAACTAAATGCCAAGTCGTATCTTACCTGAATAGTTCTGATTTCGTACTAAGCCGTGATGCACGTCACACGCACCGGTAGCTAATCGAGTACGCAAACTTGCATCCCAAAATAAAGTGCAACCGTGTTGCGTGTACCCGTGTCAGGGTTTAGGAGGATATTAGGATACCCTCGCAGTTGTCAGGTAGGACTGCTAAAATCTAAGTCAGTTACACTACGTGTCAACGTACTTGTTGACGGTATCCGAGGCAATCTCAGATACACACAGTCATATGAAGTTCAGGAGAATTAGCATATAACAATATTTAATATTTAAACAGTAAACTTGATAAGATATACTTGCCTACTCCTCTGAGCTGGGCGTGCCAAAAACCTGTACTTGCAGTCAAGTCTGAGGGGTCCTGTGACCTGGGGTCACTGACTGAGTTGCAGGTGTACTCTGTTCAGGATAGACAGGGGTTCGTGAATTAATCATTTAAATTAATTGTGTACATAATATTATAGTATATATATACTTACTTAGTATAAATAACAGACATAATATATTTATTTATAATTAATACATGTATAATACATGTATACATGTTTAAAGTATATAGATATATAAACATAATATTTATATACTTAGATAAATATATGTATATATCTATATGTAATAGCTTACGTAAATATATATAGAAGGCATACTATATATATAATCATATATATATACATATAGATATAGCATTTATATACCTAACATAAATATATATAGATATTTATATAACACAATTAATAAGTACATATGTATATATATTTAAATAAACATACATATATACATATATAAATATAATGGTATATATATACTTAATATAGTAGATACTTATTTATATATTTAATAGTACATTTAAGAAATATATATAGTATATATATATATATCTATATATTTATCTATATATATTATGTACTTTATAGTATATATATACTGTATATATATATCAATTAAAATATACATATATGTAGATATAGATATATATACATATATATTCAATAATATATATATATATATATATATATATATATATATATATATATATATATATATATATATATATATATATATATATATATATATATATATATATATATATATATATAGCATATATAGCATATATATGTATATTAGCTTATAATACATAATATATTTATTAATAAATATATATATAGATACATATATAATTTCATATATGTATTTATACATATAGATATGTATATATATAAGTAATATATATATAATAATACATATATAATATAATTATATATGTGCTGTAATAATATCAAAATAAATATATACATATACATTATATATATAAATATACATATGTAATAATTATACATATATAGATATATGTATATAATAGTAATAATTTATCTATTTATATACTTTAGTATATTATTATATAATAACAGTATATATATATATATATACTGTATAATAATATAATAATATTAATAATTATATAATATAATTATTAAATACAATATATATAAACATATATATATAAATACACACACACACACACACACACACACATATATATATATATAAAACAAAAAATAAAATATACAATAGTATATTTTATACTATATTTAAATACTGTATAATATAATATAATAATATAATAATAAATATATAATCTACATATATATATAATACATTATATATGAATATATATATATATATATATATAGATACATATATAATTTCATATATGTATTTATACATATAGATATGTATATATATAAGTAATATATATATAATAATACATATATAATATAATTATATATGTGCTGTAATAATATCAAAATAAATATATACATATACATTATATATATAAATATACATATGTAATAATTATACATATATAGATATATGTATATAATAGTAATAATTTATCTATTTATATACTTTAGTATATTATTATATAATAACAGTATATATATATATATATACTGTATAATAATATAATAATATTAATAATTATATAATATAATTATTAAATACAATATATATAAACATATATATATAAATACACACACACACACACACACACATATATATATATATAAAACAAAAAATAAAATATACAATAGTATATTTTATACTATATTTAAATACTGTATAATATAATATAATAATATAATAATAAATATATAATCTACATATATATATAATACATTATATATGAATATATATATATATATATATATATATATATATATATATATATATATATATATATATATATATATATATATATATAAATATACATAGATATATATATGTATATACATAAATATACATATTTATATTAAATTAATAAGTTAGTATATATACATATACTATATACAGTAATTATAATATAATATATAGTTAAATATATATATTAATTTATATATATTAATATATACATATATATATATATATATATATATATATATATATATATATATATATATATATATATATATATTGATATATATGTATTTACACGTATTTAGGGGGGTGTATACCTGCCACGTGGAGGGGGGCCCAGGCCTCGTCGTCGGCGGGAGGACGGCGGCGGAGGAGGCGGTGGCTGGCCGGAGGGACGGTGGCAGCAGCAGCAGCGGTTAGTAGCAGCAGCAGTAGCGGCTTGCAGCAGCTGCAGCGTCGCGTGCGGTGGCGGGGGTGGCGGTGCAGGGAGTCTGGGTGGCGGAGGAGGGGGCGGCGAAGGAGTCGGTGGTGGTGGTTAGTGGCGGCCGGAGGGGGAGATGGAGGCAGTCGGGGTGGTCTGGGTTACAGTGGCCGGAGGGGGTCGGGGGACGCTGCGGGGGTGATGGCAGCCAGGGTGGTGGTCGTGGGGCGGTGGGAGCGGGGTGGTTCGACGGAGGGGGTCTGGGCGGAGTGGTTAGGAGTGGTGGCGGTGGACCAAGGCGGCCGGAGGCGGCGCTGGGGGAGGTCGGGGATGCTGGTGGCGGGTTGGTGCGGGTGATGGGGTTGGGTCTGTGGGCGTTTCCGGCGGCGGAGGCGGCGGCCAGGGAGGGTGGCGTTTGGCCGGGGAGTAGTTGGGGGAGGGGCGAGGTAGTTGGCGGCGGTCCGGTGGGCGAAGGGTGGCCGGGGTGAGGGTGGGATGAGTTTGGGTTGAGGGGAGGCTGGGTAGTATATATAGGTTTAGGGTTTAGGATATATTTGTAATTAGGGATTTAATTAGGGGCATTTATGTAAATAATTATCTAGATATTTTTAGGATATTTATCCTGATATTTTGAGGTGGGCCCCACGTCCAAATGGACGGTGCACGTTCACCGGCCAATAGGGAGGTGACACCTCGCACTGTAATTTGCAGAAAAATCCCTACAAATTTATAAATTGCATAAAAGTCCTAAAATTGAGAAATTGCACAATTACGCAATTTATCTGGAAAATCACCTGATTCCTAAAAATGCTAAAATTCACAGAATTTGAGGGGGAAAGCTGGGGGAGGGTCCTGAGGGGGTGGGGGTGAGCCTGGGCAGGGGCTGGGCCTGGTTTCTAGGTGATACGGGTCACCGTATTTATTAATTAATAAATATTGCGCACGGTGTTTACTAATTATTTAGAGGCAGGTAGGGCCATAATTTTACTACGATGTCAATATACTAAATGTAGTATATTCAGTGTAGAATATTAACGTATTTTTGTTTGGGCAAAACAGGTGCATGTTGGACCTCAAATCTCTAGGGGTACAGAGGTGGGTACAGAGCAGAAAATTAAATAGGAAATAAATACGTACGTTTGTAACGATATTTGTGCGTCTCAAACGAGGCTCAAAATAAAGTATCTGAGAGTTGCACAAAATTTAGAAAAATAGCCTAACATGTCTAGGACAGGTATGTGAATTTTGTTTGGGGATAACAGCTATTGTAATGCTCTAATTAATTGTGTGATGGACAGGTGCACAAATAAAATAGGATATGTAAGCAAAATAAATTTAAAAAGTTGTAATAATTCTAATTTGCTAAAAATAATTTTTAAAATACTAAAATCTGGTCGAGGGAGTTTACAACGTCTCTTCGAACGAGTGGCAGTCTTCTTCGTCAATCGATGTTTTCTCACTTCAGGGCGTGCCTCGGGCTCGCGGATAGTGACACCTGGCTCAATAGTACACGAAACATTGCGTTCCTTACGCATGGACGCAGTAGGGCGTCTTCTTATGATATCTTCATCCACAGTGCCCTTCCGAGGGTCATGACTATAAGACAAAAAATAAATTTTTATTTAACATTCTAAATTAATTTAACATTCAGGACTTTAAAAAATTCTACAGTCCTATACGTATACAGGACTGCAGAAATTTTAACAGTCCTAATTTTTTAGGACTGTTGGAATTTTTACAGTCCTTTATAAATTTAGGACTGTATAAATTTCTACAGTCCCGCCCGATACTGCTCGATACTGTCGACGATTGTCGATATTGTATGCCCTAAAATCAGGTTCGACCATCCAAGTAAACGTCTAAACTACATCCTAAACTATATTCAGGACTTGTATGCCCTCATTTGAAGAATGGAAAGAAATTCACTCAAAATTTTTGAAATGCAATAGGATTTTTTTTTAAAATTTGGAAAATTTTGTAAATACAATAGAACAAGGAGAAAGAAGATTTGTACCTTGATTCTTTTGAGACTTTGGGAGCCATCGACAAATGAGGCTAGTGTCGACTTTGTTCATTAATGGGCTAGCCCCAATCCTGGGCTAGCCCTTAGTAAACTTTGTAGTGCCCTTATAAATTTCCGAAAAAGGGTCGGACTATATACACCCCACCTTTTACTTAACATCCTCCAAATGTTTTAATGGGCTAGCCCCAATCCTGGGCTAGCCCTTAGTAAACTTTGTAGTGCCCTTATAAATTTCCGAAAAAGGGTCGGACTATATACACCCCACCTTTTACTTAACATCCTCCAAATGTTAAACACATACAAGTTTAACTAATCTAAAATTATCAAAATTCTAAACATATTCCACTATATTACCATTTTAACCTCGTCGTCTGCTCCCATGCAGTCGAGACGGGGTCGCAGGGACGCATCAAGCGGGCGGGGGCGCGGGTCCGCGCGAGAGGGGTCGTGAGGACGCGCTGACGGAGGCGCACACGGGGGCCGGGGGGTGGCGTGCGGCAGAGGCACCCGCGAGGGGGTGGGGTGGGGTGGGGGGGAGGGGGGAAAGCAACAGCGGCGGCGGGGTCGCGGAGACGCGCTGGTGGAGGCGCGTGCGTGGGGACAGTGTGCGGCGGAGGAGCCTTTGTGGGGGGCTGCATGCGGCGGAGGTGCGCGCACAGGGGTCGACGCGTGCGGGTCAACGAAGGAAGGTACGCGGCTGGGGAGGGAGGGGTGCGTGGGCGGGCAGCAGGGTGGCGAGGAGCGAGGGGTTCGTCGGGGACGGCCGGAGAAGGAGGAGAGGGTAAGGGGAGGGCGGGATTCGTCGATGGTCGGCCGGAGAGTGGATAATTATATCTTTTAATATATATTTGCTTTTTATTTAATTTAATATAGGGTGTGTTAAGTAGAGGGTGGGGTGCGTATAGTCTGGCCCTATAAAAAAATTGCAAAACCGTTGTAATTGGTTTTTTGATGTGCACCTTTTGAGATTCTAAAAAAAGAGCGGGTTTGATATTGTTGATTACTTTTCTTTCTTTCTTTCTTTTTCTACCCGAAACCCTCTCCCATCCCTTAACCTACCAACCCATCCACGCGAAGGCTCGACCCCTGCCTGCCTTGGTAATGCCCCGCAGCCATACCACTTGGGCAAACCCACTAGGGTGTAACAACTTGTTTTTTTTAAATATTTTAAAAATAAATTTTCTGGATTTTTTGGTAATTTTTAATTAATTATTATAAAGGTCCTTCTGGGATTAATATTTTTATGTATTAAACTAATTATTAAAATATAAAAAAAAATATTGGGTGTATAATTAATTATTGGATGTTGTGTAATTTTTCTGGAATTTATTGGACTCAAACTATTTTTAATAGCTAAAAAACCCCTATCTTAATTAAACCAACCAAAACCGGGTTAAACCGGATTAAACCGACCCAAACTGAACCGTACCGGACCCAAACAAACCCAACCAACCCAAAACCTAAACCTAACGGGTCGGGTCTGGACCCGACCCGCCTACCCACTACCCGCTAACCCGATAACCCTAACCCCTCTCCCCCACTCCCCGCTTCACACGACTCGGCCAACCGCCCACGACCCCGCCCTCCGCGGCCGACCACCCCACGACCCCGACTTCGCCGGTAGTCAACCCCCCCGCTCTGCCTCGCCCTCCCCTATTTAAACCCCCGCGGAACCCCATCACCTCCACCACCATCACCACCCTCACATCACCGCCACCCCGACGTCGGCCCACCCCGACGCCCACGCCGATCGACCCCGACCTCCGATAATGGAGACGAAGCCCTCGACGACCGCCACCGAGCAGCATAGCAGCCGTCGCAGCCTCAGCAACCGCCACCGCCGCCGGGCCCCGCCGTGCCGCGTCCTTTCGCAACAGCAAGGTATACCCTTCTCGCTCGCGTAACTTTCTGTACGTTGATCCAATTTTTGTTCTATTGAATCATGTGCGAAGACCACATGACCCTCTCGAATTCCGTATAAATAGTTCGGGGTATCGCGCCTTGTGTCGGTCGTAAACCGCGACGCAAAAACAGGAAAAATAATCCAAGTTCTGAAATTCAGAAATCGTCCCGAACTCACAAGTTCACGGCCATTTTTATCCTAACCTGTTAATTATTTCTGAATTATGTTTGAACAGTTAATTAGATAACCTAACCGAGATTAAGACCCTGTAATTAGTTTATTTTATTGTGCTATGATTTGTGATTTATTCGCGGGTGAAAACGACCAAAAAATTTGGTTATTTAAAACCCAATTTTTTTTGGAACTGGGTGCGCCCCGCTAAACGAGGCGACTTGGTCGTGTGCGAACTTCACCGAAAGGTGCAAACCGTCAATACGGACGTGTAGAATTTTGCAAAAGTTGATTTGGATGTACGTGCACACCGAAATTAATGCGTATCTGTCGACAATATTCCGTACCGGTCCTGTTCTGAAACTTGTTGTAACTTCGTGTGTGCTCGTCATTTCGCGACGAAACTTGCGCCATCGGATTCGTAGCATTTTGCTGGTCCTATGACCCAAGTTTGGTTCGATTCTGAGAACGTTGACAAAATTTTGTATCGTGGGCCCTACGGCTCCACTTGACGGACGATTTTGTGATCGGCTCATCGGAATCCAGTTCTGGATATTCTGTTGGGTTCGTATCGTCGTTCTGGACTTGTGGACACTAAGTTTGGCAAATTTGGAAAACTTTATCTCTAGCACATTTTTCGGTGCGAAGCGGGCCACATGTGGACTCCACTTTGACCAGAAACTGTCACTTTTGTCCCTGTGTCCAAATTGGACTTATGGATAGGCAATTCTAGATATTTGATATCTTATGAACATGATAGTAATGATTATTTCAGCAACCGGAGGAGTACTCGAAGATCCCACGAATATCGGAGCAACAGTTAGAAACCAAATCCCAGGCAAGTGTACCTTGCCATACTTGCAGTAAATTGCTTATTATTATTCTCTTGATCTATTCTGAGTTATAACTATTCAACCAAGGACCATGTGACATTACTTAACGTCCGAATAATATTCGGGTATCAACACCGTACGCGAAGTTGTGTAACGTCACCTAGAGATGGATATCGAGACCCTATACATTTTCGTACTTGTATTATCAAGTACATCATACCACAGGACACCTGACACTATTCATGAGATAGAATCTTCCTGAGATATTTATGGTAAATCTGTGTAGGTTTACAGGATTTGTGACATAGATGCATAGCTATCATATGACTTGCTGCATTAGATATGATCTTGCGTGTCATGGACATGAGACGTGTGATTACATTGGATGGGGAGAGACTTACCATACTAAAGGCTGATTATATTATATTATATATATATATATATATATATATATATATATATATATATATATATATATATATATAGAGAGAGAGAGAGAGAGAGAGGTGCCTTAGACTCTGACACAGAGCTTTGGCACATGTACTGGCCCTTCGAGAAAATGTTGCTATGGGTTTCCCCGACACAGAGCCTATATTAGTCTCAGCCTGAGTATGATTAATGCTCTCACTTGCATATCACATAGCTGGTTACATAGTTTACCCTATTGATTCATTTATTATTGCGCTGCATTTATTTTGGCTTGAGTTATTCTTGTACCTTGCTATGTCCCCTGAGGACCTGGAATCCGGATTATGTCCCCAGGTTTAGAAGAGGAGATCTACCCCGAGGTGTACGGGACAGGAGAAGACATTGGAGCAGTACCAAAACCCGAGGACGAGGTGATCGCCAAGGATTTCTCCTGAGTATTTGGTTATTATACTCAGTTATATCTATTGTTAGTCTCTTATTTCCTGTTTATTGAACTGTTGTACCAAACTCATTATCGGGTTGTTCCCCGAGATATATTTTATTGAGACTTGATGTTGCTTTATATTTCATATTGATTGTATTTATTTCTGTGGATGAGATTAGTACCATAGACCCTTATTGTTGTATTACAGCTTAAGTACACCCTGATGGGTCCATTAAATTGGGTTTGCCTATCGGTGTGTGTTGCTGGCCATTGCCACGTGTCTAGTCCCTCGGTATTTTGGGACTGGGGCGTGACATAGTTTTTGTGGTGGCCCATGCAGGTCTTCGATTATGGTCTATGACTAAATTATTTCGGTTTCAACTAAGGAACCGAGCAAGCCTGCGATAAAGATAGGATAAGTTATAGGATCCCATCCACTTGATTGACACGTTCTTGACCTCCACATCTGATTCAAAATAATTTCTTGACTTGCATCATGACTTGACTCCTCTATGCGCCTCTCATAGTTTACTTTGGATGCAGAATAATGGATTCACAAGCATGCGACGAGACTCCCGCAGGAATACCACAAGTTGCAGATGTCACCTACGACGATAGAGTGACACCAGTGGGTGGAGGTCAATCAACTCAACAAGGCCATCAAGCAGGCCAACCTACCTCAAGATTCTGACGAGACGACATTCCACCACCAGCGCAGTTTACTCCACTGATGCCTATTTTTCCACAAGGGCAGCCTATGGACGGACAACAGATATTTAAAATGATCTACGCAATGATGCAAGCCCAACAACAGATTCATCAAGAGGCTCAGTGTCACGAGGCAGAGAATCTGAGAAATAGAATAGTGACCGCACTGGAACAGGCGAACCTACCAGCTCGACGGCCATCGACAGGCTCTATCATCGATTTTCGCTAACTGAAGCCCCGCACCTTTTCAGGCAAGTAGGAGCCCACTGAAGTTCATGAGTGGCTCACAAACAATCAACATCAATTAAAAACAGCTGAGCTTCCAAGAGAGCGTTGGATGATTGCCGTCCAGATGCAGTTGACGGGCAATGCACATCACTGGTGGCTATCTGAGGAGAGACGGCTCAGACCAGACCGAGTCACTTGGGAAGAGTTCTCTAGACTCTTTCAGGAGATATACATTCCATCTATTGCTTGATCAGAACTTCGGGACAAGTTCAATCGCCTTACTCAAGACAGTATGACAGTGGAGGAGTACAATGCAAAGTTCATCCGTCTGAGTCGCTTCGCCCCTTCCCTGATCCCGACAGCAGAGGAGAAGACTGAGAAGTTCTTCGACGGACTAAACTTTGAGCTACAGAGATTGATCAGATCCGTTGTACCTACTACATACACGGACGTCCTTGCTGCAGCTCGACGCATGGAGCGCATCACCAGGAGAGAGTCCAGCCTTAAGCGGCCATTCACATCAGCACTAGCCAAAGCACCACAAGAAGAAGATGCAAAGAGACCTCACATGCACCAACTATAGAGAGCATCTACACCACTTGTCACGCCCAGTCCCAAAATATGTAGGACTAGGACACGTAAGCATGCCAGCCGCATGGATATGACAACTCCAATATATGAAAACCAAAACCCATACGTACGCTATAATATGAATATCAAATCCACAAGTGGTATAAACATATGTCACAAGTCACAAGGTATAATCTAAATCTCATCCACAGAAAATTAAATATAAATAAGTAACCAATATCTACATCACTAGACCTCAATATAAAGTATCTAAAGAAGACAGTCGGATGGAAACAAATCCACTGCCGAACTGGGATATAAAAGCCAACATAACATAAGTACATCACCAATAATCACGAGGCTCGAAGGGAAGATCTCCTCAGATATAAGCAACCAGTCCGAATCTGCGCTCTTGCGAATACTCAAGAACAGCTACACCTGTAAGGGGCCAGGTCCTCAGAGGGACATAACAAGATACCTAAAAGTATGTCAATAAAATACTAAAATAAATATCCAATGGGTCGCCTAACCGTCTAAGTGAATGCAGTTTGAGAACAACTTTCTAACAAGTGGGCTATCTGGCCATAAATGGGATTGGTATGACTCTCTCGGAGAATCAGGGGCCTACAAAACATGTCGTCTTTTGAACGGCAGAGGCCGCCTGTAATATATGGGGTCATCACCGCCCGTATCTCCAGCGGAGCTTCCAGGTTACAATAAGGAAAGTACAAAGGAGCCCAAATGCGGTACTTATTGTTCTCCCCACCCCATACTCTAAGCATGTCACATCCATGACACAATTTGGTTCATAGCCTATCTTTAGTATAATAGCCCAACCCTGCAACCAAACAAGGACTAGGATTGGACCACCGTACTACAATAGACTATGTCCCTGGACTACTAATAACTGCTAAGTCTTCTAGCATATAATATTTCTAACAACAGTTATTCCTAACGTACGTCCCACACGTACCGATGATCAGTCAATACGTAAGTCCGTGATCTATATGAGACTCACAACTCGTGTAAAAATGTGTCACAGTCAAATAAAACCTAATGATGCTTTATGACAATGTGGCAGTCTCATAAACAAGGTCAATGCATATACATAATAAAAATAATCACGACGATACCGTCGTTGCACCCAAGTTTCCTTGGACGCGTATTTTATATAATAGTTAAAATATATGAACTAAAGACAGAAAATAAAGATGCATGCAACATATGAAATATGAATAATAGTACAATGGTAAGGTATACTTGCCAGGCAAGAAGCTGCAAAATGTAACGTCCAAATGTCAAACACACAGGATCAGATGCTACGGTCTCAGAATGAACGTCTCCGGATAATGAAATAAATATCACCAACGTTCCCAGAATAAGCGAAATAGCTAGAAAATACTACCCTTTCGTCCAATTTGGACACAAGAGCAAAACAGTAATTTTGTATCAAAGTGGGGTCCACGTGTGGCCCACTTTGCACCGAAAAATATGTCAGGGGTAAAGGTCTCTAAATAGGATAATTTATAGGTCAAATGAACTCTAAAAGTCAGTACGAACTCAACGGTATGTCCAAATGTGGATTCCGGTGAGCCGAACATAATTTTGCCAAAAAAGTCAACCGTGAGGCCCGCCAATTGGTGACTTAATCAACTGTCTCAAAATTGCATGAAACTTGGGTCATAGGACCAGCACAATACCACGAGTCCAGCGACGCAAGTTTCGTCGCATTCTGACGAGCGTGCACTAAATGCGCAGGACTTTTGCAAAAGTTACGACATGGGAGATTTTCTGCGAATACGGGCTGATTTTGATGCGCACATGCGTCCAAATCAGTTTCTACGAAATCTCACATGTCCGGGTATACTGTGCGCACATTTTGGTACACTTGGTATACGACGGGGCGGTCCTGTTTGGCGGGGAGCGCTTTGTATCACAATTTCTAGAATTTGTCCAAAATAGATTTTTCGGATTTTTCTATCTGATTTAATTCTACAAACAGCAACTAATAAATTATTATAAATTACAAAAATTAAACTAGGTTAGGTGTTCTTCGCATATCAAAAAGAAAAATCGAATTCGGATCTCTATGGTGGGAGATATGAATCCGTGAACATAGGTAGTTATCGGAGTTTTCTGCGATACCCAAAAGTTATCTTTTTTTGCCAACTTGGTCGTTGTTTTCGCCTAGATTTACGCGCTGCTCGAGGTCAACTATCATACAGATATTGAAGGGGGATATGTCATGAACGTACCGGTGAAGACGGGGTCGAGTTTGGTCGAGCGATGGCACGGGAATCGAGTTGTGAACAGGGCTTTGTCGCAGCAGTTTTTTTGCGTGGCGCGCGAGGGATCTCGCGCGGCAAGCGGCCGGCCGACGGTTCCAGGTGGCGGCGCGGCAGCTCTGGGTCGTCGGCGTCGAGGCGTTGGGCTGAGGGAGAGGCTAGGGTTTTCTCAATGAGGTATATGTATATAGAGAGAGATATCGAGAGAGCCGGGGGGGTCGCGCTTATGCTGCGCGCGGCTGGAGAGGCTTAGCCGCTGCTGCTGCTCTTATATATACTTAAGGGGGTCTGAACGGGTTTAGGAAAAGTGGGTTGCGGGTTATAGTATCCATTAGTAATTTCTATTTTTTTTTCTTATTCCTTTTTCTTTCTTTCTTATTCTATTTTCTTTTCTTTTATAATTCTTATTTTTTCTTATTTCTTTTTAGAATAAACTATATATATATATATATATATATATATATATATATATATATATTCTAGAAATTATATTAGTGCATACCATTGAGCTAGCAACTGTCCAAAGGGTCTCCTACATGAAATAAATTAGAAAAATTATTATAAAGGCTCCATAAATCCCCTAAATGCACAAACACCTAAAATAAAAAATAAAATAAAATCTATTTCCTCTATTTAGCTCATAATTACTTTAATTAAATTATTAATTAATTAAAAAGATAAATACGGTTTTTAGGATTAGGGGTTTTACATTCTACCCAACTTATAAAAATTTTGTCCTCGAAATTAAAACTAAGTCCAATCGTCATGGGGATGTTTGGAGGCTATAAATTGCATTGTTTAAAATGCAAGGCTAGGTTTAAATGAGGGGACGATGTTGTACGACCAAAATATAGCACAAGGGAGCTTAATTATAAGTTGCACAAAGGTCAAAATGAAAGACGGGCACGTATAGGATAAGGGTGTGAAATTTGTAGGAAGGCATTGGCTAGTGTAGTGCTCCAATTATCGATACAACGGTAAGATGCGCTAAGTGATACAAATATTATAAAATTAAATAAAATGTCGTGTCTTGTATCCAATTGGATACAAACTAGCCCTAGTTTCTCTTTCTAAGCCAAGTAGGCCTAATCTTAGGTGAGGGGGTTTACAATCTTCTCAACTTTAAAATAATTTCATGCTCGAAATTAATCTAGGGTATAATTTGTTAAATCCTTCACAATCGTATATAAGGTCAGTCAATCGGATCTCTTTCAAAATTATAAATAATAGAATCTATTCAAATTCATCATACTTACTTCAAATTAACTTAAATCAAAATTCAACATCTCGTACTATCTTTTCGATTTTTTTTTTAAATAATCAATCATCCAAATATAATTCAAATCTATATGACATCCTACATCAAAATTTATATCGCAACCTCGACTATCATAATCTTCTCTAGACTTTGAACAATAACAATTCTAATCAAATCTGATTCATATTCTCAACTTAAGAACTTTGTACTCTTCAAATGTTTAAACTCAATTTATGTCCTCAACATTTCAAATAGGTGACGCAATAATCAAAATTTAACTTTTAATTCAAATTATCAAATTGTAAAAATTTTAAATTTAATCTACCAATGTTCAAGTCTGAAATTCTATATTTATCCTCAAAATTCAAATTGATGACTTACCTTCAATATTCAAAATTTAAATCATGTACTTAAAGTATAAATATTTGGTCCGACATATCAAGATTTCAAAATTCATTAAATACTCATCATCTAACTCCTTCTTCTAAAATTCTCCACGTTTAAAATGACTTAATCTCTCCATCTAATCCTACGTGATCACAATCTAAAAGAATTTTAACCTCAAATTAACAATGTGACTTCTACCCAACTTAGAATTACCCATCTATCATATAAGGCTATACACTTAAGAAAAATATTCCTTAATTTATTTACTCATGTCATTCAATCCTCAAAACTTTAACACCAATTATGTCATATATGATATGCCCATAATAAATTATAAAAGATAGTCACCAAACAATGCGATTGGCCTATGGGTATCTCTAGTACTATCTGTGTATCAAATTTATACCAAGCACGAGGTTTCATCTTTCTGAAATAAGGGAAGACGGAAGACAATGATAAAAAGTTCAAGGGAAAGGTACTAAAATAGAAGTATGGAGATCAAGGCAATTAGAGAATTCAAAAGGGAATTGTCAAGGCAGTTGTGGATTGAAATCCTATTTGGTAAATCCTTATTCGCATGCTCGTATCAGTATAGTTATGTAACTGATACGATCCGCTCAGACATATCTAGAGGGCAAGTACATATGTCTACTAGTCAACTATATATCTCGATCCACGTAAAGTAGTATTGCGAAGGGCGAATCAAGCGCACTATGGTTGATCAGACCGTAATACACTGATTTTGAAATGTATTATTGTAGCGCTCCAATAATACATATCATAAACAAGCTCGATAAATTATACTTCAATAATAGATCAAAAGGGTAGGTGGTACAAAAATTATAAATACGCTAAATAATGATGAGAGAAATTACAAAATAATTTAAGTTCACAAAAGAAATAAGACTCCACAATCTCTACAGTTGTCATATTAACTCCTTGTCTAAGTCGCTAGTCGACCAAATAGGGGTATGGACCTCTAATTTCTACAGTCCGAATAAACACTATCGTCTTATGCTAGCATACAGGTAATGTCATTCAGTTATACTTCAATAATAGATCAAAAGGCTAGGTGATACAATGTTGTGAGGTACACTACCCATCTTATAACAATAAACTAATACTCTAATTGCCTTGAGGGGATTCTTCAGAATAACTGGGTCCTTGTAAATAAAGTAGAACTCTTGTTAGGTTATATGAAGAAAAGATCTTGGTACCTATTAGGGTATCCTATTGTATTATATAGGTAATGGTCATCTTAAGTCTTAATCATAGTGCTCATAGAACATGTGTCAATAGTAATAATGGAAAAGTTATTGGACTTTAAGTGAGAGAGGATATACTCGTATTGAGGTGTGGTACAAGTTGCATGATTTAAATCTAAGGGATAACCATTAGGTCATAAAATAACTTAAACTGTCAAGTTCTCACTACCAATCACATAATTCAAAATTCAAGATTACAACTATAACCTTAGCAAACTATATATCCTATCATAGAATAAAATCACTTGGTCTATAATCAGAGGTGTCAAGTGGCACGAGTTGAAAGATAAGAGAAAAAACCAGTCGTCGCACTAATAGCGACCGCGATGGGTTCAGAGGAACAAGACATGAAATAAAATAGAGAGGCTATTGATAATGTCATGATTTACTAAGGGAAGATGCTATGTTAATCTTTGTGTTTGAGGTATGATCAAAAAAAATATTATATTTATTCCTCTTGGCTTTCTAAGGTACTGTCTGTTAATTTTAAGACAAGACTCTAAATTTATAGTTCTAATATTATCTCACCATAAGAGTTAGGTCCAGCCCTAATATTTAATCTTGGATTTCTGTTGGTTCCTCAATACTAGGGTCAAACACTATGATCAAATTTTAAACTAATCCTAGTAGTGTCTATACTACTCTCAAGTCTTCATAATACATCAAGGGGTAATGGTAAACCAATCTATAGATAAAGAATTCTAGGGTTCACTAGATATTCTAAACTTAGCGGTGTGTCAATACTCTAGTTGTACTCTTAATAGGAAGGTTACCCTACTTATTATCTAACAACAGGGACTTCTATATTCTAGGAGAAGCTATACTCAATGTACTATTAGGAAGCACATGAATCAAGCAGGATACAATTATTCAAATAGAACATATTAGAAGGAGTACGAGTCATAGTCAATTGTGGATGAGATCTTATACTCTAATCCTAGGTGCAGGCTTGTTCGGTATAGTAATGTAATCAAGACAATATGCTCTCGACCTGCATGGGCCACCACAAAAATATGTCACGCCCTAGTCCCAAAATACGTAGGACTAGGACACGTAAGCATGCCAACCGCATGGATATGGCAACTCCAATATATGGAAACCAAAACCTATACGTACGCTGTAATATGAATATCAAATCCACAAGTGGTATAAACATATGTCATAAGTCACAAGGTATAATCTAAATCTCATCCACAGAAAATTAAATATAAATAAGTAACCAATATCTACATCACTAGACCTCAATATAAAGTATCTAAAGAAGACAGTCGGATGGAAATAAATCTACTGCCGAACTGGGATATAAAAGCCAACATAACATAAGTACATCAACAATAATCATGAGGCTCGAAGGGAAGACCTCCTCAGATATAAGCAACCAGTCCGGATCTGCGCTCCTACAAATACTCAAGAACAGCTACACCTGGAAGGGGCTAGGTCCTCAGAGGGACATAACAAGATACATAAAAGCATACCAATAAAGTACTAAAATAAATATCCAATGGGTCGCCTAACCGTCTAAGTGAATACAGTTTGAGAACAACTTTCTAACAAGTGGGCTATCTGGCCATAAATGGGATTGGCATGACTCTCTCGGAGAATCAGGAGCCTACAAAGCATGTCATCTTTTGAACGACAGAGGCCGCCTGTAATATATGGGGTCATCACCGTCCGTATCTCTAGCGGAGCTTTCGAGTTACAATAAAGAAAGTGCAAAGGAGCCCAAATACGGTACTTGTTGTTCTTCCCACCCCATGCTCTAAGCATGTCACATCCATGATACGATTTGGTTCATATCCTATCTTTAGTACAATAGCCCAACCCTGCAACCAAACAAGGACTAGGATTGGACCACCGTACTATAATAGACTATGTCCCTGGACTACTAATAACTGCTAAGTCTTCTAGTATACAATGTTTCTAACAACAGTTATTCCTAACAACGGTTATTCCTAACGCACGTCCCACATATACCGATGATCAGTCAATACGTAAGTCCGTGATCTATATGAGACTCACAACTCGTGTAAAAATGTGTCATAGTCAAATGAAACATAATGATGCTTTATGATAATGGGGCAGTCTCATAAACAAGGTCAATGTATATACATAATAAAAACAATCACGACGACACCGTCGTTGCAGCCAAGTTTCCTTGGACGCACATTTTATATAATAGTTAAAATATATGAACTAAAGATAGAAAATAAAGATGCATACAACATATGTAATATGAATAACAGTACAATGGCAAGGTATACTTGCCTGGCAAGAAGTTGCAAAATTTAACGTCCAGATGTCAAACACACAGGATCAGAGGCTACGGTCTCAGAATGAACATCTCCGGATACTGAAATAAATATCACCAACGTTCCCAGAATAAGCAAAATAGCTAGAAAATACTACCCTTTCGTCCAATTTGGACACAGGGGCAAAACAATAATTTTGGATCAAAGCGGGGTCCACGTGTGGCCCACTTTTCACCGAAAAATATGCCAGGGGTAAAGGTCTCTAAATAGGATAAATTAAAGGTCAAATAAACTCTAAAAGTCAGTACGAACTCAATGGTATGTCCAAATGTGGATTCCTATGAGCCGAACACAATTTTGCCAAAAAAGTCAACCGTGGGGCCCACCAATTGGTGACTTAGTCAACTGTCTCAAAATTGCATGAAACTTGGGTCATAGGACCAGCGCAATACCACGAGTCCAGCGGCGCAAGTTTCGTCACATTCTGACGAGCGTGCACTAAATGAGCAGGACTTTTGCAAAAGTTACGACATGGGAGATTTTCTGCGAATACGGGCTGATTCCGATGGGCACATGCGTCCAAATCAGTTTCTGCGAAATCTCACATGTCCGTATTCGCCGAAATAAGCATCACCAATGTTCCCAGAATAAACGAAATAGCTAAAAAATACTACCCTTTCGTCCAATTTGGTCACAGGGACAAAACAGTAATTTCGGATCAAAACAGGGTCCACACGTGGCCCACTTGCAACAAAAAGCGTGCAAGGGGTAAAGGTCTCTAAATAGGACAAATTATAAGTTAAATGAACTCTAAAAGTTAGTACGAACTCAATGGTATGTTCAAATATAGATTTCGGTGAGCCAAACACAATTTTGCCTAAAAAGTCAATCGTGGGGCCCGCCAATTTGTGACTTGGTCAACTTTCTCAGAATTGCGTAAAACTTGGGTCATAAGACCAGTGCGATACCACAAGTCCAACGGCGTAAGTTTCGTCGCATTCTGGCGAGCGTGCACTAAATGCGCAGGGCTTTTGCAAAAATTGTGACACGTAGGATTTTCTGCGGATACGGACTGATTCTGGCGCGCACACGCGTCCAAATCAGTTTATGCAAAATCTCACACATCCGGGTACACTGCGTGCACCTTTTGGTACACTTGGTACATGACGGGGCGGTCCCGTTTGGCGGAGCGCGCTCCGTATCGTAATTTCTGGAATTTACCAAAAATAGGTTTTTTTGGGTTTTTTATCTGATTTAATTCTACAAACAGCAACTAATAAATTATTATAAATTACAAAAATTAAACTAGGTTAGGTGGTCTTCACATACCAAAAAGAAAAATCAAATTTGGATCTCTATGATGGGAGATACGAATCCGTGAACATAGGTAGTTACCACAGTTTTATGTGATACCCAAAAGTTATCGTTTTTTGCCAACTTGATCGCTGTTTTTGCCTAGGTTTACTCGCTGTTCGAGGTCAACTATCATACAGATATTGAAGAGGGATATGTCATGAACGTACCGGTGAAGACGGGGTCGAGTTTGGTCGAGCGATGGCTCGGAAATCGAGTTGTGAACATGGCTTTGTCGCAGCAGTTTTCTGCGTGGCGTGTGAGGAATCTCGCACGGCGAGCAGCCGGACGGCGGTTCCAGGCGGTGGCGGGACAGCTCTGGGTCGGCGGCGTTGAGGTGTTGGGCTGAGGGAGAGGCTAGGGTTTTCTCAATGAGGTATATGTATATAGAGAGAGATGTCGAGAGAGCCGGGGGGGTCGCGCTAATGCTGTGCGCGGCTGGAGAGGCTTAGCCGCTGCTGCTGCTCTTATATATACTTAAGGGGGTCTGAACGGGTTTAGGAAAAGTGGGTTGCGGGTTATCGTATCCATTAGTAATTTCTATTAATTTTTTTCTTTTTCTTTTTCTTATTCCTATTTCTTTCTTTCTTATTCTATTTTCTTTTCTTTTATAATTCTTATTTCTTTTATTTCTTTATTTCTTATTTGTTTTTAGAATAAACTATATATATATATATATATATATATATATATATATATATATATATATAGAAAATACTAGAAATTATATTAGTGCATACCATTAAGCTAGCAACTATCCAAAGGGTCTCCTACATGAAATAAATTAGAAAAAATTTATAAAGGCTCCATAAATCCCCTAAATGCACAAACACCTAAAATAAAAAATTAAATAAAATCTATTTTCTCTATTTAGCTCATAATTACTATAATTAAATTATTAATTAATTAAAAAGGTAAATACGGTTTTTAGGATTATGAGTTTTACACCACTAGCACTAGTCCTACCTTCTTGCCACTACTGTGGCAAGGTATGCCATCTTGCCAAGGAATGTCGACGTAAATTGGGATTATGTTTAGCTTGCGGATCCAATCAGCATTCAGTGAGGGATTGCCCTAAGCCTCGAGAAGGAACACCGATAGTAAATCGACAAGCTTCACCAGCACCTGAAGGATATCAGCCGAGGCCACCCTTGGCACCTCGAGCAACACTCTTCCAGCAGGCCCAGCAACAGCAGAGGACACCACCACAAGGACGCGGACAAGCTTTTGCGATGACAATGGAGGACGGACATACTCGGGGAGTAGCGAATACGCGTAAGATTTAAGTTTTATCATAGCTATCTATTCCTAGTAATGCTTTAGCATGTGCCTGTTAGTTCCATTCCCTAGCCTATACCAAGAACTTGTTAGTCTAGATTAGTACTTGATACCCAAGTTTTCGTAAGCTGTAGTTGATCCTTGCTATAATCAGACTCCTTTAATCTTGGGTTACGTATCTCTCAATGCCTAGGAAAAAGTATTTTCTTCCCTATGCGTTCTGCTTAACCCTTTCTCTCAATTTTTCCTTATGCATGATTTCTTATTCTCTATGTCGTGCTTCAACAAACATGTCGTGCAACCGCGTCATCTCTTCTGACCGGTTTTGTTTCTTAATTGCGAGAACGCAATTCTTTCAAGGTGGGTAGATTGTAACAACCTATTTTTTAAAATATTTTTAAAATAAAATTTCTGGATTTTTGGTAATTTTTAATTAATTATTAAAAAGGCCCTTCTGGGATTAATATTTTTATATATTAAACTAATTATTAAAATATTACAAAAATTAGATTTTTGGGTGTATAATTAATTATTGGATATTGTGTAATTTTTCTATAATTTATTGGGCTCAAAACTATTTTTAATAGCTAAAAAAACCTTGTCTTAATTAAACCAACCAAAACCGGGTTAAACCGGATTAAACCGACCCAAACTGAACCGGACCGGACCCAAACAAACCCAACCGACCCAAACCCTAAACCTAACGGGTCGGATCTGGACCCGACCCGCCTACCCACTACCCGCTAACCCGATAACCCTAACCCCTCTCCCCCACGACACCTGTCACGCCCCGATCTCCCACAAGCTAAATCAGCCGTTCCCGCTAGGCGAGAATCACCGATCCAGCGCTCCCGCGGAACGATCGCTTTATGACCCATCCGAGCATGATGCCGCACGAGCGTGAGTCACACTCGTGCAAGGCCGTGGTTCATTGGCTGGCGGTAAGAGTTCTAAGCCACAGAGTCGCACAGATTGTCCGAGTGCAGCGGAGTCATAAACGCATAGCGATTTGGTAACATGTTTACTGAGTCGACAATATATATATATATATAGCGGAAGCATTGAATAACACATGTTGAAGTAAAGCAAGCTCTTTATTAATATAAACAAGTATTACAGGCGGCGCATAGCCGAGATTACAAGTCGCTCAAGCCTCTCTCTCTGAACCAGAAAAAGGTGTGCCAAGTGGCTACAATTGTGGAATGATTGTACAGGCGATGTTCATGCAATGTTCACAATATTATGTCTTGTATATGTACTTCAGTTCCGGACGCAGCGATGCTTCGGAGTGTTCTCCATGCCTTAGCACGCACGAAGGAGGCATCCGCACCTAACGAGGTTCTCCCGCACCCTGCATACAAACTGGGGGATTATCAGTACATTGAATGCACTGGTGGGGAAGCTACTCGCCCGCTCGACAAATCCAAACATGTAATACATGTTCCGTGCACCAACTATTAAGTTGTCTTTCTAGTTGCCTTAGAATCAGTTTCATGCAAACATTGAATAGCCTAATCCGTGTAGAAATGCGCCGTGCGACATGAGAGAAAATACGGTGAGACTTACCAACTTACCAATTGTCCTTCCATGTCCAAGGCAAACATTATTAATTCAAGCACGGGCATGTATAAATATTCAGGCGAAAGCATATGCAACACGAGTACTGTTATTTTAAGAATCGTTTACGTGTTCAGTTGTTCATTGTTGCAATACAATAACTCACACGCGGATAGCCGCTAAGCGAGGATGACTTAGCTACATGAACAATGAGTCGCTGGCATAGCCATAAAGGACACTAGTCTTAAACGAGAATGGTTTGCAATGAAAGTACAGTGGGCTCTACAAGCCATCTCGTTCAGTACAGTAGACTACACAGTAGAGTTCAGCCGTGGAGAGGATAGTATGCAGCGAAAGAACAGTGGGCGCTACTGTAAACCCCCCGAATTTTTAAAATTATTAAAGCTAGGATTTTTCATAATTTTCTGGAATTTTCTGGAAATTTTCTGTAATTAAAATCAAGGTTTTAATTATTAAATAATTTTTAATTGTTAGTAAATAATATTAAAATATCATAGAAATAATATTTTTAGGTGTAAAATGAAAACTGGACTTAGGATAATTTTTCTGGATTTTATTGGGCCTCAGACCTATTTTTAAATGCCAATAAACTATTAAATTAATTAATTATTAATTAACTGTTTAAATTATTATTATTATTTTTATTATTATTATTTTTTGTTTTCGGTCCATTCCCTAGGTCCGGCCCGCTGGGCCTGATCCGGCCCAGCCCGCCCCTTACCGGGTCGGGTCGGGTCTGCCCAGACCCGACACGCCGCCCACTGACCCGGTCTCCCCAGCACCCCCCACGACCCGGCTGACCCGCTCCCCGCTCCGCTTCCGCCGGCCGCGCCACCCGCCGTTCCACCCGGCTCGCCCCACCCTCCGCGGCCACGACCCCCCTCGCCCCCGCCTTGGCCGGCCCCTCTCCCCTTTATAAACCCCGAGAACCCCCCCTCCGGCCAACACACCCGACCCCGATCACCGCCTCGACGCCGGCCGACCCCGCCGCCTTGCCCCCGACCTCGCTGCCTTGCCCTCGCCCCTCGCCGCCGCAGTTCCCTCGCCGCACCACCGCACCAGAGACCCCCGGCTGCCTCTCCTCTCCATTCGAGCAGCAGCAGCCGCCGTTCCCGGCGCTGCCCCGCTCCGCCGTGCCTCCGCCCGGCCTCGCCTCAGCGTCCCCGACCACCTCCGGCCAGCACAGCGCCGATCAGTCCCGCCGACGGCCATCGCCTGAACCCTAACCCCAATCCCCAATTCCTCGTGTCGTGTCGAACACGACACGGACACAAGATTCCCTGTTTCAAAGAGCCCGGTTCAGGTACTCGTATCTTGCACCCTGTATCTCCGTTTTCAATTCCGTAAATTGCGTTGCGAAGCCTGTATGACCCTCTCGGTGCCCGGACAAACCGCTCGGGGCATCGCGTCCTGTAGTGATCGCACACCGCGATCCAAAAACAGGAAAAATCAGACCCTGTTTTACCCCCGAACTGAGTACGCCCCGCCAAACGGGATGACTTGGTCGCGTGCGGTCTTCACAGATACGTGCGCGCCGTCGATACGGACGTGTGAGATTTCACGTAAGCTGATTCGGGTGTGCGTGCACACCGGAATCAACGTATATCCGCGGACATCGTCCCGTATCCGACTTTTCTACAATTTGCCCTAACTTCTTGTACACTCGTCGGATCAAGACAAAACTTGCGCCATCGGACTCGTAGCGATACACTGGTCCTGTGGGTCAAGTTTGGTTCAATTCTGAGAACGTTGACGAAATCGCGTGTCGTGGGCCCCACAGGCCCCGCTCGACGGGCGATTTTGTGATCGGCTCATTGGAATCCAAATGTGGAAGTTCCATTGGGTTTGTATCATCGTTCCTAACCTGTTAACACTAAGTTTGGTGAATTTAGAGACCGTTGACCCGGACACATTTTTCGGTGCAAAGCGAGCCCACCGGCGGACCCCGTTTTGACCCGAAACTGCCGTTTTTGCCCTTGTCTCCAAATTGGACCCAAGGATAGGCGTTTCTAGCTATTTGACATCTTCTGAGCATGATGGTAATGTTTATTTCAGCTTTTGGACTTATTTCTGAAATTTTCCCGAGATACAAACTATATTTGGATCCAAACAACAGGCAAGTACCTACACTTCAAGTTTAAATCTTTATATTGTGACAATTAATTCCCTGCTCTACTAGTACCCTTGATGATTACACAGTGTTAGAATACTAGAATTTATGTCTTGAATATTGGAGTTCATGTCGTGTTTTTTATGTCGGGTGGGAGAATACTAGAAGGCATGTAGTTTACCCTTCCCCCTGTCGTGTTTAATAGTTGTTGGTACGCGACTGTACCCTCAGCCGGTTCTCGATTATTCCTGTTTAATAGCCGTTTATGACGGCCGGATTAGCCTTATAAACCCCTACATGCCAACTATGTATTCTAAAACAAACACAAGTTCACACAGATAGCTTCTGGTCTTGTTATAGTTCTTGCTGACTGTTGTAGTTTCATTTCCTGTCTCATTTATTTCTGCTTTCTCATATTCCTGTTTATAGCATTAACTCTGAGATATTGTTGTTTCTTTTATACATATTCTCAATATGATACTCAATCTAATTGTTATAAATATTTAGTTTAATCTTGTTGTGCATTGTGTACTTTGCTCCTTTTCTGACTGGATCCGTTGATTTAGGCGATGATGAGGACTTTGCCCCTACATATTATGGCCCCTATGAGGGAACAGATGACACTTATGAGGAACCAGCTCCCACCCAGGAGACCACTGCTGCAGAGTAGTTAGCAGTAGCTATTTTATTTATTGCTCTTTATCTTAGTAATCGGGTTTGTCCCCGATTCCATTTCTGGATTCTGTATTAAACATTTGAGCTGTTGTCACATTTATTTCCTTTGAAATCTTAAGCATCTTTTCCCATTATTATTATCTTGCCTATTTTATTTGTGAATGAGCTAGATTAGTTAACTGTGGATTTGACCTAGATAGCGTACTACCGCCGACTCTGCGGCGTAGGCTGGACGTACCCACCACTCGTGCCCGAATTTCCGGGTGCGGGTCGTGACACATTTTTATGGTGGCCCATGCAGGTCTAGTATCCTTAAATAGGGTAATACCCTAGGACAGGGTATGGAATAAGATTGAGGATTTTAGGAAAAGCTCATTCACATCATAGGATCTTTATTTCAATTCTTGATATCATTCCTAATCAATTTTCCTATCGCCCTTGATTTCCAAGTAATCTATTCTGATCTTCCTATCCCTTAATCTTACAGAATGGTCCAGACAAGGAACACAGTAGGAGGCACATCAGAACCAGCTGAGCAGAATGTGCCCGAAACCCTTGCACTCCCGCCGCCTCCATCTACTCCAGCAGTTACTTTAGATGGGGCACAACTACTCGGAGTGTTCCAGGGACTCATAGAATCCCAGAAAGAACAGACTGTACTTCTACGAACCAGCCTCTCAGAAGCTCTTAGGTCCCAGGAGTCGCCACACAAGAGGCCAGGGAGTGCCAAAGACTTCAAGAACCTTAAACCCCTGGAATTCTACGGGACTGAGGGCATTCTCTATGCCGATGAGTGGATAGAGAATGTCGAGAGACTCCTGAAGACTGCTCGGGTCCCTGATGATCTCAAAGTGGAGTCCGCAAGCCTGCAACTGTTCGACATAGCTCGGACCTGATTCAGAGATGAACCCCAACTATCTGCTCCTGACCTCACCTGGGAGGACTTCAAGAGGCTATTCAAGGAGAAATTCTACCCCGAAGTGGCTCGGGAAGCTCTCGAAAGCCAATTCGAGAGACTGGAACAAGGTAACCTATCTGTTGATGAGTACACTGCTGAATTTAGCAGGTTGAGCCACTTTGCAGAGTACATAGTTCGTACCCCGGAGGACAGAACCCGTAGATTCAAGAAGGGGCTGCCTCCAGATATTCGCCTTGCTGTCACCACTAGCCGAGCTCGCACCTACGAGGAAATCCTGAGCGTGGCACAAGGCGTTGAGAGAGACATGGGGCATAAACTAAAGCGAGAGAGAGATACCGGAAATGCGGGACCCAACAAACGCCCATTCCAACAACAACAACAGCAGAGGGCCCCGCAGCAAACTCAGCGTCCTCTCCCTCGAGCTCCAGCACCCCAACACCAGACTCAAGGACAGAACCAACAAGCTGCCTGTCACTACCATATTTTAGAAAAAAAGGTATTTTAGTAATTTCCTATTTAAATAAATATTGTGCATGGTAAATAATTTTTGTTGTATTATTTAATTGTTGTTAGATATTATTTAATTATTTTGGACTTATTTTAGTGGACCCAACTAGTTTAGTTTGGACCCATGGACCAACATGAATTAATTAGTTAGATTTGGCCCATTTAGAAAGCCCATGGTTAAAGAGATGGATTAAATTAATTAAATGATTAGACTAGAAGCTTCCTTCCTTAATTATTTCTTCATGAGAGGCCCCAAGGGGTACATTGGACATTTTACAATTGCTTGGGGGAGGGGCTATGGCCGGCCTATTAAAGAGGGGGGGAAATTTCTCTCTCCTCTCATCTCATTCCAAATCTAGATCTAGAATTCTCCCACTACCAAATTTCCTCCATTCCCAATCCAATTTCCTATCAAATTCATTCCAAATTCTTTCCAATTCACCATTAGAGAAGGAGGAAGCAAGGATCTAGAAGAAGGAAGTAAGGATCTACAAAGAGGAGCAAGGATCTACAATTTGGAAGCAAGTTCATCTCAATTGGAGGTTTCATTGGGAATCCATCTCCCAATAGGTATAATTCAGATTTTTCCATTTAAATAGCTTCTAAATCTGAGATTTAATCATGTAAAATCAACCTATATGTATGTACTACCCATAGGACTTTGTTTTGTGTTCATAGGAGACCCATGGAGAAAGTTATGGTGCTTTTTGTGTCAATTTTGTTGGAATTCCGAATATATATTTTTTGTGTGTGTCAATTGATCCTATAGATCAATTGGACATGAGATTTGTGTTTGAGGCTAGTGTCGTGTCCATATTGGGATACTTGTGGTTCGTATCCCAACTATTTGGTGATACGTGTTATTTGGGGGTTTTCCTCCGACACGGGGCTTTGAACATGTCGTATTTTGACACGGACACATAGATCTACTTTTGACGCTTTAATTTGTTCATAAATATTATTTGTGATCTGTTTGTGTCCTTCGGGGTGCATTTAGTTGTGTGTTGGACTCGTGTCGCATGCGTATCCTAGATCTAGTGGGATACGGTGAGATACTCTCCAATTGTGTGTATTTTTGTATAGATCTAATTAATTGTGGTTCAATTCTTCATTTATAATTAGTATATATATATGGATATTAAATATTTATTTTGTGTATTTATTATAGTAATTATTGTAGCATAGATCTATATTTTGGGTGTGCTAATATAATGTACAATATAATATGTAGCTTTCTTGCATGCAAATATATATGTTACTACTTGTTAAATAATATAATTTATACATAAAATATTTTATAAAATATATTTGTATGTTTAATTGTGTAATTATATTATTTATAATTATTATGTAATTATTTGGATATTAATGTAAATATTTTAGGTGTGCTTCTAGCCATGTAAATTATATGTTCTTTATTAAATATTTGAAGGTATAAGTTTATGTGTATATTAATATATATATGTACATTTTTGTATTAATGGTTTATATATATATATATATACTGTTTTATATATTCTGTTTATATATATATATATATATATATATTGTTTTATATATTCTGTTTTTATATATATAATTATATATATATAACTTGTTTTAGTGACAGTGAATTAATGATAGTAAAAACTGTCATTAATTAGCCGACTAATAGCAGCCGCTGTAGCCTTCGGGCAATTAATGACAAACATGTCATTAATTGCAGCAGCGGGAAACAGCAGCTTTTCTGCGACGCTTTTCCGCGACAGTTTAACTGTCAGCGAAAACCAAAGCAGTGGTAGTTTATTATTTGGGTTTCGGTGACAGTCCTTCGGTGACAGTCCCGACTGTCACTATTTAAACTGTTTTGATTTAATCCTATTTTATTCACTGTTTTTCAATGACGCTTTGACAGATTTAATGTATATATTATAATTGTATATATATATATGTATATATATATGTGTTTTGTGAGGAATAATAATTGTAATAATATATTATATTATTTATATAAATGTTGGATTGTATATATTATTTTAGGGTATATATTAATTGTATTATTAGTATACTTTGTGTGAGTTCTTTTTGAATCTAATTTGATTCCTAAATTATTGTAGTTTATCTCTATATTATTTTATAGATGTCTTGTGAGGTTGACTTTGGGTTTGACCATGTTTGACTTTAGTGGACTTTAGAGTTGACCATAGTTGACTTTTACCTTAGAATTGACTTATTGACCTAGAAGTTGCCTAGTTTGACTTGTTCTCTTTCCGGGACCTTGTATTAATATGGTATTCCATGTCTAGGTCTTCGAGGCACCGAGTCAGACATTTGTGAGACTGTTCATTGGACTTCAGGCGAGTACATTCTCTGATAGTTTCTCATTTATGATATCCTCTATGTTCGTTGTATCTAGTGTAGATATACATGTTCTCTTGACACTATGGTTACACGGATTGGTATATCCGGATCTCGTCATGAGATGTTATTCCTTGGTATATGGTGTATATGGTACAAGTATTATTTTATTGGTTATCTTGTACATGTACAGACACCGATTCTCGGGGAGACTAGCTATCTTCTTGGGGAATCTAGTGCCATAACGTACCGTGGTTGGATCTATTATACCAGTCGGGGTGGGGAGTATTTTAGTGTAGATATGTGATCATACCCTCCTTGTGCATGTCTTGTTCCTTGTGAGTGTTGATCATACACCGCACGTATAATCAGCCAGGCCATCATACTCTTGTGCAAGTTCCCAAGCCGATCACATGTTAAAGCTAGTACTCACACACTTAGTCATTAGTATTCTTGTTCCATCAGCATATTGTTCATTATTGTATTTCTTTCCAGTATTTCCTTATTGTCTATACATTCTTGTATCTATTTATGCATCTTGTTTATCCATAACTATTTACTGTTACATAGTTTTTATCATTATTTGAGAACTGCTGTTAGGGTTGTACTCTGCTCCTTTCCTGACTGGATATATTTTTCCAGATGACACTGAGGAGTACCCTACCTATTATGGACCCCAGGATGTTGTGGGTTTAGATTCTGAGACCCTGGCTCAAGAGGGACTTATCCCAACTGAGACAGTTGACCCTGGAGTTGTAGCTTTATAGTTTTGTAGTATTCTTTGTACTGGATTTGTCTCCAGCATATTTCTGTAATTTTTTTCAGACTCATTGATGTATTATTTTAGACTCATGAGTTGTATTGTGACTATTCTATTCTTTATCTGATTCGTGCTCATTTCCACCTTAGTTCTGTGATTGAGTATACTATCATTATTGGTGGTTCATTATATTGTTAGATAGTTTATCTAGACAGCGTTCTACCGCCGATTCTGCGGCGTAGGCTGGGCATTGTTTCCGACTAGTACCCTTACACCGGGTGCGGGTCGTGACACTGCCGCTTGTAACTTTTGCCAAAAACTAGGTCACACTTGGCAAGTCTGCAGGAAGAGGCTAGGTGCCTGCCTCTACTGCGGCTCAGCAGCGCATCAAATGAGGGACTGTCCTGCTGCTCAAGGACGGCCAGCTGCACCAAAGGCTCCAGTCCAGGCCAGGTCCCCAGCAGCACAGCAGAGGGGACCCCCGCTTCCAACTCAACAACAACGCTTTGCTCAGCACCAACAGCAGCAACAGAGGGGTGCACCGCAGCAAGGTCGTGCTTATGCAATGACTCTGGAAGAAGCTGAAGCCACAGCAGATGTGATCACAGGTTCTGTGCTTATAAATTCAATACCAGCCATTACTTTATTTGATTCTGGAGCTTCACATTCATTCATGTCAGTAGATTTCCTTATGAAGCATAGCTTAATCACTGAACCCCTTAGGAATTGTTATAAGATCATTACCGGTGGAGGAATCATCCCGGTTAGTGATGCATGTAACAATTGTCCTATTACATTATGTGGAAGAGAACTATATGCTCGGCTACTCGTAATGCCAGTTCCCAGTTTTGACATTATACTGGGTATGGATTGGTTGAGTCAACATCATGCCACTATAGACTGTCACAGAGGTAGTGTAATCTTCAGGCCCCCTGACAAGCCAGAATTTGAATTTGCTAGAGGTTCTAGAGAAATGGTTAGTAACAAAATTTGTGGAGCCCTAGTAACAGAAGAATTGCCACTACCTATCATCTCCGAATATCTTGATGTCTTCCCTGAGGATCTCCCAGGATTACCCCCAGATCGAGAAGTTGAATTCTCTATTGACTTAGTGCCGGGAGCAGCGCCAGTGTCTCAAAATCCCTACAGAATCAACAAGAAGGAGATAATAGAACTAAACGAGCAAATAAAAGAGTTAGAAGACAAATGCTTCATTAGGTCTAGTGTCTCACCCTGGGGAGCTCCAGTATTATTTGTGCCCAAGAAGGACGGAACATCCCGAATGTGTATTGACTATAGGGCCTTGAATGCCTTAACAATTAAGAATAAGTATCCCCTACCCAGGATAGATGACTTATTTGATCAGTTAAGTGGAGCTCGGGTATTTTCAAAGATTGACTTGAGGTCTGGTTACCACCATGTAAGGGTGAGGAAGGAAGACATCCCTAAAACTGCTTTCAATACCCGGAACGGACACTACGAATTCTTAGTAATGCCGTTCGGGTTGACGAATGCACCAGCAGTTTTTATGAACTTAATGAACAGAGTCTTTCAGCAATATCTAGACAAATTTGTAGTGGTCTTTATTGATGATATTTTGATCTACTCCAAGACCCCCGAAGAACACGAAGAACACTTGAGGCTAGCATTGGAAACTTTGAGGAAGGAAAAACTTTATGGAAAATTATCTAAATGTGCATTCTTCCTAGACAAAGTAGAATTCTTGGGACATGTTGCGACTGGAGATGGAATAGCAGTAGATCCTAAGAAGATAGCGGCAGTAGAATCATGGCCCACTCCAGACTCTGTAGCAGAGATTAGAAGCTTCCTGGGACTAGCTGGCTACTATCGGAAGTTTGTGAAGGACTTTGCTAGAATTGCTGAACCCATGACAAAATTAACAAGGAAGGATGAAGAGTTCATCTGGACTGATGAATGTCAGTATGCTTTTGAAGAATTAAAGAAAAGACTGACAACTGCCCCTATTCTGACCTTACCATCTGGAACCGAAGGATTCGCTATATATAGTGATGCTTCTAGAAAAGGTCTAGGTTGTGTATTGGAGCAGAACAAGAAGGTGATAGCATATGCCTCTAGACAGCTTCGACCTCATGAAAAGAACTATCCAACTCATGATTTAGAATTAGCAGCTGTTATCTTTGCTCTTAAGCTATGGAAGCATTATCTTTATGGAGAAAAGGTAGAAATATTTACAGACCATAAAAGTCTAAAATATATCTTCACTCAGAAAGAGCTGAACATGAGGCAAAGAAGGTGGCTGGAACTAATGAAAGATTTTGATATCACCCTTCAATATCATCCTGGGAAGGCCAATGTAGTTGCTGATGCTCTAAGCAGATATCCTATGGCGATGTACTTGACTATGGACCGACACTTGCTCGAGGACTTGGAAAGTCTAGGTATTGAGGTAATTATCCCAGGAAAAGAAGGCCAAATGATGAACTTGCAGATTTAGTCTACTTTAATAGATAAGATCAAGGAGACTCAGTTTCAAGACGAAGGCCTGCGAAGCCTTCGAGGTCAAGTGCAAGCTGGATTAGTGGAGGATTTCAAAATTCATGAAGATGGATCACTGAGGCATGGAGATAGATTATGTGTACCTCAAGGAGACATAAAGAAAGAAATTATGCAAGAAGTGCACAGATCGTAATACTCTATACATCCAGGAGCCAACAAGATGTACAAGGACCTAAGGACGCATGTTTGGTGGCATGGCATGAAAAAAGAAGTAGCCAGATTCGTATCTCGTTGCTTAGTATGCCAACAAGTCAAGGCTGAAAGACAAAGACCTGGGGGATTGCTTCAACCACTACCCATTCCGGAGTGGAAGTGGGAACATATTACAATGGATTTTATTTCTGGGCTTCGAAGGACACCTAGTGGTAAGGATGCAATCTGGGTGATAATAGATAGACTGACCAAATCTGCACATTTTCTACCCTTCAAAGTAGGGCTATCTACAGAAAAGTTGGCAGATTTATATATCAGACATATTGTTAAATTGCATGGGGTTCCAGTAAGTATTGTCTCCGACCGAGATTCAAGATTCACCTCTCACTTCTGGAAGAGCTTACAAGCCAGCTTGGGGACTCAACTCAAATTCAGCACAGCTTATCATCCCCAAACCAATGGACAATCGGAACGTACAATCCAGACACTTGAAGATATGCTTCGTACATGTGTTCTGGATTTTGGAGGATCCTGGGAAGACTATCTACATCTTGTGGAGTTCTCTTATAATAACAGTTACCAAGCAAGTATTGAGATGACTCCATTTGAAGCTCTGTATGGCCGAAGATGTCGTACCTCGCTATCATGGGACGATGTTGGAGAAAGAGCCCTACTGGGACCTGAGATGGTGATCGATTCAACTGAGAAGGTAAAACAAATAAGGGAAAGACTTCGAGTGGCTCAAGACAGGCAACGACATTGGGCAAATAGCCACCGAAGGCCCTTGGAATTTGAGGTAATTAAATTTATGAAATTCAAGTTAATTTAAACATTTTGATTATGGAACTAAGACTTGATTATGACTTTATTAAAGGTTGGAGAATTGGTATTCCTGAAGATTTTTCCGACACGTGGCACCATTAGGTTCGGAAAAAGTGGAAAACTCAGCCCAAGATTTATTGGACCTTTTGGCATACAGGAGAGAATCGGAGAAGTGGTATACCGTCTGGCATTGCCACCCTCTCTGGATGGGGTCCATAACGTCTTCCACGTGTCGCAGCTGAGAAAATACGTGTCAGATCCCAGCCACATTTTGGATCACTCAGAGCTCGAAGTAGGCCCAAGTTTGACTTACCAAGAGCAACCCGTGGAGATACTGGACCGATCGGAGAAAGTTCTACGGAACCAGGTTATTTCCCTTGTTCGCGTAGCTTGGAAGCACCACTCTCCCGGCGAATCCACCTGGGAGCGAGAAGACGAGATTAGAGAACGCTACCCTTACCTTTTTGAACCCTGAGGTATATTTTAACTCTCGGCCCTTCCTTTCGTGCCATTGTTATTCTTAAATTTCGAGGATGAAATTTTTATAAGTTTGGTAGATTGTAAACCCCCTGAATTTTCAAAATTATTAAAGCTAGGATTTTTCACAATTTTCTGAATTTTTTTTGAAATTTTCTGTAATTAAAATCAAGGTTTTAATTATTAAATAATTTTTAATTGTTAGTAAATAATATTAAAATATCATGGAAATAATATTTTTAGGTGTAAAATAAAAACTGGACTTAGGGTAATTTTTTTGGATTTTATTGGGCCTCAGACCTATTTTTAAATGCCAATAAACTATTTAATTAATTAATTATTAATTAACTGTTTAAATTATTATTATTATTATTATTATTATTATTATTATTATTATTATTATTATTATTATTATTATTATTTTCTGTTTTCGGCCCATTCCCTAGGTCCGGCCCGCTGGGCCTGATCCGGCCCAGCCCGCCCCTTACCGGGTCGGGTCGGGTCTGCCCAGACCCGACCCGCCGCCTACTGACCCGGTCTCCCCAGCACCCCCACGACCCGGCTGACCCGCTCCCCGCTCTGCTTCCGCCGGCCGCGCCACCCGCCGCTCCACCCGGCTCGCCCCGCCCTCCGCGGCCACGACCCCCTCGCCCCCGCCTTGGCCGGCCCCTCTCCTCTTTATAAACCCCGAGAACCCCCCCTCCGGCCAACACACCCGACCCCGATCACCGCCTCGACGCCGGCCGACCCCGCCGCCTTGCCCCCGACCTCGCCGCCTTGCCCTCGCCCCTCGCCGCCGCAGTCCCCTCGCCGCACCACCGCACCAGAGACCCCGACCGCCTCTCCTCTCCATTCGAGCAGCAGCAGCTGCCGTTCCCGGCGCCGCCCCGCTCCGCTCCGCCGTGCCTCCACCCGGCCTCGCCTCAGCGTCCCCGACCACCTCCGGCCAGCACAACGCCGATCAGCCCCGCCGGCGGCCATCGCCTGAACCCTAACCCTAATCCCCAATTCCTCGTGTCGTGTCGGACACGACACGGACAAAAGATTCCCTGTTTCGAAGAGCCCGGTTCAGGTACTCGTATCTTACACCCTGTATCTCCGTTTTCAATTCCGTAAATTGCGTTGCGAAGCCTGTATGACCCTCTCGGTGTCCGGATAAACCGCTCGGGACATCGCGTCCTGTAGTGATCGCACACCGCGATCCAAAAACAGGAAAAATCAGACCCTGTTTCACCCCGAACTGAGTATGCCCCGCCAAACGGGATGACTTGGTCGCGTGCGGTCTTCACAGATACGTGTGCACCGTCGATACGGACGTGTGAGATTTCGCGGAAGCTGATTCGGGTGTGCGTGCACACCGAAATCAACGTGTATCCGCGAACATCGCCCCGTATTCGACTTTTCTGCAATTTGCCCTAACTTCTTGTACACTCGTCGGATCGAGACGAAACTTACGCCATCGGACTCGTAGCGATACGCTGGTCCTGTGGGTCAAGTTTAGTTCGATTCTGAGAACATTGACGAAATCGCGTGTCGTGGGCCCCACAGGCCCCGCTCGACGGACGATTTTGTGATCGGCTCATCGGAATCCAAATCTGGAAGTTCCGTTGGGTTCGTATCATCGTTCCTGACCTGTTGACACTAAGTTTGGTGAATTTGGAGACCGTTGACCCTGACACGTTTTTCGGTGCAAAGCGGGCCCACCGGCGGACCCCGTTTTGACCCGAAACTATCGTTTTTGCCCTTGTCTCCAAATTAGACCCAAAGATAGGCGTTTCTAGCTATTTGACATCTTATGAGCATGATGGTAATGTTTATTTTAGCTTTTGGACTCATTTCTGGAATTTCCTCGAGATACAAACTATATTTGGATCCAAACAACAGGCAAGTACCTGCACTTCAAGTTTAAATCTTTATATTGTGACAATTAATTCTCTGCTCTACTAGTACCCTTGATGATTACACATAGTATTAGAATACTAGAATTTATGTCTTGAATACTGGAGTTCATGTCTTATTTTTCATGTCGGGTGGGAGAATACTAGAAGGCATGTAGTTTACCCTTCCCCCTGTCGTGTTTAATAGTTGTTGGTACGCGACTGTACCCTCAGCCGTATCTCGATTATTCCTGTTTAATAGCCGTTTATGACAGCTGGATTAGCCTTATAAACCTCTACATGCCAACTATGTATTCTAAAACAAACACAAGTTCACACAGATAGCTTCTGGTCTTGTTATAGTTCTTGCTGACTGTTGTAATTTCATTTCCTGTCTCATTTATTTCTGCTTTCTCATATTCCTGTTTATAGCATTAACTCTAAGATATTGTTGTTTCTTTTATACATATTCTCAATATGATACTCAATCTAATTGTCATAAATATTTAGTTTAATCTTGTTGTGCATTGTGTACTTTGCTCCTTTCCTGACTGGATCCGTTGATTTAGGCGATGATGAGGACTTTGCCCCTACATATTATGGCCCCTATGAGGGAACATATGACACTTATGAGGAACCAGCTCCCACCCAGGAGACCACTGCTGCAGAGTAGTTAGCAGTAGCTATTTTATTTATTGCTCTTTATCTTAGTAATCGGGTTTGTCCCCGATTCCATTTCTGGATTCTGTATTAAACATTTGAGCTGTTGTCATATTTATTTCCTTTGAAATCTTAAGCATCTTTTCCCATTATTATTATCTTGCCTATTTTATTTGTGAATGAGCTAGATTAGTTAACTGTGGATTTGACCTAGACAGCGTACTACCGCCGACTCTGCGGCGTAGGCTGGACGTACCCACGCACTCGTGCCCGAATTTCCGGGTGCGGGTCGTGACACTACACACTATGTCTTCCAGTACAGTAGGCTGAACAATGGAGTTCCATCCGGATCGGATCGACCCCAGTGCCCCGGTGACCGTCCGTGGAACTATACCTCATTTCTGAGTTGTCCGTGACATACATGTCAAGGTCTTTCCAATATCACATCCTTCACAATACAGTCAATAACACGAGTACAGTCATGAATTTCCGCTATGAACGGGAGCTTGTACAGGATTCTTGTTCAAGGGAAAATTAATGTGATAACAGTACAATATTCACTTTGCCTTGATGCATTTCCCCTGGGGCGGAGATTGCCTTGGCGACCTAACGGTCCCGGATACTTGTAGGTTCAATTGCACAGAAGAGCTATTTGATAGTCTCCTGGCTAACAAGAATGCATGCACAATACAATAACGTTAGACGTTCGTAAGCAGACAAGCATGCGTTTTTAAGGAACATAAGTAGGCACGTTTGCTTGGACCCGAAGGTAAGCCGAGAGATGAACCGTAAGGGACTTGGCATGCGAGGGTCTGAATATAAGCAACATTTCAATTTCCATGTTCTAGCACAAGCAATACAAGTTGGGATTATTTCCTTAGCTAGATGCGTTGGATTCATTAACATACATGGGGTGATTCACCTAGCGACTAGCATGTATCATTCCATATTTTATGTGTGCTGGCTAAGCAAAGACAAGTTCACCGTAGCCGCCCACCTTAGCGATGATTCGCCTCAGTAGAGCGATACGTCAAGCGAGCCTCTGAAAGCCTAAGCCGGATCCTGTAGGGACAAGTCTGGATATCCTTTGCTTCTCGTTTGAGGCAAAGCGGGTCGGGACAGTTACACTTTTGCCGTTTGAAACGGCAGTCTGCTTGAGCGGAACGGCGTGTTACATCCTACCAAACTCAGAAAAAATCTCGTCCTCGAGACTTACTGAGGACAAGCAGTACGTTTCAATCAATTTTGATTTAACAATACAAGGCTGAGGCAAACCTACACAAGTCGTTGTACTTGTTTCATTTGGATATTAACTTGCACAAGCATCGAGATTAGCATATCGCTTAGTCTAGATCGTGCGCACTTTTGAAGTGCACTTCTAGCGTGAGCACGTCAACCAGCTTAGTGATAGCGAAGTCTTAGCACTCGAGTTTAACCTTTTCTTAAGTCTTGGATGGTGCACAAGTTCAAAGCGTCCCTCGAATAGATGCATTCAACCAAATTTAGAGTTGGTAAAATCAGACAAGCTACTGCGATACTCTCAAGGGTTCACACAGGTTGGCACAAAGGCCACTCGTAGCATGATATTATACAAGCAATCATATCACTCAAAACGTATTTTAAAAGTATTTAGACTTATTGTTGGAACATTCCATCGAGGCATTGAGAGAGAGCACATAACCCACGAACGAGCTTTTGAAACTGAGATATCGAAATAAAGTTCAAAGGTGCAGAAGCCAGGCTCTGATACCATTATGTCACGCCCCGATCTCCCGCAGGCTAAATCGGTCGTTCCCTCTAGGCGAGAATCACCGCGCTAGCACTCCCACGGAACGATCGCTTTATGACCCATCCGGGCGTGATGCCGCACGAGCGTGAGCCCTGCCCGTGCAAGGTCGTGGTTCATTGGCTGACGGTAAGAGTTCTAAGCCACAGAGTCGCACATATTGTCCGAGTGCAGCGGAGTCATAAACGCATAGCGATTTGGTAACATGTTCACTGAGTCGACAATATATATATATATATATATATATATATATATATATATATATATATATAATGGAAGCATTGAATAACACATGTTGAAGTAAAGCAATCTTTTTATTGATATAAACAAGTATTAAAGGCGGCGCATAGCCGAGATTATAAGTCGCTCAAGCCTCTCTCTCTGAACCAGAAAAGGTGTGCCAAGTGGCTACAATTGTGGAATGATTGTACAGGCGATGTTCAGGCAATGTTCATAATATTATGTCTTGTATATGTGCTTCAGTTCTGGATGCAGCGATGCTTCGGAGTGTTCTCCACGCCTAAGCACGCACGAAGGAGGCATCCGCATCGAACGAGGTTCTCCCGCACCCTGCATACAAACTGGTGGATTATCAGTACATTGAATGCACTGGTGGGGAAGCTAATCGCCCGCTCGATAAATCCAAACACGTAATACAGGTTCCGTGCACCAACTATTAAGTTGTCTTTCTAGTTGCCTTAGGATCAATTTCATGCAAACATTGAATAGCCTAATCCGTGTGGCAATGCGCCGTGCGACATGAGAGAAAACACGGCGAGACTTACCAACTTACCAATTGTCCTTCCCTGTCCAAGGTAAACATTATTAATTCAAGCACGGGCATGTATAAATATTCAGGCGATAGCATATGCAACACGAGTACTATTATTTCAAGAATCATTCAGGTGTTCAGTTGTTCATTGATGCAATGCAATGACTCGCACGCGGATAGCCGCTAAGCGATGATGACTTAGCTACATGAACAATGAGTCGCTGGCATAGCCATAAAGGACACTAGTCTTAAACGAGAATGGTTTGCAACGAAAGTACAGTGGGCGCTACAAGCCATCTCGTTCAGTACAGTAGACTACATAGTAGAGTTCAGCCGTGGAGAGGATAGTATGCAGCGAAAGAACAGTGGACGCTACACACTATCTCTTCCAGTACATTAGGCTGAACAATGGAGTTCCATCCGGATCGGATCGGCCCCAGTGCCCCGTGACCGTCCGTGGAACTATACCTCATTTCCGAGTTGTCCGTGACATGCAGGTCAAGGTCTTTCCAATATCACATCCTTCATAATACAGTCAATAACACGAGTACAGTCATAAATTTTCGCTATGAACAGGAGCTTGTACAGGATTCTCGTCCAAGGGAAAATTGATGTGATAACAGTACAATATTCACTTTGCCTTGATGCATTTCCCCTGGGGCGGAGATTGCCTTGGCGACCTAACGGTCCCGGATACTTGCAGGTTCAATTGCACAAAAGAGCTATTTGATAGTCTCCTGGCTAACAAGAATGCATGCACAATACAATAACGTTAGACGTTTGTAAGTAGACAAGCATGCGTTTCTAAGGAACATAAGTAGACACATTTTCTCGGACCCAAAGGTAAGCCGAGAGATGAACCGTAAGGGACTTAGCATGCGAGGGTCTGAATATAAGCAGCATTTCAATTTCCATGTTCTAGCACAAGCAATACAAGTTGGGATTATTCCCTTAGCTAGGTGCGTTGGATTCATTAGCATGCAGGGGATGATTCACCTAGCGACTAGCATGTATCATTCCATATTTTATGTGTGCTGGCTAAGCAAAGACAAGTTTACCGTAGCCACCCACCTTAGCGATGATTCGCCTCGGTAGAGCGATACGTCAAGCGAGCCTATGAAAGCCTAAGCCGGATCCTATAGGGACAAGTCTGGATATCCTTTGCTTCTCGTTTGAGGCAAAGCGGGTCGGGACAGTTGCACTTTTGCCGTTTGAAATGGCAGTCCGCTTGAGCGGAACGGGGTGTTACATCCTACCCAACTCAGAAAAAGTTTCGTCCTCGAGACTTACTGAGGATAAATAGTACGTTTTAATCAATTTTGATTTAACGATACAAGGCTGAGGCAAACCTACACAAGTCGTTGTACTTATTTTATTTGGATATTCACTTGCACAAGCGTCGAGATCAGCATATCGCTTAGTCTGGATCGTGCGCACTTTCGAAGTGCACTTCTAGCGTGAGCACGTCAACCAGCTTAGTGATAGCGAAGTCTTAGCACTCGAGTTTTACCTTTTCTTTAGTCTTGGATGGTGCACAAGTTCAAAGCGTCCCTCGAATAAATGTATTCAACCAAACTTAGAGTTAGTGAAATCGGACAAGCTACTGCGATACTCTCAAGGGTTCGCATAGGTTGGCACAAAGGCCACTCGCAACATGATATCATACAAGCAATCATATCACTCAAAACGCATTTTGAAAGTATTTAGACTTATTGTTGGAACATCCCATCGAGGCATTGAGAGAGAGCGTGACATAACCCACGAACGAGCTTTTAAAACTGAGATATCGAAATAAAGTTCAAAGGCGTAGAATCCAGGCTCTGATACCATATGTCACGCCCCGATCTCCCGCAGGCTAAATCGGCCATTCCCGCTAGGCGAGAATCACCGTGCCAGCGCTCCTGCGGAACGATCGCTTTATGACCCATCCGGGCGTGATGTCGCACGAGCGTGAGCCACGCCCGTGCAAGGTCGTGGTTCATTGGCTGGCGGTAAGAGTTCTAAGCCACAGAGTCGCACAGATTGTTCGGGTGCAGCGAAGTCATAAACGCATAGCGATTTGGTAACATATTCATTGAGTCGACAATATATATATATATATATATATATATATATATATATATATATATATATATATATATATATATATATATATATATATATATATATATATATAGCAGAAGCATTGAATAACACATGTTGAAGTAAAGCAAGCTCTTTATTGATATAAATAAGTGTTACAGGCGGCGCATAACCGAAATTACAAGTCGCTCAAGCCTCTCTCTCTGAACCAGAAAAGGCGTGCCAAGTGGCTACAATTGTGGAATGATTGTACAGGCGATGTTCAGGCAATATTCACAACATTATGTCTTGTATATGTGCTTCAGTTCCGGACGCAGCGATGCTTCGGAGTGTTCTCTACGCCTTAGCATGCACGAAGGAGGCATCTGCACCGAACGAGGTTCTCCCGCACCCTGTATACAAACTGGTGGATTATCAGTACATTGAATGCACTGGTAGGGAAGCTACTCGCCCGCTCGACAAATCCAAACACACCTTAGCGATGATTCGCCTCGGTAGAGCGATACGTCAAGCGAGCCTCTAAAATCCTAAGCTGGATCCTATAGGGACAAGTCTGAATATCCTTTGCTTCTCGTTTGAGACAAAGCGGGTCGGGACAGTTGCACTTTTGCCATTTGAAACGGCAGTCCGCTTGAGCGAAATGGGGTGTTACAACACCCCCACTCCCCGCTTCCCCCGACTCAGCCAACCGCCCATGACCCCGCCCTCCGCGGCCGACCGCCCCACGACCTTGACTCCGCCGGCCCTCAACCCCCCCGCTCTGCCTCGCCCTTCCCTATTTAAACCCCCGCGGAACCCCATTACCGCCACCACCATCACCACCCTCACATCACCGCCACCGCTTCGACGGCCCACCCCGACGCCCACGCCGATCGACCCCGACCTCCGGCAACGGCGATGAAGCCCCTGGCGACCGCCACCGAGCAGTACATCAGCCGTCGCAGCCTTAGAAACCGTCGCAGCCTTAGAAACCCTTCCCGCTCGCGTAACTTTCTGTACGTTGATCCAATTTTTGTTCTGTCAAATCTTGTACGAAGACCACGTAACCCTCTCTAACCCCGTACAACTAGTTCGGGGTATCGCGTCCTGTGTCGGTCGCAAACTGCGACGCAAAAATAGAAAAAATAACTCAAGTTCTAAAATTCAGAAATCGTCCCGAACTCACAAGTTCACGGCCATTTTTATCCCAACCTGTTAATTATTTCTGAATTCTATTTGAACAGTTAATTAGACAACCTAACCAAGATTGAGATCCTGTAATTAGTTTATTTTATTGTGCTATGATTTGTGATTTATTCGCGGGTGAAAACGACCAAAAATTTTGGTTATTTAAAATCCATTTTTCTCGGAACTGGGTGCGCGCCGCTAAACGAGGCGACTTGGTCGTGTACGAACTTCACCGAAAGGTACACCCTCAATACGGATGTGTGGGATTTCGCAAAAGTTGATTTGGATGTGCGTGCACACCGAAATCAACGCGTATCCGTCGACAACACCCCGTATCGGCTATGTTCTGAAACTTGTTGTAACTTCGTGTGTGCTCGTCGTTTCGTGATGAAACTTGCGCCATCGGATTCATAGAATTTTGCTGGTCGTGTGACCCAAGTTTGGTTCTATTCTGAGAATGTTGACAAAATTTCGTATCGTGGGCCACACGACTCCACTTGACGGACGATTTTGTTATCGGCTCATCAAAATCCAGTTCTGGACATTCCGTTGGATTCGTATCGTCGTTCTGGACTTGGGAACACTAAGTTTGGCAAATTTGGAGAACTTTATCTCTGGCATATTTTTTGGTGCGAAGTGGACCACATGTGGACCCCATTTTGACCAGAAACTGTCATTTTTGCCCCTGTGTCCAAATTGGACTTATGGACATGCAATTCTAGCTATTTGATATCTTCTGAACATGATGGTAATAATTATTTCAGCAACCAGAGAAGTACTTGAAGATCTCACGAATACCGGAGCAACAGTTGGAAACCAAATTTCAGGCAAATGTACCTTGCCATACTTGTAGTAAATTGCTTATTATTATTCTCTTGATCTATTCCGAGTTATAACTATTAAACCTAGAACCATGTGACATTACTTAACGTTCGAATAATATTCGGGTGTCAACGCCGTACGCAGAGTTGTGTAACGTCACCTAGAGATGGATATCGAGACCCTATACATTTTCGTACTTGCATTATCAAGTACATCATACCACAGGACACCTGACACTATTCATGAGACAGAATCTTCCTGAGATATTCATGGTGAATCGTGTAGGTTTACAGGATTTGTGACATAGATGCATAGGTATCATATGACTTGCTGTATTAGATATGATCTTGCGTGTCATGGACATGAGACGTGTGATTACATTGGGTGGGGAGAGACTTACTATACTAAAGGCTGATATAGAGCTTTGGCACATGTACTGGCCCTTCGAGAAAATGCTGTTATGGGTTTCCCCGACACAGAGCCTATAGTAGTCTCAGCCTGAGTATGATTAATGCTCTCACTTGCATATCACATAGCTTGTTACATAGTTTACCCTATTGATTCGTTTATTATTGCACTGCATTTATTTTGGCTTGAGTTATTCTTGTACCTTGCTATGTCCCCTGAGGACCTGGAATTCGGATTATGTCCCCAGGTTTAGAAGAGGAGATCTACTACGAGGTATACGGGACATGAGCAGACATTGGAACAATACCAGAACCCGAGGACGAGGTGATCGCCAAGGATTTCTCCTGAGTATCTGGTTATTATACTCAGTTATATCTATTGTTACTCTCTTATTTCCTGTTTATTGAACTGTTGTACCAAACTCATTATCAGGTTGTTCCCCGAGATATATTTTATTGAGACTTGATGTTGCTTTATATTTCATATTGATTGTATTTATTTCTGTGGATGAGATTAGTACCATAGACCCTTATTGTTGTATTACAGCTTAAGTACACCCTGATGGGTCCATTAAATTGGGTTTGTCCATCGGTGTGTGCTGCTAGCCATTGTCACGTGTCTAGTCCCTCGGTATTTTGGGACTGGGGCGTGACATATGGCAAAATTATCATTTTTGGTATTGCTGATTACAATTTTCAATAATATCATATTTCCCAAAATTTCATTCTAATGTATTAATTATTATATTTTTTATTATCAAATTTGCAACATAATATAATATTTTATAGTATAGATAATTTATTTTCAGAATATAACATATTAATTTATTTCGCGTGGGTTTGTGCATGTTGGTTACGATGGGGGCCTCCCGTGGGGATGGGCACGGTTCGACCCCCCTTGAAAACTTAGTTTCTAACTCGGTGGAAAGAACATACAAATTTTTTTTAATGCAAGTGTTTTGTACTATAAATAAAATTTTAAAATATAATATTCCTTAGGGACGTTTTCGTACGCTAAATATTATATTGTCAGGAACTTTTTATTCCCTAAATTCAATTTTTTTAAAAATTAATTTTTCTAAAAAATTATATTTGCAATTTTTTATGGAATTTAATTCTCTGAAAAATTATATTTTTATGTTCAGTGAATATATAAATATTTTCGGAAGAAAGAAGTAAAAAAAAACAATTGATAAAAAATGAAAATAAGATTAAAAAATTTCTTAAAAATTAAAAGGATGAAAAAACAAACAAACAAAAACAAAAAAATCAAAAGTATTCTTAAAAAATGATTAAAATTGAAAAATATCAAAAAACCGAATAATGTAATTGCATAATAAGTAGCCACACCTAGGTATGAGCGTTCGGTTTTTTTCTATTAGGCTATTTATACTATTTAATGGGTCCAGCAAATAGTTGAGATCGTGGTTAAGCCATATTTGAAATTATATTTTTATACACATATTTGTTGTTTCAAAGTTGCATAAAAAATTGATCTGATTGTTAAATTATTAAAGTTGAACTTCAAAACACATACATAAAATTGTTATTGTCAAAATATACATATTTTTTTATCATAATATATATATATATATATATATATATATATATTTTTTTTTTATGATGTTTACATAATTGTATAAGTCTAATTTGATTTTGGAACAAAATCGAATATTAAAATTGAAACGAAAAAAATTAGTATTTTAAAAACCGGTAAACTTTTTAAATGGAGAAAAAAAAATTCAAACAAAACCGATTTTTTTATTCGATTTGATTCGTTTTGCAGTAAAAAAAATTCCAATAGTGTTTACCTCTACCACAACTTTCTAATTGTATCCGACGGAACCCACTTTGTGGGAGTCCAACATATTATATAATGGACATTTTATGTTAACTATCGTTTCATACTTATTACACTAACCACTCCTACTTTGAAACTAATTATATGGACTATTCATATGTTATATTTTTTTTGTTATATTATATAAAAAATATAATGTTTTGTAAATTTGTACATAAATCATATTATCGCCAAAAACTATGATGTAAAACTGAAGAATTTATTTTAAAAAACAGAAAAAAAAACTCACGCCTAACTTTAGGGCGTAAGTTACTAACTTACGTCATCCTATAAAGATGCGTAAACATTTTAATCCTTTAGTTAAATGTGTTTAACCGTGGATTAAAAAAACAACTGTGGATTAAAAAATATATATAAATGATAACTCACGCCTAATTTTATGACATAAGTTAGTAACTTACGTTCTATTATATTGCGTAAACTTATGTAAATGTATTTAATTTTTTATCTAGTTTTAATTAACCGTGGATTAACAATAAATCATTAGTAACTTACGCACCATTATAGAACGTAATTAAAAGAAGGAATTAGTAACTTTAAAAAGTAAAGAATCATGATAGGAGGATATGATATATATATATATATATTGTTAGATTAGATTAACCGACAGAGTTAGGGGAGGAGGACTTACATATTGTAGGGCGTAAACATAAGTTAAGCCCAATATTTGGACGATGTTATGTTCCACTTAATATTTATTTAAATTATATGCTTTATTTGAAATAAATTTTAATTTTTATACTTTATCCATAATTTTCTGTATATTTTTTTTATAATGGAGAGAAATAATACGGATAATTAGTTTAAAAATAGAAAAAATCTCTATGAAATATAGGAGGGCATAATCTTTTAGGTTGTAGCCCAAGATGACGGTCCGGTCCGTAATCTATAGGCCAACCGATACCAAGAGTACTGAAATTAGGGTTTTTCCTTCCCTCTGCCCATCCCGACTCTCCACTCCACTCCCTCTCAAAAAATGCCTCCTTTCCACCATCTCCTCCAGCTCCGGCTCCTGCCCACCGGCCACATCCGCCGCCTCTCCACCGCCGCAGCCGCCGCAGCCGCCGCTTCTCCCTCCGCGGATCTCGTCCAGTCCATCGCCGCCTCCCTCTCCAAGTTCTCCGGCTCCGACGACTACGACTCCCTCCACCGCCACTTCTCCCTCCACTACTCCGACGTCCCCTTCACCACCCCCCTCCTTGCCGACGTCCTACTCTCGTCCCCCGACTCCGGCCGCTCCGCCCTCCTCCTCCTCCGCCACCTCGTCCGCCACCGCGGCTTCTCCCCCTCCGACCAACCCCTCTCCCTCCTCATCCACCACCTCTCCCGCCGCCACGACTTCAAGTCCATCGACTCCCTCCTCTCCCCCGACAGCGACCTCCGCCCCTCCCCCGGCCCCCTCTCCTACTCCGCCCTCGTCTCCCGTCTCGTCCGCTCCGGCCGCCCGGTCGACGCAGTCAACCTCTTCCACTCCCTCTCCGCTCCCGACACCCTCTTCTCCGTCCCCAAGGACAAATCTTCCCTCAAAGTCCTCGTCTCCGCCCTCGCAGACCACAAGTTCCCGAACCACGCCGAAAAACTCGTCAAGAACTGCGCCCGCGAGATCTTCCCCGACGGGGAGATCTGCAACGAGCTCGTCCGCGGGTGGTGCAAGGATCTGAAGCTCGATCACGCCCGCCGCCTCGCCGGGGAGATCGTCCGCGGAGGGTTCGAGCTCGGGACCCCCGCGTATAATTACATGTTGGATTGCGTTTGTAGGCTTTGCCGGAAACGGGATCCTGTGCGGATGAAGACGGAGGCTGAGAGGTTCTTGGCCGAGATGGACGGGGACGGGGTTCCGAGGGACTCGGAAACGTTTAGGGTTCTCATATATAACTTGTGTAAGATTAGGAAGACGGAGGACGCGATGGGGCTCTTTAGGAGGATGGGGGAGTGGAACTGCTCACCTTGCGGAGAGACGTATTTGGTTTTGGTTAGGAGCTTGTATCAGGCGGCTAGGGTCACGGAAGGGGACGAGATGGTCGGTTGGATGCGGTCGGCTGGGTTCGGGGACATGCTCGACCGGAAGGCGTACTACGGGTTTATCAAGATCTTGTGCGGGATCGAGAGGGTGGAGCATGCGATGAAGGTGTTTAGGATGATGAAGGGGTTCGGGCATGCTCCGGGGATCAAGAGTTATGATTTGTTGATTGGGAAGCTGGCAGAGCATAACCAGGTCGATCGGGCAAAGGCACTGTTCAAGGAGGCAAGGGCGAGGGGAGTGCAGGTGGCAGAGAGGGATTACAAGGTGGATCCGAGGTTCGTGAAGAAGAAGGAGAAGAAGGAGAAGAAGAGGGAGACACTACCGGAGAAGATGAAGAAGAAGAGAAGGAGGTTGAAGAGGTTGAGGCTGAGCTTCGTCAGGAAGCCGAAGAAACAGCGTAGATTTGCTTGATTTACTTTGATGCGCCATATGGGTAATCTGACATACATTGTTCGTTATCTATTCTTTACTTAAGTTTATGCATTTCAGTTTCGGTCATTTGATTTCTTCTTCCTGATATATGTTAAGATAACTGTCGCGTACTTTTCTATTCTAGGGAGTTATATGAAAATGATGTGATGTGTTTGTTTTGTTAATATGCTCGTTAACGATCTTACAATGTTGGAACAACCAAATTTGGTGAGATTTTGAAAACACTGTTGTGTTGCACTGCTTGTTAACTAATCCGGATACCGATGCTAACTACTGTGCCCATGCAACCTTGTACAAAACTGTGACCTAAATGACCTACATGAGGCTTCATGGATTAAGGGATAACCTATAAGAAAATGCCTCAAGGCTTTTTGTGATAAAATCTGAGGCCTTGAAGCAATGCAGGCACATGCACTACTTCTCATTTAACCCAAGTATACAAATAAGCTATATTTAATTCTTAGTTTTAAGTTATGGCTTACTTGATTTAAAGCAGTTATGATTATGTGGTATATATACAACTATGTTGCACGGACACGGCAAAATGGTGACCGTATCCGTATCGTGCCCATACTCGTGTCCATATCCATATTCATGCAACATTGATAATTCGGATCCTGATGCTAACTATTGTGTCCATGCAACCTTCTACAAAACTATAACCTACATGACCTACATGAGGCTTCATGGCCTTAAGGGAGTACCTTTAAGAAAATGACTCTAGACTTATTGTGATAAATCTGATGCATTGAAGCAATGCAGGCACATGCGCTACTTCTCATTTAACCCATGTATATTAGGAATACAAATAAGCTATATTTAATTTTTAGTTTTTAGTTATGTTTTACTTGATTTAAGGTAGTTATGATTATGTGGTATATATACAACTATGTTGTATGAACACGGTAAAATGGTGACCGTATCGTGCCCGTACTCGTGTTCGTATCTATATTCATGCAACATTGGTAACTACCAATATACCTAGTTGTATATGTATCAAGGTTCAAAGTATCGGTATCGGACCATTCCTATGAGTATCCGTATCGGCGGTATTGGTAGTATCGGTGGTTTCAGATCGGAGTATCAGATTTTTTGGTATCAGAAAGTAAATAACTATTAGTAAATTATTCACATTTTAGAAAATATATTTTATACATTTATGCATAATTTTAAGTATTTTCAGTGTTGTTTCTTAGTATTTTTGAAATTGAATGAAATAGTAGTCACCCTTGTCGATTGATTTACATGCAATAGATTACTTTTTCTCTTTTATATGCTCTTACAACCTTACTATGCTTTTACAGCCTTACTAATTATCTTTTTCATTTAATTTTCTTTGTCGAATTGACCGGAAAAGAGATCTCTAATGTCGGTATCGGTCATTATCGGGTATCGGTTGGTAGCGAATCGGTACATGCCAAATCGTATCGGTATCGGCTGTATCGGATCGATATCAGCCGATACTGCAAACTATGATATGTATGTAACCTGGATATATAATTTTTTCGAATTTAGAAACTGAAAACGGGAGCAGAAATTGGGGAACGCGACTACTTAGAAGAGTCTAAAGTTGGAAGCGTGCGCTAATAAAATATTTATGTTTATTAATTATTGTTATAAAAATTTATAGATATCTTAATAAGTTAATATTTGTTAGACTTTATAAAGTTCGGTTCAAAGTTAAAGAGAAATAATTTGTATGGTGATTTTTATGATGTCATACTTTGATGGGTGTGGATTAAAAATTCTCCCAACTTTCTTTCCAAAAATTATGTCATCTTTTAAAATTATGGTCTTAATATGGAAAATGCTTATGTCGTCGATGAAAAGCGCTCCCATCGCCGGGGAAACGAGCTCCCATCGCCGGGGAAACGAGCTCCCAAGTAAGAACTGTCAAATCAAGGTTCTTAATTAGATTCGTTGATCTCCTAAGAGTTTCTGGCTTCTAAGTTCCCGAATATATAGTATTCATTTTGTATCCCGTGTTCTTATTCATGCAACATAGATATCCAGTAACCATGTCTCATTTCCCTTAACCAAAATATTTATTTTGCACAAAGAACATATAATTAGTGTCTCACACTGTGTGACTGTCCCTTCCTAATGCGGAGTCTAATTCCCTATATCATAGTTTGTACCATGGCCGATTTCAAATTAGACAACAATAGAAGATCAGAAGTCAAGAAAATAAAATTAGGAGCTTTGCAAACTGAATAGATTAGTCACTTGTCCACCAAACAGTATGTCCTTTATCATCTCTTTAACATAGGGTTCTAACAACAGGTTGTCAAACTCTCAAACTCCATTAGCAGACACAAGAAAGAACATTATCCCCTCAGTCTAACTATATCAATTGAGTTCTTCATAGGAAACCTTGCACTTAACTAAACATGTTCATAATGAAAACCATTTTTTCCCGTTTCTTTCTTAGTTGCATCTGGACCATAGAAAATTTGATTAATTGATTGTAATACCCAAGCAGTGCACATGCCTTAGGTGAACATCCCAGTACTAAATGAATTTCCAAGATAGAAACAACAAGCAATGTCATAGCTTGTCCGCTGTAGCTTCTTCAAGAAATTTGAATCTAAATCCACAAATTTCATGGGAAGTTGCACTATAAAGACTAAGTGGGATAAGAAGTACCAGAGAAACAGATTTGTGTCATTGAATGGTTTAGCTGTAAAAAAAGTCTATCCGTCTCTTACTCAGCGTTAAAAGGCTCAACATTTTGCATATATAGACAACCCCTATGCTCAAGATGTTGGATATCATCTATAAGCTTCATTGCTACTTCTTGCATACGAAATGTGGTGATTCATCCGATAGGAACACAACATAAATGCTTTCTCGCATAGTTTGCAGTATCAGCCAATACCGATCCGATACGGCCTATAATAAACATGTGATCTTTGTATCTGTTTTAGTTCGGCTTAAAACAAGGTTACAAAAGCCAAATCCTAGCCGACATCCAAATTTTTGTGGGGTAAAGCTATGCAAACCCATGTCTAAATCAAGACAAACTTAATGGCTACTTTAGGGTGTGGCTATTGCCACAACCAACTTTGGCTAATTGTACAACCTTATTAGTGAATTTTTTTCAGAAGTGTCTAAACTACCCTTGGAATCCTTCCAAAAATTACAATACTCTTTGTTTACCAATTACCAGCATTCCATTTGCTAAACAGGCCCTTGGTGCTTCCAGTATCATGTTGCGTAGGCTGGAAAGTAGGAACATCCATTTATAAACATGTGATCTTCGTATCTGTTTTAGTTCGGCTTAAAACAAGGTTACAAAAGCCAAATCCTAGCCGGCATCCAAATTTTTGTGGGGTAAAGCTATGCAAACCCATGTCTAAATCAAGACAAACTTAATGGCTACTTTAGGGTGTGGCTATTGCCACAACCAACTTTGGCTAATTGTACAACCTTATTAGTGAAATTTTTTCAGAAGTGTCTAAACTACCCTTGGAATCCTTCCAAAAATTACAATACTCTTCGTTTACCAATTACCAGCATGAATATTGTATATGGAATTGGATTAATAAATATGGATTTGGTTCGTATGTTCGAGGCTTTTTTTATTCAGCTTTTTGTAATTATCATCAACCGACACTGATAAATTGGTATAGTTCGATAGATAACAGAATCTGCACCATCAACGCTTTAAAAAAGTCCAAAAGATGCGAGGAGTCTAAGGACATGGTTCACTACAAATTACATCTAGAAAATTTGACTATCTAAACATATTCCAGGTATATAAACAGTTATGTTTATGCATTTTGTACAATATAATGCTAGACAGTTCCTACATTATAATTGCTATCGATAATTTCAGTCTCTTTATATTCTCTGTGATTTCATGCTGAGGGTATTAAATTGGAGTTGATATAGATAAATAGCTATCTTTGTATCTGTTCCTAAATAGTATTGCAGTAATGATAAATTACAAAGGAAATTGAGTTCAATAGTTTTGAAGGGTTCCAATATTATTCGGGTACTGTTTGGATTTCATTTGATAGTTTTGTGTACAAGAGTACAAAGAGTATTTTTATCCATACTCTAGACAGCAGATAAGGAATGCCCATATTTGTTAAACTTCCGATACACATAAGATTCAGATTGGATAATTCTACTTGTTTATACACCTATTTTCCAAGTTTACTTAATAAAATATGAAATCAGTGATAACCTCTTTTTACCTATTAGTTTTTCAGAATGTAGATCTAGATTGAGTTAGTTCAATCAGTTTGAGCCGAAAGCCCCCAAACCTAAACAAATCCCTCAAGATATATTTACTAGGGTTTTGGTGAATAATTGTATGTTTCCACCTTTTTACACAATCCACCTCCAAAAACCTAAGTTCTGATCTCAACCTGACAGGCCTCCCAGAACAATACAACCCCCCCCCCCCCCCCCCCCCCCCCTCCCCCCCCCCACAACTACCACCACCAACCACGCCTTTCCCATCTTTTACCTCCCCCTGCGTCCCTCTACCTTCGGCCACTTCCACTCGATCTCCACCTTCCTCTCCAAACCCTCCTCCAACAAATACTTTACACTCCTCTCTCTACTTGTCCAATGTCAACTTCACTGACAAGAGGTTATTGAGCTATTCATGGTGATGTTACGGTCAAAGAGGTAGTTGGAGAGCTGATGGTTCTCGAGTAGCCAGCCTGATTGGATGAATCTTGGAGGTGGTGTTAATTGCTGAAACAACAGACATTCCTTGGGTGCTAGGCTTTATTCTCTGGACAGATTTTTTTTATTTTTTTTAAGAATCGTCACCAATATACACTTTGGTCATTGTGTTTCTGAGAGGGCTCTAGTTACAGAATTTTGTGGGACCAAATAACACAATTGTACAAGAAGTAAACTCAATCAAATCTATGACCGTGAGAAAGTGCTTATTCTACCGTTGATAATCTTCAAGGTGAAAGTAATTCAATAACATAAAGCATATGACTAATTCACAACAGGACCAATTGCCCAATGTCCCATCAGATTTTGGATAGAAACTCATATTTGTATTCTGAGATTCAAGAGTCAAACTTTAGAAAGCTAAGATCAGAATATGTTAACAAGGATTCAAAGGTTTTGGGTTCAAGGTACCTGGAGCATGTTTTCTTGTTTAGAACGTTAGTTTTATTGCTGTCATGTGGTTCTTGGGGAAAGAATTGATGCTCTAAGAAAGCATTTTGGTCAAAAAACCAATTTACTTGGATCATGTTTTCTTGTTTAGTGCTGTAGTGTGTTTTGTGTGGTTGTTGAGGAAAGAACCGATGCTGGAAGGTGCCATACTATAGATAGATATTAAAGAGGTACACTGACTTGCTCAATCCAGTAAACATCATAATTAGGGTACAAAAGAGTTTTCTATTGAGATATTTGAGATGTTCATTTGACTACGCCTTGTTGCAAGCTAGGCAAGGTTGAGTTTTTGTCCATAGTTGGTGGCATCTCTCCATTATTATTGATTTTTTTTTCTGCTTTCAACTGCTTAGAATACTGCATTGATTCTAAAATTTCAGATACTTGCATTATTATATGTAATGTTTCTCAGAGCTTTACACTTGTGGCTGAAATGTGTCGAACATGAAATCTGAAAATTATGTACACTATAGCCACTCCATACGAAATTAGTTGTGTTCAACACTTTCAAAGTTTATTTGTAATAATAGATACCTTTTCTATTCACAAATTAATTGCACAAGTTCGCATTCGGATACATGTGTGTGATCTATGTTCTATGAAAGTTAAAAGTATGGATGAGCGTCCAAACCAATCCAGTCTCGAACTAGCAGGAACTCATAATAGACGTGCAGTCTCATCATTTGCGTCAGTCTACATGGTTAGTCAACTGACAGATTTGTTTGAAAGCATTACCAAGCCCATCAATTAATTGTACAGCACCTCCAGATTTTTGTAGTCCAAGTCCAAATGGTCTTGTTGTCCCCTCTATATGGAAAAGTGAGTTAAAGCTCGTCAATTTGGCTTTAGCACAAGTGTAACGATAAAATAAGTAAATTCTGCCATTTTTTTAAGGTATCTGTCTGATGTGGGAAATTGCCAAGTGATGACCAAATTAAATTTGTAGACTGCACAAAAGCATGGAAGGGGAACTTATGTGCTCTTCCCCTCCATAATTTCACTATTGGTTCTTGGCATATATATATAGTTGTCTGTAACATATTATGCATGTATGTTGAGACCACTAACGAGTAGTAGAGCCATATATTTTCCTGTACATCTACATTAGTAACTTCTTGATGACTTGTTCTTGTGCTTCAGGTTGAGGGACTCGGGTTTTTGACAAAAAAAGTAGGTACGAGGGCCTCCAGAGTTTTTGCTGCATTGCTCTTTGGACTAAGAGCTCCGACCTCAGAGGGCCGTGGAGCAAAATTTCTAGTACATCTTTCTGTGTACCAATCTGTTTCTTTGATCTTCATCAGAATTTAATCAGTCGTGAGATCGAAGACAAGGAAGAAGTAGATTTAAACCTTTGGAATTTGTCCGTTACGGAGATTAGACTGATGAGATGTCTTGAGCTTGTTATCTTTAATATATTTGACACGCCTCCTCCTGTGGCAAATAAAGGAAATTATTCTTATGACTGTAGGATCAAGGGAATACTTCTTGTCATGAGCAGCAGGAGACATTTTGTACTTTTCATTGTGATTTTGCTTAGAGAGCTTTTGTTTTTCACTAGTTTCATTTGGTGATCTTACATTGTTTTACAATAATTTGATAGTAAGTATTATACTAATCCTCTACAGCCACTGATACAACTAGAATAAGATCGATTTATTGGAATTATTTTACTAAATTATTAATATCTAGAGCTTTGTAGTGCAAAAAAAGTCTTTAAATAAAAAAATAATTAAGGCACGAGAACTTTATAGAGACTATGAAAATTGTTATGGTAAATGAGCACTCCTCTTCAAAGTTCTTCATTAAGATTATTTACTTATTCTGTTGATTGTATTGTAAAATATTATTTATGATAAACAATCTTTCATATCGGTGAGAGTGACTTATATTATGACTGTAAATAGTATACTAAAATTTTGATAATATTAGTAATAATACTTCTATTTGAAATTTTAATTTCTACCTATATTACAAGGACACTTTTTTCATGTAAGATGTACTTGTCATATTGTTAATTTAATTGTACAAGAATACCTTCAAGTTTTCAAGGGAATTTAAAAAATATTAGAAATATCTAATTAGTTTGAGCACTTTACTAAGTAGGCAACAAGAGTTTACAACTTAATGTGCACAATATGGTTTGAAATTTAGGAGATTTGTTAAGGATGTACTACATGGATAAACTAGAGTTTCAAGAGAAAAACAACACAAACACTATACGTCTAGTGTACTGCTTGTAAGTCTAAAACTTAGAAAACAAGAATATACTATCATTATACTCTCTGCAAGACTAAAGTACACAATAAAGGAAAATATAATATCAGTATATTGTCTTGTATACTGTTCGGGCATTCCAAAACAAAGAATTGTCGTGGTTTTGCATGAAACATCGCATCGGTCGATCGATACTCAACCGAAACCAAATTTAACAAGTGAGTTATGTTATCAACCCTCGATTGGGACATTGTGATAAGAATTAAGTAGACTCATGGCATGTCACGTCCCAGAACCAGAATAATAGAGAGCGAGGGCAGACAAATCCATCTATGCATAACAGAGCACACCAGTACCCCTAAATACGATCATGGCTGTGAAAGACATGGGAGATTACTACTACAAGCCAATAGTCAATCCTAGGTCAAGCAATCCTATGTGTCTCAATCACAGACTAATCAACAAGATACAAGATATATGATCACCAGACATAAAATAGTAAAGCGTCCCAAACTATGTATACATAGATGATCATAAAGCTAGTTGAACAAAATAATGAACTAGCGAGAGTATAAATCATACATGATCAACACTAGCTGCAGACTACATATAAGCAAAATCATGTTAGCCTGTAGGCAGGGTGTCAAGCCTAAAATACGAGCTAAACACTTGCTTGGAAGCTAAACGTGTCACGACCAAAATGCCACAAAAGAATAATGTTACGGATAAAAGTGGAAGAATGAAGTAGAAACCCACTCATGCACTCTGGTGCTCTGGGTGGTCACCATTCAGTGGAAGATAGGGAAGATCCTCTTTTTTTCCATGAGATTTGGCCATACAAAACTAGTGGGGCCAGACCCCTAATAGCAAGCACCATAATGGAGGCCAAACTATGAACTAAAACCAGCATGTAAAGCATAAATAATGACAGATAAAAGAAAGACAAGAAGTAACAACCAAGATAATAGTAAAGTGCACCAGAAAACATGAAAGAAAACCGAAAATAATCGCGGGCACATGCTCTCACGCGTGCCATTTCTTTAACCGCACCCGAGCGAACACACGTTCTTTAAACGCGCGAGTGCACATGCACGTAACGCTTGTACGCCCGTTCTTTATATCGCAATGTAAAGTAAACATGAACATGTAAACATATACAAGATCAGGTAAGGTAGACAGTAGTAACATGTAAGAACATGATCAGAGAAACATAACATAAGCAGTAAACATGTACATGAACCGAGACAAGATCAAAGTACAAGAACAAGAACTAACTGTCATGTCCGAGAACCAGAATACTGGAGAGCGGGGGCAGACAAAGCCAGCTACGTATACCAGAGTACTCTATACTCCGATATACGGTCACGACTGTCTAAGACATATGAGGGTTTACACTACAATCCAACAGTCATTTCTGGGTCAAGCAATCCTAGGTATCTCAATCTTAAGCAAGCAACAAGTTACAAGATATATGATCACCAACCATATAATAGTAAGGCGTCCCAAACCATACATACGCAGATAATCATGAAGCTAGTTACAAAATGAAGAACTAGCAAGAGTATAATATTACATGATCAGCTCTAGCTATAGTCTAGAATATGCTTTACATGTATGCCCGCGGGCAGGATATCAATTTTTTCAAAACACGAGCTAAACACGTGCTTGGTGGCTAAACGCCTCAAAAGAATAATATACAAGATCAGGTGGACAATGAAGAAGAAACTCACACATGTCCTTGGGTGCTCCTCGTGTTCATCATCTTGAGGCGGGAAGTACGGGAGATCCTGTGGTGGCCCATGCAGGTCGAGAGTATATTGTCTCGGTTACGTTACTGTACCGAGCAAGCCTGCAAATAGGATTAGAGCATAGGATCTCATCTACTTATTTAAATCACCTTTCTTGATTTTGTTTTGAATTCTCGTTTGACTGCTTGAATTGCATCTTGCTTGATCCTTTCACAATGTAAATCTTATCTTTTCTTTCGTACTTGATAGAGGTTAGAAAGATGATTTGTACTAGGTATATGTGCCCATAGGTCAAATACACTATTAGTTAAGTTCTTGTAAGTTGGGTAGCATGCCTCACAACCTAACATTACATTATCCTTATGATCCATTAATGAAGTATAATTGAATGACACTGAATATATGCTAGTGTAAGGAGATAGTGTTGCCTAGACTGTAGAGTTTTAAAGGTCCATACCCCATTTGGTCGACCAGAGACTTAGACAAGAAGTAGTATGGCAACTGTAGAGGCGCAAACACTAGATGAGTCTTAGATTCCTAATGGACTTGAACTATTTGTATTTTCATTCATCATAATCTAACGTACTTATATTTTTGGACTATCTTGACTTATGCTGCTATTATAGCCTAGTTTTGCAAGCTTATTCTTTATCGAGCTTGTTCCTGACATATGTGTTAGGGGGGCACACTAATACATTATCTAATTAGAATCGGTGTATTACGGTCTGATCAACCTTAGTGCACCTGGTTCACTCTTCGTATGACTATCTTACGTGGATTGAGATAATGCTGACTTAGCTTATTAGACGAATATACATGTCCTCTAGACAGGTCCGAGCATATCGTATTTGTTACGTGCTTGCAAACAATAATTTTTCAAAATAGGATCTCAATCCACCAAGTAGTTGCAGTTCATCCTCCGTTGTATTAATACATCTTCCCCTTGGGTTACTCATCTCCTCTACCATGTCCTTCGTATCCTCGATCCCATGTGCAAGTTCGATCCCATGTGCAAGTTCTTCTTGTACTAAAACTTATTCGTGCCATATCACTTTGCTTAAGGCAGTCCAGACCGACCCTTACAATTTAATGCATAATTTATATTTTCTCCTTCCCAAGTTTGAAGTACGATAATTCGTACTTGACCTTTCTCTACCATATTGCTTCTCTTATTCTAAAATCGTGCATTTTTTTATTTCGAGGACGAAATTCTTATAAGTTAGGTAGAATGTAAACACTCTAATTCTAATTTAAAATTTTAGTGATTTTATTTATTTTATTATCTTGTTTATTTAATTGTTGGATATTTATTTTAGTTATTTACTTAGCTAATTTAAGAAATAAATTCTTTGATGTCTTTACTTATATAAATATTTATTTAAAAGTATTTCACGAAAACTATTTTGTTTATTTTAAAATCATTTGTCAAAGTAATATAATTTTTTTATGAATTTATTAATATGCAAATATATTTTTATGTATTTTTATATTCTCGTCTGTATATATAAATATATGTGTATAAATATATATGAATATAAATATCTATTAAATGGAAAAAAAATAAAAGAAAAGAAAAAAGAAGAAGAAAAGAGCAAGCATTAGAAAATATGCTCTCCGGGGACAGCGCGAGTCCTTCTCCAAGGCAAGCAAAGCCTAAGAAGACCCGCATAACTTGGGTAGTAAAGGTCGCTGCGCCTCACCCAACTGCGGAGCATGTGCTCCCCATGTCTCTCCCTGTTGTCACAGACGCACATTATGCGTCCACCCAGACTGACCCCGTTCATGCGGCAGTCGGGAAAGACGCTCAACGACCAAACTCTGGCAGAGAAAAATACTACGATGCCAGAAGTTCGGTTCTTGAGACAAGCTTCATGTGGCAACAACAGAAGCCGCATAAGTCTACAGCCGCATGCACAAGTTCACATGCGACATCACTCGGTGGCTGCAAGCAAATGACCATATGCGGCCAGTACAGTAGCATAACTTTCATCTTCACCCGAATCTCACGCAGCGCTGACTCCATGCGCCTTGCTGAGAAAGAAGAGGATCTGAACTTGGACTCTTCATACTACGCACCGGTGCGTGCTAGATCGAAGGAGTCAAGGGCTGTGTGAGCTCACCAAGCTCAAGCAACTGCTCATACGGCCGGCCGTTAGCATGCTCCGCTTAATGTTATGCGAGCCCCTGACGAAAAGTTATACGTGACCGACCTATGTGTCCGACCCGCAGCGGCAAACGGACAAGGTCAGTCTCGAAAGTCTTCCATCAATGACTTGGGAAGAGTTCTTGTACGAACCCCAGGACCGGGAGCAAAAACAATACCTATACACCTATGTGCTTGGTCTAACCAGGTTCATAACAAGGGTGTAAAGGTAGACCAGTCCTCGTCTGATTTGTGCAACATGATCAACCACAAGCGCAAAGCAACGGAAGAGACCACGACATATGAGCTGTCCCCTCCATGACACCCCTGTGCCAACATCATCATCAACTGTTGCTGTGCTAAAGTAGCGGTGCCAACAAACAGGAAGTCGGCATTCCAACGGCTGCAACCAAAGGTACCTACCTAGCAGCTTCCCGGAAAATAGGTACAATTACCAGAGGAAGAGGTACTTTCCTTCGCCTCGTGCTACTCCACTTGGAATTCCCCCTCCACCAGGGGAGGTCGGAAGTCTAGCGCCTCAAACCCTTCGCTTTCGGACAAAATCTCGAGAAGGCGGACCCAAGGAGGATAGACAGCGATACCTACAAAGGGAGTTTTCCAGGACACTCGCTCTAAGGAGAAACTATCAGCTGCTGGGGGTGGTCCTTCCTCAGGACCCCTAGAGATCCTGCAAGCTGGGGGTAGTAATCCCCCATAACTCCACAACAACCCGACATTCCAAAGGGACAACGATTCCTAAGGGACAAATGTCGAGATCCCTGGGGGTAGTCACCCTCACCAGGAAGACGTACCTTCCTACGCTGGGGGTAGTGTTCTCTCGGAGTCCGAAGAGGATGTGACGCTGACAACCTTCCCTGAGGACTATTCCCTACAAGAGTCCGAGGCAAAAAGTGTGACGTCCACCGTTCCTTCGACTTCCTCCCATGTAAGAATATTGTACATGGCGAAGGATGATCACGAGGGCCCCAGCCATCGACAGTTACTCGAAACCCTCTAGACTATGATACACACCATGAGTGCGTCGATGCAAGCCTTGACCCAGACAATGCTAGAGATCAAGGAAAATATGGCCCCATAGCCTCCAAGAACCTCAGGACAAGCTAGCCAAGATCCCGGGACAAATGCAGACTCTAACGCCACCGCTCCGCCCATCAATGGCAATCATATTAGGCCCAGATCATCTACTCCTTCCACAGTAGATGAGGCTTGGAATGCAATGCGGGAGCTACGAGAACTGCGAGCCCGCTTGGACTCAATGGAGAACAGAGACTCACTACGCGGGCTCGGGATTCGACAACTATATCCCCTTGAGTGGAGAGGCGTGCCTTATCCACCTAAATGCAAGCCCTTCAACTTAAATCTATTTGAAGAGAAGATGTCTCCTCGTCAGTACATGAGCTACTTTGATACAGCAATCAGGCATCTGCCCCGCAGTGATGCTCTCCTCACTAAGCTCTTTGTCGGGGCATTATCGGGGGTGGCCTTCGATTGGTTCTGCAGTCTCCATGACAACTTCATATCATTATTCGAAGATCTTAAAAGTCTCTTCCATACCCGATTCTCTGATAGAGGATGTGACATAACGATGTCCTAATTGCTGGACATCATGCAGAAAGAAAATGAGCTTGTACGGGAATATGTTGAATGCTACAGGCAAGCCGCGCTGAAGCTACCCCCGTGTAATCCTGAATCCACTACGATGGACATGTGCCGGAAGAACCTACTTTCGACGGTCAGGCTATTGATGGATGACACCCAATTCAAAGACTGGACGATGTTCATCATAAATGTCGTCGGCGCTGAGAAGAAGGTGAAGGACTCCCGTCTATTGGGAATATAGATCCCTGTCACTGAGGATAGGGAAAAATGTCTTTACAATAATAATAACAACAACGGCAACAATAGCCGCGACGGCAAGGGAAAGCCTGTCCTTGTCGCTAACTTGACCAAGAAGCGCGAGCAGAAGCCGGTAGAAGCTCCAAAGCCAAAAAAGACCTACTCTTTCGAAGACGATGACATCATGGCAATCTTTGACGTGCTGATGCAGGGAAACAAGCTTCGACTTCCCGATGTCAAATACCCTGTTGAGGCAGTCGAGGTGAATAAGCCAAAGTACTGCCATTACCATCGTTATGTCCATTATGCAATACGGGACTGCTACACGTTGAAGCGGTACATCCAGCGTCTGCTCGACACCAAGGTCCCCACCTTGGACATCGATGATAAGACGGTTGCAGCTAACATGGTATCGCTCAAGTTCAACAACTTTCCGGCGACAGAAGCCCAAGATGGAGTAATCCCAATTCCAAGGGCAACAATGAAGGTCGTCAATCTTCTGCCGGCTCATAACCAAACAACCGGACTGATACCTCTCACTACGCCATGGGAAGGTCATGTGGGTTCACCCCAATCTTGATCCAGAATTGATACATCAGACAATACCCTCTGCCACTAAGTATAGGGACAAGAAGTCCAAATTCTGCTACACGGTTTCTCTCCCTCCTGACGAAGTTATAGCAAGAACAATAAGATCAGGTCTGGCATACCAACGTGAGTATGACACCCCTGACGATGGTGCACTCCCAATTGTCGCACTTGTAACATCGAATCCGGGTCCATCCCAGCTTTCGGTAGCGAACGAGTCCAAGCAAAAAGAAACTCGCTTTGACAGACCGCTGCAAAAAGATTCAGCTCAAGGGCTAGAGAATCCCTATAACTTCGACATCTTGGATCATCTCGCCAGCACTCCAACGAAGTTGTCACTCTTCAAGTTTATCTGGCTCTCCAAAGACACTCGGGTTGCTCTGAGCGAGGCATTACAAAATATCGACACCTATTTGGCGTAGGTCAAGCCGTCAGCTGAGGATCCCGCCGTATGCCCCTACTGCAATAATGTGATAGAGGCGATACCCAATATTACGTTCTCGCAACAAGACATGTTGCTAAAGAACAATCTGCACGATCATCCTCTGTACTACACATGATATATTAGCGCCATCAAGGTGGACCGGATACACATCGACCCCGGTTCTTCAATCAACATTATCGCGGAGTCTGCTTCAGACCTTGGGCATCCCGATGCATCGCCTGGCAGCGACCAACCCTGCCATCAGTAGCTTCATCGCAGGAAGAAGCTACCCTCTGGGCAAGATTTGCTTGAAGTGCCAAATCAAAGATCTAAAAACAGAGGTCACTTGCTACGTCATAGATGTAGACGTATCCTATAATGTTATCTTGGGATGTCCATGGATACATCAATACATGATCGTATCTTCAACATTGCACCAGTGCTTGAAGTACGTGAAAAATTACGGCATTGTCAAGACTGAATTTGTCAACGTGGATCCTTTCAAAGGAGTAGAGACTTACTACTCTAATTCACTCATGTTCAAGCAAGTCGGTCAGGACGAAGGATGGAACGACGTCGACGACGAAGCAGAAATCAGCATAATATCAGGAAAACCTTTGACGGTCTACCTCAAGGGACGTGCTCGTGACACAATCCCTCTCCTCATTGTGAAGATATAGAGGAGGGCACCACAACCTCTGACGGTACGACTCCCAAGTCGGAAGAAAGACCCAGTGCCAGCTTCTGCCTCCGAACCCTTGGTGGTCTAGCTTTATAGGAGGCCTCTAAGCCCTCGCTCACATTAGAGACAAATCCCGAGGAAGACAAACTAGAAGAGTACGTAGTGGCTCATGCTAACGCTCCGTCCCTAAATGATGTAATTCTCTTGGAAAAGATTCCCTACTTTATGAATAAAGGGTTATCTTTGAATTACTCCAATGTCGCTCACTTGAGCATATTGTACTCCCTAGAATATGGTATAGGTCTGCAACTGCATACACAGGTAACTACTACCTATGCAGTAAACCTGATCCTCTCCAGCCAAGGTTCATACTTTACGATTCCAGCAAGGAGGAGGGGAGACAAACCCATCATCTTCGGCAGGGTTGAATCCCCCGATCCTTCATCCGGAAGGAACAAGAGCCAGAACCCGATGCCGGTAAAATAAAACTCTATCGATTCAGTGGTCAAGCCAAACACCTCATCCAGAAGATGGATTATGATCTTAAATGCAACCAAGGTCTGAATTACGACAAAGGTCAACAACTGCTTCTGCGACTGCGTGCTCCTTCAGGAAAGTCCACGGATTACTAACATAAGACCAAGCATGGCTTAGGGTATGTCATGCCTCCTACAACCCCTGAAAAATTTGTATTCCCAAGCCAAACTCAAACATGCTCAACCGATGTGCCACAGCCAAAATTCCAACTTCTATCCAACACAATCGCTATACGAGCAACTCGTGCAACGATCCATTCCCATCGAATGTTTCTAATCACAACATGCCGCATAACCAAATCTCATATGCTAACCAACTGATCCATTGATGCAATCAGAATCTCCCTGAACGATAAGCCAAGCCAAGCCAACCCAACGAAAGCTCTCAACTTGTTGCACAAATGCAATAACGCCACCCAACTTGCTGCACGAATGCAACAACGCCTAACGAGGCTAAGCGATCTAACGAAATCCAACCAAGGCAACGCAACCAAGAATAACATACAGCCACAACCAGAAATATATAGACTTATTGCATGAAATATCCAATGCGGCACCGAGTAGAGTCAAGAGCTAAACGACACGCGGAAGCTATTTTAGAGTTTGTGATGAAGCGAAGGACCAAGTCCGAAAAAATGAACCGGGCACTCTGATACCAATCTGTCACGCCCCAATATCTCGCTAGCTCAAATGTCCCTGCTGAACGTGAATCACCACGTTGCAGCTCTCCCGCAGGACAATCGTTCTCATCGGGACGTGATGCGTACGAGCCTGGAGTTGCTCTCGTACAAGGCGATGTTGTCAAACACCAAAGTTATCATTGAAACGACCAAGTTACAGCGGAAGTCGTTGTATTGTGTACCAAGCACACATCAGAGTAATACGCAGTGAAGCTCTCGATAGGGTCCAAATGAAATGCCCCGAAGGCAATGCCACGAAGGCGATGCAATACTCTTGCTCTTTTCTCTAGCCCACAAAGGTACTTACAGTTCATACATCATGTCTCGTATATCCAAGCAGCGCCACTACGCCGGCGTACCTAAAATATTGCCCACAAACGTGGGTCAGTACACAGCCGTACTGGTGAGCGGGGTAACCCACTCGTCTAAACCGACACTAAGTAAAAAGTGAATACAAACAGTTATATGGTGATCTTTCTAGTTGAATCCTAGATTCATTTCATGGCATATGGATGATATGTTAAGAAAAGCTGTAAAGCAGTTTAAGCATGCAAGCATTCAACTCAAACCTATTGACAAGCAAATATATATATCCAACCCGAAGGAAACTAGCATACAACCCGTCCTACTCAATGCCATCGCTTGCACGATAACATAACGAACCATCAACCAAACCTCATTATCCTTCCTCAACCAAAGTTTATATTCCAATCTCGAGTGCACACTCTTGTCGAGGCAAGGTGGCCGCGCCTACACGAAAGCCAAACCAACAAAAGTAAAGCAAACCAACTCTTATCTATATGAAGTCACTGGCCAAGCCATTAAGGACATTGATCGGACCAAGATCAATAGGGCAGTTCTACCCGATCCAGCGCTGGGTAGCTAGTCCGTTGAACTACCGGCACCACGCCCAATACGCGATACCCATGTCTCCTCCATGGCCGAACGGTCCCGGTGCCCCGGAGTCAATCCCGTTCGAGGAAACCAAACCCTGTGCAACACAGGTTGTCCGTGACATGCAGACACCAAGTAGGTATGACGAGAGGATCGAACGTTCTCGTCCCACCAAGCGATTCTAGACACATTCAACCAATATCCAACCAAAGCATCCATTACCATTCTTCCAACATATCCGACCAAGGATTCCAAAACCAACCTCAACATATGGCCCAAGGCACCAAAACATCAAGTTATGCCAATAGGCACAATGCCTCTTCTCAACACAGAGTCCAAATTGGGTGCAACACTCCAACTCAGAACAAACCCATGGCACAATGCCCCAACCATGGCATAATACCCTCGCCGATGTAGTTGTTCGGTTTCGAACCACAACTGCTTGCTTTGCAAGACAAAGCGACCAAGTGATACTCGTGCACGGATGCACGCTCGCTCTCCCAAATTACCAAAATTCCCAATGCCTCAATGTATCATTCCAACCATCCAAGTATAATCCCAATTATTCAACCGACTGCCTCAAATGTATAATCCAACTCTAGCTCCAACTATCCAACACGCAAATTATTTTAAGCCACAATCCTATCCAAGCCAACGACGAACACTCTTTGCACGCCTCAGTGTAGTGATTCCCAATATTTCAGTCCAAGTGTTCAAGCCTTTACGTATTTTTCATATTATTAGTGTAATCCCCCTGATTTTCAAGAATTGATAATTTGAAATTTTTCCCAATTTAATGTAATTTTCTGATATTTTTTGGTATTAAAATCAAGGTATTTTATAATTAAAAGATTTTTAAATGTTATTAAATATTATTAAAATATTATGAAAATAATATTTTATGGTGTAAAATAAAAATTTGGACATAGGGTAATTTTCTGGGAATTTATTGGACCCCGGATGTATTTTTAAATCCCTAAAAACTAATTAATATATTAAACCAATTTAAAACCCAAAATAGACCGGGTTTATTTGAAATAAACCAAACCGGTCTATTTTAAAACCCAAATTCCTTATTGGGTCGGATCCGGGCCCAAAAACTCAGACCCGACCCATTAGCAGACCCGACCCGTAATCTAATTAATGGATCGGGCCGGATCCGCTAGGACCCGACCGCCCGTTGAACCTGGCCCAAAATCCCTTCCCTTCCCCTTCCAGCCGTTTCAGCCCCGACTTCGGCCGTTACGCGTCGGCCGACCGCTCTGCTTCTTCTTCCCGCAACCGCCTGCGACCACTCCGATCCCCCTTCCGCACCGGCCGCCTCCCCCTCTCCTCGGTCGCCCTTTAAAACCCCCCCGCAGAGCCCTCGTCGGAACCCTAGCAGACGAACCCGCCCTCTACCTCTCCTCCGCCACCTCTGCTTTTCCGTCGAACTCCTCTGCCTCCCAGAACTTTCCCCCTCGAGCTCCCCGCAGTCATCTCCCCTCATCCGCCTTCACCAGTAAGCCGTCCGCCTCCACCAGTGAGCCGCCCGCCTTCACCAGTGAACCGCGACCGCTCCGCCTCCGCCCGCATCATCTCCCTCCTCCAGCAGCTACCCCCTCAACGTCTTCCCACAGCACCCTCGTAGCGCCGGCCCCCTCCCTCGAGCTAAACCCGAGCCTCCTGCAGCCCCGCCTAGCCGCTCCGGTTCCGGCCAACTCAGCACAGCGTCGACGAAGCGCCGCCCTCCAGCGCCTCACCGGAGACCCGCAGCGACCTCCCCCGCCTCGGCCTGACCTCCCCTGACCTCCACGGTCCCTGGCCGCCTCCGCTGTGTCCGCCACAGCTGAAACCCTAGGACGAGCTACAGTGGACACGGACACAAGACACAAAGCAGACACGGACACGAGGATTCACAGTTTTCCGGAGCCCTGTTCAGGTACCCGTAACTCTCTGTTCGGTTACCCATTTTCAATTCCGTCTGTTGCATCGCGAAGCCTGCATGACCCCCTCGGTGCCCGTGCAAACCGCTCGGTGCATCGCGTCCTGTGGTGATCGTGAACCGCGATCCAAAAACAGAAAAATCAATGCCCTATTTCACCCCGGAACTGAGTGCGCCCCGCCAAACGGGACGACTTGGTCGCATGCGGTCTTCACAGATAAGTGCACGTCGTCGATACGGACGTGCGGGATTTCGCAGAAGCTGATTCGGATGTGCATGCACACCGGAATCAACGCGTATCCGCGGACACCGCCCCGTATCCGACTTTTCTGAATTTTACTGTAACTTAGTGTACACACGTCGGATCGAGACGGAACTTGTGCCATCGGACTCATAGAAATACACTGGTCCTGTGAGCCAAGTTTGGTTCAATTCTGAGAACGTTGACAAAATCGCGTGTCGTGGGCCCCACAGGCTCCACTCGACGGACGATTTTGAGAACGGCTCATCGGAATTCAATTCTGAAAGTTTTGTTGGGTTCTTATTATCGTTCCTGACCTGTTGACACTAAGTTGGATGAATTTGGAGACCTTTGACCCTGACACGTTTTTCGGTGCAAAGCGGCCCACATCTGGACCCCGCCTTGACCCGGAAATATCATTTTTGCCCCTGTGTCCAAATTGGACGTAAGGACAGGCGTTTCTAGCTGATTAATATTTTTTGGATCTGATGGTGATATTTATTTCAGCAACCGGAGTACTCCCTGCAAAACTCACGGAAGTCAGAGCTACAATTGGAGCCGGAACCCCAAGCAAGTGTACCTTGCCAATTTGCAGTCTTTGTTACATATTCTTGGACATATATAATTGTTGTACATACTTAACCTAGGACCGTGTGACTTACTTAGCGTCCGATTATAGTCGGGTGCCAACACCGTATGCGGGTTGGGTAAAGTCAAATAGAAATGGATACCGAAACCCTTTTTCATTCTAGTACTTGCTTTATCAAGTACATTATACCCAGGACACTTGACACTGTACATTTGACAGAATCGTCCTGAGATATTCATGGTGATTCTGTATAGGATGTAGGATGGACATAGATATTATATTTGTTCTTATTATGACTTGCTGCATTAGTCTTGATCTTACGTGTCATGGACATGAGACGTGTGATTACATTGGGTGGGGAGAGACACACAGGCTACAGGCTGATCATATATATATAAAACCCTTATTATTGCGGTGCTCAAGACTCTAAGCCCGAGCTTGGCCCACTACTTGTTATTTACTGCTACCGACTCCCCGACACAGAGCTTGTAGTGGTTTCAGCCTGAGTTTTAGTGATGCTCTCATCTTGCATTTCACTTAGCTGGTTATTTAGTATTACCCTGTTTACTTATATATTTTCTGCACTGCATTTATTTTGGCTTGAGCTTTCTTGTACCTTGCTATGTCCCCTGAGGACCTGGATCCGGATTTTGTCCCCAGGTTTAGCAGAGAAGATCCACTTTGAGGTTTATAGGACAGGTGCTTTAGCAGGAGCAGAAGCAGGTTCAGGAGCAGGCACTGGAGCAAAACCAGGAACCAAGGACTAGGTGATTTCCATAGATTTTTCTGAGTATATGTTCTTCCATACTCAGTCAGTGATGTTATTTACTTTCTTGTTTAAAGAACAATTGTATCAGACTTGATTATCGGGTTGTTCCCCGATTACATTACTTGTGATTTGATGTTATTATTGATGTTTTATTTTCCTTATGTTGACTTTATTATATTCATTTTGTGGATGAGATTAGTAGACCCGGATTGTTGTAATACAGCTTAAGTGTGCCCCGATGGATCCATTAAATTGGGTTTGTCCATCGGTGCGTGCTGCTGGCCATTGCCACGTGTCCAGTCCCTCGTTAATTTGGGACTGGGGCGTGACAATTAGGCATGAAGGAGTAGAGGAGAAGGGAAAGAGCCCACTCACAATATTTGATCCCGTTAAGCATCATGTCCTGCCGATACGGCCAATCCCTTGAACCCGTGGTCCGATGCAAGCACGATCTACTCAACTGGTATGACCGTGCGAGCAGGCCGTGCTCTCCAAATCATCCGACCGATCGGACTAAGGAAGACGGCATTATCGCTCCCATCCAACTATCTCAGTACTGTTCTGAACGAACACATGTTTTCCCTCGAATTTGCCAGCCATCTGCACATGAAACCAACTCAATCAATCATTCTTCCCAAAATCCAACAATTCAAATATAACCAACATTTGTTTTATTCAATCCGACTCAGCGTAACGCACCGTGCGGTTGCGGGGCGTTATAGGAATTCCAATTCCAACCTTGTAATCAGCACAGGGGCCATGTTAATAGAGTAATTCCAGCGAGTTGGGTTTAAAGACAACGAACAGTCTTCTGGGTAATTCGTTAGTTCAACACGAACGACGAAGCCTATGATATCCTTCTATGCTCCACCACACAAAGAGCTCGGCAGCAACGGTCTTCAAATGAGCCTCTCACCCATCGTTTAGAAGCGTCTCCTCTTGCGTCTTCTCGGCGAACAGCAAAACCGATAGAGCCATACTGCTACGGTCATCTTCGTAGGCTCACACTTAACAGTGGCCATGCTCAAGCCTCACAGCAAGAAATAGATAAGTCTGGAAATATTGGTAAAGTTTTACTCATATTTATAGGAGAAGACGTGCCAAAGTCAGCATAGGTCTCAAAAAAATTGCTCCTGAAAAGTCGCTTGCGTCTCCTCAAATACTACGTTAAAACCAAAAAACAAGCCAAAGATACGTGCATATCAGCAACGTCAGCAAATCTGTTAGGATTCTGTCCAGAGTGCGCACACAAACATCTCAAAACTTTTATGCTTCTAATTCAAAGTATTTTGAATTCATCTGAACGAATTCAAAAACTTTGAAGGAGGTCTTGTAGAAGTATAAAAAGTGTGCCTCAGATAGATGGCGCTGTTTTCTACAAATAAACCCAATAGTAGAATAACGACGCACTTTCTACTTGTTTTAGAAGAAAGGCGTGCACTTTCTTAATACTTAACACTTTGGCGCACTTTCTATTAAATTCAGAGGATGGCGCATTATTCAGATAACAGAAAAGTGGCACACTTTCTTAGAGTTACGAAAGCTGGCGCATAAACGATCTTCCCTCTCTCAGCATTTAATGCAGCAGACTGACAGCTGACAGATGCAGAAACCGAAGAGTCAAAAGTCGTCATTACAGCTGTGCTGCGGCACGCAGACCCAGGTTGTCGTTTAGCGACCCAGCCGCTGTGCCAACATCTTCAAAAGTGCGTTGTTGTGTCAACTTCTTCAAAAGTACGCCTTTGTGACAACTCCTTCAAAAGTGCGTCGTTGTGCAAAATTCTTCAAAAGTGCGTCGTTGTGCCAACTCCTTCAAAATGCATCATAGTGCCAATTTCTTCAAAAAGTGCGCCGTTGTGCCAATTTCTTCAAAAGTGCGCCGTTGTGCCTAGTTTTTCAAAAGTGCGCCATTGTGCCAATCTTACAAAAAATGCGCCAGTCTCCAGATGACTTCTAAAGTGCGCATATTATCTTAACCGACAGTGAGCAGTTATGAGTGCGTGTCTTACATGACGTACTTCTCGTGAAAAGTGTACAAATAACTGTCTCCACGATCTCTGTTTTTCTCGTATAGGAAGCTATGTGTCAAGCAGGCAGTAAGTTGTGCATCCACTCATTCAGAACGTGGGGTGTTAGTCCATCAAAAGTGTGCGCACAATGGTAAAGCAGTATCGACTGTCCAAAGTGCGCGTACACTCTCATAACCGTTCATAAACTCTATAAAGACACCTACCTGCATCTAGACAGAGGAGGGACACACACAAACAAATAGAGAGAAAGGGGCTAGATTTTTCAAGTCTTTGAAATTCAAGAAAAGAGTGAGAAAAATAGAAGTTTCTCGTGCCGTTGTTGCCAAAACTTTCTAATTGTCCAACTCTCCAAGTTGTTCACATAATTTTCTACATTTCTTCGTCGTTGTGTGCATTTCTTCGTCGTTGAGTGGTCCAAGAAGTAAAGTGATCGTCCGCAGATCAGATTTCTACAGCTATACTTCTCCAGAATCAATTGTACTTAGATTCATGTTTAGGATCTTTTGTTATTTTTTTTTTTTTTAATAGTTTATAACACAAAAATTTCGTAGAAACTTTTTCTCGGAAACACGCATGACCTGACAGTTCTTAGTCTGTCATATAACTGTGCCCATCTCCTTCCATTAAACTGCATGATCTTATTGTTAGCTTCAAGTAGTAGATACTTCTCTACCTGCACAAACAGCATGATTTTAGTGGATGCACTGATGATGGAAGGGTTTTGAAAGTTAACCCAAACTTCTTGTTCTAGGCTTTTATTACAAGAGTTTTCTTTTATGTGCTATTTGTCTTTTGTTCTGTTTTCCTTGTTTGTTTTTATAATAGTAACGTTCAAAGGACGAAATGCTTATAATTGTGTTTCTGCATTGTTGCTGAAGTCGCATCTTAATCTGTAGTCTCTAACCTGAATTTTTTTTATTTTCTTAATCAGTGTTCTAAATGGTGATTGTTCAACACTGTTTTGTCGTAGGCGGTGGAATATGCTGTCGACGACAGTTTGACGGGATAGACATAGGTGCATAGGCAGACGTCTATATTGAGAAAAAGCTATAGATTATTATAATAAAAAAGATTGAAAGAAGAGGGAACGCCACAGTATTTGGACTCTTGACACTCTTTATTTATGAAAATTTGAGTTGCATCCCACTTTATTTACCATATTTTAATGTGCATTCCACTGCTTTACCATAATGTACAATAGCTCACACTTTTGACGGAAACTAACGGTCAACTGCTTTGACTGTTAATTTTTGATCGAAATACCCCTTCCCCTTCATATTTTTTCCAGTTCCCCTTCCCCTTCATATTTTTTTCAGCCCCCCTCACCCGGAGCCTGCCTTTTGTTGAGCATGCCGACGAAGCCGACATCGAGGGTACCCGCCGAGGAGGAAGATTAGCTCGACGGAGCGAGGGTGCTCGTAGGGAGGGAGTCGGTTGGCAGTGGGGGACCCTCGAGGTCGGTTCCGCCGACGAGGAACATGAGGGGGGGGGGGGGGGGGAGCGCGGGGCCGGGGGGAGGGGGGGAACTCATGCGGGAAGCATGTGAGGGGGGCTGAGGGGGAGCGCAGGTGGCGGAGTGGGAGCTTGCTCGTGGAGCCGGCGAGGGGGGCGCAGGGACAGCGTGGGCGAAGGGGGGACGGGCACGACGTCGACGGAGGGTGGGGTGGGGGGGGGGGGGGGGGGGGCAGTGGCTGCAGCAAAGTAGTTGCGACGGCCGGAGCCCGCCCCCTCCCCCTCTTTCTCCGGTGCCGGGGGGGGGGGGGGGGGGGGAGGAGGGGGGCGGGAGGGCACGCGGCGGCGAGGTCGTGCAGCGGTGCGGGTAGGAGTGGGGGTGGGAAAAAGAAGAAGAAGGATATTTTTTTTCTAAAATTTTTGGTCAAAGAAGTTGACCGTGAGTTGGAGACGATTTTCGTTAAAAATAGAAAGTATTATACATTTTGGTAAAGCAGTGGGGTACACCGTAAAAAATATGACAAATAAAGTACAGTACAACTCAAATTTTCTCTTATTTTAATTTATAACTGATGTTGAGAAATCTAACTCCATATTCTGTACCAAAGACATTGTCGGCCTCAATAAACTTGAAATTCTCGAAATTACAAAGAACTAGCATCAGCTCTGGAGAATTTTTAGTGTTTACATATATAAACAGGATGTATTAAGTGCGTAAGCGGTAGGCGGACCATTTTCGTCTCGCATCCGTCTACCGTTGTTTAGAACTTTGGTCTTAGCATGCGAACAAGTGCTATTTATGTTCACAATTGAATATGACTTGGTATATGTTCACACTTATATTATCCAATTTTGTTTACAATTCTTATTATTTTGTCATAACGTTGCTTGTTGGATTCGATTTCTCAGATGATACTGCGGTGCTATGGGGAGTCAAAATTTTCAACGACCTACTCATGGAAGCAGGCCCCTCTGGAAACGTGCAGTCAGAATTTCTGTTCCAGAAAGACCAATCGACCTTCACTTTCGGCAAGGGGTGGGCGTTTCCTCGGCGCGTATATTTCAACGGCCATAACTGTGTGATGCCACCTCCAGATGCATATCCAACGCTAATTAGATTTAGGTTAGATTTTATTTTTTTCGGATACATATTTTTTCTTATACTTCTATACGAATATGTATTTATTTTTCATCTATATATATGTCCTTAGTTGTATAATTTTTTACATTATTCATTAATAGATTAATATTTTTGATTTGTTTTCTGATAATAGATAGTTTTTTTTTTTCAATATTAGAGCCATTCAGAGATCCATCTACTTTATTATTTTTACCGGTCAAACTCTATGTCTTCGTGTTCAAAACGTTGTCATCAATTTCTTCGGTTACAACAGAACCTGACTCGCCATCGTCACTAGCTGCCGCTTCTCTGACAACTCAGGGAGTTTATACCATAGATGCTGAAGGGACAAATTCTGACTCATTGAGATTTAATACGATAATATGCTACATACAAAGCCTTCTTAGCAACAGAAACATTTATCCCAGCCCTTTACAAAGATCAATGAGATAGGGATGAGCATTAAGTTAATTCGGATTCCAACTGATCTGAATAATCGAAAATCGAATAAGCAAAATCGAAACCGAATCGAAATGGCCCATAACTAAATCAAACCAAACCAAACAAAATTAAATCGGTTCGGTTTATCCGATTTTCAGTTTATTTGTATTTTTTTGTTTATATATATATATATATATATATAGAGGGAGAGAGAGAGAGAGAGAGAGAGAGAGGGGGTAATGCTAGTATACAAGGATGTATCGATACATCTCAGACAAGTACACATTGTAAATTGTAAAAGTTGTTTATTTTGACTTTGATTTTACCTGGTATAGCAGGTCATATTAATCTACTCACTTAAATATAAATTAAATATGAGTTAATCTAGGATATTTATTTCAAAATTTAAAGTGAAAAATGACCTACACTAACTAGTTACCAACAGATCAAAAGTGAAACATTGCATTAAATTTTTAATAAGAACAATTGGATCCAGTGAAAAATTGTTTTATGCTTCATCCACATTTTAAAACTTATTTTTTCAAGCGGATACAAACAAGGGATTCCTCCTCGATTCGTTCTCCGGTACCTCAGGCTCACATTGTTGATAGTACACAGACATCGACATATATTCAGCAACGTCTTACTCAGTTAGAGCTCCAGCTCCAATGACAGCTTGTCTTTGCTAGCTTCTCTCCATCGGCCTTTAGTAATACGTTTACTTCTTGAATATTAGACTCGGGTGCTTCTCATCATATGACTTCAACCTTAGTCTCTTATCTATTATTACATCTTTACCATCCCACTTTTTTTCTTTACACACAGCTGATGGTTCTCAGTTGATCATCACTCAATTTGGCTCTATTATTTCTGACACTTTTAGTCTTCCTTTCGTTTTACACATTTTCATCTTACTTTGCATTTCATATCAGTTAGTAGCCTTTGTGAGAGTGAATTTATTGTTATTTTTAATTTTCTCACATGTACTATGAAGGAAATTGGTCATTCTCGTAGGAAGGGACGGTTGTACCACTTAGAGTTTTTTCATGTGAAGAAGTAATAGAAAAGAATAATCTAGGTCTTTCATTTATCGTGATATTACATATATATGCATCAACATATCAACTTGGGCCTAAGCCACATGGGCCAATCACCATATATATAATTTAATCCCAATACCCTCCCCCCCCCCCCCCCCCCACTCAAGTTGGAGCATGCAAGTCACAAATGTCCAACTTGCGCAAAAAAAATTTAAATTATCGTTTGTCCAAAGCTTTGGTGAAAACAATATCCGTCAATTGCCCATCCGTCGGCACATGAGATGGGCGAATAACTCCGTCAAAAACAACATCTCTAAAAAAGTGACAATCCACCTCAATGTGTTTTGTGTGCCCATGAAAAACTGGATTCTGCGCAAGACGTAAAGCAAATTGGCTATCACAAAACAAATTTATAGCACACGAATGTTGCACCCCCAAAATGTCAAGCAACCCTTTGAGCCACTTAAGCTCACACGTGACCGCCTCCATCGCACGGTATTCTGCTTCGGCCGAAGAGCGGGATACTGTCACATGTTTCTTCGTCTTCCAAGAGATAGAGGAATCACCAAGAAAAATCAACCAACCAGATAAAGAGCGTCTCGTGATGAGACAACTCGCCCAATCGGAATTACACCACCCCCGGAGCCGCAAATCACAGTCAAAGCGAAGGAGAATGCCTTGACCAGGACAACTCTTCAGATATCTAACAACCCTCAAAGCCGCATCCTAATGATCACGCCGGGGCTCATGTATAAACTGCGACAAGATGTAAACAACGTAAGCCAAATCCAGCCGAGTAAACGAAAGAAAGATCGGCCATCCCACGAGTCGCCGATATGCTTCCCCATCCGACAACAGTGGACTTGTAGAGCGTGCCAGTTGATGATGTTGTTCCATGAGAAAGCTTGCGAGTTTCGCCCCCAACAATCCTGTCTCAGAGATAATGTCAAGTGTATATTTCTGTTGGCACAAAAAAATTTCCTCTGCACTTCGAGCTGCCTCAACTCCAAGAATAAACTTAAACACCCCAAGGTCCTTCGTATGAAAACATGTACTCGAATAATTCTTAAAGGAAGTAAGAGCAGCATAATTATTGCTAGAGAGGATCAAATCGTCGACATACACAAGAACATTCATCTGAATATCACCCTTATGAAGAGTAAACAGCGAGTAGTCAGAGTACGATTGGCAAAATTCGTACTCCCGCAAAGAAGACGCCAACTTCGCAAACTAACAACGATGCACCTGTTTAAGCCCATAAAGAGATTTTCGAAGCCGACATACCTGATCAGGACGTGTGATTCGAAAACCATGTGGTAGTTTCATATACACTTCTTCGGTAAGAACTCCATGCAGGAAAGCATTGTGAAGATCCATCTGATGCAGTTTCCAATTCTTTGCTGCAGCTACAGCTAGAAAAGCATGAACAGTAACCATTTTCACAGCCGGAGCAAAAGTATCAGTATAATCAATTCCTTCAACCTGATGATTGCCGAAAACTACCAAACGGGCTTTAAACCGCTCAACACTCCCATCAGAATTATACTTTATCTTATACACCTACCGGCTCCCAAGAGCACGTTTTCCAGCCGAAAGTGTCTCCATTGTCCAGGTATCATTATCCTCCAAAGCTCGTATCTCCTTCTGCATAGCTTCACGCCACCCTGCATCTTTAACCGCCTCTCTAAAGGAGGCCGGTTCTGTACTTGCAGTTACAACTGCAAGAAAATTCTTGTGTTCCAGAGAAAATCGATCAAAATTCAAAAAATATGCTATAGGATAAGGAGTACTTGAGGAGTGATTGGTCGTGGTAGAATATTGGGAGGAAGGACTGGGATTAAACTTTCATATTGTATTTATAACAAAATCGCGGAGCTTCACGGACGAAATTTTGGCACGCATTCCACGCGCTAGTACATCCTCACCATTTGGCGCCCCCACTGCCATCTCATCCTCCTCCGAATTATCCTCCATAACGGCCTTAACCACGTCACCTTACTATCAGCCGCCTCCACTACGTCATTCCTATCCGGGGATATGACTGTCCCATCCGTATGAGGTAAATCATATCCCGTAGTGCTGTCGTGTCACGACCCGCACCCAGAAATTCGGGCACGAGTGCGTGAGTACGTCCAGCCTACGCCGCAGAGTCGGCGGTAGTACGATGTCTAGGTCAATTCCAGATTTACTAAACTAGCTCATTCACAATTAACATAGGCAAGATAATAATGAGAACAAAAACTTAAGATTGCAACTGAAATAAGTACGACAACAGATTCAAATGTTTTAGTACAGAAATTCAGAATGAAATCGGGGACAAACCCGATTAATAAGATAAGAACAGAAATAAAAGATAGCTACTGCTAGCTACTCTGCAGCAGGGGCCTCCTGGGTGGGTTCTGGCTCCTCATAGGTATCATCAGTCCCCTCATAGGGACCATAATAGGTGGGGGCAAGGTCCTCATCATCGCCTAAATCAACAGATCCAGTCAGGAAAGGAGCAAAGTACACAGTGCACAACAAGGTTAAACTAAATATTTATGACAATTAAATATTGAATATCAAGTTAAGAAACTGCATAACAGAACATCATTATCTCAGAGGTAAAGCTGTAAGCAGGAATATGAGAAAGCAGAAATAAATGAAACAGGAAATGAAACTACAACAGTCAGCAAGATATATAACATGACCAGAAACTATCTGTGTGAACTTGTGTTTGTTTTTAGAATACATAGTTGGCATGTAGGGGTTTATAAGGCTAATCCGGCCATCATGAACGGCTATTAAACAGGAAAAATCGAGATCCGACTGAGGTACAGTCGCGTACCAACAGCTATTAAATATGACAAGGGGAAGGATAAACTACATGCCTTCTAGTATTCTCCCACCCGACATGAAAAACAAGACATGAACTCTAATATTCCAGACATGAAAATCTAGCATTTCTAACACTATGTGTAATCATCAAGGGTACTAGTAAAGCAGGGAATTAATTATCACAATATATATAGATTTAACTTGAAGTGCAGGTACTTGCCTGTTGTTTGGATCTGATTAATATTGGCTCTCGGGGAAAAATTCCAGAGATGAGTCCAAAAGGTGAAATAGACATTACCATCACGCTCAAAAGATGTCAAATAGCTAGAAACGCCTGTCCTTGGGTCCAATTTGGAGACAAGGGCAAAAACGGCAGTTTCGGGTCAAAATGGGTTTCGCCGGTGGGCCCGCTTTGCACCGAAAAACGTGTCCGAGTCAAAGGTCTTCAAATTCACCAAACTTAGTGTCAACAGGTCAAGAACGCTGATACGAACCCAACGGAACTTCCAGATTTGGATTCCGATGAGCCGAACACAAAATCGCCAATCGAGCGGGGCCTGTGGGGCCCACGACACGCGATTTCGTCAACGTCCTCAGAATTGAACCAAACTTGACCCACAGGACCAGCGTATCGCTACGAGTCCGATGGCACAAGTTTTGTCTCGATCTGACGAGTGTACAAGAAGTTAGGGCAAATTACAGAAAAGTCAGATACGGGGCGATGTCCGCGGATACGCGTTGATTTCGGTGTGCACGCACACCCGAATCAGCTTCCACGAAATCTCACACGTCCGTATCGACGACGCGCACGTATCTGTGAAGACCGCACGCGACCAAGTCGTCCCGTTTGGCAGGGCGCACTCAGTTTCGGGGTGAAACAGGGTCTGGTTTTTCCTGTTTTTGGATCGCGGTGTGAGATCACCACATGACGCAATGCCCCGAACAGTTTGTCCGGACACCGAGAGGGTCATACAGGCTTCACAACGCAATTTGTGAAATTGAAAACGGAGCTACGAGGCAAAAGTTACAGGCACCTGAAGGGGACCCAAAAATCAGGGTCGAGTCGTGTCCGACTCGTGTCGGACACGGGAAAAAGAATTAGGGCTAGGGTTAGGGTTTGGGACGCTGTGGCGGTGGGCGGTGGTCGGCACGGCGGCGGGAAGGCTGAGCACGGCTGGGGTACAGCCGGCTCGAGGCGGGGCGAACTCGGCGGAGGAGGCGGCGTCTCAGGCTGACGGCGGCGGGGAGGCCGAGCACGGCTCGAGCGGCTGCTGCTGCGGCTGGCTCGGCGCTGCGGGGTCGACCGAAGGAAGGAGGAGAGGGGAGGGCGGCGCTGGCGGTGCGGGGCGGAGCTGGGCTGTCGGCGAGGCGGCGGCGAGGAGCGGCGCCGGCTAGGGTTTCGAGAGGGAGGAGGCTGGAGGAGGAAGACGAAGAGGGGGGCGGCTTAAATAGGGAAGGCGGCGGTTGCAGGGACGGGCAAGGCGTGGAAGAGGGGAGGTGGCCGCGGGGGACGCGGCGCTGCGCGCGTAGGGCGGCGCTGCGCGCGGAGGGCGGCGGAGGAGCCGGGGCGACGTGGGGCTGGGTCGTGCGGGCGGGTCGGCTGACGGCGGGTCGGGTTCGGCTGAACCCGACCCGACCCGATAGGGTTTGGGTCTGGGCCGGAATAGCGGGCTGGGCCGCGGCCCAATGGGCCAGGGGCGGGCTGGGCCGAGAATAAAATTAAAAAAATATTAATAATAAAATTAATATTTAATAATAATAATAATAATAATAATTAAAAACAGTTAATTAATTAATAAAAATGGTTTTTAGGCATTTAAAAATAGTTCTGAGGCCTAGAAAAATTCAGAAAAATTACCCTAAGTCCAGTTTTCCATTTTACACCCAAAAATATTATTTTCATAATATTTTAATATTATTTATTAATAATTAAAAAATCATTTAATTATTAAGAGCCTTGATTTTAATTTCAGAAAATTCCCAGAAAATTCCAGAAAATAGGGAAAAATCCAAGATTTAATAATTTGAAAATTCAGGGGGTTTACAACCTACCCAACTTATAAAAATTTCATCCTCGAAATTTAAGAATAACAATGGGACAAAAGGAAAAGGCCGGGAAAAATACCTCAGGGTTCAAAAAGATAGGGGTATCGCTCTCTAATCTCGTCTTCTCGCTCCCAGGTGGATTAGCCGGGAGAATGGTGCTTCCAAGCTACGCGAACCAAGGAGATAACCTGGTTCCGTAGAACTTTCTCCGATCGATCCAGTATCTCCACGGGTTGCTCTTGGTAAGTCAAACTTGGGCCTACTTCGAGCTCTGAGTGATCCAAAATGTGGCTGGGGTCTGACACGTACTTTCTCAGCTGCGACACGTGGAAGACGTTATGGACTCCATCCAGAGAGGGTGGCAATGCCAGTCGGTATGCTACTTCTCCGATTTTCTCCTGTATGCCAAAAGGTCCAATAAATCTTGGGCTGAGTTTTCCACTCCTTCCGAACCTAATGGTGCCACGTGTCGGGGAAATCTTCAAGAATACCAGTTCTCCAACCTTTAATAAAGTCATAATCAAGCCTTAGTTCCATAATCAAAATGTTTAAATTGACTTAAATTTCATAAATTTAATTACCTCAAATTCCAAGGGCCTTCGGTGGCTATTTGTCCAATGTCGTTGCCTGTCTTGAGCCACTCGAAGTCTGTCCCTTATTTGCTTTACCTTCTCAGCTGAATCGATTACCATCTCTGGTCCCAGTAGGGCTCTTTCTCCAACGTCGTTCCATGATAGCGGGGTACGACATCTTCGTCCGTACAGAGCTTCAAATGGAGTCATCTCAATACTTGCTTGGTAACTGTTATTATAAGAGAACTCCACAAGATGTAGATAGTCTTCCCAGGATCCTCCAAAATTCAGAACACATGTACGGAGCATATCTTCAAGTGTCTGGATTGTACGTTCCGATTGTCCATCGGTTTGGGGATGATAAGCTGTGCTGAATTTGAGTTGAGTCCCCAAGCTGGCTTGTAAGCTCTTCCAGAAGTGAGAGATGAATCTTGAATCTCGGTCGGAGACAATACTTACTGGAACTCCATGCAGTCTGACAATGTGTCTGATATATAAATCTGCCAGCTTTTCTGTAGATAGCCCTACTTTGAAGGGTAGAAAATGTGCAGACTTGGTCAGTCTATCTACTATCACCCAGATTGCATCCTTTCCACAAGGTGTCCTTGGAAGTCCGGAAACAAAATCCATTGTGATATGTTCCCACTTCCACTCCGGAATGGGTAGTGGTTGAAGCAATCCTCCAGGTCTTTGTCTTTCTGCCTTGACTTGCTGGCACACTAAACAACGAGATACGAACCTGGCTACTTCTCTTTTCATGCCATGCCACCAAACATGCGTCCTCAGGTCCTTGTACATCTTATTGGCTCCTGGGTGTATAGAGTATTGCGATCTGTGCGCCTCTTGCATAATTTCTTCCCTTATGTCTCCTTGAGGTACACATAATCTATCGCCATGCCTCAGTGATCCATCTTCATGAATTCTGAAATCTTCTACTAATCCAGCTTGCACTTGACCTCGAAGGCTTCGCAGGCCTTCGTCTTGAAACTGAGTCTCCTTGACCTTATCCATTAAAGTAGACTGAATCTGCAAGTTCATCATTTGGCCTTCTTTTCCTGGGATAATTACTTCAATACCTAAACTTTCCAAGTCCTCTAGCAGGTGTCTGTCCATAGTCAAGTACATCGCCATAGGATATCTGCTTAGAGCATCAACAACTACATTGGCCTTCCCAGGATGATATTGAAGGGTGATATCAAAGTCTTTCATTAGTTCCAGCCACCTTCTTTGCCTCATGTTCAGCTCTTTCTGAGTGAAAATATATTTTAGACTTTTATGGTTCGTAAATATTTCCACCCTTTCTCCATAAAGATAATGCTTCCATAGCTTAAGAGCAAAAATAACAGCTGCCAATTCTAAATCATGAGTTGGATAGTTCTTTTCATGAGGTCGAAGCTGTCTAGAGGCATATGCTATTACTTTCTTGTTCTGCTCCAAAACACAACCTAGACCTTTTCCAGAAGCATCACTGTAAATAGCGAAACCTCCGGTTCCAGAAGGTAAGGTCAGAATAGGGGCAGTAGTCAGCCTTTTCTTCAATTCCTCGAAAGCATGCTGACATTCATCAGTCTAGGTGAACTCTTCATCCTTCCTTGTTAATTTTTTCATGGGCTCAGCAATTCTAGCAAAATCCTTCACGAACTTCCGATAGTAGCCAGCTAGTCCCAGGAAGCTTCTAATCTCTGCTACAGAGTCTGGAGTGGGCCATGATTCTACTGCAGCTATCTTCTTAGGATCTACTGCTATTCCATCTCCAGTCACAACATGTCCCAAGAATTCTACTTTGTCTAGGAAGAAAGCACATTTAGATAATTTTCTATAAAGTTTTTCCTTCCTCAAAGTCTCCAATGCTAACATCAAATGTTCTTCATGTTCTTCGGGGGTCTTGGAGTAGATCAAAATATCATCAATAAAAACCACTACAAACTTGTCTAGATATTGCTAAAATACTTTGTTCATCAAGTTCATAAAAACTGCTGGTGCATTTGTCAACCCGAACGGCATTACTAAGAATTCGTAGTGCCCGTTCCGGGTATTGAAAGCAGTTTTAGGGATGTCTTCCTTTCTCACCCTTACTTGGTGGTAACCAAACCTCAAATCAATATTTGAAAATACCCGAGCTCCACTCAACTGATCAAATAAGTCATCTATCCTGGGCAGGGGATACTTATTCTTAATTGTTAAGGCATTCAAGGCCCTATAGTCAATACACATTCGGGATGTTCCGTCCTTCTTGGGCACAAATAATACTGGAGCTCCCCAGGGTGAGACACTAGACCTAATGAAGCATTTGTCTTCTAGCTCTTTGATTTGCTCATTTAGTTCTATTATCTCCTTCTTGTTGATTCTGTAGGGATTTTGAGATACTGGTGCTGCTCCTGGCACTAAGTCAATAGAGAATTCAACTTTTCGGTCTGGGGGTAAGCCTGGAAGATCCTCAGGGAAGACATCAAGGTATTCAGAGATGATAGGTAGTGGCAATTCTTCTGTTATTAGGGCTCCACAAATTTTGTTATTACCCATTTCTCTAGAACCTCTAGCAAATTCAAATTCTGGCTTGTCAGGGGGCCTGAAGATTACACTACCTCTGTGGCAGTCTATAGTGGCAAGATGTTGACTCAACCAATCCATACCCAGTATAATGTCAAAATTGGGAACTGGTATTACAAGTAGCCTAGCATACAGTTCTCTTCCACACAATGTAATAGGACAATTGTTACAGGCATCACTAACCGGGATGATTCCTCCACCGGTAATGATCTTATAACAATTCCTAAGGGGTTTAGTGATTAAGCTATGCTTCATAAGGAAATCTACTGACATGAAAGAATGTGAAGCTCCAGAGTCAAATAAGGTAATAGCTGGTATTGAATTTATAAGCACAGAACCTGTGATCACGTCTGCTGTGGCTTCAGCTTCTTACAGAGTCATTGCATAAGCACGGCCTTGCTGCGGTGCACCCCTCTGTTGCTGCTGTTGGTGCTGAGCAAAGCGTTATTATTGTGTTGGAAGCGGGGGTCCCCTCTGTTGTACTGCTGGGGCCCTGGCCTGGGCTGGAGCCTTTGGTGCAGCGGTGCGTCCTTGAGCAGCTGGACAGTCCCTCATTTGATGTGCTGCTGAGCCGTAGTAGAGGCAGGCACCTAGCCTCTTCCTGCAGACTTGCCAAGTATGACCTGGTTTTTGGCAAAAATTACAAACAGCAGCTTGTTGGTTCTGTCCCTGAGCCTGGTGTTGGGGTGCTGGAGCTCGAGGGAGAGGACGCTGAGTTTGCTGCAGGGCCCTCTGCTGCTGTTGTTGTTGTTGTTGTTGTTGTTGTTGTTGAAAATAGCGTTTGTTGGGTCCCACATTTCTGGTATCTCTCTCTCGTTTCAGTTTATGCCCCATATCTCTCTCAACGCCTTGTGCCACTCTCAGAATTTCTTCATAGGTGCGATCTCGGCTGGTGGTGACAGCAAGACGAATATCTGGAGACAACCCCTTCTTGAATCTACGGGCTCTGTCCTCCGGGGTACGAACCATGTACTACGCAAAGTGGCTTAACCTGCTAAATTCAGCAGTATATTCATCAACATACAGGTTACCTTGTTCCAGTCTCTCGAATTGGCTTTCGAGAGCTTCCCGAGCCACTTCGGGGTAGAATTTCTCCTTGAATAGCCTCTTGAAGTCCTCCCAGGTGAGGTCAGGAGCAGATAGTTGGGGTTCATCTCTGAACCAGGTTCGAGCAATGTCGAACAGTTGCAGGCTTGCGGATTCCACTTTGAGATCATCAGGAACCCGAGCAGTCTTCAGGAGTCTCTCGACATTCTCTATCCACTCATCGGCATAGAGAATGCCCTCAGTTCCGTAGAATTCCAGGGGTCTAAGATTTTTGAAGTCTTTGGCACTCCCTGGCCTCTTGAGTGACGACTCCTGGGACTTAAGAGCTTCTGAGAGGCTGGTCCGCAGAAGTGCAGTCTGTTCTTTCTGGGATTCTACCAATCCCTGGAACACTCCAAGTAGCTGTGCCCCATCCAGAGTAACTGCCGGAACAGATGGAGGCGGCGGCAGTGCAAGAGTCTCGGCACATTCTGCTCAGCTGGTTCTGATATGCCTCCTACTGTGTTCCTTGTCTGGACCATTCTGAAAGATTAAGGGATAGGAAGATCAGAATAGAATACTTGGAAATCAAAGGCGATAGGAAAATTGAGCAGAAATGATATCAAGAATTGAAATAAGGACCCTATATTGTGAATGAGCTTTTCCTAGAATCCTCAATCTTATTCCATACCCTGTCCTAGGGTATTACCCTATTTAAGGATAGGACCTGAATGGGCCACCATAAAAATGTGTCACGACCCGCACCCGAAAATTCGGGCACGAGTGCGTGGGTACGTCCAGCCTACGCCGCAGAGTCGGCGGTAGTACGCTGTCTAGGTCAATTCCAGATTTACTAAACTAGCTCATTCACAATTAACATAGGCAAGATAATAATGAGAACAGAAACTTAAGATTGCAACTGAAATAAGTACGATAACAGATTCAAATGTTTTAGTACAGAAATTCAGAATGAAATCGGGGACAAACCCGATTAATAAGATAAGAACAGAAATAAAAGATAGCTACTGCTAGCTACTCTGCAGCAGGGGTCTCCTGGGTGGGTTCTGGCTCCTCATAGGTATCATCAGTCCCCTCATAGGGACCATAATAGGTGGGGGCAAGGTCCTCATCATCGCCTAAATCAACAGATCCAGTCAGGAAAGGAGCAAAGTACACAGTGCACAACAAGGTTAAACTAAATATTTATGACAATTAAATATTGAATATCAAGTTAAGAAACTGCATAACAGAACATCATTATCTCAGAGGTAAAGCTGTAAGCAGGAATATGAGAAAGCAGAAATAAATGAAACAGGAAATGAAACTACAACAGTCAGCAAGATATATAACATGACCAGAAACTATCTGTGTGAACTTGTGTTTGTTTTTAGAATACATAGTTGGCATGTAGGGGTTTATAAGGCTAATCCGGCCGTCATAAACGGCTATTAAAAAGAGAAAATTGAGATCCGGCTGAGGTATAGTCGCGTACCAACAGCTATTAAATATGACAAGGGGAAGGGTAAACTACATGCCTTCTAGTATTCTCCCACCCGACATAAAAAACAAGACATGAACTCTAATATTCCAGACATAAAAATCCAGCATTTCTAACACTAGGTGTAATCATCAAGGGTACTAGTAAAGCAGGGAATTAATTATCACAATATATATAGATTTAACTTGAAGTGCAGGTACTTGCCTGTTGTTTGGATCTGATTAATATTGGCTCTCCGGAAAAAATTCCAGAGATGAGTCCAAAAGCTGAAATAGACATTACCATCACGCTCAGAAGATGTCAAATAGCTAGAAACGCCTATCCTTGGGTCCAATTTGGAGACAAGGGCAAAAACGACAGTTTCGGATCAAAACGAATTTCGCCGGTGGGCCCGCTTTGCACCGAAAAACGTGTTCGGGTCAAAGGTCTTCAAATTTACCAAACTTAGTGTCAACAGGTCAGGAACGCTGATACGAATCCAACGGAACTTCCAGATTTGGATTTCGATGAGCCGAACACAAAATCGCCCATCGAGCGGGACCTGTGGGGCCCACGACACGCGATTTTGTCAACGTCCTCAGAATCGAACCAAACTTGACCCACAGGACCAACGTATCGTTACGAGTCCGATGGCACAAGTTTCGTCTCGATCTGACAAGTTTACAAGGAGTTAGGGCAAATTGCAGAAAAGTCAGATACGGGGCGATGTCCGCGGATACGCGTTGATTCTGGTGTGCACGCACACCCGAATCAGCTTCCACGAAATCTCACACGTCCGTATCGACGACACGCACGTATCTGTGAAGACCGCACGCGACCAAGTCATCCCGTTTGGCGGGGCGCACTCAGTTCCGGGGTGAAACAGGATCTGGTTTTTCCTGTTTTTGGATCGCGGTGTGCGATCACCACAGGACGCGATGCCCCGAACAGTTTATCCGGACACCGAGAGGGTCATACAGGCTTCACAACGCAATTTGCGGAATTAAAAACGGAGCTACGAGGCGAAAGTTACACGCACATGAAGGGGACCCGAAAATCAGGGTCGAGTCGTGTCCGACTCGTGTCGGACACGGGAAGAAGAATTAGGGCTAGGGTTAGGGTTTGGGACGCTGTGGCGGTGGGCGGTGGTCGGCACGGCGGCGGGAAGGCTGAGCACGGCTGGGGTACAGCCGACTCGAGGCGGGGCGAACTCGGCGGAGGAGGCGGCGTCTCAGGCTGACGGCGGCGGGGAGGCCGAGCACGGCTCGAGCGGCTGCTGCTGCGGCTGGCTCGGCGCTGCGGGGTCGACCGGAGGAAGGAGGAGAGGGGAGGGCGGCGCTGGCGGTGCGGGGCGGAGCTGGGCGGTCGGCGAGGCGGCGGCGAGGAGCGGCGCCGGCTAGGGTTTCGAGAGGGAGGAGGCTGGAGGAGGAAGACGAAGAGGGGGGCGGCTTAAATAGGGGAAGGCGGCGGTTGCAGGGCCGGGCAAGGCGGGGAAGAGGGAGGTGGCCGCGGGGGACGCGGCGCTGCGCGCGGAGGGCGGCGGAGGAGCCGGGGCGACGTGGGGCTGGGTCGTGCGGGCGGGTCGGCTGACGGCGGGTCGGGTTCGGCTGAACCCGACCCGACCCGATAGGGTTTGGGTCTGGGCCGGAATAGCGGGCTGGGCCGCGGCCCAATGGGCCAGGGGCGGGCTGGGCCGAGAATAAAATTAAAAAAATATTAATAATAAAAATAATATTTAATAATAATTATAATAATAATAATTAAAAACAGTTAATTAATTAATAAAAATTCTTTTTAGGCATTTAAAAATAGTTCTGAGGCCCAGAAAAATCCAGAAAAATTACCCTAAGTCCAGTTTTCCATTTTACACCCAAAAATATTATTTTTATGATATTTTAATATTATTTATTAATAATTAAAAAATCATTTAATTATTAAGAGCCTTGATTTTAATTTCAGAAAATTTCCAGAAAATTTCAGAAAATAGGGAAAAATCCAAGATTTAATAATTTGAAAATTCAGGGGGTTTACATGTCGATCACAGGATCAAAACCCAAATCATCACCACCCACGACAGGAGGCCAAAGCTCAGATGAAATCGTACCTCCACGATCATCCTCAATAGAATAGGGAAACTCAGTCTCATAAAATTTAACATCTCGAGAGACAAAAAATCGCCAATAGCAAGATCATACAATTTCCAACCCTTTTTGCTATGGGGATATCCCACAAAAACACACTTTCGACTGCGACTGACAAATTTGTCCATTTTAGCTTTTTTGTTGTGGACAATATATAGACAACCAAAAACACTTAATTCATCATAAGAAGGAGAAGCACCAAATAAAATTTCATAATGGGTTTTAAAACCAAGAAGACTTGAAGGGGTTCGATTGATCAAATAATCGGCCGCAAAAATATATTTTCGCCAAAAAAAAATTGGCAATTTTTTCTGAAAACGTAAAGCACGTGCCACATTCAAAATATGTCTATATTTTTGTTTGACCCTTCTATTCTACTGAGGTGTACCCACATAAGATGTCTGAAACAAAATATCATTCTGTACAAAGTAGTCACGCAAGCAATTAAACTTGGTACCATTATCACTTCGCATAATTTGAACTTTGGAATTAAATTGCCGCTCAATTATAGAAAAAAATGACGAGAACATCTTATATACTTCAGTCTTACCAATCAACAAAAATACCCAAATAGCACGAGAAAAATTATCCACAATCGTCAAAAAATATCGAGCTCCATATGAAGAAGGAGTAGGATACGGCCCCAAAGATCATAATGTATCAAATCAAAAATTACAACAGCCCGAGAGTCACAGACAGGAAAAATAGCTCGACTTTTCTTTGCCTGATGGAAAACTTCACATGCCTTATTCACTGAACTACTAGAGCTACTAACAACAGGAAGAGACTTTACTACTATATCAGAGGGATGTCCAAGTCGCTGATGCCAAATGTCCAGAGAAGTCATCCCAGTCATTGCCAAGGCCTGAGTCTTCTGTATAATACGAAAGTAGTAGAGTCCGTCCCGCTGTTCACCGACGCCAATTGGGATAAACTGGGTCCTGTATCACGCACAATTTTTTAGTGAATTATACAACACAATTTGTATCATCAATAAGATGGGCCAAAAAAAAATAAATTACAATATAATGGAGGTACGAATAGAACATTCATGAGAACAACATTCGGTGTAAGAGCAACACACCCGTAGCATGAGACAACTGTAGTCCTTCCGTCCGGGAGCCCAACCGGACATTCCTCCATTTCTGTCACCCCTGACAATAAATCCAAATTCCCACTAACATGATTTGAAGCGCCTATATCAATAATCCAATGTGCAATAGACTTACCACCATACGGTCCTCCGGAGATTTGACCAAAGAGTTACCAAGAAGAGAAATAAGTTGTTGCCATTGGTCCGGAGTTATTCTCGGAACACTTCCTGCACCATTACCTGCCATACGTGTCTGTTTTGCAGCCGTTGTGCCACGTCCTACCACCGTCGCACGCACCTTCGTACCCCGTCAACGTCCACGACCAGCCGCGTGTCCGCCACCACATCCGCGGCCAGCCCCTCGTCCGCCGCCACGCGGCCTATCCCCCCACCAATCCTAAAAGCCATATTTCTCGAAGTAAGTGGCTTCTTCATGTTCGTTGCGTTTGCAAAAATTGCAAAGCAACTCCGATTTATCCCGAGCATCCAACGAGATAGCCCACGGTTAACAAAAGGAGTTTTAACCACAAGCACCATAACCTCGTCCCATTCAGAGGTGACTTGTGTGGACGTGCACAATCGTTCCTCCTATAGCATGGATTGATAAGCACGCGCTAAAGTAGGGAACAGACCTTGTGCCAATAAAGTCGAGCAGACGTTGCCATAGAGTTCCTGATTGATCCCATAAAGAAACTGATAAAAGCGCTCCTCATGAACCTGTTTCTGCAACTTCTTCGAGATATAACACGTACATTTGCCACAATTGCATGCCGAAATAGGTTCATAAGTCCCCAACTCATCCCAAAGAGTCTGCAATTGGCCGAAGTAGTCGACCACAGACATGGATTTTGTTTGGCGATACTCTGCCAATGAATGTTTAATCTGTTGAATTCTAGCGCCATTCTCTACGCTAAATCGGTCATTGAGCGAATTCTACAGTGGTTTCACCTTCTCAAAGTAGGATATCGTCTTCTTCATACTAGCGTCAATAATGTGCAAGATCTATTGCACAAGCATCGATTGGACACAGTATAAATCCTCCAAATTTGTCATTCTCCGTAGGTTTATCGATAGACCCGTCAATAAACCCAAATTTTTGTCGAGCCCGTAGAGAAAGCCGAATAGATTTCAACCATTCCTCATAAAATTTCCCATGAAATACCACTTTCATAATTGTATTACCCGGATTGTCATTATAACCAAGGTAATACGGGGAGGTGGGGATCGATCCTTGTTGCCGCCGCCACCGATGTAGAAAACTCGTCTCCGCCGCCATCGCTCGTCATACTGTCGGTCGAAGGGAGACTCGTCACCGCTGCCGTGGAGAAAAAATTGTCGCCGCTGTCGCTGCTATGGGAAAATAATTTTGCCCTAGCCGTCATGCTCTGATACTATGTGAAGAAGTAGTAGGAGAGAATAATCTAGGTCTTTCATTCATCATGATATTACATATATATACATTCACATTTTAACTTGGGCCTAAGCCACATGGGCCAATAACTATATATACAATTTAATCATACAATTTAATCCTAATATTTTATCTTCCATCAACTCAACCTTTGAGTTATAGTCATTCTGCTATCGCCACGTCTGCTGTCGACTTGTGGCACAGACGTTTAGGTCATATTTCAAAGCTCCGTCTAAAGACTTTATTCCACAGTGGAGCTCATGGACGTAGTTCTCTCTTTTCTATCCACATGTACGGATTGTAAGTTGGCAAAATACTTAGCCTTACCTTTTCCTAAGGGTTTGCTTGGTAATGGTATTTTTACTGATTTTTTGGTATTTTTGAACATATCGTTTATGAAGTATTTTAAAAACTACTGATATTTTTTTGAGGCGCTGATTTTGGTCGGCTCAAAAAATCCCTAAAATCTATGTAATATAATTTTGGATATCTTTATACACTACTAAAATACAGAGATTTAGCGACAAAATATTGGCGACGACTGATATCTAACGCCAAATAGCGACGTCTCAGCGGCATTATAACGACCAAATACAATAGATCAAAAATTTAATATAATTTTGTCGCCAGGTCGTCGCTATGTCGTCACCGGATTATGCCACATTACGCGAGAACTATGCGGTAAACATTTACGACAGATTGGCGACGACTACTCGATTGCGGCGATTTACTAGGACGTCGCTGGTCTGTCGCCTATGTATGTGCCCTAAGTTAAAAGAAAACGAGGCCGATTAAAATTTAACATTTCGATCGACCGCGCTCTCTCTCATCTCTCACTCGACTTTCTCTCTCTCCCTCTCTCCGGCGTTCCCCTTCCCATTGTCCCCTCTCTCCGGCGACCCCCTTCCCGTGGTCCCCTTTTCTTCGGCGATCTGCTTTCCGTGGTCACCTCTCTCATCTCCGACGTGGTCGTGCCTACTCCCCTCCGTTCATATTCCCCATCTCGGCTCCTCCGTACCCCCTCCTCCTCCAACGTGTTCCCTTCCACTGTAAGTTCTAGATTATTTGATCTCTCAATATATGTTGCTGTTGACATTTAGGATGTACCATATGGGAATGATTTATGTGATAATTTCTTGTTACTACTCGACATTTGGGGATAATTTCTTATTGTTGCTCGAACTATGTGATCGAAAACTTTATCATCGTATTTGTCGTAGAACTTGTTGATGCATGCAGTATAGATTTAATATGAGGGCAGTTGTGCAGACTTTGCAATAACTGTGATTATATATGTGGCTCCATAGTTAGTGTATGATATATTAGCGTGATTATATGAGGTTCAGTGGCTAGGTATCAATATATCCATGATACGTGGATGTAAGAAAGAGAAGAGGTTTGTGGCACAGTGTGTTATGGGTGTATGAGTGTGAGGATAAGTAGTATCAGTGAGTACTAAGCTTTTGGGGTTAGAGCTCGGGTCTGTAGGTGTTTGCAACTTTGGATGAACAACCACCATAGAAAAATGAGTTCATAAGATCAAAATTTAGATTGTCACAACATGTCCTAGCTCCAGCTAAAGCATATCATACAAACTAATTAGAAAATTTGGATTACTTCTCTAGGAAGCAAGAACTTGGCCCAATAACGACGAGACATAGTCCATGCAGCTATTTGATTAGCGAGGTAGTGACCATGCAGACGTAGATAATATTGGCTGTCCTTCGGCCCCCATCCCTCGGCAATGATGATACCATAACCCATCACTATATTTTATATTATGAGCTGATGTCTTAACATTACATTATGTGGGTTCATCTTAATTCTGTTATCCTTCAGATACTACATTTGATAAGAACATATACTACACTGATGTACATAACTTAGATGATTCACACTAATGTATGCTAGAATAAATTTTGGGTACTGTTTTGAGCCATTGATAACCGAATTCATGTCGATACTATACAGAAAGTCATCATATTGAACAAATATCGATGTTGTAACTTTCACCTGTTTCTCTACTTTAGCTATGGTAGAAAATGCAAAGTAAGAATTACAATGCTTTTAGAATGCCCATCTAATGTCGTATGTACATCTAATTACTTCTGTGTATTTTATCTTATGATACAGAATTTTTCACACCCACCAAGCAATAGATCGTTACTTGGTTGATCGTACGTGGATGTACAAACGGCAACACGAGAGCAAGATTGGTCTGAGTGACAATTTTAAGTAAGGCATTGGATTATTTCTTAAGTATGCCATGAGCAAACCTGATTATATGGATGGTCCAAAAATCAAGTGTCCATGTGCTCATTGTCGAAATAGACGTTACGAATAAGTCATGATTGTGAGGAAGTATCTGACCCTTAAGGGTTTTGTACGTGATTACGACCTGTGGGCATCGCAAGGTGAACTTTATGTGGAAAGACAGTCTATTTTTGTTGTGGATGTTTCTACGGATGTTGCCATCAAAGATGATGTAGACTATGTTGAATATGGAGACTACAACTTGGCACGAGATATGGTGTATGATGCGGTAGGGCCTATTTTAATCCGGAGGATCCGAATCCTGATGTAAAGGAGTTCTATGATATATTTAAGGATGCATATACTCCTATATATCCTGGTTGTGAGACTTATTCAGTATTTTCGGTAGTGATGTGCTTGTTGAACATAACGTCCGATTTTAACTTACCGCAAGCTTGCTATGATCGGATAGCATAATTAGTTAAAGAAGTATTACCGAAAGAATCGAAAGAGCTTCCTAAAAACTTCTACAAATCAAAGATGATGGTCCGACAGCTCAGACTGGGGTACGAAAAGATAGATTGTTGTCGTAACGGATACATGTTGTACTATAAGGAGAATGAGGACAAAGAAAGATGCAGTTTCTGCCACGTAGATCATTACAAGCCAGTTCGAAAAAAAGAAAAGTCAACTAGAATAAAATAAAATCCGTACAAGTACATTCATTACTTGTCGATCACGAAGCGCTTACAGAGGATGTATATGTCCATTAATACAGCAGAACACATGGCGTGGCATAACGAGGAACATACAAAGGATGATGAAGAATTGTCACATCTTTTCGATGGAGAGGCATGAAAGCATTTTGACCGGTGTTATCCGAATTTTGATGCGGAGCCTAGAAATGTTCGATTGGCGCTATGTTCTGATGGCTTCGCTCCTTTCGAACAGTCGAGATCTCAATATTTCTGTTGGCCGATGATTCTCATCCCTTATAGTCTACCACCATGGATGTGTATGAAAAATCCTTATATGTTCTTGACAGTTATCATATCATGTCCCAGAAATTTGACAAAGAATATCGATATATATTTGCAGCCGTTGGTGGATGAACTGAAACAGCTGTGGGAGTTGGGCGTCACGACCTAAGATATTTCAAAAAAGATAACTTTCAGATGAGAGCTTCACTTATGTGGACTATCAATAATTTTTCTACATATGGTATGTTATCGGGATGGAGTACCCATGGCACTAAATCTTGTCCGATATGTATGGGAAAGAGTAAGGCGTTTTGTCTTAAACATGGAGGGAAAATCTTATTATTTGACTATCACCGTCAATTTTTACCTACGTCACATCATTGGAGAAAGAACAATGAGGCATTTAGAGCTGGAAAACAAGAACTTTCTCGTCCACCTACCAGATTGTCGGGATACGATATTTGGGAAGATGTGAAAGATTTGTCGACCGTGATAGAAGATCCAATATCGAACAATCGTGTTGAGGGATTTGGACATAGACATAATTGGACCAAATGGAGTATCTTCTGGGACTTACCTTATTGGAGAGATAATCTTATAAGACATAATATTGATGCCATGCATATAAAAAAGAATGTGTTCGATAATGTCTTTAATACTGTTATGGATATTAAAGGAAAGACGAAGGACAATCCCAAAGCAAGACAAGACATGGCCGAGATATGCAAGCGTCCTCAGTTAAACTTAATACAAAGAGGAGCTAGTGGACCTGTGAAGCTAATAACGCCATTCACATTAAGCAGAAAAGATAGATTGATAATATGCAACTGGATATCCAGTTTATGATTTTTCGACGGCTATGTATCGAATTTGTCTAAATACGTCGATTTCAATTAACGCATGCTAATGGGAATAAAGAGTCATGACTGCCACGTGTTTATGGAAAGGTTATTACCTATTGCTCTTAGAGAGTTGTTGCTTCATGCTGTATGGATTCCGTTGGCCTAGATATCTATATTCTTCAGGGATATTTGTTCAAGTAAGCTGACGGTGCAGCATATGGTTGAACTTAAGGAGAAAATTGTCTTGACAATTTACAAGTTAGAGAAAGTATTTCCTCCTGGATTTTTTGACAGTATGGAGCATCTGTCGTTTCATCTACCGTACAAAGGATGTGTCTGTGGACCTGCTCAGTATCGATAGATGTATCCATTTGAAAGGTAAAATATCAATATAAGACTCATTTTGATTAACAAATTAAGTAGATTTTTTACTCTAAATTAATTTAAAGTAATGTGTCTTTCTAGGTACCTACACCATCTTAAGAAGAAAGTTGGAAACACTGATCATATAGAGGCTTCGATATGTGAAGTATATATTATCGAGGAGGTCTCAAACTTCTGCTCAATTTATTTCGATACTCATGTCGAGATAAATCGAAATAAAGCTCCAAGGAATGACGAAAATATAGGAGATACACGCTACAATGGAGGCTTATCGATATTAAATGTGAGGGGCAAGCCTATTGGGGCTAGTAAGAAACGATGGTTGGGTGACGATGAGTTGGATGCAGCTTATCGATATGTATTGTTAAATTATGACATACAAGAAGTAAGATATTTGGAGATGTAAATGACTAGACTTTGACAGTTATCTCTAATATTGTCAATGAAATATACTAACTCATTTTGATTATATCTCTCAGTGTATTTAGAGATGAAGTTAAAATGAGGACACCCAATATTAATGAGGAAGAACTTCAAAGAGAGGTCGATTGTAACTTTACATCATGCTTTAGCAAATATATAAGTAACTCAGATAATATGTTAAATATACTATCGCTACCATTTCTGTATATGTCGTTAATAACATGTCTATTAATGACGTGTGTTTACAAGTTTTCTTGCCTGAAACACACTCATAAATAAGAACCTTCGTTATTTGTCATTGGGACCGATTAAGGAAGCAAGGACTTGGCCAGGCTATGTAATTAATGGCTTCAAGTTTAAAGCAACTAAAAATCCTATAAATAATGAATTTCTTACTGACAACTTTTATACAAAGGATTCTTGTATTTGTATAAGAGGGACCATCTACGATGATGAGCCAGACTTTTGACTATTATGGTGTACTTCGGGATATTGTAGAGTTACAATATCCAGCCCCATATGACATGAATATTGTGATGTTTAAATGTGATTGGTTCGACACAACACCAAATAAAGGATGGAAAATTAATAAAAAATTTGGATTTGTCGATATAAACCATCGCAGGAGATATAAAGGGTCCGACTCGTTTGTGATAGCAAGTCAAGCTGTTCAAGTCTACTATATAAGTTATCTAAGGCGTCGTAGAGATCGATTTGACAGGTGTGCGTCATGTAAGACTAAAGATAGAAATACGTTCAATGTTGGAGACCCAGCATACCAGGAGGACCAGGTCGAAGAGCCTCAATATTTGTGACATCAGTCGAAAGAAGATGTCGTGGATAATATTGATGTTGAAGCTATTGTCGAGGAAAATAGAGGGGAGGAAGAGGTTGATATACAAGACTTAGCTCACAACCTGTAAACCCCCTCACCCAAAATAGGTATTTTGTGTGTATTTTATATTATTATATTTATTATAGATGTTGAATTTCTTTAGAGTATTCTCTTAGTTAATTAGAAAATAAAATTCTTGATATATTTACTTATATAAATATTTATTTAGAATCATTTTTAGGCTATTTTAGATTTTTGGAGATTTTTTTAGAATTTTTGGTAATTAAAACCTAGGAAACATAAATTTTTAGGACTTCCATGATTTACTATGAGACCATACTTGAATGTTGTTACTACCAAACATTTATTTTAGAGTTAAAATATTTAAATATATTTTTATGTAATTTATTTAGAATTTTAAATTTTTTTGGATTTTTGGAATTATTGAGGATTTATTTGGATATATAAAGTCTTAATATCAGATAGATGCTAATTTAGTGTTAATAGATATTAATAAGATTATATATAAATTATTTGTATTATCTTTAATTCTATTTAATATTATAAATTATTGAGATAAATTTAAACTATATTTTAAATTAATTTAAATCCTGAGCCTACTAGGAAAACAACTTCATGCATATCCTATCTTTATTTAAACTGATCATAATCATATCCAAATTAGCCAATCCTAGTCGTATTCAATTAAATAGTCTTCACCATTATAAATACCTCTTAAACTTATAGAATAAACTCATCTTTCATATTTTTCTTCCCCAAACTTCTCTATTTTTCGTACAAAAACAGTCAAAATTCGTCATAAATTCAGCCTTATTTTCTAGTAGTTATGACGAATTAAAAAGACGATATCTCCTAGCTCCGGACTCCAAACGTGCTCTAATTTTTTTGTTAAAACCATATCAAGGTTAGTTTTCTGAATATATAAATTATTTTAATAATTTTATAACCTATTTTTTCAAAAAATTCTAAAAGTGTTAGCTGTCCAAAATTAGACATATTTTCGTGTTTTCAAAATTTTGGGAGATTCCGAACTCAAAATTATGAGCCGTTTGAAGTTTCGAAAAGTTGACATGATGAACTTCCATAAAATTATTTTTCAGAATTTAACATATAAGTTTAATCTACTGTAAAATTCGTACAATGTAGACATAAATAGGAAACCACAAAAAACTGTCATATGTGCGCCCTTGTGGCCATAACTCTTTACCGACTTTTGATTTTATGAAACCGTCGATTCTGGCATTCATATAGCACTGAAATCTATAGGATTTTACACACAAATCTAGGATTTGAGTTGGTTGACTTTTTGGTTAACGGATTGTCTCGATTTGCGTGCCACGGATCACAAATCCGTAAAGTTAACTTTCTTTGGACCAAAATTAGGGTTTAACAATAAAATCAGATTATAATAAAATTAAAATACTATTTTAGGTTATTTTATTCAGAATTAAAATAGATTAAAATGGAGGAACATATTCATCCACTTTTGTAACATAACTTGTTTAATTTATGTGACGGGTAGATCGGACGACGCCTTGAGTTGAGACTTCATTCTTTTTCAGAGCAGGCAAGTATACCTTGCCATTGTATTGTTATTCATATTCCATATGATGCATGCATCTTTATTTCTGTCATTTAGTTCATATATTTTAACTGCTATATAAACTGCGCGTCCAAGGAAACTTGGGTGCAACGACGTTGGCGTCGTGATCTGTTTTTATTATGTATATGCATTGACCTAGTTTTACGAGACCACCACATAATTTGGAAGCATCATTAGGTTTTATTGGCCGTGACATAGTTGTTACACGAGTGTGAGTCTCATATAGAATACGGATTTGCGTGACAGGTTGGCCTCCTGTATGTATGGAACGTGCGTTAGGGATAACTGCTGATAGAAATTGCATGTTAGAAGACTTAGAAGTTCTTAGTAGTCCATGGACATAGACTATTGTAGTACGGTGGTCCAATCCTTGTCCTTGTTTGGTTGTAGGATTGGGCTATTGTACTAACGATATGCTATGAACCAAAGTTACGACGCCGATACTTGCACTCTGTCTCAACGTAGTAGCTAAAACGTGTCATGGATGTGACATGCTTAGAGCATGGGGTGGGGAGAACAACAAGTAAGGCATTTGGGCTCATTTGTACTTTTTTCTGTAATCCGTATGCTCCGTCGGAGATACGTGGCAGTGATGACCCCTATATATTCCTGGCGGCCTCTGGCGTTCAAAAGACGACATACTTTTTAGGCCCCTGAATATCCAAGAGAATCATGCCAATCCTATTTTGGCCAGTTAGCCCACTTATTAGAAAGTTGTTCTTAACGTGCATTCACATAGACGGTTAGGCGACCAATTGGATGTTTATTTCAGTACTTTATTGGCATGCTTCTATGTATCTTATTATGTCCCTCTAAAGACCTGGTCCCTTTCCAGGTGTAGATGTTCATGACTTAGCAGGAGCGCAGATCCGGACTTGCTACTTATCTTTAAGGAGGTCTTCTCTTCGAGCCTTATTATTTATTAGATGTTCTTATTCTGTTTATTTTATATTCTAGTTTGGAAGTGGATTTGCTTCCACCCGACTATCATCCTTTGATACTTCATATTGAGATTTAGTTACATAGTTATTGGTTATTTATCTATTTATGATTTTTGTGGATGAGATTTAGAGTTATACCCTGTGACTTGTGATAGTTTATACCACTTGTGAATTATTGTTCATAATACAGCGTACGTATGTGTTATGGTTTCCATATATTGGAGTCTCCATATACATATGACAGGCATGCTTACGTGTTCCTAGTCCTACGTATTTTGGGACTAGGGCGTGACACAACCTGATAAATGGCCTTGTCCACGACCAGGAAGATGTCTCTGAAGAATAAGAAGAAGAAGAAGAGGAAGAAGATGGAGAAGAAGAGCTTAATGAGGATGATGACGACGATGACGACGACGACGATGATGACGACGATGATGATAGCGATGATTAGATTACCTATGTTATCTACATGTTGTACCTAGAGATATAGTTTGATTTTGTTACTAAAAATACTTCTATCTCTTACTGAAAATACTTTTATCTCAGTTTTTATAGCTATTTTGTTGGTTAGTTCTATTTATTAGATGTTTATCTTGTTGCTTAGTTCTATTTATTAGATGTCTATTATGTTGCTTAGTTCTATTTACTATATGTCTATATATGTGAATCGTGATCATAGATGGCCGGTGGTCATGATCATGGTCGTGATCGTGGTGATCGTGGTCGTGGACGTGATCGAGGTGGTCGTGATCTTATACTACCCGGGGATAGATTATCCCCTCGATCACGTGATCCCGATACCCCCTCGTCGGTCACAGGCACCTCCACTCTGTCACCGGCTACATGCACAAACACTCCGTCATTTATCGCATACGTCCCCGATGCTCTATCATCGGCATCTATGCCCCCGTCATCATTTAATGCAGATCCCGGCACCCTAATGTCAGTTCGTCCACCAGATACTCCAGCAGTTGTACGATGGGCCCCTGCGCATCCAGACTTAGAGTATGGTGCTAGTGGTCGGTATATCCCTGACCGGGTGGTCCTCCAACACAACCAGAGAGACCAGAGGGGCAGTTCAGATAGGAGCTTTGGCCCGCGACCAAAGAGCTGTAAGTAAATTTATATGTTTCATCTGATGCAGTTAATTTTATATGTTTCATTTATTTATTCAACTAAATAATATGTTGTTATTTCTTTCTAGATTTTTTCCCTACAGTGCTACTCCAGCACTTAGAAAATTTATTAGGGGGAACTACCACGGCCCCTACCTTAGATCCTCCGATGTGCCGCCCGACATGCAGTATATATGGCTTGACCAGATGAAGGTATATGTGATCTGTTATTCTATTTATTAATTATTTTTTAATCTATTTATATTAATTATTAATTGAATTTGTATGTCAGAAAATCTTCTGGTGGCCCGAGCATCGCGATGCGAAGATCTGGAAGACATATCACGGCGCCTGTAGCAAGAAGATGCGGGATGCGAAGGATGATTTGCAAAAACGGGTAAATGTTGGAAAAGGGAAAGAAACCTTGGATCCGTGATAATTTTTGGGAGAAGATGCAGAAGGAGCTCGATACTCCTGAGTTCAAGAAGAGGTCCGAGCAAAGGAAGAAGGCACGATCTCATGGGAGTCTGTATACTGGTGGATCAATCCCCATTGCTATGCACCATCGAAACCTCGTAAGATAACGCGAAGTACTTAAATATTTTCATTATATAGTTAAATAACATTAATTATCAAGCTAATATAATTTCTTAATGTTTCGTACACAGGCGAAGAAGCTGGCGAAGGAGGGGAGAGATCCCTCTAGTATCAGTTTTGCCGATATTTTTGAGTATACGCACAAGAGGAGGAAGGACGGGAGCTATATGGATGAAAAGGCCAGCAAGACTGCTGTAAGTATTTTAATTTATATTATAAGTTAGAATAATATGAGGTATTAGAATTTATATTACAAGTTAGAAATCCATTAGAAAATTAAGCATAGGTCATTGGATAGGCTGCGTTCCAGTCTCTGCAGACTGAGAGCGCCTCTTGGGCTACTCAAGATGGGGTAGAAAAGAGTGTCGTTGAGTCTTTGCCTGCCACAACGTCCTCTTCCATGGCCGCTCGAACGAACGACCTTTTTGTACAGGTCGCTGACGGAAGGGGGAAAGGAGCACGCGTCTACGGCACCGGCTCCTTGGCGTCGCAGATGTTGGTACACTCGAGACCTCCACTGCCGACGCCTTCTGCTACAGCACAACCTGATAGGATAGAGCAAATTGTTACGGCGATGACCATATTGCAGGCCACAGTGGTGGGTATGCATGAGTCTATCAGCAGCATACAGGCCTCCATGGAGCATGGTTTTTTCGGTGTTCGTGCTCCTCCCGTTGTTGTTCCTGGCGCCATGATATCTGGTCCTTCTGGTGCCTCTGCTCCTCCTACTGCTGCTTCTGGCCCTATTCTATCTGCTGGCCCAACGATGAGACTCCTAAGTTTATTGCTGCCAGAGGCGTTAGGTTCACTACCATATGAATTAGTGAATGAAATTCCTTCGGACGTCCTCGAACGTTTGCGTAACCAGGGAACACCGCCAGATCGATAATTTTCTTTATATTTTATATTTATTTGTGTTGTAGTAATCGCGAACTTGTGAATATTGTTTATTTGTGTTGTCGTTGACTTGTGGATGTTGTTCATGTAGTTTTATTATTTTATTTGGACTTGTGGTCGTGGACTTGTGGATGTTGTTTATGTATGCGATTAATTTTATTATGTTAATTATATGTATTTTCTGAATTATGTCTCGTATGTGTTTCCAGCGTGCGTTTGTGCCGTTGAAGGTCCGATTGGACGGGAATTCGACAGCGGTTTGCGCTGGGTGGTTGATATATTGATAGTGTTTAACATATTTTATATAAACCAAACATGCTGGGATATCTGTATTTAAAAGTTTTTTTTGCAGTTATGTGCATATTAGCGACGTACATCCGTCGACTTAGCGGCTACCTACGACGTACTTGCGACACGTTAGCGATGGATACAACCGTCGCCAAGTAAATTTCTATTCTTGGGTGATGGATTACCGACACACGTCGACAGACAAGCGACTTCCTTCCACAGTAAGTAATGTCGATATTCCGTCGCCAACTTGAGTATCAGACTTTTTTCAGTATCAGAAACATAAATAATGTCGCTATAACGTCGCTAACCCGATGCCGTTTTTGACGCAAATCCGTCGCTATCTAGACGTCATTATAAACTAATTTACTGTCGCATATACGTCGCTAAAGCTCTGCTTAATGAATCCTTCGCTGAAATATCGCATAAACTAAATCGACGTCGCAATTACTTAAAGTACATACCTACTACTTACGTTTGGCTTAAAATTGTTGCAATTTTTTAAAAATTGACACCAAAAACAACTTATGACAATAGGTAGAAAACTATTGTCAAAAGCTGCGATAAAATTGAACTAACTTTTCAAAAAGATTCACTAAACTAATTTGAATACTTTCTCAACAACAAAAACTGTAAGAAATAAGCAATCACAAACACAATTTTAAGTATCATGTAAATAATTGATTGTACTTCTCGTAACATATAAAAACAGTCTAATTTATTATTATGTCGACACCTAGAAATAACAACACATGTCTTACTTATCACTTAATCCAATCATGTATTGTAGCACACATCTGCTTCAAGGTAATTTATATTTCGCTGTCTCGATTATGGGGGGAGGGGGGGGGATGAAATACTAATAAGGGTATTTACTTTTCACCATAATTATTGAAGGATGACCATGTTGAAAATAAGGAACTCATGCGTTCTTAATTTTAAAATTTCGACCATGAATAGCCGTTGGATTACATGTATCCCATCCATTGATATTTTTTCCTGAAAATCTAAATAGAAAAGTCAAAGTCAAGGATCAAAATGTAAAAGATAATATCACACGTCATAACCACATTGTAAGTTTCTATTTGAGTCTCTGTAGTCGCACTCGTTGAAAATTAAGGTTGTTTGATTAAGAAAGATTGTTTGATTAAGAAAGAAAGAAAAGAGGTCCGTGGGATCGTGGCATGTTGGTTACGATGTAGGGCTCTCATGGAGATAAGCACGGCTCGAATTTCCTAAACTTAGTTTCTAATCCGATGGAAAGAACATATTAAAAAAAAAAAAAAAAAAGGGCATTCTGGTAACTTCCCCACTTCACCTCTGTAGCTCACTTCCTCACATGGCTAAAAAAAGAAAAGGAAAAAAGGAAAAGGAAAAGGAACTCGCCTACAAAAGAACACCATTATTGGACCTCAAGATCAATTTTTCTTCTTCTTCTTCTTCTTCTTCTTCTTCTTCTTCCATTGCTTCACCCCAAAGAATTCATCAATGGTGATGGAGACCTACAAATCCTTCCTAAAGCTCACACCTTTGGCCATCTCCATTCCGTTCCTTGCTGTGTTCTCGACTCTAACAACCACTGGTCAGTGCCTACCGCCGCTCTTTTCCCTCCCACACTTTTCTGGGCTCCCATCAAAATATCAACTTTTGGGCATTTGGGCATGATTTAGCTAGTTGGTCGTCCTCGATCTGCGTATTTTAGTGCTTCATTCTTGTTGTTTATAGAGGGAGGGATTCAGTAAAGTTGCTAAATTTATCTTCTTTTTTAGTTGCACAGAGTGACTGCTTGCAAATGTAGCGTTCTTTCCATTTCTAAATGATAATGTTGATCTCATATGTCTGACAGTGAAATCTAAAAGAAGAATCTTTTTTTTTTTCAAGTCTTGAATAGTTTGTTGGCATTATTGCTATATTGCGCCGACATGGATACGACATGATATGGGCACGGCGATACAGACGCGACGTTGATTTTGACGTGTACTAATTGTTGTCGAATACGTGTCAGTGTCCGACACGGACAAGACACCAGTTTTTTTGGAGTTGCACTGTTTTGCTATTTAAATTTTTAGATATGATGGTTATAATCTCCATTGTTACTTTTTGTTGTTTCTGCAGAAGCTTACGATTCACTGGACCCGAACGGAAACATAACCATCAAATGGGACATCATGCAGTGGACTCCGGATGGCTATGTTGTAAGTTTACTGCCTTTCTACGTAATATTTCAAATAAATAGTACACTTATAAGCTATGCAACCTATATCTCATGGACACGAATGTGATACGAGACAATACGGACACGTAACATATTTGGGCGTGTCTAGTGTATTTTGTGAGTGTTGTGTTGGTATATTAGAATATTCTTGGTATATTTGTTGGGATATTAGAATATTCTACATGGGGTTTTAATGGGATATTAATGTAAGACGAAGGGTTGTAAGACTATAAATAGTCAAGAGATTATCAATAAAAAATATAACAATTATTTCAAAATATTCTACATGGTATCAGAGTCCAAACCCTAGCCACCACCTCCCAAATCCTAGCCGCCACCACCGCCACCGCTGCCACACCGCCCGCCACCATCGCTGTCGCGCCGTTCGCCACCACCGTTGCCGCACCGCTCGCCCGCCACCACCGTCGCCGCTCACCCTCCACCACTACCGCTAAGCCGCGACTCCCGCGGAGCCTTCTGTCGTGATTCCTGGCGTCTCCCGTGGGTCGTTCCAGACGTTGACATCGAAGACCTAGATCTGATGGGGGAGAGACATGATCGGGTCTAGGAGAGTACGAAGAGGGCTAACATGAATCATAGGACGAGTGTGAGGTGATCGGAGAAGAGGAGGATCGATGGAGGAGATCATCAAAAAGTTGGACTCTGCGAAGGCCGCAACGTTGATGAAGCTGACGAAACTGTCGGCTGGTGAGAGCACGACACAAAACTTGGTGAAGTTGGAGCTTCCATCCATCGATCTGAAGCTTGATGGACCGGCCACCTACCTGAGTTGGTCAAGACGGGTGAAGAGAACCCTCGCAGGGAAGAACCTGGAGGGTTTCTTGTCAGGAGAGAAGACAGTGCCAGATGAGGGCTCGACAGGACGCGACGAGCGGAAGTCCACTCATATGGTGGTATACATTTGGCTCCTCAATTCTTTAGTCCAGTCGATTGCCGCCACAGTGGATGGCCTTGAGATGGTGAAAAACGTGTGGGAGAAGTTGAGGAGAACCTACGATGGTGTGGGGAATAACTTGAGGGTTTTCCAGATCAAGGGGGAGATCGACGATACCGTACAGGGAGAGAAGACGGTACAGGAGTATGCCACGGAGTTGGAGCATTTGTGGTTGGATTATGATCACTTCTCAGATCGGGCGAGCTGCGAGGACCCGAAGTGTAAGGAGAGACATGTATGTCTGCAGGAGAGGACGATAAAGTTTTTTAAGGGGCTGGCCGTAATATTTGCTCAGAGGACAATACTACTTCTAGTCCAATCAAAGATTCCTACACTTGAGGAGACTATCTCGGCCATGATCCAGGAGGAGACTCGTATATCAAGCTACAGACATGAACATGTGGTCCTCCTGAAGTGAAGACAGCACTGGCGGTTGCCAATTCAGGTGGCACATGACCTAAGGGAGACCCCCTACAGTGTTACAACTGCAGGGAGGTGGGCCATCTGAGGTATGCTTGCACCAAACCATAAAAGGAGGAAGATTTAGGTGGCGGACGTGGACAGTTTGGAGGACGTGGACGTAGGGGTCGACGGGGTGGTCGAGGAGGTTATCGGGCGAACCTGCTGGTAGCAGAAGGCGAGGAGGGAGCTAATGGTGCCTATACTATCTGACGACCCGTTCCGTTCAAAGCGGACAGCCGATTCAAACGACGCAACTGCAACGACCCGACCCGCTTTGCTCAGCCAGAAGACTCGTTTGAGGCAAAGGATTTCCAGACTTGGCCCTTCAGGAGTTCAGACTTAGACTTTCAAAGGCTCGTTCGGAGTATCGCTCGACTGAGGCGAATCATCGCTAAGATGGGTGGCTACGATGAACTTGTCTTTGCTTAGCCAGCACACTTAAAATATGGACGGTACATACTAGTCGCTAGGTGAATCACCCCCAGCATGCTAATAAAGAATCACATGCACCTAGCTAAGGGAATAATCCCAACTTGTATTGCTTGTGTTAGAACATGGAAATAAAACTTTGCTTATCAATGGACCCTCGCAGGCTACCTTTGCCTTGTGCAAGTAGACCCCGCTATGCATCGAGTATATCGTTATATACTCCCCGTAGTGCATGGTTCACTTGTTTACACTGCACGTCCCTATATTATGTCTCTCGATATGTCCCTTTACTGTTTCACTCCTCGTTTTACCCTTAGGCCCGTGTCAAACGTAAATGCTTATGTTTTCATAAATGCATGCTTACCTGCTTATATGTTAACTTGTACCCGTTGTCTCGTTCCAATGCTTGCCACAATGAAACTTATGCCACAATTAAGTAACATTATCACGTATCGTGCATGCATCTAGTTAGCCAGAAGACTATCAAATAGTCCTTCTGTGCAATATGAACCTGCAACTATCCGGGACCGTTAGATCGCAAAGGCAATCCCCGAACCAGGAGAATGTATCAAGGCAAGTTGAACACTGAACGAGAATCATGTCAAGTAAATCAAGAATCATAGCTCGTGGAGCAATGCTCGTTCAGAATAAGAATCATGGATTATCATGTCAAGTTGTGAATTTGGAAGACCAAGACTTGCATGTCGCGGACAACTTGGAAACAAGGGAGATCTTCGGATCTCGTTCCACAGACGGTCTCCGGGGCACCGGGGCCGATCCGATCCGGATGGAACTTATGCATGTTTAGCAGGATGGCGTGTGCGCTTTACGCTGCACCATTCTCGCTATAAGGGTGATAGTCTCTTATTCTGGACGGGATGACTTGTAGCGCACCTTGTACTTTCGTTGTATTCCATCCTCGTCAATGACAATCACTCGTCCTTTATGGCTATGCCAGTGACTCCTGTTCATATATATAAGTTATCCTCGCTTAGCGGCAATCTGCGTGCGAGTCATTGCATCGCATCTAGAAATCGGAAACACCTGAACGATCTTGAGTATAACACACTTGTACATGTGGAACACTTCAACATCTTCTGCAAAATACCTGATAATCCGTGTAACTCGTGCACCCGACACATGATCTCGTTCACGACACTTGTGTTTGCTTATTTAATTGCCCCTGAATTTTATTTTAAATGCTTGTGCTTGATTTTAACTTGGTTTGCCTTGGACAGGGAAGGACAGATGGTAAGTTGGTAAGTCTCGTCCTGTTACTCATATATTGCACGATGCACTGCCACACGAGTTAGGCTATTCATCATTGCCATGAAACTGATCCTAAGGCAAGACTAGAAAGATAACTTAATAGATGGTGCACGAAACCTATATAACGTGTTTGGATTTGTCGAGCGGGCGAGAAGTCTCCCCACCAGTGCATTCATGTACTGATAACCCACCAGATTGCTTGCAGGGTGCGGGAGAACCCCGTTCGGTGCAGATGCCTCCTTCGTGCGTGTTAAGGCGTGGAGTTCACTCTGGAGCCTTGGAGGGTTGCGTCCGGAACAAAAGCACATATACAAGACATAATATTGGAACATCGCCTATGTATATTCCACAAATGTAGCCACTTGGCACGTTTTTACTGTTTCAGAGAGAGAGAGGATTGAGCGACTTGTAATCTCGGCCTAGCGCCGCTTGTAACACTTGTTCAATATCAATAAAAAGCTTGTTTTATATCTATACTTGTGTTATTCAATGCTTCCGCTAATGACGACTCTTTGAACTTGTTATCAATCGCCTGTGCGTTCTTATTCCGCTGCACTCGGACAATCTGTACGACTCTGTGGCTTAGACCTCTTACTGCCTGTTCGGATCATGGCATTGCACGGGCGCGACTTACGTCGTGCGACATCACGCCCAGATAGGAATAGCTCGTCCCGCGGGAGCGCTAGCGCGGTGATTCGAGTCTAGCGGGGACGGCCGATTACCTGCGGGAGATCGGGGCGTGGCATATTAGTATCAGAGCATGGCTTTACGCCTTTGGACTTCTTATCGATTTTCTTAGTTTCGAAAGCTCGTTCGTTGGTTATGTGCATACACTCTCTCGTTGACCCAATGTGATGTTCCAAACAATTAGTCTAAATAATTTCAAAAGTTGTTTGTGAATGATATGATTGCTTGTACGAAATTGTGATGCGAAGGCCTTTGTGCCGACCTGTGTTAGGCTTCGTGGGAATAGACTCGTGCTAGAATTTGCTAGTTATATGCAAACCAAAATACCTATACTTGATTACCCAACTGGTTACTGTGCGAAATAGAATATCGTTCGAACTGTTAGCTATGCACACAGCCTTTCGGTTAAGTTGTGTTGAGTATCGCGCGCCAAGACCCTTTTGGTGCAAGCTAGTTTGCTAGCGAGATTGCGATATCGTTCAGATAAGGATAAGTCAGACATAGAATGGCAACCGATAGAAACATTATCAGATTATCGCTTAGGCAAATATAGAGAATCGTGCTTGGATTTTGGAAAATAGCTTGAACGGTATTTCGTGTCGGCAGATACAAATCAGATATGGTTTACTTGGATGACTATCAACAGGAATATGTACGAGACTAAGATTTATCAAGCAATGCTAGGTATCGTGCATGAATTCTAAAGAACGACTTGGTGAATATTCTAGCGATTGATGCGAACACCGAATAATGATTTAATTGGGTGACTCGATTCCTGAGTGGTGTATGGTTCATTTTGAAAATGTCCAAACGGATTCATAGGTCTCGTGCGATAATTGGATTGAACGATTTGAGAATGTCTTGAACAAGTGATAAGACTTATATCGAATAGGGATTTATGGAAATGAAAATCAATATCTTGGTTAAGAAAACTTGTTGGAAACTTGGAGGATCGTGCGAGCGATTTCGGATTGAATCAAACGGACTGAACTTGAATACAATATCGCTCGAATAGAAGTTAGTCCGATTGTGGTTCGTTGAAAGATATGCGATAACGGATTTGACCTGGAGTTTGGAAGAACGATCTTGAAATCTAGTTCGAAAAGATAACCTTCGAAAATCAGTCCCAACGAGAATGATTATCCTGCGGGAGCGCCGGCGTGGTGATTTCACGTACGGCGGGGTAATCGAACTCACGGAATATGTTTGGTGATTATTCCAAACGAACTCGATGAATAGAACGTATCAAAAGTGGATAGACTTGGACTTGAATATTTAAAATTTAGTTGTTTGAGGAATGCCAGAAGTAGACTATGGATTTATCAAAAACGGTAAAATTGAAGTTGGATGATTTTACTAGACGAATTATAATCACTGCATGAACGGGCATGACTTGATGGATTTTATATATAACTTGGATGGAGCAAAATAAAATGATAAGGTGTCTCGATCGTTTCGAAGATAACCATAACGTTCGACGTTCTTGTCTTGTGCGAGCGTAACTCTATCTCGTACATGCGTCACGTCCGAATTAGGACGATTATCCTGCGGGAGCGTTGGCGTGGTGATCTCACGTCCAACGAGGATGATCGAACTTGCGGAAGACCGGAGCGTGACAACTGATGGATCGTCTTGACTTGTGGTTCAACACGATAAGACGAATTTGGTAATGCAAGTGAATCAGAAGTGTTTCATGGATAAGTTAGTCTAGAACCTGGAGTGAATCACGCTTGATGGTTTCGTGAACGAATACATGAATCTTGTGGGACGACTTGGAGTTATAATCAAATATTTAGAATTGAATCTTGGCTTGGTGGTCTAGACTTAGAATGGATATATGGATTCTATCAAACATGCTTAAGGAGATAGACTGTGCGAATTGCTAGGCTTGTCCTGCAACTTGGATATATCATGGATTGCCTGAACGAACTCGAACCCGGTGCAAACAAATGTGTTATGAGATTAGGATGATATGTGCTCGATGTTTAGAAATCTGAGTGAAACGAGCTTGGGTAGAATATCCCGTGCAAATGAACAATGGTTTGACCTTAGGAATTGGGGCGAGCATCGTACGACGAATTTGCATGATGAATCGTGTGCTTGAACTTGTACCTATGACCTTGTGAGCTGACCTAGTAATTAGGCAGACGACCCTGTGCCGAGTGAAAGAACTTGTGTGACCGACTCTAGCACATTGCTTGAATAAGCCATAGAACTGGGATAGCAAGACTTAGAGTTAGACTGGGAACGGTAAGCGTGCGCTATGTTTGACCCGAACGGATGAACGCTAGTCGGTTAATCTGATAGATCGTGTTTAACGGTAGTGCAAATACTTGGTTTGAGTTGGAATAAAAAATGACTTGGATTTTGATTGATCCTGTCGGAAGTATTCTTGTGATTTGTAAGACGAGAACCCTTTGCAAGTAGCTTGTCCGAATTCACTATCACTAAGTTTGGTTGAATGCATATGTTTGACTGACGCCTTGAACGTGTGCACGATCCAAGACCCAGTGATATGTGAAACTCGAGTACAAAGACTTCGCTATCACTAAGTTGGATGACATGCATATGTTTGAAGGAAGCTTTTAATATGTGCACGATCCAGACTCGCGATATGCTGATCTCGAATGCTAGTGCAAGTGAATATGTTAGATCCGCATTGACAAGTATAACCACTTGTATAAGTCTGCCTCAGCCTTAGATCATCATTCAAGCTGGATTGTAACGTACCCCGCGTTAATCAATATGTTCCGCGATAAGGCGCAATAGAGACCGAGTCAGAGCTTGGACTGAATAATAGAGTCGTTCAATGAGACGGACCCAACATACATACAACACGGTATAAAGAACGAGTAGGAGATTGTGTTCGAACAGATCTAGTGGTACCGATTGCTACGCTTGGGATAGATTCGATAATGCGATAGAACGACTTGCGCTCAGGAAGTCTCGAGGACGAGACTTTTTCTGAGTGGTGTATAATGTGACGACCCGTTCCGTTCAAAGCGGACAGCCGATTCAAACGACACAACTGCAACGACCCGACCCGCTTTGCTCAGCCAGAAGACTCGTTTGAGGCAAAGGATTTCCAGACTTGGCCCTTCAGGAGTTCAGACTTAGATTTTCAAAGGCTCGTTCGGAGTATCGCTCGACCGAGGCGAATCATCGCTAAGGTGGTGGCTACGATGAACTTGTCTTTGCTTAGCCAGCACACTTAAAATATAGACTGTACATGCTAGTGGCTAGGTGAATCACCTCCTGCATACTAATAAAGAATACAACGCACCTAGCTAAGGAAATAATCCCAACTTGTATTGCTTGTATTAGAACATGGAAATGAAACTTTGCTTATCAATGGACCCTCGCAGGCTACCTTTGCCTTGTGCAAGTAGACTCCGCTATGCATCGAGTAGATCGTTATATACTCCCCATAGTGCACAGTTCACTTGTTTACACTGCACGTCCCTAGATTATGTCGCTCGATATGTCCCTTTACGGTTTCACTCATCGCTTTACCCTTAGGCCCGTGCCAAACGTAAATGCTTATGTTTTCATAAATGCATGCTTGCCTACTTATATGTTAACTTGTACTCGTTGTCTCGTTCCAATGCTTGCCACAATGAAACTTATGCCATAATTGAGTAACATTATCGCGTATCGTGCATGCATCTAGTTAGCCAGAAGACTATCAAATAGTCCTTCTGTGCAATATGAACCTGCAAGTATCCGGGACCGTTAGGTCGCCAAGTTAATCCCCGAACAGGGGAATGCATCAAGGCAAGTTGAACACTGAACGAGAATCATGTCAAGTAAATCAAGAATCATAGCTCGTGGAGCAATGCTCGTTCAGAATAAGAATCATGGATTATCATGTCAAGTTGTGAATTTGGAAGACCAAGACTTGCATGTCGCGGACAACTTGGAAACAAGGGAGACCTTCAGATCTCGTTCCACGGACGGTCTCCGGGGCACCGGGGCCGATCCGATCCGGATGGAACTCATGCATGTTTAGCAGGATGGCGTGTGCGCTTCACGCTGCACCATTCTCGCTATAAGGGTGATAGTCTCTTATTCTGGACGGGATGACTTGTAGCGCACCTTGTACTTTCGTTGTATTCCATCATCGTCAATGAAAATCACTCTTCCTTTATGGCTATGCCAGCGACTCCTGTTCATATATATAAGTCATCCTCGCTTAGCGGCAATCTGCGTGCGAGTCATTGCATTGCATTTAGAAATCGGAAACACCTGAACGATCTTGAGTATAACACACTTGTATATGTGGAACACTTCAACATCTTCTGCAAAATACCTGATAATCCGTGCAACTCGTGCACCCGACACATGATCTCGTTCACGACACTCGTGTTTGCTTATTTAATTGCCCTTGAATTTCATTATAAATGCTTTTGCTTAATTTTAACTTAGTTTGCCTTGGACAGGGAAGGACGAATGGTAAGTTGGTAAGTCTCGTCGTGTTACTCATATATTGCACGTCGCACTACCACACGAGTTAGGCTATTCATTATTGCCATGAAACTGATCCTAAGGCAAGACTAGAAAGATAACTTAATAGATGGTGCACAGAACCTATATAACGTGTTTGGATTTGTTGAGCGGACGAGAAGCCTCCCCACCAGTACATTCATGTACTGATTACCTCCCAGATTGCTTGTAGGGTGCGGAAGAACCTCGTTCGGTGCGGATGCCTCCTTCGTGCGTGCTAAGGCGTGGAGTTCACTCTGGAGCCTTGGAGCGTTGCGTCCGGAACAAAAGTACATATACAAGACATAATGTTGGAATATCGCCTATGTATCGTTCTACAAATGTAGCTACTTTGGCATGCTTTTACTGTTTCAGAGAGAGACTTGAGCGACTTGTAATCTCGGCCTAGTGCCGCTTGTAACACTTGTTCAATATCAATAAAGAGCTTATTTTATTTCTATACTTGTGTTATTCAATGTTTCCGCTATTGACGACTCTGTGAACTTGTTACCAATCGCTTGTGCGTTCTTATTCCGCTGCACTCGGACAATCTGTGCGACTCTGTGGCTTAGACCTCTTACCGACTCTTCGGATCATGGCCTTGCACGTGCGCGGCTTACGCTCGTGCGACATCACGCCCAGATGGGAATAGCTCGTCCCGCGGGAGCGCTGACGCGATGATTCGAGCCTAGCGGGGGCGGCCGATTACCCGCGGGAGATCGGGGCGTGACATACTGTGGAGGATCATGCACTACTGGGCATGCTGGAAGTACTCAGGAGAAAGCAGAGAGCGTTAAGCAATGGAGACAGGAGGAGTGAGATTGAGGAGGCGTCCACCTCAGTCTTCGCCAGAGGCAACGCTGCCATATATGCCCATCCATCGGAAGGTACTGATGACTCACTCGCCCTTGCATCTATGTCTTCCCTTAGATCGTCGGACTGGATTGTCGATTCAGGTGCGTCTCGACACGTGACAGGGAATGCTAGTGAGTTCTCTTCCTACACTCACCTAGCATCTACAAACAACATTCAAACAGCCGATGGTACTTTCTAGCCAGTGGTTAGTAAGGGTACTGTCGATTGTACAGGTTCAATAAGATTATCCAATATTTTACATACTCCTTTTCCAGTCAGTCTTTTGTCCATTAGTTATGTAATCCTCCAACTAAAATGCATTCTCTTTTAATATTCCTAAGGTGATCTTCCAGGAGAAGGAGACGGGACGAAGTCTTGGGACTGACACTTGGCATGATGGACTGTGGTACTTGGATCGGGAAGGACTGGATTCGACATTGGTGTCTGTGACAGAAAGGGCAGGAATGTGAGGACCAAAGATGAGTGCCGAGGATACACTGATACTCCATCACAGGTAGTTGGGGTACTCCTCTTTTGGTATTTTGAGTATGTTGTATCCATCTATCTATGAGAAGACAAATAAGGAGAAATTAGTATGTGATGCATATGATTTAGGCAAACTTACTAGGAGCTCATATGTTGGTGCGGGCCATAGGAGCTCTTCTGTTCTTGATATTATACATTCTGATGTCTGGGGGCCGTGCGCCACAACTACTATGAATGGTTACAAATATTTCGTCTCTTTTATTGATTGTTCCTCTCGTGTCACCTGGCTTTATTTGATGAAGAATACGAGTGAGGTCTTTGCCTGTTTTTGGGACTTTCATAAACATGTCCAGGCTCAGTACAGAGCAGTGGTGAAGGTACTAAGGTCTAACAATGGAACAAAGTATACCAACAAAGTATTTGAGGAATACCTGTCAGCCCAAGGGATACAACATCAGACCACCTGTGCATACATACCAGCACAAAATAGAGTGACAGAAAGGAAAAACAGACACCTTTTGGAGGTGGTAAGGAGCATGATGATTGTCATGAATGTCCCACAGAGTCTGTGGGGGAATGCAGTGTTGACAGCAACTCGATTGATCAACAAGATGCCCTCAAAGATACTGGGATGGAAGTCTTCATGTGAGATATTGCAAGAAAATAATAGTGGGATACTCCCACTAAAGGTGTTTGACTGCGTATGTTTTGTGAAGGACAACAAATCGTCTGTTAGAAAACTTGACCCTATAGCAGTCAAGTGTGTATTCGTGGGCTATTCAGTGACTCGGAAGGGGGTACGTATGCTGGAGCCCAGTAGAGAAGAAGTTTGTGAGCATGGATGTTCACTTCAGGGAGTTTGAGCTATACTACCGTCAGGGGGGAACCTCATCCATGAGCAACTCACCTTATACTGAGAGTATGAGGCGAGAGAGGGAGATTGGTGAGAGTGTGGTGACCAATTTAGGAGTATGGCATGGAGGAACGTTTGAGGAGGAGCAGGAGAGTGAAGAGGAACAGGGGAAGGCGATGAGAGGTGTTAGGCCCACGGCTCAGGGGGAGTTACTTACATACAACAGGAAAGAGAAGCAAACTGCAGGACCAGTACCTATAGTACCAGTGCCAAGTCCCTTGCCTGCGTCCGTCTCAACTCCTAAGACACGTACACTACCACCACCACCACCACTAGATTCCCCTTCAGGTGATATTATTCTTCCTACTCTCCCACACCATTATCAGTACGGAGGACCACTCGCAGCAATGCGAAAAATCCTCCTGATAGATATGGTTGAGACCTTGCTCAGTTTGTTTCATATAATAACATCTCTTCTTCTCATGAAGCATTCATTGCATCTTTGGATAGTATTACTGTACCTAACAATTGGCAGGTTGCCAAGAACGATCCAAAGTGGAAAGCGGCGATGCACGAGGAGTTTGGCGCTCTTGAGAAGAACCACACTTGGGAACTAGTAAAACTGCCAGAGAAAGAGGGTAGTCGGATGCAAGTGGGTCTTTACTGTGAAGCAGAACCCAGATGAAAACGTAGAGTACTACAAGGCTCGACTGGTAGCAAAATGATACAGTCAGAAGTACGCCATTGACTATGATAAGACCTTTGCACCAGTGACGAAGATGAGCACCGTCAGGACCCTGATTTCTTTGGCAGCGAATGGTGGATGGAAGCTGCGCCAACTGGATGTGAAGAATGTATTTCTTCATGGGGATCTAGTGGAGGAAGTGTACATGGAGATACCACCAGGATTCTGTACCGATAAGACAGTGGGCAAGGTCTGCAGGTTGAAAAAGTCCCTCTATGGACTGAAACAGTCTCCTCGAGCGTGGTTTGACAGATTCAGGAGGACGATGATAGGGATGTGATATCAGCAGATCAATGCTGATCATACTGTATTCTTCCGTCGGAGTGGAGGTCATATCACCATGCTTGCGGTGTATGTGGACGATATGATTATCACAGGAGATGATGAGCAGGAGATTGCCTGACTCAAGGGAAAGCTTGGCAAGGAGTTCGAGGTGAAGGACTTTGGCCTTCTTCGGTACTTCCTTGGAATTGAGATTGCATGAGAAGCAGAGGGGATTGTTCTTTCTCAGAGGAAGTATCCGCTGGACCTTCTCACAAAGACATGGATGTTGGGATGCAGACCTGCAGCGACGCCGATCAACCAGGGGTTCAAGCTGTATGCTGAGACTGGAGAACCAGTTGACCGAGACAGATACCAGAGACTGGTGGGCAAGTTGATCTATTTGCGCCACACACGTCCTGATATCTGCTTTGCAGTGAGTGTGGTGAGCCGCTACATGCATGACCCAAGGAATGGTCATATGGACGCAGTGTACCAGATTCTGAGATACTTGAAGGGTGCCCCCAGAAAGGGGTTGATATTCAGGAAGAATGATCACTTGAGCATCGAGGACTACTGTGACTCTGACTGGGCTAGCTGTATTGATGACATGAGGTCTACCTCGGACTATTGCATATTTGTAGGAGGCAACTTGGTCTCTTGGAGGAGTAAGAAGCAGTCGGTGGTGGCCAGATCGACAGCTAAAGCGGAGTAAGAGCTATGGCCTTGGGAGTTGCAGAGTTGCTATGGCTGAAGAGTATACTGGTGGAGCTGAAGCTGGATCAAGGAGCCAAGATGAAGCTGTGGTGTGACAACCAGTCAGCCATCATTATCGCCAACAATCCAGTGCATCATGACATGACCAAACACATCGAGATCGATAGGTTCTTCATCAAGGAGAAGTTGGACCGTGGACTACTGGAGCTAGGTCATGTTCCAACCAAGGAGCAGATAGCAGACAGTATGACCAAGGGACTTAGCTCTGCAGATATGATTAGAGGATGTGACAAGATGGGCTTAGTGAATATCTTTCGTCCATCTTAAGGAGGAGTGTTAGTATATTAGAATATTCTTGGTATATTTGTTGGGATATTAGAATATTCTACAGGGTTTTTTAATGGAGTATTAATGTAAGATGAAGGATTGTAAGGCTATAAATAGTCAATAGATTATTAATAAAAAATATAGCAATTATTCCAAAATATTCTACAGTTTCGTGTCCAATATGTTGAAACAATGCGACATGGAAGCGCCGATTGTTGGAGTGTCTGTGATTCATAGTATGCAAATTGCAATCGCAAGAGCAATTATTGGGGTATACTTTGTATCACTATTTTTTTTAATCAAATATTAGTATTGTGCATTAAGAAGTTAGATCTCATTGGTTTGTGAAACCTTTTAGGCGGTTGTGACCATGTTCAACTTCCAACAATATCGTCACATCCAAGCACCGGGGTGGACACTCGGGTGGACATGGGCAAAGAAGGAGGTCATCTGGTCCATGGTCGGCGCGCAAACTACAGAACAGGGAGATTGCTCTAAATACAAAGGGAACATTCCTCACTGCTGCAAGAAAGATCCGACCATCGTTGATCTCCTTCCGGGAACTCCATATAACATGCAGATTGCCAATTGCTGCAAGGGGGGAGTGATTAACTCATGGGTTCAAGACCCGGCTAATGCAGCAAGCTCGTTCCAGGTCAGTGTGGGTGCGGCAGGGACCACTAACAAGACCGTCCGTGTGCCCAAGAACTTCACACTCAAGGCCCCTGGACCAGGGTACACATGTGGAATTGCTAAGATCGTGAAACCTACTAAATTCATTACACAAGATGGAAGGAGAACTACACAGGCTCTAAGTAAGTTGCAACTCAAATTTTTTTTGTCTATCTAGTATAAATGTGTTCTTTTTAGTCTCTTTATGTGGTGTTTATGCTGGTTAGTTAATCCATCACATTTCTGAAAGAAAATGCAACTCAGATTTCTATTTGGATGTCTTAACATCATCACCATTGTGCCTTGGCTTTGCTTTATCAATCTTCGGATTGATCAAGTTGCCTTACTGAATGAGGAAGTTCAGAAGTGCCAATGCCATCAACTTATGCTTTGCTTTCTGAATGAATATTCTGAAGGTTAAGGTTTTTTGGTACATCACCATTGTTTCTGATTTGGGTTGATTTCGGAAAACAAAAACCTTATATGGATAGGTTGCTGAGGCAACCTAAACAACCATGTCATGGAATTGAACCTCAATTGTCACTTACCCCTTTCCAGTTCCAGTTCCAGTTCCAGTACAAAGTCTTTTGTTAACCCCAATAGTTTCTGTCAAATAACTGCTGCAAATCTCAACTTAAGACCATATATATATAAACAAAGGAATGGCGGAAACAAAGTAATCAAATATTAAAAGAACAGTCTAGGTGTATCTGGAAACAGTGCATCCAGGTTTGGTCCTTTGGTGGTTTTTTCCATTGTTGGTATCTGGTAAACGAATATATCATGGTGTTAGCTCGAATGAGATGAATCTGGAATTTAGGATATTGATCTTGTTTCATAATGATTGGTTCCTTCTTATTGCAGTGACATGGAATGTTACATGTACATATTCCCAATTTCTCTCTCAGAAGACTCCCACATGCTGCGTCTCCCTTTCCTCTTTCTACAACGATACTATTGTGAACTGCCCAACATGCACTTGTGGCTGCCAGAATAATATAACTCAACCTGGAAGCTGTGTAGAGTGAGTTTGTACTGATTTATCAGAAGTCTTAGTATGTACATAGTATGGAAATGATGTGCTTTTCTCCATTAACAGGGGGGATTCACCTTATTTAGCTTCTGCAGTCAACGGCCCAGGCAAGAGCACCTTTACGCCTTTGGTCCAGTGCACATCGCACATGTGCCCAATAAGAGTACATTGGCATGTCAAACTCAACTACCAAGAGTACTGGCGAGTGAAGGTCACGATAACCAATTTCAACTACCGGATGAACTACACGCAGTGGAACTTGGTGATCCAGCACCCTAATTTTGACAATCTCACTAAAATCTTTAGTTTCAACTACAAATCCTTGACACCGTATACTGCTACCATAAGTAAGTTATCACATCTACTTAAGCTGTTTGTAACATACGCTACTTTACCAATTCTTGTACGCACTTGTAGCTGTTTCCATTCAATTAAAGGTTTCTTCTGTTTCAAGTCTGGTTTAAATGAACTGAATCCACAACTGCTCCTTAGCTTGCAGATGATGATTCATATTTTATGCTCAACAGTGAAATTTCGTAATTATATTTCTCATAGCCTTCTCTCATCAAAATGGGATTGGCTATGGAGCACGAGTTTTGAATGGTTACTTTTTCCATGTCCTTTTTTTGACATAGAGTTGGCTCCCCCAAACCTGTATCTATAGCAATAAGTAATTTTTGGAGTTTGGCATGACCTGACATTTCTTAGTCTGTCATATAACTGTGTCCATCTCCTTCCATTAAACTGCAAGATCTTATTGTTAACTTCAAGTAGTAGATACTTCTCTACCTGCATAAACAGCAGGATTTTACTGGATGCACTGATGATGGAAGAATTTTGAAAGTTAACCCAAACTTCTTGTTCTAGGCTTCATTACTAGAGTTTTCTTTTATGTACCGATTCGTCTTTTGTTCTGTTTTCCTTGTTTGTTTTTATAATAGGAACGTCTTTGCACGAAATGCTTATAGTTTTGTTCTGCATTGGTGCTGAAGTCACATCTTAATCTTAAAGATCCAATCTGAAATTTTTCGTTGTCTTAGTGTTCTAAATGGCGGTCGAGACAGTCATCTAGCCGCGAGACGGCCTCTCTCTCCGTACCGCTTTTGCCTGAGGCAGCCGATGGCAGTTTGGTGGGGTAGGCGTGGGCGCCTAGGCAGACGTCTATATTGAAAAAAGCTATATATTTTATGATATAAAAATAATTGAAAGAAGAGGGAACATTATAATATCTGAACTGTGGACGCTTTTTATTATAATTTATAACTAATGTCAGTTGAAGGAAGCCAACTCCATATTCTGCACAAAATTACAAAGAATTAACTTCAACTTTTTGAGAATTTTATTTTGTGTTTACATACATAGGTAGGATGGCATACACACATACAAGACGCATTAGACGTCTAGACGGTGCCTGGGCGTAGGCGGACCCTCTCCTCTGCATGTCTTCCTACCGTCGTTTAGAACCTTGGTCTTAGTAGGCGAACAAGTGCTGTTCATGTTCACAATTGAATATGACTTGGTAGTTCTTGGTGTATATATAATGACTTGATGTTTATGTTTTATATTATCCAATTATGTTTGCAATTCTTATTACTTTGTCATAACGTGTTTGTTGGACTGGATTCGATTTCTCAGATGATACTGCGATGCTATGGGGAGTCAAATTTTACAACGACCTGCTCATGGAAGCAGGCCCCTACGGAAACGTGCAGTCAGAATTTCTGTTCCGGAAAGACCAATCGACCTTCACTTTCGACAAGGGGTGGGCGTTTCCTCGGCGCGTCTATTTCAATGGCGATAACTGTGTGATGCCTCCTCCAGATGCATACCCATGGCTACCCAATGCCAGTCCGAAATCAATAGTTCCCCGTTCTCTCCAGATTGTGGTCATTTTAGCAGTTGTGGCATGTTTACTAGTTTAAATCTAGTAATTCCAAGTTTTTTTTCCCTTTAGTTATCACTTGTTGTCACACAAATTACTGAAAGCTTCTGGAAGTGGGGATCTGTGTCTAGAGGTGCATCATATTGTTAGAAAGTTTGTAAAATTCAGATATGTACATTGTATGGTTTAAAATAAACTTTAGCTTTTACTGTAACTGCATTGAATCAGGAACGCGGGTTAAGGTTTACAAAAGATACTGATAGTTCTTGATATCTTAGGATCAAACTCGCCGCCGCCACCGTGGAAAAAAAAATTGCCGTCGCTGTCAACGCTATGGGAAAAAAATTCGTGTCCTAGCCATCATATTCTGATATCATGTGAAGAAGTAGTAGGAGAGAATAATCTAGGTCTTTCATTAATCATGATATTACATATATATATACATTCACATATTAATTTGGACCTAAGTCACATGGGTCAATCACAATATATACAATTTAATCATGCAATTTAATCCCAATAATAATTCATCGTGACTGAGAAAAAGAGTTTGTAAATAGAATTAAAACATGAAGATATTGAAATGTGTAGAATATTTTGGAGTAATTATTATATTTTTTATTGATAATCTATTTGATATTTATAGCTTTACAATCCTTCATCTTATATTAATACCACATTAAAATTTCCTCTAGAATATTCTAATATACCAAGAATATTTTAATATACCAACACTCCTCCTCAAGATGGACGAAAAATATTCACTAAGCCCATCTTGTCACATCCTCTAATCATATCTGTAGAGCTAAGTCCCTTGGTCATACTGCCTACTACCTGCTCCTTGGTTGGAACATGACCTAGCTCAAGTAGTCAACTGTCCAACTTCTCCTTGACGAAGAACCTATCGATCTCGATGTGTTTGGTTATGTCATGCTGTATTGGATTGTCGGCGATACTGATGGCTGACTGATTGTCACACCACAACTTCATCTTGGCTCATTGATCCAGCTTCAGCTCCACCAGCATACTCTTCAGCCATAGCAGCTCTACAACTCCCAAGGCCATAGCTCTGTACTCCGCTTTAGCTGTCGATCTGGCCACCACCGACTGCTTCTTACTCCTCCAAGAGACCAAGTTACCTCCTACAAATATGCAATAGCCCGAGGAAGACCTCATGTCATCAGTACAACTAGTCTAGTCAGAATCACAGTAGCCCTCGATGCTCAAGTGATCATTCTTCCTGAATATCAACCCCTTTCCGGGGGCACTCTTCACGTATCTCAGAATCTGGTACACTGCGTCCATATGACCATTCCTTGGGTCATGCATGTAGCGGCTCACCACAATCACTGCAAAGCAGTTATCAAGACGTGTGTGTCTCAAATAAATTAACTTGCCCACCAGTCTCTGGTATCTGTCTCGGTCAACTGGTTCTCCAACCTCAGCACACTGCTTGAACCTCTGGTTGATCGGCGTCGCTACAGGTCTGCATCCCAACATCCTTGTCTCTGTGAGAAGGTCCAGCGCATACTTCATTTGAGAAAGAACAATCCCCTCTGCTTCTCGAGAAATCTCAATCCCAAGGAAGTACCGAAGAAGGCCAAGGTCCTTCACCTCGAACTCCTTGCCAATCTTCCCCTTGAGTCTGGCAATCTCCTGCTCATTATCTCTTGTGTAATAATATCGTCCACATACACCGCAAGCATGGTGATGTGGCCTCCACTCCGACGAAAGAACACAGTATGATCAGCATTGATCTGCTGATATTCCATCCCTATCATCGCCCTCCTGAATCTGTCAAACCACGCTCGAGGAGACTGCTTCAGTCCATAGAGGCACTTCTTCAACCTGCAGACCTTGTCCACTGTCTTATCGGTGTAGAATTCTGGTGGTATCTCCATGTACACTTTTTCCACTAGATCTCCATGAAGAAATACATTCTTTACATCCAGTTGGTGTAGATTCCATGCACCATTCGCTGCCAAAGAAATCAGGGTCCTGACGGTGCTCATGTTCGCCACTGGTGCAAATGTCTCATCGTAGTCAATGCCGTACGTCTGACTGTATCCTTTTGCCACTAGTCGAGCCTTGTAGTGCTCTACTTTTCCATCTGGGTTTTGCTTCACAGTAAAGACCCACTTGCATCCGACTGCCCTCTTCCCCTCTGGCAGTTTTAATAGTTCCCAAGTATGGTTCTTCTCAAGAGCGCCTAACTCCTCGTGCATCGCCGCTTTCCACTTTGGATCGTTAGTGGAAACCTGCCAATTTTTAGGTACAGTAATACTATCCAAAGCTGCAATGAATGCTCCATGAGAATAAGAGATATTATTATATGAAACAAACTGAGCAAGGTCCCAACTATATCTATTAGGAGAATTTTTCGCATTGCTGCGAGTGGTCCTCCGTACTGATAATGGTGTGAGAGGAGTAGGAAGAATGGTATTACCTGAAGGAGAATCTGGTGGTGGTGGTATAGGTGTCTCAGGAGTTGCGACAGACGCAGGCAATGGACTTGGCACTGGCATTATAGGTACTGGTCCTGCAGTTTGCTTTTCTTTCCTGCTGTAGGTAAGTAACTCCCCCTGAGCCGTAGGCCTAACACCTCTCATCGCCTCCCCCTGTTCCTCTTCACTCTCCTGCTCCTCCTCAAACGTTCCTCCATGCCATACTCCTAAATCGGTCACCACACTCTCACAAATCTCCCTCTCACCTCATACTCTTAGTATCAGGTGAGTTGCTCATGGATGAGGTTCCCTCCTGATGGTAGTATGACTCAAACTCCCTGAAGTGAACATCCATGCTCACAAACTTTTTCTTCTCTACTGGAATCTAGCACACGTACCCCCTTCCGAGTCACTGAATAGCCCACGAATACACACTTGACTGCTCTGGGGTCAAGTTTTTTGAGTTTTCCAACAGACGGTCTATTGTCCTTCACAAAACATACACAGCCAAACACCTTTAGTGGGAGTATCCCACTATTATTTTCTTGCAATATCTCACATGGAGACTTCCATCCCAGTACCTTCGAGGGGTATCCCGTTGATCAATCGAGCTGCTGTCAATACTGTATGCCCCCACATAATCCGTGGGACATTCATGGCGCTCATCATGCTCATTGCCACATCCAGAAGGTGTTTGTTCTTCCTTTCTGCCACTCCATTCTGTGCTGGTGTGTATGCACAGGTGGTCTGATGCTGTATCCCTTGGACTGATAGGTATTCCTCAAGTGCTTTGTTGGTATACTCTTTTCCATTGTCAGACCTTAATACCTTCACCACTGCTCTGTACTGAGTCTAGACATGTTTATAAAAGTCCCGAAAACAAGCAAAGACCTCACTCTTATTCTTCAACAAATACAACCAGGTGATACGAGAGGAACAATCAATAAAATAGACGAAATACTTGTAACAATTCATAGTAGTTGTGACACACGACCCCCAGACATCAGAATGTATAATATCAAAAACAGAAGAGCTTCTATGTCCCGCACCAACAATGAGCTTCTAGTAAGTTTGCCTAAATCACATGCATAATATACTAATTTCTCCTTATTTGCCTTCTCATAAATAGATGGATACAACCTACTCAAAATACCAAAAATGGAGTGTCCCAACCGTTGTGATGGAGTATCAGTGTATCCTCGGCACCCATTTTTGGTCCTCCTATTATTGCCCTTTCTGCCACATACACCAATGTCGAATCTAGTCTTTCCCGATCCAGGTACCACAGTCCATCATGCCAAGTGTCAGTCCCAAGTTTTTGTCCCGTATTCTTCTCTTGGAAGATCACCTTAGGAATATCAAAAGAGACAATGTATTTTAGTTGGAGAATTATAGAACTAATGGACAAAAATTGACTGGAAAAGAAGGAGCATGTAAAACATTGGATAATCATACTAAACCTGTACAATCGACAGTACCCTTATCGACCACTGGCTAAAAAGTACCATCGGCTGTTTGAATGCTGTCTGCAGATGTTAGGTGAGTGTAGGAAGAGAAATCACTAGCATTCCATGTCATGTGTCGAGACGCACCCGAATCGATAATCCAGTCCGACGATCTAAGGGAAGACATAGATGCAAGGGTGAGTGAGTCATCAGTACCTTCCGATGGATGGACATACATGGCAGCGTTGCCTCTGGCAAAGACTGAGGTAGATGCCTCCTCAGTCCCACTCATTCTGTCTCCATCGCTTGACGCTCTCTGCTTTCTCCTGAGTACTTCCAGCATGCCCAGTAGTGACTGATCCTCCTCAGTATAGGCACTATTAGCTCGCTCCTCACCTTCTGCTACCAGCAGGTTTGTCCGATAACCTCCTCGACCATCCCGTCGACCCTCACGACCACGGCCACGTCCTCCAAACTGTCTACGCCTGCCACATAAATTTTCTTCCTTGGGTGGTTTGGTGCAAGCATACCTCAAATTGTCCACCTCTCCGCAGTTGTAACACTGCCGGGGGTCTCCCTTAGGTTATGTGCCGTCTGAATTGGCAACCGCCAGTGTTGTCTTTACTTCAGGAGGACCACATGTTCCTGCCTGTAGCTTGATACGAGTCTCCTTCTGGATCATGGCCGAGATAGCCTCCTCAAGTGTAGGAATCTTTGGTTGTGCTAGAAGTATTGCTGTCCTCTGAGCAAACACTGCGGCCAACCCCTTAAGAAACTTTATCGTCCTCTTCTGCAGACATACATGTCCATCCTTACACTTCGGGTCCTCGAAGCTTGCCCAATCTGAGAAGTGATCATAATCCAACCACTGATGCTCCAACTCCGTGGCATACTCATGTACCGTCTTCTCTCCCTGTACGGTGTCGTCGATCTCCCCCTTGATCTGGAAAATCCTCAAGTTATTTCCGACACCATGGTAGGTTCTCCTCAACTTCTGCCACACGTCTTTCACCATCTCAAGGCCATCCATTGTGGCGACGATCGACTGAACTAAAGAATTAAGGAGCCAAATGTATACCACCATATGAGTGGACTTTTACTCGTCGCGTTCTGCCGGGTCCTCATCCGGCTATGTCTTCTCTTCTTACAAGAAACCCTCTAGGTTGTTCCCTACGAGGGTTCTCCTCACCCGTCGTGACCAACTCGGGTAGGTGGCGGGTTCATCAAGCTTCAGATAGATGGATGGAAGCTTCAACTTCGCCAATGTTCGTGTCGCGCTCTAACCAGCCAACAGTTTCATCAGCTTCTTCAACTTTGCTACCTCCGCTTAGTCCAACTTCTTGATGATCTCCTCCATCGGTCCTCCTCTTCTCCGATCACCTCACGCCCATTCCATGATTCACGTTCGCCTTCTTCGTCCTCTCCTAGACCCGATCATGTCTCTCCCCCATCAGATCTAGGCCTTCGATGTCAACGTCTGAAACGACCCGCGGAAGACGCCAGGAACCATGACAGAAGGCTCCGCGAGAGTCACGACTTCGCGATGGTGGTGGCGGGCGAGCGATGATGGTGGTGGCGGACGAGTGGTGCGACAGCGGTGGTGGCGGTACGACAGCGGTTGGACGGGCGGTGTGGCAGCAATGGCGGTGGCGGCGGCTAGGGTTTCGGAGGTGGTGGCTAGGGTTTGGGCTCTGATAACATGTAGAATATTTTGGAGTAATTGTTATATTTTTTATTGATAATCTCTTGGCTATTTATAGTCTTACATTATTCATCTTACATTAATACCCTATTAAAACCTCATGTAGAATATTCTAATATACCAAGAATATTTTAATATACCAACAAATATACCAAGAATATTCTAATATACCAACAAAATGGAAGAAAGCCACCTTCTTGAGTAGTTTGGGTCCTATATATAGTTGGATTTGAAAGCCCGCTCCCCCCCCCCCCCCCAATATTGTTGAGAAATTACTTTTTTCCATAATTTTGAGATAAAGTTAGTTGTTAAATTTTTTTTCCCCGTAATGTGCTAAAGCAAAGAAATAAAGTTAGTTTTTAAATTAGTGTCATTCATATTTTGAGATAAATTTAGTTTTTAAATTAGTTTCTTCCATAATTAATTTTTTTAATGTAATTTTGAGGTTTAGTTTTTTTCGTGATGTTTCGAAGAAAAGAGATAAAGTTGGTATTCAAATTAATTTTTTTTTCGTAATTTTTTACTAATTAATGGATTGTATATAAATAGTTTAGACGGCTTATTTTTGAATCGTTTTCAAACCACTTAAAAAATAGAGATGAATGTAGCACACTGAAATGAGAATACTGAATCGAATAAGAACTATAAAATTATATAAATACTCTCATAATACCTACATATTTTATTATTATAAATATATATATTCCATTTGTTGGACTTTTTTCTTCCATTAGATAGGCACATGAAGGTTTGGAAAATTTAAACCCTCAAATCCTCTTTATATATATATATATATATATATATATATATATATATATATATATATATATGAGTTATAGTGTTCATATTTCTATATGAGTCATGTACTTGTGTACTAATAGGAATAGTTTTTTACATTTCATGTACACCCATGTGCACTAGTACACGTACACTCTATTTCTATTGGTCCATATGTACGTAATTCATGTAAGAATATGAACACTATAGTTCATATCCCGTTTATCATATATATATATATATATATATATATATATATATATATATATATATATATATATATATATATATATATATATATATATAACGTTCATTGTTTGAATATTTTTTGTCCAAAAAGTACTAAACTATTTGGCATTTTTATTGCTTGTTTGGTTAAAAAGCAGTTCCATCGATTGAATATTTTTGTAAAAAAAAAAGTATACTTTATGCAAAATTATATTAAATTTTAATTATGTGTATGAAAAGTTTTGGGGAAAAAAAAACAATAATACTAAGTTGACTACCAAATGCTTACAACTTTCTTACAATTCCTCTCATCCTCCTGCTACGTGGGCCTCCTCTTGCTCCACCTCTCCCCCAATAAACATGTCACGTGACATTTCGGTCACGTGACACAGCCATCGGGTTCCACCTTTTCGCTCTTTTCTAATGAGCGACCTGACGGTTGTAAGAGAATTGTAGGCATTTCATTGTAGTCATAGCATATCTAAAAAATAAATAAACAAACCCTCCATAGTTACCATCCGTACTGATCGAATGGGTTCATGTGACCGATTGACCGGTCAAGATGATGTGATTGAGTAAAGTATTTATTTTCTCTCTTCTTTTTTTAATGCCATAGAAAAGGTGGTTAACTGATTCCTTCAATCGTACTTGGCTCTTTTGCATGCTCTCCTCTAATTATATATGGATCTTCACGTGGTTGTTGCCTTTGGCACGTTCTTCCACTGAGATACCATTCATACACCACAGATCTATTTGACTTGACCCAGTGTGTCGATCTACCCATTTGAATCAATAAGTTCTGGACTAGATGTCAGACGTATAGTACATGGAATAAAAATCCTAGCTATATAATCAATATGCGAAAGATTTTGTGGCATTTACATGTCTTCTTTCAACTCTTGGGGCCTGTTTGCATAGCAAATTTGGGGTTGTGATTGTGAGGTGGGGGATAAAATATGCACCTAGACACTACTTTACGCATTTGGATGAACGTAGAAGTGTCGAAAGAATTTGTGCTTTACATTTTCTAGGCTACAAAAGTTTCACTTCTTCGAATATCCCACATCGAGTTAGAAACTTGAATGTTGATACAAAAGTGGACGCATAAGTCGAGGCGGAGGAAGGAGGGGATCAAGAAGGAGCTCCAGTTGACGGCGTACTGCATGATCTTCGGAGAAGACAAGGATGAGGGAAATGTGGCCACGGTTGGCGACGATGATGTCTCGAGAGGGGGAGGGGAGGACAAGACGAGGAGGAAAGATAGGGGGTGTCTAGTCGGTCGTTGACGTCGTCATGGCTAGGGGTCATGCAAAGGACGAATCTATTGGTGGGCTGGGATGAGCTCCAGCCCATCCAGCAAACCCTTTTATATATATATATATATATATATATATATATATATATATATATATATATATATATATATATATATATATATATCGGTATATATATATATATATATATATATATATATATATCGGTAAATCCACTCGCCAACCCAGGCAGAAGATCTGCCCACACTCTAGACACCTCTCTCTCTCTCTAATGCCTATCTTCCTCCGACATATAGGTTCGCTCGATAGGAATCAGCTGGCAATGGCATTTAGTCGTGTCTTTATCGTAAGGATGCACGAGCACTCAGAGTCGGAGAAGCACTTGTTCCTTCACTCCTGACTCTGAGAAAGTGTCGACAATGGTGGACGAGCTCCTCAAGCGGGAGGAGAACCGCGTGCTGCTCGATGGACTGGAGGCGACGTCGCTGAGGGTCGAGAGGGCGAGGAAGGCCCTTGCCGATATCAAGAGAGAGAAGGCTGAGGGAATGCGTGCCAAATCTACCATCGTCTGAGAAGAGAAAATCAGAGTTGGTAGTTTTTTTTTCTTTCTCTTCCCACTATATGTTTGATGAAATGCTTTCTTTAAAATTGTTTCTTTAGCTATGCTCCATGCTATGTCTTGCTATGTCTTCTTTAAGGAATAATTTTTTTATGAACTGTGTAGCGAAGAAGTTAATGGGTTAACGTCTCCTTACTTCCTCTATTAAACAAATATTGACCAAGAATGATTCATTGATCAAATCAGAGTTGTAAAATTCGCTCAATTAGTAGTGATTTGGGTTCTGTGAATTTTGTTCTGAATCGTGTAATATTTTTCTTAATGGTGAAAGAGGATACATAAGACTCTTAGTGTTCGATTTTACGTCTAAAAGAGTCTACCTGATAAACCATTTTTTTGTAAAGTTTTTTTTTGTATATTGGACATAGTTTTACATTGGTCAAATAAGGTACGATATTGACACGATGAGAAATAAACTTGGCGATACTAACAGAACATTCATTTGTTTAAAAAAAAATTCAAGACATTTTTGCTAAGTTCAGTTCGGGATAAACTAAAATTCTGGCTCTGCACTTATGCATTTGAGAGAGAGGGCTTCGGTCAATCATAGAGGGGAGGGGATGGAAATGAGTAGTGGTGGTGAGCTTAGTTACCGAAGGCCCCACTCTACAGATGTCACGTCCTAGAACCATAATACTGGTGAGCGGGGAAAGACAAAGCCAACTACGTATACCAGAGTACTCTATACCCCGAGATACGGTCACTACTGCTTAGACATGTGAGGGTTTACTCTACAATCCATCAGACAATTCTGGGTCGAGAATCCTAGGTGTCTCAATCTCAAGCAAACAACAACTTACAAGATGTAAGTTATAAGATGTATGATCACCAAACATATAATAGTAAAGCGTCCCAAACTATCCATACACAGGTGATCATGAAGCTAGTTACAAAATAAAGAACTAGCAAGAGTACAATATTACATGATCAGATCTAGCTATAGTCTAGAATATGCTTTACATGTAGGCCCTCGGACAGGATATCAAGTTCTAAAATACGAGCTAAACACGTATCTGGTGGCTAAACGCCTCAAAAGTATAATGTACAAGATTCAGGTGGATGACGAAGAAGAAATCCACTCAAGTCCTCGGGTGCTCTTGGTGTTCACCATCTTGAGGAGAAAAAATGGAAGATCATGCGATGTTGCTCCAAAATCTGGTTATACAAAACCAGTGGGGTCAAAACCCAAAATAGTAAGTACCACAAGGGAGCCAACTTAGGAACTAAAACCAGCATGCAAACAAATCAGTTAAGGAATAGCATAAGGAATCAGTAAATAGATGCAACATTTAAGTCTAACAGCTAAACAGTTCTGGACTAAAATCAAGAATATCTGGAATTAGTACTCAAGCTCAATTTTTGGATCAGTTGCTACATAAATCAGGACATAACTAGACTAGAAATTAAGCAATCACGACCAATCATGCCCTACGACTTGCTACCATTAACTAACTAGGATTATCATAATCTATTTACTAACAAATGCATGTTAAGATTTTATACAGCCACATGTCTTGTAGACTATCCGGATTATCCAAGCGTAAGGATACATAGCATAGAATTAAATTAGATATAATATTCGACAGGTAATTGCAACACTCGACGATATGCTGGAAGTGTGCCCCTCATGACGGATAGCTCCAAATCCATCAGGTGTCGCTGGAATACCGGGATAACATGTAGCGAGGAAATTTTCTAGATGCTTTATAGATTATTATTTTAGTTATTAACTTAAACAAGTTATCAAGGATTTCTGACTGTGGTGCTCAGGAAATCTGGCTTTCATGCCCCAGTTCCAAATATAAGGAACTGAGCCACGTGGAATTAGCCAGCGGGTACACTCCAAGGGACATCCCAATCTAATGGACCCGTTGGAGTGCACCTATGCTGTAAAGTACAATGATATAATCCAATATTTAAACCATAAGCAATGTAACTAATCTCATCCACAGACATAAGAATGTGAAACACATATAGAAAACAAGTCTACTAATATGCAGAAAGAAAATAAGTCTGGAAATATACCATAATACAATACGGATAGAGTCACACAGGGACAAACTCGCTAATACAAATACTGAATGAAAAAGAAGCAATAAGATAACTAGGGTCGATATATGCAAACTAGATAATGATATGGGACCCATGATGAAGTCACTACAGGTGGTCAAGCGAATTCCTCGGGAAGGATCTCGTCCTCTGCAATAAGTCCTGCTCCTGGATATATAACTGGTCCGTACTCCTCCGGGTAGTCCTCCTCGCCTATGCTTGGAAGGAAACCAGGTCCTCAGAGGGTCGTAACAATATACAAAAATAGCATGCCATAGTAAAACAGAAAGAAAATAATTGATACGCCGGTGTAATCTAGAATAACCACCTAAGTGAGACACAACTTGAAGACAATGTTCGTCACGTAGGCTTTCCAAATATAAATTCGTAGTTCCGAGGCACAGAGACATACGGTGCGTACCCGTAGCTCCGAACACAAAGTCACACAGTAAATACTACAACTTCAGATACTGGATCTCTACGTAAATATATATATATATATATATATATATATATAGTACATGCGAAGTAGCCCAAGCGTCTAGTAACTATTTTTCCCTCCCAATGCGGTCAACGAGATGCATCCGCAGATCGCTGAGCCTAAACCTCTATCTAGACAGTCTCGTCATACTGAAGCAACTAGCAACAATCACGATCCTATAGTCATCACAGGTTTCGGTCATGCTGGCATTATCAGGATACAGGAAGTCTGGCACGATGACAGTGTCTGAATGTATCCTAGGATTCCGATGTAACCAAGTAGGTACATCAAGGTATCGATGTTACGACCCGCACCTGGATATTCGGGCACGAGTACGTGGTTACGCCCAGCCTACGCCGCAGAATCGACGGTAGAACGCTGTCTGGGTCATTTCTAACTATCTAACATCTCAACAATATAATATGGTACATGTCAATCATCTCAACTCCAAACAGAGGAGCAATATGGTATCTCACAAGTATATCAAATCTTAATCATAAAACAAACTAAGGAAGAATAATGCACGAATGGAATAGCGAAGGAAAGAAAGATACAATCCACAATATAAAATAATAGTACATATGTGAATCTCAATAAAAGAATAGTCAATACAAGAATCACTACACATAAACTAAACCTCCTCAATCACTGGTACTATGTCCTCTGGATCTAGGGGAGTGTCATCTAAAGTCTCACCCTCCTGTGGGCCGTAATACGTGGGACACAGCTCCTCTAGCCATTCATCTGAAAAATATATCCGGTCAGGATTGGAACGAAGTACATACCTCTGAAAGTAGTTTTAATAGCATAATCGAACATATATAACAAGCAATAGAAAAATGATATAAGATGCACAAGTCGAAAGAATATACAATACAGGGTGAACAAGCAATAAGCACAATAAGAACTAGAAAGTAAAATACGAGAAATAACTGCAAGTAGAGAACAAGAATACTATCTATGTGGTTTAGAGTGCAAGTTCGTTATGTGATCGGCTTAGGTTGCACATGAGGTATAAAGGTAACTCCATTATACGTGAGGTGTATAATCGACATGCGCATGAGATCAAGAGAGCTTTGATCACATAACCAACTCCTATTCCCCCTTCCCAACTAATACTCATGGATCCAATCACGGCACGTTACTTACATGATCACGATAAAGTCACACTAGCACACGAAATAGTGGATGCACAAGAAGCACATGAAAGTCAATATCCGATGCACATGATGAAATACATGTGACTGGTTACCCATTACGCACGGTAGAGGATAATACCTCCTGACGGTATCCATATAGCACCAGTCCGTGAAATCACTGTCAGAATCAATGTATACAATTCTTGAACATGCATATATACAATATTATAAATTAAAAAATAATCAGAGAAATGTACTCGCCTGAAGTCCTGAGCAAAGTGTGTCTCTCGATGCCAAAGCTGGTGTCTCACAACCTATATATGGTATGTCGCATTAATATAAGGTTCAATAATGAAAATAAATGAAACTGATACAATTCTAGGTCAATACGCCATTTCTAAGTCAAACCAATAAATTCTAGGTTGCAAGAGTCTAATGCTAAGTCACTAAGTCGATATACTATGAAGCTATGCTATGCTAGCTAAACTAACACCCAATAATGCATTCAAGGAGCCGTATCCTAAGATATACAAGTTTTCTAATATGAAAATATGTTTTTATATATATACATAAGTCACATATAATAATAATATCTCAAAATAATATAGCTAGGATATCTTGGCCTTGCACCAATGTGTATCGCAACTACCTCGACACCCAATTCAATGTCTTGGGTATCGGCCCAATACCTTGGTGATACCTTGGTAAACTACTCATATTACATTTAGCTAATAAAGGTCTAACTGCTACCAATCAACCAATGCAAGTATACATATAAAAATATAACCCATCTAATACTAATTATCTAAACTAACACTATAATATCTAACTACTAATAGTAACAATTAATACAATTATGCATATAATTTCTAGTACTAGTTATACAAGTATCTAATTACTAAACTATAATACCACATTATACTTAACTGCTAACTACTCTAATACCTACCTTGATAACCATCTAACTCTATAACCACTAACCCAAGCCAAGCTAGACCAATACCTTGCCTCGACTGAACTGCTATTGACCTCGAAAAGATATAGTAAGGCCTACTTATATATATATATATATATATATATACACACACACACACACACACACACACACACACACACAGCCAAGATATATCACTAACAACTAACCAACTATACTCTATCCTATTTTACTAACTGAGGAGCGACTAACTATATTTATTCTTGATAGTGAGGTTATTAAGTGCCCTGTAGTCGATACACATACGTACCGACCCATCCTTCTTGATGAACTGGAACGGATAAAGCCTTTGTCCTACAACTCATCCACCTGCTTCTTCAACTCCATCAGTTCACTGTTGTTTACTCTATAGACGTACTGAGAGATCGGCTCTGCACCTGGCACTAAATCTATAGAGAACTCCATATCTCTGTCTGACAAAACCTCAGCAATTCCTCTGGAAAGACATCCAAGAACTCCGCAATCAACGAATGTGGTGGCTCCTGCTCCTCGACCAAAGCTCCAAAGAAATTGCCTCGCTCTGCTCTGCTCCTCGGACGAACTCAAACTTTGGCTCTTCTGGCGTCTGAAATAAAACTCTGCCTCCATGATAATCGATACTAGCGTGATGTCTACTCAACCAATCCATCCCGAGTACTATATCGTAACTCGAAAGTGGCATTACAAGTAAACATATGCTCAGTTCACGGCCTCCCACATAAACCCTCTAGTTCTTGCAAACATCACTGACCAGGATGATGCTACCCCCGGTCGTGATCTTGCAAGTCCGCGCCAATGGTTCAGACTCAAGACGATGTTTCAGAGCAAAAGATACAGATACAAAGCTATGAGAAGCACCAGAATCAAATAAGGCATGAGCTGGAAAAGAATCAAGTAAGACTGAACCTGCTATAACATCTCTGACTGGCTTTGCCTCCTCCACGGTCAGGGCAAAAGATCGCCCCTGCTGTGCACTTCTTTGCTGGTGCTGGTGCTGGTGCTGTACGAACTTCTGCTGCTGGGGATGTAAAGGAGGTCCTCTCTGCTGTCCCGTCGGGTGTCTCGCGGGTATCCTCTGGATTGGGGCTACATCTTGAGCTGTACAAGCTAAGGTCTTGGGACAATCCCTCAGCTGGTGATCTGATGATCCATAAAACAAATATTGCCCAAGCCACTTCCTGCAAACATCCCATCCGTGCCCTGCCTTCTTACATGTGCTCTGATAGGAGCATGGAACTGCTGCCTCTGCTGCTGGAAATAAGTCTTCTTGGCTGGACCTGCTCTGGTGTTGCCTCCAAAAACATCTTGGTCCCTCTTGGGCCTCTAACTCAGGTCTCTCTCGACCTTGCGAGCCTCCCTTAAGATATCTGTATACGTCTTATGGCTCAAAGAAATGAGAGCCTTCACTTCCGAGTTCAGGCCCTCTCTGAATATACTCGTTCGATTCTCAGGATCTCTCACCATGTAGTCGGTATATCTGCTCAACCTACCAAACTCGGCGGCATACTCCTCCACCGACATGTTCCCCTAGTGAAGGTTCTGGAACTGTCGCTCCAAATCAAGTCTCTCAGTAGGTGGAAAGAACTTCCTTCTGAACAAGTCCCTGAACTCACCCATGTCAATCCTGGATCGACGATCTGTGGTTCATTCCGAAACCAAGTACTGGCGATGTCCATCATCTGTAATCTCGCTGCCTCCACCATCAGGTCCTCCGTAAGACGGGATAAGCACATGACGCGCTCTATGCTCTCCAACCAGTCATCAGCATATATGATACCCTCTGTCCCCTTGAAAGATCAGGGATCAAACTTCTTAAAGTCCTGTATAGTGCCGGGCCTGGGCTGTACCTCTCGTGGCTATGGTGGTGTGGTCCTCTCTATAGCGGTAATGGCCACCTGGTGAGCACTCTCAATGCCCTATCTCATCACCTCAGTCTGTCGGTGTTGCGCCTCAACCTGGGCCCTCTAGGCCTCCATCATCATCTAGAAAAGTGCAAACAGCTATGTAGCATCAGTTGGTACTGGCGATGGTGGCGGAAGATCCTCGAAAATAACTGGAGCTACCCTTTGCGCGTAGTTAAGCTTATGGAATCGCATTTGTGCGTAGTTAAGCGTATCCCCAGATACCTTAAAGGGACTTTGATGGTAAGCTTATGGTATCCCAAAACTATGTCATTTGACCTTGCTGGTTACTCGGATGCTGATTTTGCTAGATACAAAGTCAATCAAAAAAGTACCAGCGGCACGTGTCATTTTCTAAGAAAGTCTCTAGTCTCTTGGTTTAGCAAGAGACAAATTTTTTTTGCATTATCAATAACTGAGGCAGAGTATATCGTCGCAGGACATTATTGTGCTCAAATTTTGTGGATGAAGCAAACCCTAGAAGACTTTAATCTACACTATAAGAATATTCATAATTTCTGTGATAACACTAGCACCATTAATCTCACCAAAAATCTAATATGCCACTCACGCACTAAGCACATAGAAATCCGTCATCATTTTTTAAGGGATCATCAATCAAACGGAGATATCTGTTTAGAGTATATGGACACGGAACATTAATTAGCAGACATCTTTACTAAACCTTTAGTTGAAGATCGATTCAACTTTATCCGTCGAAAATTAGGTCTTTTGAATTCTGATAAAATATAAGAATCATAAGATGCTTTACTCATTTTTTTGTCATATTTTTCAAAGTTTTGAAAATTTTGGATACAAGCCGAAAGGGCCCTTCTGTCAACAAGGTGTAAATAACCTAAGTGACACGGTATTTAAGTGTCTTCAGACCACCGCTAGCTGGGATCCGGCCCCTACAACTACTCCGAGATGATTTAAACTCTTGAAAATATACGATTTAAGTTCAACACTTATTGTTCTGTATTCATATCAAGTCAAAAAGGCATAATATCGATTAAAGTTATATTGAGATTATGAAAATAAATGTCAACAGAATTTGGACCGAACTCGGCCCGAGCTCGGACCGAACTCGGTTAGTTTAAATTTTAGAATATGCTATGTCAGTTAATTATCTTCCTAACTTAAATTTTTGCTACTCTATATATTGATCATTTTGCTGCTCATTGATTCAGACCAACGAAAATATTTTCTCCTCCACAAATAACCTAAGCATTTCCTCCTATATCCTCTCTCAATGGCCCCTAAAAGGAAACAAAATTCCTTTTTCGACTCTCTTTTCTGTCTCATTAAGCCAAACATAGGTGAATTCGACGGTTTTACTTTTTGAAGCCTCAAAATTTTAAATGATTGGTTTAATGATTTCTCCAAAAGATATATCTATTTTTGGCCATCCTATTGATTTTACGTCTCAACACAAAGACTATCTACCTACTTTTCAGAAACTTTAACTTAAAGAATTTGTTCTAAACCGTACCAACATTTATACCAATGCTATTCAAATGTTCTATTATAAGTTAACATATGAACATGATACTATTTCATCTAGAGTTTATGGCACTCCAATTGAATTCGATGCAGATGACTTGGGTGAAATCCTAAACATTCCCGCTGATGGACAACCCTTAGTCAACATCACGCAAGTTTAATTTGATCATGACTTAACCCTAGATTCTTTTAAGAATATCATTTGTCACCCTCTTGAATATACACCTGGTAAATTTTATGCTAGATATTTGAATGATCATTTCTTTGAAATGCATCGCATTATCTTTTCAAATTTTCTATCTAAGAAGGCTTACTTTGATTTGTTCTCTTATCTAAAAATGTCAGCTTTATATCATTTGTATTTCGGCATTAACTTTAATATTCCACAGATCATCTTATCTCAAATGGTTCAATGTCACAAGAAAGGGCGTTCACTACTATACGCTATGTACTTGCCAACAATTTTCAGCTATTTCGATATTCCTTTGGATACTTGTCCAAATCTTGAGGAACCTTTATACCTCAATCGAATTCGGAGAATTGAGCCAACTATGCTTTTACCTTATAATTCATCATCAAACTCCAACACTCATCATGTTGATCCCGTCCCTCCTGCTGATGAACAACTGCAAACCTTAGAGTCTATTTTCACTCTTTTGCGTGATCGCTTCCACCAAGAAGATTTACGCAATCGTGCTACTGATCATCGCTAAACTCTTCAAACTCAAGCTCTTGGCAACACTTTGATAGACATTCAGTACACCCTATCGAAGCACCCAGCCAAACCTTTTTCGATACTCCGGAATCCAAATCAACAAGGATTTTGTATTGATCACCCTTATATTCAGTAACATTTGGATCCAGCTGATGCCTTCTTTGATCCAAACAGAATACTTGAACCAGATGATGAAGATGAAAAAAATGACAACTAAGTTACTTAATTGATTTAAATGTTAAAAAGTTCACTTCGAGATGTTCTACTATAATGTTTCTATTACACATCCACTTCTGTATGTTTTCTTTCAAATGATTAAAAGTTTAAATGCAAATTTTTTGTCATTATATATTATCCTGTATACACTTTACTCTCTTATTTTTTCTTGTCATCTCACCGATTTTGGGGGAGCATGACATTTCGATCAAATGACAACGAAGGGAGAAAGAATACATGATACTAGCATACAAGACGATACTTGACAGACGTTGTCTTCATCATATCAACTGCTCCACAGTTACGGGGGAGCCTTGCATATCAAAGACTTGCAGTATCATTCATAGTTTGTCAATTATCAAAATGGGGGAGATTGTTGGCCCATCCGGTCTCAGTCAACTTGATTTTGATAGTTAACTAAACCATACATTGATATATCGCATCTGAAGCCTCAACATTGTTATTGCATGTCGTATGTATTGCGTCTATTCAAATATAATCTTTCATTTATTTGAGTCTAGAACTGATGTACGCTGAGTCATACTGGCAAAACCAAATACCTATACCCAGATACCTAGTCCACTCAAATGAACCAAAGAACCTATCCACCAAATCAAGCCATATTCATTTACAAAGTCTACCATACTAGGAGACCGAACTCGGGCCGAACTCGTGTCGAACTCGTGTCGAACTCGTGTCGAACTCGTGCCGAACTCGGACCAAACTTGATTACCCTTTTGGTATAAAATCAACCAGTTCAATAGCTCATGATTTCTTGGCCCAACGGTTAGAAATTTTGATTAAACCCTGACCGAATTATGTTTGTCTACAACCTATAAATAGGATTGGAATTCTTATTATTACTCACTCAACTATTCTTAAGTCTTCTATCCTATTGTGAGCAAACCTCTAAGCCTTAACTTTCTCATCTCAAAGAGCAACTCCCTAGCCTTCCTAGTGCCAAGTGTGATCTCGTTCTAGAAGTCTTCTGAGTTTTAAAGAGCTTTGTTCGATCAGTTACTCTCTCTCTCTAAGCTGTGAAGTTGCGAGACTTCGGATCAAAACTCGTGATGTAAAGAAGTGGCAAGCCTTCGGATCAAAGCTTGTGATTCACTATTGGTGATTATAGTGGAGAAACTCTGAGCTTGAGTTCTCGGGACTGGACTAATCCTCTAAGTGGAAAACCATCATACATCTTGGTGTTTGTGTTTGCTTTCTCTTTCTACTTTACTGCTTTACTTTACTGTCTCTATATATACTGTTAGTTAGCAACTGCCTTCATTTCGTTAATCTAAAATTGGGTAGATTATTCCACTACACTCTATTCACCCCACCCCCCCCCTCTCGAGTTGTCTCACTGTCCTTCATATATATAAGATAGAAATGACCAACAAATTACGTCTCTTTAAGATAAATGATGCGAAGGATTTCACAAACAAAGCTCCATTCCTAGCTCCAGTTATATGAGCCGACCATCACGACACGTTTTGAGGTGCCCGAGCGCAATATTTCGCAGCTCAGGAAGATGAGTCAGATGATGCAACACACTGTTACGTAGCTGGCCGAGTCGATAGAGCACAAAGTGACGGCAATACAAGGGTCATAACTTTCTTTGAGCATCATTAGTGTAGAGCACTACTAGGCTGATATCCACCATGGATTCTTACAAAGCTAGATTGTTAGCATTGAAGCATATACAACCTCCCAGCCCCGCTGGCATCGACACCGCTTCCACCGACCATACCGCCTCCTCCACCAGCAGCAATACAACTTATCCAAGAGTAGTTTGATCAGCTCATCTTGCAGATATGCGGGAGTGCTCCTCCTCTCCAGTAGTCCTAGTTTGGACAATTTTTCATGATTTTTGTGTGTGTATGTCGCCACTAGTTGGGTCTTTTATTGATTTATTATTATATTATATGTTGTTTTATCAGACAGTTTGTGATATTATGTACTCTAGAATATTATGTATTATATTTGTGATGTTCTATATTCTATTTTTTTATTTCATCTGTGTAAGATTATGTTTGTTTGTGATACTGTCTCTGTGAGTGTGTATGTTTGTGATACTGTCTTTGTGAGTTGTTGTCTATCTGTGTGAGATTTATATAGTGTAGTGCCATTGTCTCTGTGAGCTACAATTGATGTATTTTTTTTGGTATTTAACGACGTTTAGCGAGACATATGTCGCATCGCTAACATGTATCGGAATGTCGCTACACGTATCAGTACATCTCTAACCGTTGCTAAATATTGCTAGATTTGGGGATTTAAGCGATATTTAGCGATGTCATATGATGTCACTAAACTGTATTTGAAAACGTCGATGTATGTCATAGTTACGTTGCAAAACTGTTGATATGGCAGACTTTTCCATATCATCAATAATGTTGCTACTCCCTTAGATTACGTCGCTATTATATCGTTGTTTTGGCGACAAACATCGAATTATTATGTGTCGTTAAATTAGTGACGCACATGCCTTGATGTCGTCTAATGTCTATATATTGGTAATTTTAGCGACGTTCTATACGTTGCTAAATTAGTCGCAAGAGTGACACAACGATCATCGATTATGCAACCCGTCTTAGACGTCGCTATTTTTTGGACATTAGCGACACATTTGTGCGTCGCTAATTCCCCTTGTTTAAGTAGCGTAGGGGCACATTAGTATTCGTTATAACAATCCATTATGGTTCTAGAAAGCATTATGTTTCTTTCCAACACTCAAAGTATAATGGATTCAATTCACATTGACCTGCCCCGCTTGCATGGACATGCTAATGTTACTCTATGCGACTGGTTTAAAATTATAGGGTTTAAATCCTCAATCTTTAGGGATCTGAAAATGACCTCACAAGAAGTTGAAAAGGATTCATATATAGAAAATATAAATCTATCACAACGACTTGTAAAGTTGAATCTCCATCCAATGTTAGATTTGGAGATTTAACTAAACCTTATTTTATTTTATTTTTAGAAGACGTCTATCACGAGTAAAAAAAAAAAGATTGTTGTTAAAGAAATAAAAAGCAAAAGAAATATCTATATTACTGTACAATAGAAAATTTTCATGCTTCACTGTAAAATTTTTATTATTTCAAACTAGTATATATGCGGGCTATTTGATATTACCCTCCTCTTAGATTATGTATATTGATATTACCCTTATTAGATTAAAAGTTGAGAATACATTCATGAAAGTGTCGTGAAATTTTTTTTAACGACACTTTCAGATTTTTAACGACACTTTCAGGGGGGTATTCTCAACTTTTAATCTAACATGAGGTAATATCAATATACATAATTTAAGAGGGGAGTAATATCAAATAGCCATATATATGCACGTACCTTGCACGTATGACACACTATTTGGAAAGAGCAAATAATAAAAAAATTATTTTTTATTATTTGATAAGAAAAAAATTTATAATTTTTTTACATTTTGGAAAGAGCAAACAAATTATTTTTTTATTTTTTTCGCACGTAATTACCTAACTACCCATATTAAATTTAATGAACAATTTTAAGTAGTAAACATAGATGACGGTATTTTAGGAACAAAAAAACTTTCACGATGAAGTCTCAACTTTTCTTATTATATAGTGGCATAGATATGCCCTTGTCTATCTATACTAATTAAAATTGTTCATTAAATTTAAATGAACAATTAGGTAATTACATATAGGAAAAAAAAAATTAAGAAAGCTATCGTTTGCTCTTCCAAAGACTCATTCATAACCTCAATTAATAATAATTTATATTTTAAAATAGTATTTACACGTTAAATAAACATTGAGGATTTAAACCCTATAATTTATGGGAGACAAGGGCATATCTATGCCACTATAAAATGGATGGGAAAAAAATTATTTCTTAATGTTCACATGTAGAGTATATAATTAATTGTTAAATAAAATGATTGCATGTATACTTGTAATCTTAAAAGCATAATAGCTTAATCGGGTCGAGAAAAGGGGTCCAAATGATGAGTGACACTAACACTAGCTTTAAGTAAGTTAAAAAAAGGGTCGAAAGTGAGGAGGAGGGCGAGATTGGATCCGAAGTCGAAACCCTCACTTCATTTGTTCCACAAGGAGTTGACCTAAAGCTTTGCTTCTTCCGTTCACCGGGCGGTGGGCACACCGCATGCTCACTTTTGCCGACAGGAAGAGTCGGGTTCTTGGCCGCGTTTGTTTGCGGTCCGGAAACCTCGTGCGACCCGCATGATCCCGACCATTCAACGGTCCGGATTTGTTGGTCCACAATTTGACGGCCGGAATTGGCGGGGCGGGGCGGAGCGGAGCAGAACGGAGCAGTGAGTTTGTCATAAATTATTTGAAGAGGAAAATATACACGTCTCCCTCTCGTCCGACGAATATATATATATATATATATATATATTTTGCTAAATTTCAACTTGATACCTTCAACTATTCTAGTTTCTAAATTTAATAATTTTTGATAGATATTAACTTGAAACTCTAAAAAAAAAAAAAAAATTACAAAACTACTCTCTCTCTCTCTCTCTTCCCGGTAGTCATCCTCAGCCCCCCTCTCTCGACACGCGACAGCGGCAGCGTCCGACATCGACAGCGACAGTGGCAGCGCTTGACCGAAGGTTGGGGATGGTGTGGGCACGAGGGTGGGGTGGAGGTGGATTGGGGGTGGGGTGGGATAGCTATCTGAAAGAAAGTAAAAACAAAAACAGTTACATTATTTTTATTTTATGATATTAAATTGATACATATCAAAGTTTAAGATATGAGTTGAGAGTCAATTCATTTCTTTTCTTTCTTTCTTCTTCTTCTTTTTATTTTTTATTTTACTTTTTTTTGAAAAATAAATTGTCATATTATTCTTGTTCGATTTTTAATATATCGAGATCACTATGATCATACCTAGTTATTAACAAGATACGAATCACATCATGTACGTTTTCGAAAACTCTACTAGCAGGAAGATCGTGATAGCTTTTATTCACTACAATAATTGTCTTCACTTTCTACAGGGGTAATTCATTCCTATCAACACTACTTTGACACATTTTTATTTGTATGTGGATCGCGATCCACATAGGAAAGAATGTAGATCCTGCACAGACAACCCGTGTATTTCTTTCGAATTCGATGGAAATTCGATTTTTTTTCCAGTGCGGACGGATTTGAAAATTTAGAAACGGGAACGGAGGCGAGGATGGAGATTAAAAAAAAAATCGATTGGATTCGAAGATGGGTATGGATATAGTACTTCTCGTCCCAGTAAATTTTTGACCCAGATTACTTATATCCATATATATATTTTTGTATGTAAATGTAGACCTCTATTTGAAATACGTTTTGTGGGATTAACATTCGTTTTTTGTTGTTTTGTATTATAGGCTTCTATTTAATACTTCTATATTTTTCTTGGATTAATATTCTCTTTTTGTTGTATTGTATCATTTTATCTATTTAGTAGTATATTTGTTTTAAGTATATATATATATATATTTTGGAATGAAAACAGTTTTTTAAGCTTGTAATGTACAAAAAAAATTGTTAACAAGGCAGGGGATGGAGACAGAAAAATTCGGTCCCGAAAGTATTAACGCGGCGGGGACGAAGACGGAGACGGGGAGTGCATTGTTTAACGGGGACGAAAATGAGAATAAAAATTTAAACCCGAATGGGAATAGAGATGGAGATTATGGTTCCCGTCCCCAATCCGTCCCGTTGCCATTCATATCGGTGTCCAATATCGTATTTTGTGTAGCGTCTCGGACTCGAACTCATCTATGCTCATGGTGCCACCGACGGAGTCCATATTATTTTAAGAGTTTTGAAGTAATAAAGATGTTGAGTAAAAAAACCTATTAAAATTTACTAATCATTTATCACAACATTAAGTTTTGATAAATTGCAAGAATTGCTAACATTTTCCGTAAGAAACCTATACTAATTCTTATGTATTAGTGATCCAACTGAAAGAAAAAAAAACAGTCAATTAAGTTAATAATTAATTTTTGAGTCCCTGTTTGTGTCAAAAAACTAAGAACAACTTTGTAACCACCGACACAGCTCTTTTGCTTTTTCTACATTGTTAGGTTGTCTTATATTCCTTGTAGTTGTTGAACTACAGGTGGCCTCTAGCTGTTCTTAGCTGTTCACTCACTAAAGTTCTACTGTCTAATCAAGGTTTTCTAATTAATCAGCCTAATTTGTGAACAAAATTAAAAACTTAATTTACAAGTATTTTCATATTGGTACGGTCATAATCTTTCTTTGCACCGTAAAATCCTTTAAGAGGACATTTGAAAAAAAAAAAAACTATAAGATGAGTTTTTGTAGTGAGAGAGAGAGAGAGAGCGCGCGCATGAGCCAAATATAAAAAGAAAAAAGGTTGAATTTTAAACTTGATATCCTAAATTTTTTACTCAACAATTTGATACCAAATACTTTTAACCTGATATCCAAAAAATAAAAAAGATGAAACTACCCCTCTACGAGGGTATTTAAAGTGATCACAAATTAGAAAATATTTTTGTTATTTTAGATTTTTCGTTAACACTGTTAGGATATTAAGTTGTACTATTATAGTTGACGTATTAAGTTGTCTAATATTAAAGTTTATGGTATCAAGTTAAAATTTACCCAATCTTTTTGTGTTCCTTAAAATTGTGTGTCTTTGGCGGTTGTTCGATCTTTTCTGGATCAGGGTCGGCCTTGATGAACATTCTACAAAATTAGTCTATGTTCTCCTTTATGAGGGTATTTAAAGTGATCACAAATGAGAAAATATTTTTGTTATTTTGGATTTTTCGTTAACACTGTTAGAATATTAAGTTGTACTATTATTGTTGACGTATTAAGTTGTCTAATATTAAAGTTTAGGACATTAAGTTAAAATTTAGCCAATCTTTTTTTGTTTCTTAAATTTTTGTGTCCTTGACGGTTGTTCGACCTTTTCTGGATTATGGTCGGCCTTAATGAGCATTCTACGAAATTAGCCTATGTTCTCCATAAAGAAAGCTTATTCCATTAAATAATCTCAATTATCATACTTTTATAACTAGCTAACTCAAAGTACATACTATTAGCAAATAATTTATTAGCATATTGTTACCTTCAACTATTGAAAAATTAGTAAATACTTTGTTGGCACATTTTTTTTATCATAATTAACATAAGGACGAAGATATTTATCTATCACTAAAGTAAACTATCTTTACAAAGAAATTTTTTTAAACAAAATTTTAAATTACAATAAAACCACTTCATCTTTAACCCGATAATTTGATCCTAAATCTTATAAGAAATAAAAGAAAAATGAGCTACAAGCTCAGTCCGAAAGGTTGACATATTCGAGAATATCCGGATCTATGCTTATTTTCAACTCCCCAAAGCATTTCGTCTAATCCGATTGGGGAAGCATGCATTTATGATGGATGCACCGGAGATTACAATATCGTATTTCTAAATATGTCCGGAGGTGCCCTAAAGCCGCAAAATGATAGTGAGACAGCATGGATCCTCAAAATTTTATTGAAATTGAAATTTGGTTATTCATGATGTACGATAAACTTTGGGAGATGGTTTCCATTCTGTTGTGTAATGGAGAGGGAGCTGGGGTACTAGCCAACTTTGCCAACCGTTGCTAAGATTCGGCTATTTCGAATTCAAAAGAGAATGTGAAAATGCGGAGCACCCCTGAATAAGTAAGGCTTCGTTAGCCTGGGCTGAGATGGGGTAACTTTGTCAGCCCCTTCTCCCAATGCCACTACTACAATAATAAACGTCGCTACATGCCTCTTCACCAACATTGTCATTTCAGTTTTCCTCGTAACTATCCTACCGAGCTCGTAACAACATAAAGTTGTCTTTGTTGTAGGCATGTGTCATGTCCCAGAAACAGAATACTGGAGAGCGGGACTGACAAGGCCAGCTACATATACTTAGAGCACACCGGTACTCCGCATATACGGTGAAGCTGTAAGACATGAGGGGTCACTACTACAAACCAACAATCAAGCCTAGGTCCAGCAAATCCTACTATCTCAATCACAAGAACAACATGAATAATACCAAGATGTAAGATCAGCTGAAATATAATAGTAAAGCGTCCCAAACTATAATATACAGATGATCATGATGCTAGTGAACACAAAATGAATAAACTAACCAGAATCAAAGTCAAACATGATCAACCCTATGATATGTCAATCATGCTAATGCCTGAAGACTAACTGATCAAACCAAAACACGAGCTAAACACATTCTCGGTAGCTAAATGCCAACAAACGTAAAATATACATAAGAGTGGAGAAGTAAGAAAACTCACGCAAGCGGTCTGGTGCTCCTGGTGGTCACCATCCTCTGGAAAGTACGAAAGATCCTCTGATGCTGCTACTGGATCTGGCCATGCAAAACCAGTGGGGTCAGACCCTAAATAGCAAGTACCACAAAGAAAGTCAATATAGGAACTTAAACCAACAACACAAACAATACAAATACTGAAAGTAAAGATTGAATGTAAATGATCTCAAGATAATAAAAAAATACTGTAATCCTGCAATGAGACATATCCTTAACTAATAAGCAAATAGAATAGCAAGTGCAGAAAATAAATGTGTGATCATGTAAATCTTAGACTAACCATCATTTATCAATCACGGCAAATCATATAAGTACGGCTTGATACTCTAAGTAACTAAGGTTATCACAATCCTAATTACTAACAATTATAATGCAATGAGAGTTCCTTCTGATCGTATGCCCCTGCAGTTTGTCCGGGATATCCATATGCACAAATCAACACCGGATACTGCTCAAGATACTCCATAATATAAACCACTGGATACTCCACAAGATAACTGTATGAATAACCGGGACTGCATGCAATCTAGAATTTTTTTTAGCCATGTACTAAGTGAATATCTAGTTATTAACCCCTAGCAGTTTCTTACATGAATCCGGGTGTGACATTCCACAGAATTCATCCTAGACATGATGCAACAAAACAAGTTCTAATAATAATATAAACATATTTTATATACAATGCACAAACGGACTCATGTAAGCTACGACAACAACCAAGCCACGTGAAACCAAGTGAAGCCAGGTAAAGCCAAGTGAAGTCATGTCAATTCAGGCGAAGCCAAGTGAAACTATGTACAACCATGAGAAGCCATGCCAATCCAAATGAAGCCAAGTGAAACCAGGTCAAGCCATATCCGATGAAGCCATGTAAAGTCATGCCAAGTCAGTCCAGTCAATTATGTCATCACGTGTAGCCGGGTAAAATAGGGTAAAGCCAAGTCAAGTCTAGTCAAGTTCTCTGAAGCCATCTAAGTTCATGTCTAGTCAGGTCAAGTCATCGCGTGTCCAAGCAAAAGCCATAAGTATCATAACGAAATCACGAAAAACCAAAAATTCCTAAAGAAAGTGCACGATCGGTATACTGTTGGTACAGTCCAGTACACAGTCGGTATACCGGTTCAGAGATAGAAAAAATACAGTAAGTTCTGGATTCCAACAAATCGGTATAAGTCGGTATGTTGTTCCAAGTAGTCGAGAAATGTTCTGGAAAATAAATTTTCACAAATCGGTATACCGTAGTATACCGTCGGTATACCGGCCAAGACAAATATTCTGAAGTAGGTCAAAATCGGTATACCGTCGGTATAATGTAGTAAACCGTCGGTATACCGATTTCCAAGGATAAACATGATTAAAGTCAAGTCTGATTTTCGGGACCCAAATCAAATTCCAAAAATTATCATAACCAAATCTAACAAGAACTCAAGTCTAGGGTAAGTCTCATATCACAATATGAACTAAATCTCACGGTCACAACTCCGGTACCGTTTTCGTTACCGAGTTGCCAAAAAGGCACGGAACAAGATTCTACCAGAAATCAAAATCGAAACGGTCACTAGGTTAGAAATCACGATATGAACAATAATAGTAAAGCAAGTTTACGCTTAAAAAACAACAACCAAAGCTCTAGAAAAGTAAAATGACAGAAAGTAAAAGAAGTTCACGAAATTGGCAATGTGTACCTGTCTAAAGCGAGCTCTCAGCCTAGACCTTCTAGTCCACCACCACGAAGGGGTTCAGAAACCACACTCCAGGTCTCAAGACCAAACTCCAAGTTCGAGAGAAAATGAAGAAAAGAAGAGAGAGAAAGGAAGAAAAAAATCAAATAACTCAAGTACTATTTATAAAGAAATATTTCAAAAATATCTCGAAAAGTGAAACAAATATCCGCCGGACAGTATATCGTTGGTATACTGTAGTATACCGTCGGTATACCGGTCAGGTAGTAAAGTTTCAATTTTAAATTTTTTTGATTTTTTTCAAAATCCAATAAAATGTAATAACTAGCAAAAAAAAATATATATATCCGCATAAAATATAAATATTGTGAGACGAGTGGCATCACATCCAACCTTGCTCCATCTTACTATAGCATTGTAGGTTATGCTTGCATGCAAAATAACATATTGCTGACTTGGATTTTCATGGGGGAAAGAAAATTATCGTTGGGACAGGAATATGGGATGTTGTTAAGTGGTGGAGGGGGAGAACATGACCGCGTTCGTGTTGGGTTGGGAGTTCTCTAGAGTTGGTTAGATTTTGGTAGAGTACAAAGAAGAAGGAGATGAATATTGCAACTCAAACTTTTCTTTTAAGGTCCTTCCAGTAAAAAAAAATTAGACGACGAAAAAGTATTGAGTTTTTTTCTTGTGAAAGTTAGATTTGACAAATAATCTAATTAACAGCTAATTTATTCATAATTGAAAATATTAACTTGTTAATAAAATTACTTTGATAGCAAATTGTAAATAGCTAATAGTTGAGGGTATTTAAATCATTATTTACAAATGACTAGCAAAGAAAGATACAAAATAAATCAAGTAAAAAAAAAATCTACCAACATAGATATTTAGATCCCTAAGGTCTTATCTATCTCAAGAAATCTATAGTCTTGTTAAAAAAAATTCAAAGAAAAAAAAAATTCACATAGAAAACACACTTTTCACCCAAATACGTTTCCCATAAACAAGTTTTTCTCCTCCCACCGTTATATAATGACAAATTTTATAGACACTACATAGTTTGCTTAAGATAGTCCAATTTTTTTTTCAATTTTTTTACAAGTTTCTCACTAATTTTTTTTTTTACTTGAGGATAGTTCAACTTCTCATATAAAAGTCTGACTTCTATTTTTCAGCCAAAATTTATTTTCCAGAACTGTCACAATGTTGACAGTGCTTCCAACTGTCAACATTGTGACAGTCATAAATAATTAGGACTGTAAAAAAAATTGACAGTCCTTACAAATTGTCAGTCTTTCCTATTGGAAGGACTGTCAATTTTGTTTACAGTCCTAAGAAGGAGGCATAGAAGAAGAAGAAGCGACATCAGTGGGGGCGGCAACGAGCAGGGACGACGCGAGACATAGGCGCACGCACGCGAGGACGGCGCATGACAGAGGCGCACACACGCTGGAGACTGCACGCGACGGAGGCAGCGGAGGTCCCCTCCTCCTCCTCCAAACTCCTCCTCCTCCAGCCTCCGCCTTCTCCGCCTCCGTCTCTGCCTCCCGCCGTCTCCGCCTCCTCCTTTGGCGGATTAGGGTTAGGATTAGAATTTGGCGATTTGAAAATTTGAAAAGAGAGTAAAAATTTAGAATGCAAATTTTTAGAAAGATTTGGAAGATTGGACTGTCCTGAATAAATTTTGGACTGTTCTAAGTAAAAATTATAAAAATTTGAACTGTCCTAAAATAATGAGGTATCCTAAAGCTAGGAAGTGCGTATAGAATTTGCCTATATAATGTACAAACCCCTCTTTCTTTCAACTCCCATCCCCCTCCCAGTCTCTCTCTGATAAAAATCGCATTTTTATCATTCTCTAAAAGACGGAGAGCAAAACAAAGAAAAAGAAAAAACCAGCGAGCAATGGCGTCGTCAGTCCCGAGCACTCCACTTCTGAAGGATGAGCTGGACATCGTGATCCCGACGATACGCAACCTGGACTTCCTGGAGATGTGGAGGCCCTTCTTCGAGCAGTACCACCTGATCATCGTCCAGGACGGGGACCCGACGAAGGTGATCAGGGTCCCGGAGGGGTTCGACTACGAGCTCTACAACCGCAACGACATCAACCGGATCCTCGGGCCCAAGGCCTCCTGCATCTCCTTCAAGGACTCCGCCTGCAGGTGCTTCGGGTACATGGTCTCCAAGAAGAAGTACATCTTCACCATCGACGACGACTGCTTCGTGAGCACATCTCTTCTCTGTTGATTCACTTTGTAGATCTGTTATTTTATTTTATTTTTTATTTTAGGGTTTTTGGTGGTTCGGAGTGGGAGAGAGATGGGGTTTTGATTAGGAATTGCGATCATTTTTTTTTTTTGGATATCTAGGGTTTTGGAGGTGGGGTCTGGGGGAAAGATGGGATTTTGATCTGGAGGAATTTCTGTCTTTTTCTTAGATCTTACTGAATTTGTGTGGGAAATGAGAGAAAGATGTGATTTTGATTACTTTGGAGGAGGAAAGATTGAATCTTTATTGTGAGTTTTTTATCTGGGGAAATTTCTGTTTCTATGCTTAGGGTTTTTTTTTTGTGTGGGGTGGTTGGAAGTGGGAGAAAGATGGGGTTTTGATAAGGAATTGAGATCATTTTTTGGTATCTAGGGTTTTGGGGGTGGGGTACGGGGGAAAGATGGGATTTTGATTATTTTGGAGGAGGAAAGAGTGCATCTTTACTGTGTTATGTTTTGATCTGGAGGAATTTCTGTCTTTTTTTAGATTTTACTGAATTTGTGTGGGAAATGAGTGAAAGATGTGATTTTGATTACTTTGGAGGAGGAAAGATTGAATCATTATTGTGAGTTTTTTTTATCTGGGAAAATTTCTTTTTTTTTTCAATTTTTAGGGGTTTTTGGGGGTGAGAAATGAGAGAAAATAGGACATCATGAATTTTTCTTGTAGAATTGAGATCTGGATGATATATCTGGATCTAAATTTGATTGGGTTTTTTTTCCATGTAGAATTGAGATCTGGATGTGATAATAGGAGTAAGAAAGCTAAATGCGGCTTGTTTTCTCATATAGAATTTGATTGGTTTATTGGTTGATTTGGGATATTTAGAGATGGTAGTAGGAAATTGAGATCTAGGTTTTTTTTGAAGTTTTAGATTAACGCGGCTTGTTTATTTTGTTTACTTACATATTTGATGGTACCTTGGAATTCAGCTTTGATTTAACTTTTTTGGAAGATAAAATAATCTTAAATGTGTACAAAGATTGGATTACGGTGATATGCTACTAATTTTTTTAATTTGAAATACTGATCTGTATTCTTCTTATATTCCGAATCAACAATGTAAAAACGTTTTAAATAGCTGTTCATCACAAAGATCTGCAATTGGTTTCTGAAAGTTTGACTACAATTTTTATATATTCTGAAATCATCAGTGTAAAGAACAATCTAAATTATGTATGCAGATTTATTGTGATGATAACCCCCTTTGATCTCAATTTGATACGTCTGTAATTTGTTATAGTCAACATCTTTTTGATGAGTGGTCCTAATAATCATGCATAGCATACACATTATTAGGGGTGAGCATTATTCCGTTTTGGACCGAGAACCGAATAAGAATAAGAGATTCTGTTGGTTTGAAAAAAAATCGGTTCGGTTTCGGTTTTGAAAATATTAAAATTTTTTATTTGGTTTCCGGTTTCGGTCCAAAATCGAAAATCAAATAAGACCTGTGCAATTATTAAATACCCTTAGTTTTATGCATAAAAATGTGTATATTTTGAAAATAACAATTCTATTTATGTATTTAAAATCCAACTTTAGTAATTTACCAACTAGTCTAACTTTGGACTCAACTTTGAAATACAACAAACATATGTATAAAAAATATAATTTAATCACAATCCCAACTTTGGGTCCGGTCCATTAACAATAAAAATCAAATAAGACCTGTGCAATTATTAAATATCCTCAGTTTTATGCAAAAAAATGTGTATATTTTGAAAATAACAATTCTATATATGCATTTAAAATCCAACTTTAGTAATTTACCAACTAGTCCAACTTTGGGTCCAACTTTGAAATACAACAAACGTATGTATAAAAATTATAAATTTTAATATAATTTAATCACAATCCCAACTTTGGGTCCGGCCCATTAACAATAAAAATAATCCAACCGAACAAACTTAATCAATTATTGGTTCGGTTTCGGTTATGGCTAATTTTGGTTCGGTTTCGGTTTTGGATTTGTAGAATTTTGGTTGGTTTGTTTTGACCATTTCGGTTCGGTTGAAACTGAATAAGCCGAATGCTCAGCCCTACACAATCTCTCTCTCCTTTGTGTTGACTCATCGTTAATAATGCATGCTATTTTGTTGTCATTTCTATTTTATTTCTCAATCTGTAAACTACTATTTTGTTAAATGATACTCTTGCTTAGCTTGCTTGATTAAGTACATCATTGAGAAACTTTGCTTGTTGAATATTATATCATCTATAGAGTTTGTTATAGAGCTACTATTTTGACATTGTTACCTAAATGATGTGAGTCAATCCCTACAAACACTCTTATTTCTTTCTCCACAAAAATCTTGACCTTTAAGTTTAAATCTAGTCCATTCTCTTTGGACTGTGCTGTCATTTTCGATCACTTTAAATGAAACTTAATGCATAGGCCACAATTCTTAACCCAATCAGTGACAGAACTTATTATCTGGAACTATAATCTGTCTATTTATTTAGGTTGTTTTTGGAAATTACAGCCAATAACTACAGTTTCTTTTGTTGGAATAACATTTCAGATGAAATGTTGGCACATGTTGGAGCACATGCCTTGTTGACTTAGAATAGACACTTTAATTGACTTTTGAATGTTACACTTATTGTTTATAGATCATGTGTACAAACTACAAATTTTAAGTCAAACAACATCACCGTCATGAGCCACTTGATATTGATTGTAATCTGTTAATCTTTTATTGGTAAGTATTTGAAAATTCAAATTTTGTTGGGTGTATAACCTGTGAACTTAAATTAATGTAACCTTATAAAGATCTAGCTATACACATACAATCTAATTTTATTCCTTCCTCTTATATGTTTATTGACTTGCAGTTCAGTATTATTCCAATAGGATTATTCAGTTTTTGAATGCTTATGGCTTTGTAGTGCTCTTGATTCTTTTGAACTCCATTGGAGTTTTGATACTTGATAGTAGACTCTCATTATTATTCAGGCTTCTCCTTATGGGGGGCTTGATGAACCCTTTTGTTCATTAAGTAATCATATATTCTTAATATTTTTAAACAGGTTGCCAAAGATCCTTCTGGCAAAGAGATCAATGCTCTTAAGCAGCACATAGAGAATCTCTTGAGTCCGTCTACCCCCTTTTTCTTCAATACTCTCTACGATCCATACCGTGAGGGGACAGACTTTGTTCGTGGATATCCTTTCAGCCTCAGGGAAGGTGTTAAAACTGCCATTTCTCATGGACTTTGGCTTAACATTCCTGACTACGATGCACCAACTCAGCTTGTGAAGCCTATGGAGAGAAACACCAGGTAACTAACATATGCTTCAACATTGGTTTTGAAGGAGTTGTTGCCAGAAAGTCCCACTGAACTGTTGTATTATAAATTTCTATGAATCAGGTTTGTTGATGCTGTTCTTACCATTCCTAAGGGAACTTTGTTCCCTATGTGCGGGATGAATCTGGCGTTTGACCGAGAGCTTATTGGCCCTGCAATGTACTTCGGCCTCATGGGTGATGGCCAGCCTATCGGCCGTTACGATGATATGTGGGCAGGATGGTGTACCAAGGTGAGCCATATTGACTACTTCATTCAATTAACATATAGTAACATTTCATGTGCTACGTATCTCGACCCATTTTGAATTATTGCCACTTGATAAGAACTGGAGCTTGAGAGAACACTTTTAGGCTACATCCAAGATTGAATAGTTGAAGTATTTTTTAGCTGTTCCAAAGTCGTCTGGATTTCAGCCTAGATACTGATGGTTGGAACTTAAAAGGTAAATATGAGTTAGGAGAAGTAACCAAATATTACTCAAATAGAAGTGTTAAAGAATAGCAGTTGAGCATTTGAAGCTCGACATGCCACTCATGCCTCAACTGGGAAGCCTGGTCTGTGTACACGTCATCTATTTGAAACGACATCTAAACTTCAAATTTACTTAGACAAGCTAATATTGGTGCCATGTCTATATCGCTATGCCCATTTCGTGTTAATATTCTTAGTTGTGCAACATTGGCCCCTCCTTGGTAATATATATAGACATGTATGACTAAAATATAATTTGGGGGTGGATCTGGTTGTGGTATTGGAGATGCTGATTCTCTCGGGGATGGTGAGTGGTTCCATTCTTGCACCCGCTGACCTTGTTGTTTATGATTTTGAGGTGAATCAAAATATAATTTGTCATGATCTTGTATGCCAACTCTCCAAATCCTAATTAATTCTCTTCTAGCTGTAGAAATATTTGTATCGAAAATTTTCTTTAACAGCTTGATTTATGTTGCAGGTGATCTGCGACCACCTGGGACTGGGAGTGAAGACCGGTCTGCCCTACATCTGGCACAGCAAGGCCAGCAACCCCTTCGTCAACCTCAAGAAGGAATACAATGGCATCTTCTGGCAGGAGGAGCTGATCCCCTTCTTCCAGTCTGCGACCCTCCCCAAGGAGTGCACCACCGTGCAAAAGTGCTACGTTGAGCTCTCGAAGCAGGTGAAGGAAAAGCTCGGGAAGGTGGATCCTTACTTCAACAAGCTAGCCGATGCCATGGTCACATGGATCGAGGCCTGGGATGAACTCAACCCATCTGCCGCTGGAGCATCCAACGGTGCAGTGAAGGCGAAATAGAATTTTAGGTTCTATTGACTACTACACTGTTGCCCCCCATTATCAATTTCCTATTATTATTCTGTTGAACTTAATGTAGGGAAATATATTTAACTTTATTTATTCTTGCTACTTATCCAGCTTTTCCTCTTCAAGGGAAAGCTCAGGTCAATATTTTTTTGCAGTCAGTGAATGTAGTGTTTATTTCTCAATAGTTTGACGTTATAATAAAGATGTTATGAGCTGTGTTATCGAATCTTGTTATTTTGATGGCAATGGTTAACACTTGGCCTGACACTAGCTAAGCGCATGTAGGGTTGGGTTTGTTATATATGATAAAATGACCTTTGGTTCCAAAGGTTGTGTGGTTAAAAAATAATATGGTAAAAAAATAATGTAAAATTTAGAATATAGAAATTAATGCTCCAAATTGATCATTATTGTTCTATAAAATAAGTTTTTACATTCAGAATTTAGCAATTATGACAGACCCAATCTAGAGCTCTTGTGGATGGATTGGGACCACCATGAAACTCCATTTAAGTTTTACTATTCTAAAAAAAAATGAACTACTCAAGGTAGAATATAGAAATTAATATAAAAATTGGGATGAAATGCTATAAATAAATGTGTACGTAAGCATTGACGTCTTTTTATTAGTGCTAGCTGTTGATGGTCACCTTTGTGTTAGAGAAGCATTCAATTCTTTAGGGTATTCTTTGGTCCCCTGCTCCAACCTTAACCAACAAATAATTTTAGGATGGGAGGTTTGGGTTGGCAGAGTTGGTCTCTAGTTTTAAAGAGAGGCCCAAGTGTTTGGTTGTCTTCTTGCTATTTTTGCAGACATCTGAGAATTGAAAGAAATAATTGAGTCAGTGTCTGTACCTTGCACTGTCATAATTGGAAAAAATGGAAATTTTTGTTGTTGTTGGTATTGATGACACTAATTATAGACATTCTTTAGTTGGTTAAACTATTTTGAATTATATCTTTTTTAGTGTTATCTGATGCTCATCATAGAGCATCATTAGTAAGACCTATCCAACGTTCTAGATTCTAGATTTAAAATATAAAAATTTATTTTGTAAAATAGTAAGTTTCTTTACTAGTTTCAATTTCTAGTCCCAATTTTTTATTATAGATGGTAGTTAACTCATTTTGTAGAATAGTAAGTCTCAATTTGGAGTTCAACTTTTTTGATTCTAGATTTTACATTATTTTTTTTTCACATTAGTTTTTGACTACACAATCTTTGAGACCGGAGCTCACTTTATAATTTTCTACTATTCTTATACAAATCTAACCCATTCTACATTTATCTTTTTCTTCTTTTTTTTTTCTTTTTTTTTTAATTTTGGGCTCCAAAATGTATTGAAGAGTACCAACTAATAATGATGCTCTTAGTGGTGAGGTTCGTTCTTAGTTTGTTAACATTTATTATTTTTATCTCTAGTTTTTATTTATGCTCCATCTCTATGAAAATTAGGTGCTTGTTCATTGTTTAGTACGTCAATAAACCAGAAGTAAACTTTGCAACACATTGCACAAAATCCGGTTTACTCTCTTCGGTAAAAACCTGTAAATAACATGGATCCGGTTGACATTATCTTCAACAAAAGTGATTAACTATCCAACTTAAGCATACAAATTTTCTACCGACATGTTGTTCTCGACCAAGGATTATATTTCATCGTCAATCCAACTAGGACTGTCCCGGAAGGTCTCGGAGGATTGGATTGTTCTATCCGAAACTAATTTTGGTTGATTTATTAATAGAGATGGACCGATTCGCTAGACTAAGAGATGAAAGACACGCAAGAGAGAAATTTTCAAGTGGTTGAGCCCTTTTAGGGTTCTCCATAGACATCTATTTATAATAGCTAGCCAATGGCTAGAAGATGTGATTATACATAATCTCAAAGCGACAAGAATATCTTTATCTGTTAGTTGAGCACAATCAACTAGTTAGTTACAACTAAATGCAACACTTTGAGCGTGCACAACTCAATTCAATCCGTATTAATTTTTAGGAATGATCAGCACCAATCTTAAGGGATGGTCAACATCAGTCTTCAGGCATGATCATCATCAGTCTTCAGGCAATAGACTAATTAACACGAGTTTATGGAGATATACATATGTAGATAGACTTCACAAAAATCTTGAACTGAAAAACACAATGAAAAAACCGTAATCGAAAGAAAAAATGGTCAATGTCGATATGTCTTCAGGACGTGAAAATATCTTTAATGTCACGTTTTGAGGTTATTTACAAATATTTCGATCCCATTGCATGGACAAAGAGAGAGAGAGAGAGAGAGAGAGAGAGAGAGAGAGAGGTCATTACTGGGATCTGAGATAGCCGTGGATTCTAGAGATAAAGTTAGACATATTCAGAGAGGCTTAGAGTAGGACATGATAGACAAAGGTATTGGACTGATAGACACGGTATATTCTTGGAGTTTGAGGTTGAAGATTTACGATTATTGAAGATCTCGCTGACGCATGGTACTATCATATCGACCCATATATAGACTAGATAGTAAATATAGGGCATTTGAAAATTTTCAAAGCTTTTAGAAATTAAATATAAAATCTAATAAAGAAAACATATTAAATACTAGCCAAAATAATTACTTTAGAAATTCTTAGACCATGGATTTGTCCTAAACTTGTTCCATATGACCCTAAGAGCCCTAGGTATTTTATATAATTTATCTAGAATTTTATAGAACTGTTTAGTAATTTTTAGGAGTTAAATTGAATTAAAACTAATTAAAATAGTATTCTGGAATTTAATAAATTTGTATTAAATAAAAATGCTTAAAAAAAAATAAAGTAGGACGGGTCCAAGACCATCTGTTCTAGGCGAGAGTGGTCATGGACCGTTGGGCGTCCACAATAAGGAAGTGTATTTGAGCCGTACGTGAGCAACAACAGCTCAGACGTGCCATGTGGCTGCCCGATCTGAGCATGGTTGTGGTCAACCGTTGATCTGCTCCCCTGAGCTAGCTAGGAGTAGACTTGAGCCGCTGCTCGTTTATAAATATAGTTTAGGTTTTTAGGGTTCTTTTTTATAAATTTTCTTTTACCGAATTTCAAAGAGAAACACTCAACTTCCATAGTTTGTTTTTCTCTATCATGATGAGATTTTTATGTTCCATCTTTCATGAATCTTCCTTACCATGTAAGTTCTCTAAAACCTAAATTTGGTGATTTTAGGGTGCTAATTGTATTTATGATGAATTTTCTCCTTGAAGGTTCCTATATTAGGCTAGTTTACATTGTTTAGATCGTAGCATGGGACTACATAATCCAAATTGGTCATTTCAAAATTTTCTTGGAATGTACATAAACCAAATCTCTTGTTACAAGATTTTAAGAATTTATTTATATTATTTGTTACTTATTAAAAAGTTCAAATCACAAAATTCCTAAAAAAAATTGGCATCGTCAAATTGTACTAAAATGAACGTAAATTTCAGTCATGATATCTGTTTGAAAATCTGTTGACTCCAGCATGCTCACATCATTGAATACACATATTGGCATAACAAACTTGGATTTTTGGACAGAAAAGTTTTGACCCCTTTTTGTTCTTTGGTTTGTGTGCCAATGGTCATGGATCTCGAAATCCGTAACTAATAAATTTATTTACTATTTTAGGATACCTATAACTTACCCCACTAGTATATGTTATGTTGGATTTGTATTAACCCTATTTGATATGTAATTTGTAGTTCAAGTAATTTATGCCAATAACGTAACTTAACAAGTTAGCTAACATATTGTGTATTCTTTTCTTTGTGATGGATTGTGGTTGTGTTTGCATTGCTTGTTCTTATGGATGATAGCTGGAGGATAAGGGATATCATAGTAGAGTTGTTCGTCTGTTTATATTTTGTCTAGGGTTCAAGCAAGTATCGTGATAAATCTTTTGTTACCTTTATTATAATATGTTGTTTACCATATTGTCATCTTTGTATTGTTAATTATACATGTATCATGCTAGTCTAGTTGGGGACGAGAGATAGCCTCTCTTTTCATGTATCTACTTGCTAGTACTATTTCTTGTACATAATGTATATTGAGAGTCGGACGAGAGAATACAATAAGTATGTTTGTGGTATATGTAATGTACATTCTCCTTTTATCGATTCTTATTAATTATCGATCTACACCACATGCATTTACTGGCATAAATTTCATAGTCGTCCACATACATAACTTATTCCAAAAGAGATGGCGTATATGATCAAAAACGTCAAAAGAGATGGCGTGACATTCCCAAGGCAGGTGGAATGCCTCGCTCCCCGAACGGAGAGCACTATTATGGAACATTCTCGCTATCGGTTGATCGGAAAGATTGAATATCAAGATCCTTTCCTCGTTATGGATTGACTTCTCCGAAATCAGGTCCCATATTCATAGGATCGTGTTTCGAGGAAGGACTCTATATAAGAGTTACGAGGGACCTTTTCGATGCTTGTTTTCTTGACCATTTTTTCTGCCGTTTTGCTGATACTTTCGTTGTTGGTTTTATGATACATTTTCGTGAATATTTTTAATGACTTTCAGTGCTTGCGTTCTTCAACTTGCACATTAATATTGAATTATGGGAGAAAGAGAAGAGACTATATTGATCATTTGATGGTGCAATGCAGGTCCCTGCATAAGTGAAGCTTGGTATCAATTACCTCTTTCTTTCAACAAATTCTCCATCAGTGAGTGACTTTGTCCCTTCACTCCGTGTCTTCACACTTAATAAAATGACTCTCTTATCGCGTGTTTCGATCAACGATACCATAATAAAAGAGAACCCAGATAAAAGAGAGTAGTCTTGAATGTTATTGCTTGTCACATAGCAGCGAAAAATGATCATAGTATTGCTTGTTGACTTGTCGTACATGTATATCTGTTACTTCTCTATATAGAACTGCTTCATTATAATTGTTGCAACAAGTTGTATAGATTTCATAATGCGATAACTTGTGGCGGGTAGACTATACTATCATAAATTCTTGCGTATCGATGCTTAGATAATGTTGTTTTGCATGCTTGTTTATTAATTTAGTTTTTAGACTTGCATGGTCATGGACAACTTGTGCACAAGGCTTGGTTCCTCGAACGGTTGCTGGGGCACCGGGCTGATTCATCCTAGGGGGAGCTGTGCTGACATACTAGCACGGGGTGAGTACGAGACTCCAGTGGGCTAGCTACCCAGACTGGAAGGATCGCCGTCTCACTAGAAGTCCAAGATGACTTGTGGTGCCAGTGGCCCTAACCTATATGTGATGTTCAGCTAACAACGTCTTCTCTACAGAGAAGAACATGGTAAGTTTCGTTGCAGGGAAGGAAATCGTCTATGGGCCGGTAAGAGTTATCGTTCGGTGACATATATTATTCTGTTGTTAATTTCCTATCACATTGCTTGTAAATTGAACTAAGGCAAGATAACAAGACCACATAATAATATTGTTTACTTTACATGAATACCGTATTGATTTGGGGGTGTTGGGTTAACTCACTCTCACTAGTACATTTCAATGTGTTGACCCACATCTTCACAAGTTTTGCAGATCATGGAGTTACTGTGAGGAGCTGAAGTCCTGACTTGTTTAGCAACCTGAAGAGCGTGAGTACATAACTTTTGAAGCTTCTTGTTGTAGCCAAAGACTCTTGCCGAAAAGGTGAATTTATATTTTATTTCTAGTAAAGTAATATAATGTATGGAACGATATAAATCTTATTTTGTACTTCAAAGTTGTAAGTTTGTACGACATCCTTTGTACTCAGCAATGTATCCAATGTGAATATCAATGAAAGAGTTATTTTCCTCAATATCATGTGTTGTTCAATTTTTCTGCTTAACTCCACTATACCAAAATAGATAATTAGGAACACTAGACGTTTTTTAATCTGGAACGCTTATTTTCCGTGCCTATAATTTGGAATGGGCTAAAACCATCCCAGATAAAAAAAGTGTTCCAAATATTTACTTTTTATTTTTTAAGAAAATTTTACTTATTTTGGAACACACAAAAACCGTTCCAAATGAAAATCTAAACCATCTAACATGAGTATACTCAAGAAAGCCAACACTTTGTCGCACCCATGTCTCAAAAGCATACAAACTAGACCTAACTATCAAGTGTTCCTAATTTCTACCTTCCTTTATGCAGAAGCTGAAAACCCTCCTTCTCAGCTCCCTCTCCGATGGGTTCATAAAAGAAACTTATCAGAGTTCTCAACGTCCTCGTATCGATCGCACCTTGATCTCATCGGAGATCTCACCAATTGTCGTCCATCGCCTTGATCTCATCGTTCTCCGACGGGAGTACGTCGGAGATCAAGAAAGTTGCTTCTTCTTCTCGGTGAGCTCTGTTCCTTATTTCGATTCTTCCGAAAGTTCTATTTTTGATTAATTTCTCTTTATTATGCTCTAAATTAGGTTTTTTTTTTTTCCTTTTTATTTATTTATTTATCTCGATCTTTTTGTTTTTGGGAAGAAAGAAGCAAAATTTCTCCCAATTTCATGTTTCTTTGATGAAATTTAATGTATTTCTCTACTTCTTGATGAAGAATTAGGGAAGGAATTAAACTTGTGGACGTAAAAGATATCACATTGAACTTGTAGGATGGCTTTTGTTCCATGATCATTTCCTAGGTTGGTGAGTGCTAGAACGATATAATTTCAAAACTTATTTTTCTTAATTTTATTTATCAAATTCTACTAATGAAAGAATACATAAGAAAAGGATACGGTGATTAATAGGTTGGGTTGTGTATCAATTTTGCTAGTATGATAAGAAGTTGTTGCAAGAAGGGGTAGAAAATCAAATATTCCAAACTTGGTGCCAGTTGATTTCATGTCTGTTTGGTTAGGTTATCCGAGCACACATGGACCCCCCCCCGGAATACACTATGCATGCCAAAATCAGTGCAAGATGGGTCTGCTTCTGGACAAGTAGTGTCCTAGAATCAAAGAATGAGTTTCTGTTTAGAGTTGCATTTTTGTATCAGACTTCACACCAAATATATTAACAAGACATTACCATGCTGATGAATATATGTAATTGATATAGTTCTTTATTCATCTCCATCATATAAGCATATTTTGTAATGATTTAAGGATAGAGTTAGAAGGAAACAATATTCTCCTAACACTCTAGTACATATAAGAACTTGTATCTTGACGTATATGAGTTATAGCTGTGTAGATCGTCTGATAATTGTATTACCCTAATATGATACTTTGGTACATTAAGCTTGCAACTGGACACTGCATATGAGAAAAATCTTTAATAATTATCAAAATTTAAGTCTATCTTTCATTTCCTTTTGTGGTTCTATTTTATAATAATTCTTTCCAGTACCTTACTGGATAAGAATTTGGTAGTCATATTGCTCGGATACACCTGGATATGTACCGAATACAATCCCAACGCTCGAGAAAAGGCATTGGTACAACTCCACAAGGCTCAATACAACTCCAACACTTGAGATACAAGTTGGGTATTGGCATGTTTTTTAGTGTTAACAATAACACTCATACACATAATTCACATATAGCTATGTTCTGCCAGATTCTGGAGAATTACCATGTTGGTATAGAATCCCTCGTGGTCTTATTTGTGTGTATATTTTGTAATTTCTTGAAACATTTTTCATATTTGAGCTGCTACATATCATATCTATCATTTTCTACTACTTTTTTTTTTGTTCAAAGAAATTGACAATGGTAATAAAATTGTTGTATTTTCTGAGAGAACAAAAGAGTGAATCTTCCAAACAAAACACTGATACTAAGTATAAGGTAGGTTAGTAGAGATTTTTGTACCTAGAAGATATGTTGCGCGAGCATAGCCGAACTTCTCCTTCTCATTTAGGCTTTCTGTTTCTATTTGGTTTCGGAATCAGTAATCAATAAAGATTTGCTATAATATACTTGTTTTGAAGATGGACTATTTGAAGATGCTCAAGAAAAATATAAGGATTCACAACAAAACCCTTCTTTTCCTTATTTTTGACTTTGGCACATTCTTTCTTTAGTCATGTATGGTATTTCTATATTTCAGGGACTTTGTGCAATTTGATTGGTTAATATATATGCAAGAAGGACTTATGGAAGAGGAAAACAAGAGATTGACCTATATGTTGGTAATCTCCTTAATATATAATGGTATTCATGTGTAGTGATGTACAATACAAATTCAGATGGTGATAAATGGTTGCTTTACTCTTTGTAACCTGTTGCACTATTTATGTTGTCATGATAGTCTTGATATGGTGTTTCTGACCAAGTATATGTACAAGCTTTGGTAGTTTTTCACCATATGAAAATTCTCCATTTTTTGGAGAAATGAATTGTTTTCATATTGCTCAATATTGCTAAAGATAACATCAAGCTCTATAAGATTCTTTCAAAGGTGAATTATTGGAGTCCTTTTATTCATTATAGTTTCAATACTCAGGATCTACTATTGTAGAGTTGATTTCGCTTGACATGGGTGCACTCATTGTTGGTGCAAAATATTGGAGGAAATTCAAAGATAGATTGAAAGTCTTTCTAAGAGAAGTTCCTGACACGGATGGACTGGAATAACGTAGGCAATTTTTTTCTTGGCAGATTATCTGCAGAATTGTTTTAGTTGTGAATTTTCTTTATCAATTTTCTAGTACTTCACTTGCATTGTAACTTCTTTCCAGTGCAGAAAATGGGTTTGTATCATTAACACACACTAGGCACAATAAATGCCTAATTTTGTATTAATTATGAAACCAAGCTATATAAATTAACTTGGGCATGTATGAATATTTATACTTTTCTTAAGTATTCAAGTATATACTTTTATATATTCATCTTTGTAAATTTTTTATTGGGTTGATAAGAAGGTTCTTTCCTTTTGGAGATTACAGGTTGCAGAACTGGATTTTATTAAGTATTCAAGTTTTGTATGATTCGTCTTTGTACTTGGTTTCGATAATTATTAGTTATATATTTGTTATTCCTTTCTTTTATTGTTTCCCCTTTTTTGTATACTAAATGTTTTTGTGACTTTTCGACTTTGCGGACCTCCGATGGCCATCACAACAATAAGAGAGGTCACAAAGCTTGAAGCAATAGTAAAAGGAAGGGAATAGCTGTGAGGAAGCAAAAGAACGAGGAGAAAATTGTTGCTCAAATTATTTTCACTTCTCTCGGTCAATTTTTTTAGCATGATAGTTAGTTTATTAAAGTTGTATTAAACATTACAATGTTTATGTAAAATATTTGTTCCATCATCTCCATCTGTCCTCCCTCTCTTTGGCTACTCAATTCTAATATTGTCTGTAACTGAAAACCTAACTGAAGCTCATCCTCTCCTCCCCTTCAAAAATAACTGATACCTACAACTTTGACACTAAGCTGCTACAGGAAATTTGCAGACACATCTGCTTTTGCTGCTGCAGGGTCTGCTGGGTTCACTTGCATACATTGGATATCACAGGGATCTCTGAAGCATCAACCTACATTATGACACACACTGGAACATCACTGCTGCACTGATCTCCAATGACAATATTGATCATCAATGACCTGCCAATTGTGATAATCTCCAGTGCCATCTTTAACTACTTTCTTGTTAGTGCAGCAGTGTTGTTGATCCATAGCCTACGGTTATTGCCATGTTCTGTGTTGCATGGACGCATATTGACTGTGGTACTGATTGGAATTGTAAAACATGTACCATAAACAGTAAAGCTGACTATTATAAGTCTACAATCAAAATGAATGGTCTTTCTATTAATGTATTCACCAGTCAAGATAAAAGAGAAATTCAGCCGTCTCCGAAGAGTTCGGTTTAGCAGAATGTTCAGCTGTAATAGATTTTGTGGTAATCAGAATACCTTCATAAATATTGACAGGTTTACCCGTGACTGGAATAAAACTGCCTTCAAGATATCTTTTATGAAGTTTCCATGGATCCTTCGTGAGAGGAATATTGCCATGCCACGGGGTTTGGTGTCGTAGTATGTTTTTTGAACCGTCTGTTTTGTGTCCGATACGTGAAAGCCACAATGGAAACACAGACACAACTGCGATTTTCGGAGTCCCCTGGAGATGGTTTGATTGGGAGAAAAAGGGTCTGCTGGGACTAGCATGCTGTGACTACTTTATGGGTCTAACAACTAGAATTAAGTTGGGGGCGTACATCTAGAAGAAGAGAAAAGGAATTAAGGTATAATATGATTTTTCAATGTCTATACTATAGGAAATTGGATGTCCTGATAACAAATAACTAAACAAAAAGAAAGATGAGGAAACACTAGACCTAGGCATAAAATGGATCTTGGTAAATTTAGAGCTATATAGGAAGATGAAAGTAGTTTCTTAGTAAATTTAATGGATCCTTAATATTTGTTGTTCTCATATTGTTTATGTATGTGCTCCTAATAATTGTACAGGAAAGAATTGCGGTTTCGAACAGATGTTTTAATCAGTTCATTTCCCGTTGATTTGCCCATGTCTTGGTGACACATTATAGTTCTTTAATGTGAATGTGGACCCAGTATAGGTACTACATTTGTATGATATAGAAAAAAGATGACTCTGCCATGTCTCTCTGTCTACTCAGTCAATTGGGCTTTAGATGATAATCAATACTCATCCTCTTGAGAAGTGTCCTATTAATATAGGGCTATTTGATTTTACCCCTTGCTAGATTAGATATATTGATATTACCACTCTGTTAGATTAAAAGTTGAGAATACCCTCCTGAAAGTGTCGTTAAAAACTCATTAACGACACTTTCAGGAGGATATTCTCAACTTTTAATCTAACATGGAGGAAATATCAATATACCTAATCGAACGCTGGGTGTATTGGGGGGTGGGAGGTGGGGGGGGGGGGGGGGGGGGGGGGTGTTGGTTAAAATCAAATAGCCCATTAATATACTGGTCACTACACTATGGGGTTATTTGAATATATGAAGTCGAAAGCCAAAAAATTAATGTTTATGATATCTGCTCTTTCATATGAATTGTATGATTTGAAAGCCGAAATATTAATTCTCATCTTTTTGTGTACAAATTGATTGATGAATTTGGATTATGGTCGAGTTTGATGCTGGAAAGCGTTGGACGCTAAGTAGTATTAGAAGGAATCGTATTTGATATGTAATAATATCTGATATGTAATAGATTTTGTTCTTGTTCTCAATGTTAGTTTTTATTGAGACTTTGTATGGATTTGAGATATTTTAATATATATTATTGTTGGTACATTAAAGTTTTATTATTTGTGAAATTGATTTTGGTTAATTATATGAAAATAAATATACAAACGAAATCAATTTATATTTCATATACTTTGATGCTATTTAGAAGGCATTTAAAATGTGTCGTTGAAGTGAGTAAGATGACACATATAAGGTGTCGTGACATTAATGATATTTATGATTTGCATGTTTAGATTACACATAAAAAATATTGTCGTAAAATTATTACATGACATTTCTTTTGTGTCGTTACAAGTCCAAAAAAATTATGATGACACTTATCAACTATCATTGAAGCATGTTAAGATAACACTATTATCATGCCATGAAATAAGCATTACACGACATTCAGAAAGTGTCGTCATAAATTTATTACATGGCACTTTTAATGTGTCGTTGAAAGTAAAAAAAAGCTTTCTACGACATCCCTCTAAACGACACTTAAACAGTGCCATGGAAAGTCATCAATGACACTTTTTACGTGTCGTTAAAACATTTTTTTGTTGTAGTGTTCTAGGAGATAAGAGGAATCCTTGTTGGCACGGGTGTTCCCCCCTCAGCACGCGGTTGATGCGGATGGCGGCGGCGTCGGCATGCTAGGATTCTCTCTCTCTTTTTTTTTTTTTTTTTTTTAAGCCAAGTGGGATGGCATGATGGACATACAATGTAAAACACCAACTCACTTGGCGTCTAGGGAAGAAGCCAAATGAGTGGACGATTTACTTTGTATGTCTATAATGCCAGGTGTTACATTCTCTTGATAGCAATTAATCCAAATTTCTTCTTTTACGTACAATTAGATATAAATTTATCCCTTAGAAAAAAAAAGAAAAAAAAATCTGTAGTCTTATTCATGATGGCTGGAAAGACAACAATAACACTGATCAAAGCTAGGAAAGCATAATTAAAACTATATATGGCATACTTTACACATACAATAATAGTTTAGGCAGTATATTTCCGTGAGACCCTCTTGAGTACACTGAGAACCGATACAAGGAAAATTATCATCACAGTACTGATTGGTAGTTTCATGATGGCATTGAACCATGTCATCCTGCCCTTCTACTTCTACTTCTACTTCTACATGCAAGAAGAGAGAGAGAGAGAGAGAGAGAGAGAGAGAGAGAATGATTTATTGTAGTTATAACAACATAAAATATATAAATAGAAAATGTTCAAAAATCAGTCGAAGTGGTTTCATAATATAACATTAACCTATGTTATTTTAATTGCAAATTTTGTTGAGTAATACTTATAATATAAATATATATTATTTTTCAGAGATTTATAAGAGAACAAAGAAACTAAAAAATTGTTACCGGCCTCCGGAAAAGTCGTGCACGAAGCACGGTCCTAAGAGTTGATCCGAGGTCTATGTGCAGACGTTTCTCGGAAGCTCCTAGTGGTAAACCTCCCATGACTACCGGGTTCTCTTCGTCGCACACAATTCAAAGAGAGAGACCGAACTTAGTTCTGCCCAGAGTAAGGATTTAGAGAACAGAATGTGGTTTGAGAGATGAATGAGAGAGATGTTTCACGTTGGATGATTTTCTATAAAAAATGAAGAAGGAAGAAACCACAATATATAGGCAGTTCCAAGACACAGCCACTGGACATGACAGTAAATGGCTCATAAACAGGTCATTAAGGAGCAATTACAAAAGGAAAGAAACGTGGAGGAAAACTGTCAAATGAGCTGTTACAGAAGCTGTCATTAGGTTCAATGAACCTGGACATATAGTCTCAACGTTCAAAATTTGAATGAGTTAAAATGGTTGAAAAAATTAAAGAGCAGCAAAAAGATTTTTTGGATCCCAGCCCGAACCCGAATAGTAAATTCGGCATTCGGCGTCCGTAGGTGTGGGCACGTACCAGCACCCGTTAGCCGAGTCGAGCCGAGCGGCGGCAGCGCGCACGTGTGGCCAAAGGGGTTCCCCACACAACATCTTTAAGAAAGCAATGAAGAGAAACTAATATATACATACAAGGAGGGGATGGTCCAACCGATGTTGGACTAAAGAAAAAAAAGAAAGTTGAGCTTTTGCTCAAGTATAGCTAACAAATTTGAGATTAAAAAACTGTTAGAACCATTGGTCAAAAAATCAACTTCACTTTTAGTCCCACATTGGATGGGCCAACCCCTCCTTGTGTGTATATATTATTTCCTCTTCATTGCTTTCTTAAAGATGTTGTGTGGGGAACCCCTTGGGCCACACGCGCGCGCCGCCGCCGCCGCGCGGCCCGACTCGGTTCGGTTCGGTTCGGCGCTCGTAACGGGTGCGGGTACATGCCCACATCTGCGGGCGCCGAATGCCGATTCAATTTTTTCTTCGGGTTCGGGCTGAGTCCCTAAAATTCTTTTTGCTCCTCTTCAATTTTTTTCGTTTAATATTCTGAACGTTGGAAAATAAATTTGTCCGTTACTATTTAATTTTGAACCGTTAATACATTAAGTGTCCAGGTTCATTCTCCATGTGTCTGTGTAATGGCTGAATTAATAGCAAATTAATTCAGACCGTTACATATTGGATGGATTCTTATATATGAATGGTTTTTTTTTTGTAAACGGTATCAGAAATAATTTTCTCCAAAACCTTGCTGCCAACATATTATATATTCTGTCCATTCTTCGTCGTTTCACTCGTCTCCAAGCTCTGGGCAGAGCTAAGTCCTGGTCGTTCTCTCCGAGTCGTGTGCGGCGACGAGACACCGGTAGTGCGGGGGTTTTATCACTAGGAGCTTCGGAAAACGTCTGCACACAGATCCCGAATCAACTCTTAGGACAGTGCTTTGTGCACGACTTTTCCAGAGACAGGTAACATCAATCTAATTTTTCTTTTTCTTTTGATTCACAAAGTTTTCAATAAGAAAACGACAATTGTTCTAACAAAAACGAGAATATCTACTTAAAAAATACAGTATAATCTTAGTTTTGTAATTCAATCGACCCAATATAACATTGGTGGTTCCATAATATAAAATTATTTTTCTGTTTTTTTGAGCACGTACCATAGAATGAGAGGAGCAGGAAGGAGAAGAAGATGAATAGCACTAGTCCCTTGGAGCACCTCATTATTTTATGATGATGTGAAGAAGAAGAATAAGCAAAATCAAAACACACAAAAGACTGATTGAAACAAAAGTGTGAGTGGGTGGGAAGCTCGCTCGCTCGCTCGCTCGCTCGCGGGTCTTAAATACTATGCCACCGGCGATGGACGACTGAGTAGATTCCACCGGCGAAGCACGTAGAAAATATCAAATTAAAATTAATATTAAAATTAAATTAGCATTAAATTTTTTGGATAATTAATATTTTGGGTTAAAACCTGATCGTGTCAACTATCATATCAGAAATCGCATAATGAAAGATGTTATTATCCATTTGGTGCGTAAGTAAGTAAGCCGGCAAAGGAAACCGAAGACAAATGGCAAATTATCACCTCTCTTTTGGGCATATATATAGCCGGCCGGACGCCGGCAAAGGAAACCAAGAGCAATCCAGAACAAAAAGAAAACGAAAAATAAATAAAGCACCTGACTAGCAATTCGGCATGCAAACCCAAACTAGCAATTGGCAAATGTGGAGTGCTAATGTATAGTTTTGATCATAACCTAGTGGTTGGTATATATCCACTACAAAAACGATTTCAAATTTTTTTTTTTTTTTTAAGATATCCGACAAGAAAATTTGTATACACTGCGTTGCATGTCTTTTGAATTCACTCTCCAACTTCTACCATATATATATAAAAAAAATAATACCTTTCCGTAATTCGATACTAATTTTTTGCTATCTAGTCAATATCTTATATCTCTTCTCGATAACCATACGAGTCATTCGAGTTCAGCAAAACGATTTCCCTCTTCAGTTGCTTTTTTGTTCTTATCAGTTGAACAAAGTGATGCTAGGTTTTCTATTAGAAATTTAGGATTTTATAAATTTTTTACTCAGATTTAAAGTACTTCTAAGATTTTAGAGAGTTAGAATTTGCGAAGTTGCTATGTATTCGGCCACCATTTCTTGAATTTTTTATTGCTGATTTATAATGTGGGAATTTATAATTTTATTGCTTTCTCAGTCCCAATTAGTAATAAGCTACTTCTATGATTTGTGACACATAATCATATATTTGAGTGTGGAAATACAAGATCTAAGTATTGCATAATGTCGGACTCTGAACGTTATGTCGAAAATTCAAAAAAAAAAAAAAAATTGCGTAATGTTAGAAATAAAAACAAAAACAAATTCTCAAAATAGTATTCCGCGACGGACCGGTACCTATAACACCGAACGCGGTGACCGACTCTTAAGATAAATATCACAAGATACAAAACAAAATTATAAAAATAATAAGTGAGAAATTTTAACCGGTAAAAACTACCGGAAGAGCGACATAACTAGTACTTATATTAAAATATTAATTTACAAGATCACTACAACTTCATAACCCACAATACAAGAGAAAGTACTGGAGTATAGAAGTTTTGAAAATTAAAAAAAAAGCATAAAAACGTCCCTTTTAAGGACGTGTTTAAGCAAAAGTCCAAAAACGTTCTTAAATAGGACTTTTGAGAGCAAACCACTCAGAAGAGGTATATGTTCGGCACCAGACTTCTCGCGAAAGCTTTCGACTCCTTCGTCGTCGAGGTCGCCAACGCCATGTCCCGCGCCGCCCACCTCCACTGCTCCCTCTTCGATCCCGACATCTACCTCTCCCTCTCCCTCTCCCCGCTCCCCTTGGTCTCCTCCTCCTCTGACCCTTCCTTCCTCCTCCCTCTCGCCCGCGCCGAGCACCTCGACACCCTCAACCGCGTCGCCTACCTCGCCTCCCGTCTCGGCCGCCGCCACTGCCCCCACCGCCCCTCTCCCTCCGGCTTCGAGCACGTCTACTCCTACCGATCCTCCTCCTCTCCACCCCTCCCCCTTCCCCTTCCCCTTCCCCTTCCCCTTTATCCTCCTTCTTCCTCCTCTCTGCCAGGGACATCCTTCTTCCTCCTCTCTGTCAGGGACATGGTTTATTCCAAAACGTCATTTTTAAGGACGTTTTTGGACTTTTGCTTAAAAGCGTCTTTCAAAAGGACGTTTCTATATTTTTTTTCGAAAATTTTGAAACTTCTATAATCTGGACGTAATTTTACAAAATTTTAATGCTTTATAAGCAATTTTTTGTAAATATTTCCGTTCTTCATAGTTTTTTTTCCATCAATTTTATATTTTATTCCTTCTTAAATTTATAATTTTCAATTTCTATACACATATCTACATCAAAAATTTTTTTTTCTTCATAATTTAAAATTTTTGATCATTGGATACCGAGAAAGAAGCCATGATAGAGATTTTTTTTTTTTATATAACGAACTTTATTTAACAAAATTTTAGATTTTTTTATATTTGAAATTGACTTTCCTTTTAAAATTCTACGTCACTCCTGGGATATATTTCTTATTCACCCACACTAATAACGAAAAGAGAACTTTGCTTTCTCGTCAAACCTTCTGTTTAATAGGATCCTAGTTTTTGTTTCGACCATGGGGATGCATTATTCAACAGAATATATATATATATATATATATATATATATATATATATATATATAATTCTTCATATGTTGAAATGATTGAATGATCTATACATTGGCAGTGATAATGAGCAGAAATTATTAATAAAGCTCATGCATTATATTAGTTTAAAAGAATAGGAGCTGAATTCCTTATGCACAGTTGCTAAAAATGAATGTTCCTAACGATTTCCTATACATAAAAAGGGATGTAGGCATATGAATTTCGAGTGGTTATACGTGCATCAGTATTATTGCTCATCTATACTAGATGGATGCTCAAACAACCTATTGATTTTCAATATGAAAACTTAACACAGGAAACTAATGAGTACAGGAGCTCACTGATTACTGAGCTAGGGGGGACGCACATATTGCACTGAGGGCTGTCTCCCACCGCCCTAAATTAGTTCTAAAATAATTGTCTGTCGCAAATATAGCTGAAAGTAAACTATTCCTACTTAGTAATATACTTGTCTGTCGCAGAAAAGTAGCTACCACCAATTTAGGTGTCACATAATTTTTTAGTAAGTATGCTATCCCAACTTAGTAATATACTTTAAATAGTAATATATTTGTCTCTATAAAAATAGTACTATTTAATATAATATTATTATACTGTAAAAAAATAATATTTTTCGGAGCGTTTTCTCCGAACCCCCTTATGATTGTGCTTCCAAAGTGGATTGTAATCTTGGATCTGCCACTGGTACTGAGTAGTGATTGGAACCGCGCGCGAGGTCGTCGGGCACGACACGAAGCTCCATGCGGAAGGCACAACCCGTCGAGCAGATTATTGTTGCCGGCCTTGGAGAAGGATAATACCTCTGCTATTGTAGAGCACAACCAACTGTTAGGGGGGAAATGGCGGGAGCTCCTTTCTTAAGGGGATGGATAGGAAGGGATGAAAGAATGGTGTGTTGCTCTCGGCTGGTCCGGAATGGTTGATCCTAAGCAATAAGAAAGATGGGACAACAGTCTTCTGCTGGGCTTGGTCTGGGAAGGGCTTTAATGTGGAGGAAGGAAAATAAATGAGGTAGGGAAATAAATCATGGGCTGGGTTGAGGGTTTAAGAAAATTTGGCATTGATATGACCTAGTCCAAGCTAGAAATTCCTTAACACCTAAAAATCAAAGATGCAAATTCCTATTATTAATTACTGTTACTCACATTTTAGTTGCCATAGTTGTTATTAGTAAGCACTTCAGAAAATTTTTAAATAAATATTTATATAATAAAAATTACATTTCTGAGGTACGGGTTTACAATACCATCGTCATGCCAGAATCAATAGACGATGTCTCGCTTTCCTCAAGCTATGGAAGATTGATCCACTAAAGATGAACCATCTCGGATATCCATAGGTGATCGCTATGAGACAGAAGATGACTCAGATGGTATATAGGTGATCAATACGATAATTATAACCATAGCATCTAAGAAGGGATCTACCTTTGAAAAAATAGGCGGCACGACAGAGGTAGTAGCTCCCTTCACCGAAAAAGGAGTGGTTGTGCTAGCTCCTGAAGGGTAAAACCCTATATTAAGTTTCCATACTTACAAACAAATGCCTTGCCTTTGGAAGACCTTTGGTCAAGTTATGCACTCAGCAGTCCAGGATAATGCATTACTAGCCATCCCATCAGATAGATAGATGCAAGATTGGACAATAACTTAACAAATACAATCAGGACAGGGACAAGCAATCAACCACGGGAATTTATCTATTCAGTGCAAGCATTTCAGTTATGGAGATTCTAGCATGTCAGGAGTGAGCTACGCCGAGCCACTATCAGGTTTATCAGTACATGTCAGGTATCTGGAGTCAGGGATTAAGTTCATTTAGTACAAGTCAGGTATTTGGAGTTCTCAGTTTAATAGTGCCATTACATTCCATGTTCCGGGTATTCCATGTTCTGGTAAGTGTTGCATCCAGGTTATAAGCAATTTAGGAATAACATGCATTATGAGAATTTAACTAATTGGGCCAAGAATAAGGAGTAAATAATCCATAAGAGAACACATAACAAAGAAAAACGTTGCTACTATAAGTTCTAGAAGTGCAGGAGATGAGCTGGCTACAGACAAGAAACTGGTCTCTCTCTCTCTCTCTCTCTCTCTCAGACGCACTTAACTATTTCTTTCTTTGAGGAACTTACATGAAAATGATTTTTCGTTTTAGGTATTATAATTTTCAAACAGTAATGTTAAAATTCATCCAAGTTACATATTGTATGATAAGTTACATATATTAGGTAGTTGGATTTGTCAATGTACAAACTTCTCAATTTGTCTCGTTAGGTACCTGCAAAAGAGTAAAAGTGGGACAAATTGTAAATGCAGAATAGCCCAAAGGAAAAGCATTCAAGGAGGAAAGGTAACTAAATATACTTGTCTTCGTGCTACCTAGCTAGCTAGGTCAAGCAAGATACACATGTATGTTAAAGCTGCAGTGGGAAAATGAAGGGCTACAAGGAAACAAATCTTGAAGAGATGCTCGGAGTTGAACCAAATCAATCATAGCACTAGAGCCCATTGCTTTCCACAGCCTTGTTGAAATGTCTCTTGATTCCCTTACTTGATTGGGCATGCTCCTGACACATCATCTTTATTTACTGGTTGGCTCTCAAGGTGTCTAAATGGACGGACGGTCCGGAACCCGGCCCGGGTCTGACCCAGTCAAATCCGATCCGGCTCGGCCTGGACCCGGTCAACGGACCGGGCCGCCCAGGCCCACTAGCCCCACGGGTCCGGCTGGGTCGGTGGAGCCGACCCGTTAGTCCGGTCCGGTCCGATTTCTGTGTCGTTCGGGCCGGTTCAGATTCAGTCGATCTGGTTGGCCCGGCCCGGATTCAGGCCCAGTCGGCCCGGTTCGACCGGTTTTTTAATATATATCCGTTGGGGGCCCATTTTAGTAGCAGTTTTTTGACCGTTTTAGGGGTATTTTGGTCATTTTTTGTAAAATGACCAAAATATCCATTATAACAACTCTTTTTTTAGGATATTTGGTGTCATTTGGACAAAAAAAATTCCTATAAATAGTCCATAATTCATGTAAAATAAACATAACAAAATTTCTTTTCTTCTACAAATTTGTTTCCCTCTTACAAAGTTTAGAAGCAAGCAAGGCAATTACAAAGTTTAGAAGCAAATCAATTATTGGAGTCCAACTTCTTCCCTCTCAGCACATTTTCTTCCGATTACTTTTGGAGGCTTCTAGCAGACGTTACAAGTAACTTTAATATTATAGAATAGCTTCTTCTTTTTTCTTTTTTCTGATTTTAGATTTTTCTTTTCTCTCTCTCTCTCTCTTTTGGTAAAGAATTAATTAATTTTGCTCTAAATTTTTAATTTTTTTTTAAATATGGATGGATAAGGTTCAAACCAACCTTTTGAAAACTATGATTATTATAATAATATGTTTGAAAATAATCATATTCCTGAATCTGCGCCACCGACACAAATGTCACCTCCTGAAATTAGGAGTATGACCACGGCTACAAATGTTGGCAATAGGAAAAAAAAACTATTTTATGAAATTATTTTACAAAAATATTTGTCATTGATAGTGAGGGCAATCCGGTTTTAGATCCAAAATATCAAAAACCAATATCTAAGTCTGCGAAATGTGAGAGATGTAAGCGGATTTACAAGTGAAAAAAATGATGGCACAGACACTTTAAAATGACACTACGAAAGTTGCTATGGTAAAGACACACTGCAGGCTACACAAACACGGCTAAGTACTGGTGGTCAAGGATCTTCTTTAGGTACATTTACTTATTTTGATGCTCGTAACATGACTGAGTTAACAAGATTTATGATTTGTGAGGAACAACCCTTTACATTTGGTGAGAGTAATTACTATTATAAATATGCAAGTAATACTCTTAATCCTTGTTTTAGTAAAGTTTCTAGATCTTCTGCTAGAGCAGAGTCTCTAAATTTTTTTTTCAAAAAGATAAGGCTGCTTTGAAAGAAAGTTTTATGCATGTTAGTAAATTAGCTTTAACTTTTGATATATGGACTACTAAGCAAAAGTATGCTTATATTTGTCACCGCACATTATATAGATGCAAGATGGATGTTGCAAAAACGCATAATTTGTCTAAGGCCTTTAGAATTTTCACATACCGACGCTATTATCGGTGGCGCTATAATGCAATTTTTGCGTGAATATGATATTCACAATAAAATATTTTTGATTTCTTTTGATAATGCTAGTAATAATACTTCTTCTATTAATATTTTGAAAACATAATTTATGCCTATGTTAGAAGGTAGACTTTTTCATGTTAGATGTGTTTGTCATATTATTAATTTGATTGTACAAGAATGTCTTGAATTCTTTCAACTAAATTTAGAAAATCTTAGATCATATTTACATAGTTTGAACTCTTCTGCAAGTAGACAACAAGCTTTTAAAATTTTATGTATACAATATGGTGTTACTTTCGATTTGTTAAGGATGCACCACATAGATAAAATTTTACTTATTTAATATTACAATCTTGCATTAGGTTTAAATATGTGGTTACTCATAATGTAATGTTAATTCTAGTTTTGATTATCAAGTAACTGAGAATGATTGCTTAATTGCTACTTCTATTTTTGAATTTTTAGAACTATTTTACAATGCTACATGTACTTTATCTGGAGTTTATTATCCGACTTCACCTTTAGCTTTAACAGAAATTCTTAACATGTCTAAGTTATTTTGTAAATATAGAAATGTTCCTGGTTTTGATTATGTTGTTGCCAAAATGGAAGCCAAATTTAAAAAATATTGGGGGTTATATACCTTTTTTATATTTTTTGGTTTCAATTTTTGATCCTAAGATTAAATTAGATGGTGTATATATTTTATTAGACGATTTTGAAGATAATATGAGAGTTGATGTAGGTAGTTTGAAAGTATAAGTTAAGGATATTTTATATAGTTTAATTGCTTCATATGAAGAAAGAGTTGTATCCACCCGACCAGGTACAACCGTTTAAGGTAGTAGCTCTAATTTTTTGTCTAAATTATCATATGCTAAATGTGTATTGCAAAGGAAGAAACAAAAATAATCTTCCCAACCTATGCAAGAATTGCCCTTATATCTAAATTCTTATAAAGCAAATGAAGATGACTCTTCATCTCATTATTCAATTTTAGAATGGTGGAAGAGACAAAAAATATATCATGTACTTTCTTCTATAGCATGTGATATTCTAATGGTCCCGGTGTCCACGGTAGCATCAAAATCTTGTTTTAGTGCAGGTTCAAGGATGTTAAGCAAGAAGATGAGTCGGTTGCTGCCAGATATTTTGGAAGCATGTGTCTACTTTCAATATTGGACCAGTGCTGAAAAAAGAACCCAAGACTCAAGAGATAAAATTGCCGATATCGCAGGACTGGACTTTGAATCTCTTACTATAGATGACGCTACTGAAGGAGGAGCAGAGCAATAAACTTCAACGAAAGACGGACGACAAAATTATTTTTAAAGACTTGTACATTTTTTTACAAGCTTTGTGCAAATAAAATATCATTTACAAGTTTCTATTTTTTTGGTTACTTAATATTATAATACATTTATAATTTAATTGCTATTGATAAAAGAAATTTAGTTTTTTCTTACTTAATGTTGTTAGTTTTTTACATTTAACTTCTTTATGTCTATCTAAATCAGTTCTTTATATACTTATAGATTTAAAAATATTCAACTTATAAATATTTATATTTTAATTTATACTTAAAGTTATATAAATATTGATATAAAGAAATTAAATAAATTTTCTACCAAATAAATTTGTAAATTTCAAATAATACTTAACATATAAATTATAAATTATAAATTATTCTTAACATAACTTATAAATTTCAAATAAATTTATAATTAAAGTATATATACTCAAAGTTATATAAAAAACTTTCTAATAAATAACTTATAAATTTCAAATAAATTTATACTTAAAGTTATATAAAAAACTTTCTAACAAATAACTTATAAATTTTAAATTATACAAAAATAACTTATTAACAAAAAAACTATAAATTTTAACTTGAATTTATTAAAATATAACTTATAAGTTATATCATATAGATTATATATAAAAATATATAATAAACTAAAAAAATAAAAAAAATTGGGCCGGCCCGGCCCGACCGTGAATCGGCCCGGACCCAGACCGGTTCGACCCGGTCATCCCCTGACTGGGTCATAGGCCCGGGCTGGACCAGAGTTGTTTATGACCGAGCCGGGATGGCCCGGCCCGCCTCTCCACTCAGGTAGGGCCCGGCCCAGACCGAACCAGGCCAAACCCTATTGACTCGGGCTGCGGGCTAGCCCAGACCGGTCTGGACCCAGACCGGCGCATCTGCGGAGTATTCTTCCTTCAGCACAACGCGTTGTTTGGCGCATATGGCACATTGGAAGATTATTTTGCTAGGCGCATCCGACCTAGGCGGAGATTCATCCATTGACTGTTAGATTCGTCCCACAATTTTAGTGCATAGGAACTCGTGAGCTATTAATGGCATCCCTGCTACAAATAAAGGGCTTAGGAGAATGAGAGTAGTGCATTTATCTCTCTTTGCCATGTCTCTGTTGAAGTCGTGCACAGAGAAGTCCGTCGAGCGGTTCATCGACCCTCTCCCTCTGATATGGTCGATAATCTATCGGCCGTCGGAGAAGGTATGGAGCACTTGCACTCTCTTTTTACTTCTGGGTCACTCAGACATCTCTTGGCGACACCCAGTCGCACCACTCCTGTTACTGTATGGCCCGATGTGCATGATCGTAGCCGAAGGCTTCGTCTTGAAGATGAGCTGACAGCAATGATTCTTCCTTGGCAGCATGGGTGAAGTTGTCTTCGGACATGCATCTGAGATATGCTCCAAAATTTGATGCGCGATCCCGCAGTAGGGCATATTGGCCTCTGCATTGCGGCAACCACCTTGGCATTATGGCGGTAGTGTAAAACCCCTCAATTTTTAAAATTTAATTTTTACTATTTTTTTATATTTGGCTATATTTAGAAAATAAAATTTCTTCGATTTATTAAATTTATATAAATATTGGTTATAATTGATAATTAAAGATTAAGTCATAAAAATAGTTTCAAGGGTAAAATTATTTTAAGTATTATAAAAAATTTCTACAAATTATTTCGTGTAAAAACCTATTTTTGGTTTACCATATGCATATATATAATAACCTAAAACTAAAGGAAAAAAAAACAAAGACAACATCAACCACAACACCCGCAACAACAACCACTCGTGGCCCATAACCCTTCCCTAGACCCCTCTCTTTCTTTCTCTCTCTCTCTCTCTCTCTCTCTCTCTCTCTCTCTATATATATATATATATATATATATATATATATATATATATATTAAACCTAAACAAACCCTAACTCTAAACACACACCACCGCTACTATCACCATCAACACCACCGCCACCATCACCTTCACCCTGACCTCCCCGCCGGCCTGCACCGCCACCATAAGCCGCCCGCGGCCACCTGTGTTGCCATCCGCGTGCTGCAACAACCGCCATCTGCGCCTACACATGCGGGCTCGACCACCCTCTTTCAAGTATGGTTTCTCCCTCCACGTCACTTCATTTTACGAACGGTTTCTTCCTACGTGTTCACAACATAACCAATTGTAAATCACTTCAAGTATTTTGTTTTTAAATAAATTATAGAGAGAGAAAATTGAATCGAAAGTTGGCCGAAAAACTGGTTAAGAACAGTCCCAAAAATAGTCCTGAACTCCCCTGTTCGTGATTTATTTTATCCCAACCTATCTAATATTTTAAAAATCTTCTTGAACATAATTTTAGACAACATAACCAAGTTTCAATCCCTTCTTTTAGTTTATTTTTAATAGCTTTTAATATCTGTAAAATAGAGTTCCAAAACCAAGAAAAAAACTTAATTTCTAAAAACCAAAATTCTCTGATACGGAGTACGTCCTGCCAAATGAAGCGACTTCGTCGCATGCGAATTACACCGAAAGGTGCATATCGTCAATGCATACATGCATGCACACCGAAATCAACGCGTATCCGTCAAAAAATACCATATCGGCCTATTCTGACACATTTTCATAACTTTGTGTGTGTTTATTGTTTTAATATAATACTTGTGCCATTGGATTCATAGCATTATGTTGGTCCTGTGAACCAAGTTTGGTTCGATTCTGAGGACGTTGACGAAATACCGTTTTGCGGGCCCTATGGTTCCACTTGGCGGGCGTTGTCCTGATAGGCTCTCCGGAATCAATCTGGATATTTCGTTGAGGTTGTGTCATCGTTCTGGACTCGTAGATACTAAGTTTGCTAAATTTGGAAAACTTTATCTTCGACACGCTTTTCGGTGCGAAGTGGGCCACTTGTGGACCCCGCTTTGATCCAAAACTATCGTTTTTATCCTTGTGTCCAAATTGGACTTATGGGTAGTCAATCCTAACTATTTCTTATGTTTTAAAAATATTGGTGATGTCTGTTGCTGCATTCAGAGACGTTCGTCGGATTCCATCTTTTTAGAAGCAATTGACGTAGTGAGTTCGCCACTTGGACGTCGCCATATCCAGAATTCAGGCAAGTGTATCTTGCCATGATGTATCACAGTTTCTTGTCTTCATTATCTTATTTAGTTATTATAGTTATTTGATATGGTTGATGTGTGTGTTTACCCTAGGGCCGTGAGACGTTGCTTAGTGTCCGAACCAGATTCGGGTGTCGACGTCGTACGCGGAGTCGAGTAACATCACTTAGAGAGTTGATACTATGATCCTATTTTATGTGCTTGTATCCTTGCACGTCAGACCGTAGGACACTTGACACTAATTCATGTGACGAAATCCTTCTTGAGGTATTCATGGTAATTCTGTATAGGATTATATGACTCGTGATATGAGACTTACATATTATATACATATATCATTATGACTCGTTGTACTAGCTAGATGTCCTGATCTTGCGTGTTATGGACATGAGACATCTTGACATGAGACGTGAGGTTACATTGGGTGGAAAGAGTCTTCATCGTGCTCTGGGCATATTTTACTTATTACTATTGTGTATTAGGCTTTAGGTTTCCTCTGCGGAATCTAAGGTATTATATATATATATATATATATATATATATATATATATATATATATATATATATATATATATACAGGTTCCTCCTGGTTCCCCCACACGGAGCCTTGAGTGTACTATTAGATTACAGAAGTGTCCCTTGAGATCTTACGTGAGTACCAGCTCGGGGTACGAGTCTATACTCTCATTTGCATGTCACATAGTTGGTTACATTAGTTTATCCTGGATTATGGTTTTATTACACTGTTTACTTCTGGCTTATTATTTTCTTGTACCATGTTACGTCCCTCCGAGGACCTGGTCCCCTGCCATTTTTTGCAGCGTAGACGGTTCACGAGCCTTTGGAGTTGCTGATGTGTGTTGCTTGTCATGCGGGCATTGGTGCCAGGTACTTATATCATTTCTACCGGAGTTATGGTTATTTATTTATATTGTTTATTCATCTGCTGATGTAGCCAAGTTTTTATAGACTCAAATTTTTTTCTCGAGTCTATTCGAGCTTTTGTGTTACTGGGTGGCCGACTTTCGCACATGTAGTTTATTCATGATATTTTGTTCTTTATGTGGATTGTGACCTAGATATTTTCAGTATTCTTTGATAGTTACCATTATTATACAACTTATACGTATTCGAGTCGGACCAGAGTCTAGTAGAATGCGTAGCTAGCATGTACGTATTCTTAGTCCTACATATTTTAGGACTGGGGCGTTACAGGTAGTGTGCCTTAACATTGATGCACGTGACACTGATGACGCTTGGGTGTAGCTTCTCTGGATGATCTGCTACTTGGCGCATGACACTAATGTGCGCTTTTGTACGGTCTTGCAATCATTCTAACTTTGGTGTTTTCGTCTATGCAGGAACCGTCTTGGACTTCTCTGAATGTGATGCGCATGGAAGGATATCATAGTCACCGTTGTTCATGGCTTGGCTCTGAGTTGGGTTTGCAAAGGCTCGACTCTGAGTTGCAAACTCCTTTGCGTTCCATCAGTATGGATTCTTTTTTCGCGTTGTGGCCTACACTAAGGAGTCTTGCTGGAGTGATGACCCAAAATGCATTGAGCTGTTGGATTCACACATGTTGGTACCAAAAACAGCATAATGAGGGTCCCCTTCTTTTTAAATGTACTCATGATCTTGAATATTAATGAAAAATCCATAAATGTAATGGACTTCCATATGTACTCATGATCTTGAATGAAAATTTTGCCTCCTTTCCTGTTTAGAACTTTTCTCATTGCTATAGATATCACAGTTTATGAGTACTATACCAGAGGTATTATGGACGTGGTACAACGTCATAACGGCGATAATGCCATGCCCTATTAGAGGTAATATGGACGTGATAGGTTAGATTAGTTCCATTAAGGAAGTTTGGTGGGGACACCATCTGGGATGGTAGAGATACTGTAGTGTATGACCAATAGCTCAGGCAACGAGTCAGACATAGTGTGGATGTAACTTCCTTCTTTTCTTGGAGAACACGAATAGATTATAGTTCAGAGGTGAACTACTTGCTTTGTAGAGATTTGGTGGAGATATCAATCAAAAGGGATGAGTCAGAGGTACTATGGACGTGACTGTCTTCTTTGACGGAAAGAACGGTTTATAGTTCAGAGGTGATGTAGACGTGAACCATTTTGCCTTAGAGGAGTTTTGTGGATCCATTATCTATTCGCACTCGGGACTCCCGGGTACGGATAACAGATTTATCTGTATGCTATAGATTGGTTGTAAGTAGTACACTTTCATGTCCCTTTCCTAGATTATTTTTTTGTTCCAAGCTTTAGGCATAGTATTACTTTAGGAACTTATCGTTGATTGGCATCATGAGAAAGTCACCGTTAGGCTTAGCTAGCCTGTATGCGCCACTGGAGTAGACCGTTTCTACCACAAAGGGACCTTCCCACTTGGGTTAGAATTTTCTCGCTTTTTGTGGGTCATGATTATTGGTCTTCTCACTACTAGAACAAGATCGCCGACTTGGAAAGTTCTTTCCTTCACATTTTTATTGAAGGCGCCAAAAAGCCGAACTTGATATGGCTCAATATGTTATTGAGCTAGGAGGCATTTTTCGTCGAGTGCCTTTAAATCCTGTAGGCATCGTCGGTGGTTGTCTTTATCGGTCAGCTGATTGGAAAGTACCACCCAAAGAAAAGAAATTTGGGTCTCCAAAGGAAGTACAACTTCGCTTCTATAGACCAAGGAGAATGGCGTACTGCCAGTCGGAGTTTGGACCGTCGTGCGATAGGCCCAAAGATATTCACCCAACTTCTCATTTTAGTCACGTTTGTTAGTTGAAACGAACTTTTTGAGTAGCTTAATGATCATCTTGTTGAATGCTTCAGCTAATCCATTCGTTGTTGTATTATAGGTGGTTGAAGCTATGTTTTGGATTCGGTTTTTATCACAAAATTGAAAAAAATCGTGGCTTAGGAACTGTGGACCATTGTCATGAATGATCCTGTGGGGTAAGATGAAGCAGTAGATGACGTGATGTTTAAGAAAACTTATCACGTTGGATGTCCTTACTTCTGCGAGTGGAACAGCTTCTTCCCATAAAGTAGTCTGTAATGGCTAGGATGAACCGATGCTCCTTAGACGAAGGCAGACTTATCGGTCCTATGATATCCATTCCCCAGGGTTTGAATGGCCAAGACGCAACAGTCGTGTGGAGGAACTCCGGGTGTTGGTGGATGAAGTCTGCATGGATTTGACACATTCGACACTTCCTTGCGTATTCGACAGTGACTGCCACTATTGTTGGTCAGTAATAGCCCATACGTCGGAGACAGTCTTGAAACTTAGGGCCAGGTTGGTGAGCACCACAAATACCATCATGAGCTTCACGGAGTGCTTATTTTGATTCTGTATCTGATAGGCACCATAACATAAGCCTGTCATAGGAACGACGGTACATTATTTTAGTGGTTGTATCATAATAGAATTGGAGGGGGCATATTATGATGGTAGTGGCCTCCTTTAGATCGTCCAGAAGGATCCCATAGACTGTGAAGTCTATAAATGGGAGTCTCCAATCTTTGACATTGGTATCGGCGTCTATAGAGTGGCTTAGTTTATAGCACATGTTGTTCTTTGGGCAGACTAGTTCTCGACCCGCTACTGTGTCTAATAGATGGGTCTTGATTGGAGTCGCTAAAGAGGTAGCAAGGCCGGCGAGTGCGTCAACTTCGATATTTTGTAGCCGCGACACATGTTCTATGAAGAACTCCGTGAAAGTGGAAATCATGTCGACGGCAGCCTGATGGTAAGGGAGTAAATCCTCGTGCCGGACTTCATACTCACCGTGGACTTGACTGACTTTTAATTTGGAGTCCCCATAGGCTTCCAAGCAGTCAACCTCTAGATGTTTGGCTAACTGAAGTCCAATAATGAGAGCTTTGTACTCTGCCACATTATTGGAACATGGCTTTGTCAGCAAAAATACGTGACAGATGACCAAGTCGTCAAGAGAAATTAGTACTATACCCACTCCGACCACGATATTGCCTTTCGATCCCGTTCTGGAAGCACCATCAAAGAACATTCCCCAGACTACTTCTCCCTTTATGACAGTATTTTAGTCTATCACCTCGTCGGGGATTCTATCATAAAGCTTCGAAGGTTTCGATATCGGATAAGCTGCTAGAAAGTCGGGCTAATGCTTGGCCCTTGACAGCCTTCTGCGGGACGAACACCATATTGTAGGGTGATAGCAGGATTGCCCATGTGGCCAGGCAAGAGTTAAGTGCTCTAGGTTTGGTCATCAGGACTCTGAGGGGTTCACTCGAGAAATCACATGTATGGTTTGCCCTGTCAAGTAATGGCGTATCTTTTGGACGACAAACACTAGAGCAAGACACTCTTTCTCGATTGAATTATATCTGTGTTTCGCACCGATCATAGTTTTTCTGAGGTAGTAGATAGCTTGCTCGTAGCCTTATTTTGAGCGAGAAGAGCACCAAGAGAATGATCCATTGCTCGAACATAGAGTAAGAAGGGATTTCCTACGATTGGAGCCACAAACACCGGGGCGTTCATGAGATACTTCTTAATATCATCAAATGCTTGCTGACATTCCTCTGTCCAGGCAAAAGAGATCCCTTTCTTCATGAGCTGAGTAAAGGGTCAACATCGTCCGGAGAGATTGGCGATGAACCTCCTGATGAATGCCACCCTTCCTTGCAAACCACAGAGTTCTGGCAGGTTCTTCGGAGGGTGGATATCCAGAATAGCCTTGGTTTTCTCGTAGCCTTATTTTGAAGGAGAAGAGCACCAAGAGAATGATCCATTGCTCGAACATAAAGTAAGAAGGGTTTTCCTATGATTGGAGCCACAAACACCAAGGGGTTCATGCGATACTTCTTAATATCATCAAATGCTTGCTAACACTCCTTTATCCAAGTGAAAGAGACCCCTTTCTTCATGAACTGATTAAAGGGTTGACATCGTTCGAAGAGATTGGCGATGAACCACTTGATGTATGCCATCCTTCCTTGTAAACCACAGAGTTCTCGCAGGTTCTTCGGAGGGTGCATATCCAGAACAACCTTGGTTTTCTCAAGGTCAATATGAATACCCTTTGAGGTTATGATAAAGCCAAAAATTTGTCGCTAGAGACCTCCAAGAATGACTTGGTAGGGTTCATATTTGTCATGACCCGCACCCGAAAATCGGGCATGAGCCGTGGGTACGTCCAGCCTACACCGCAGAATCGGCGGTAGAACGCTGTAAAGGTCCGTTTTAGGTCAACCAACTATCTATATATCTCACAGAAAAATCTGTCATGACCTCTCCAAAAAGGAGGGCAACCACGCAATATATATATGAATAATCCTCACCAAAAGGAGGGCAGCCACATAATATATATAATCTCTCAATCACAATAACGAGGGAAAGAAATAAAGCACGATATGATATCAAAAAGGAAACCAAACCAAAGAGAGCAAGACAATAACCAAAAATATACAGTCAAAGGCCATAATAACTACAACATCTCACAGCAACAAAAGAATAAGTATAATCATCCAAAAAATAACAACTGGGAACAACCCAGAAAACCCACCTAGCTAACTAGGGCGCTAAAGGCGTCTCCTCGGCGCACTCTTCCTCAGTCTCGGGGTCACAACCCTCGTCAACACCCGGCCCGTAGAACGTCGGGCAATAGTCCTCAGGATCCTCTGGAAAAAATATGCCCAGTCAGGACTAGAGCGAAGTACATAACTCTGAAAGCAACTCCAAATACATGGTAAGGTGTATATGATGAGCAATAGAAAAGTATACAAGATGCACAGGAAATAAATATATGCTGGAGCACAATAAGTAGCTACAAAGTAAACTGGAGAACAATACAAGTACTGGAAAAGTAACTACAGGTGAGAAACATGAATACTAGCTAAGTGCCTTGAGCACAAGTTCGTTATGTGATCGGCTTAGGTTGCACATAAAAAACACTACGATAACTCCGTTATGCGTGAGTTGCATAACCGACATACACATGAATACTGTTTGGCTTTGATCATATAACCAACTCCTACTCCCCTCCCCCACTAATACCATTGGATGCAACCACAACACGCTACGTACATGATAATAGCTCGCGCATACGAAGGTGAGAGTACAAGAAGCACATGATAGCACATGAAAATCAATACCCGAAGCACATGATGAAATACACGTTATAGAGTACCCGCTGAACACGGTAAGGGGGATAGCATCTCATGACGGGATCCACTAGTACCATCTCGTGTAACAATGTGTTAGAATCAAGTATTACAGTTCTAGAACAGGTGATATAAACACTATCATGAAATAAAAACTATCAGAGGTAGGTACTCGCCTGATGTCCTGAGTGTAGAAGTATAAAAAATATGCTGGGAAAAGCTACACAGCCTCTTGATACAGAGCAGCGTAAGCAGAGGCCTTCAGAGCCATCAGGCGTACGACAGAGTTTTCTCCGCTAAAATACATCGTGAAGAGTAAAGCTCAAAGGACCATCCGCATAAGTGCAGTACGTCCAGGCCGCTCCAGCGTGAAACGGAGTTCTTCATCGCCTCCATGGCGTAAAACTCAACCGCTCTCAAAGCAGCATGATAGCGTACGAGGAACGCTTCATCTTCCCCGAAATAAACCTGTCAAGTTACGCAGTGAATCTGACCTCTGACTCCTGACAAAAGGTGATGCACGGCTACCCAGACGACGGCTGGAAACGATGGCAGACCTCTCGGGACGCGTCCCACAGTATGATGGCGGATCTCACCATTTAATGCAGAGGATTTGGTAAAATATCACCAAACCGTCATTTACCGGAGTCCCCTCAGCATAAACCGCTCTTTTGCGTACAAGGGAATACGCCGCCCTGTTCTACACAGGCAAACATGAGCTGTTTTACGCTCCGCAGCAGACAAACCGCCTGCCACGTCAAAAGCTGTGCTTCGTACGGGATTCGAGGCACGTCTCCACGTCTAATTGCACAGGGCGGTGACAGTTTCTCTCAAGACACGTCTCTGCGACGGGTGCACAGAAGGCCTGCAGACCTTCGAAACACGCCTCCGTATTTAATGCATAAGGTGATGGCAAATCTCTGCAAGAGATTTGGTTATATCTTCAAAAGCCGTAATTCCGGCTAAGGCGTCCACATCAGCACGGTGTGCAGCGGCTTCTACGCCCATTCAGGATCTGTGCTCAAGCGGTTTCTATGCCTATTCTGGCACGATATGCAGCGGCCTCTACGTCCATTCAGGATCTGTGCTCATGCGGCTTCCACGCCCACTCAGTCTCTACGACTACTCGGCTTCCACGCCCACTTAGTCTCTACGACTACTCGGCTTCCATGCCTACTCGGCTTCCATGCCTACTCGGCTTTTATGCCTATTCGGCTTTTATGCCTGCTCGGCTTTCATGCCTGTTCGGCTTCTATGCCTACTTGGCTTCTATGCCATGGTGACGGACATTTGGATTCTACGCCAACCTCTTCTACACAATGGATACCTACCCGCGTGACTTTTACGCCGTGATCTTAGTAGCAACCGTACGTGTTGTGTCCCCTTAGTTGGACCCACGTCACCCGCTCAGTCAAAAGATCATCTATACGTAGGCATTGGTTACTTTAACCGTTGTGTAAAAGGGTGCTGTACTTTTCACTCCTCGGTTGCTACACCAACGGAGTGGTCACCGTCACCAAAGACTCTATAAATAGAGGCCCCTGTCAATGGGGAACAAGGGGGAAGAAAATTGGTCAAGAAACCGATATCAGATCCCAGGTCGGAAAATTCGGTCAAGAGTACCAATACCAGATCCAAGGTCGATAGTCGGAGAAGATCGAACAAGGAGGAGAGAGAGAGAGAGAGCCCGGAGCTCAGGCAAAGAGCGGGGATCGACGACTTCGGCATCGTGCATCCACCATCTCCTGCAACCTTCGAAGCTGCTACCTGTCTTCCACGACACTTCTTCAACATCGCGTGGTCCAAGGGCTAAAGTGATCGACCGCAGATCAGACACCTATAGCAATTTATACCCAGATTAAATAAATTGAACTCCCACATCCTCGTATAGGATTACATTGTACAAGTTTGTTTGTAAACCAAAGGGCGCAGGTTTCGCACAAACCCCGTCATTGAAATACACTTTCATTCTTTCGTTTAATACCACAAACAAGATGGCGACTCTGCTGGGGACGTCTTTCTCTTCTGACGAGGAAGTAATTGCTCAACGCGATGCGGTATCTATAGGAACCGTGAAGAAGACGCTGGTCGTTCATTTCGACCAGTCTGCTTACGAAGACATGCTTCGAACGGGGGTAGCTCTCACTCTCTCTCCGTCCAAGACAACAGGAAGCTGCGCAAAGTGTGGATGCCCAAGACATCCTCAACCATTCCTGTGGACTCTTCGATCTTTCCGATCTCTCCGACCAATGAGGTGGTAGCATCGCTCCCTCCGTGCCCTGCACGTAAAATTTAGTCTCCCGCTACGCGCGGTACAGACAAAACTTCGGGCAAGGCCTCTGTGCTAACCCAGAAGTATCCACTGCGCTCTACGCGTAGGAACCAGTCTCCCGCTACGCGCGGTACAGACAAAACTTCGGGCAAGGCCTCTGCGCTTACCCAGAAGTATCCACTGCGCTCTACGCGTAGGAATCAGTCTCCCGCTACGCGCGGTACAGACAAAACTTCCGATGGTGCCTCAACGCCAAATCGGAAGAACAGATCATGCTCCACGCACGAAACAACATCTGACTTCTACGAAAAAATAGATGAGCGCGGTGATCTCCGCGAGGGGAAGCAAGCAGGCGAATATTCAACCTCTCGGCCTTTACGCCAGCAAGAGAACAATCTGCCTACCCTCCGGATTACGCGAGAAGCCGATGGCCGACTGAGGACCTCTTCAGCTTTACGTCGGTCTGAGCAGATCCCCAAATTACGTCACGACGCAGGACGAGCTCAGATTACGGGCAGGCCCCCTCCTCAGGGATTATCCGTCGCCCAGATGGCCAGCCTATTGTACACAGGTGGAATAGGAAAAGCCAGGGTGCCCAATCTCCGCGTACCCACTGATGGGAACATAAGAAACAAGTCGTCGTCCTCTTCTGTAAATTCTTCGGACCTACGGGATTATCTAACCCAGAAACGCGAAGGCAGGAATCATAAGCAGCCTGCAGTTCCCCTAACAATCAAACGCGGGGAAATCTTATAGGAGGATACGTCAACGTCTGATGTCGTCATCATAGGTGGGCCACAGGAAGACTCCATCTTTATCATCCCACCCACCCACGACAATCAGCGGCCGATAATCTTCGGTAGTAGGCGGAACACTCTAGTCGTACAGGAAGAATCATGCGAGTCTGAATCTGGCAGAATACAAACCCACAGATACAGCCCACAAGCATTAAAAATTATGCAAAATATGGGTTACGACTTTAAACTAAAACAAGGTCTCAACTATGGGAAAGGTAGGCGAACGCCGGTGCGCAGTAATTCTCGCTATCAAGAAGCTCGTTTCGGGTTGGGATATACCGTGTCTCTCAAGAGACCAAAAATCCCAAAATCCAGTCCTGAACAACCAGAGACAGTCCTTGATGAATCGGTCTCTATGGCCAGGAACCGCGACATGTCCGGGGGTAACATACCTCGACAGGACAAAATAACGTCCAAGGCCAGGGGTAGAATCCCCTCAAAGGCCGTAGACGATACAACAACGACTGTCTCTTCGCGAGACCACGAAATTCGGACATCAGGAGCCCGAATACCAGAAGGAACCTTCTCCTTCAGCGAAGACGACATCATTGAGATCTTCGATATGTTGATGAAAGAGCACAAGCTTCACCTACCCAACATCAGACGACCTGAGAGGGCTGACAAAGTGGATGACCCAGATTATTGTCTCTTCCATCGGTACACACATCATCCCATAAAAGCGTGCTACGTACTAAAAAGGAAGATTCAGGAGTTGATAGAAGCCAAGGCCATCACTCTGAATCTGTGAACGAGGGGACAGCCCTTACCCGATTGGATTTCCATTCTTACGTAACAAATTGCTCCGGCAAGATTCATGTGTGTAAAAACAAAGGAGATATTTTTGAACGAAGCTCCCTACACAAAAGCTGCCATGTCCATATTACCTCTGATAATCGACTGCCACCTACACCTAACATCCGTACTTAACTCTAAAGTATGCCAGTGATGTTAAGTCCACAAAAACTGCCATGTCCATATCACCTCTGAGCAGATGTGTGCCTCCATCCCCGATGGAAGTCACAATCACAAAGTTTGTCATGTTCATATTACCTCTGAATAAACTTTTGACCGTCAAATGCCATGTCCATATCACCTCTGAGCAGATGTGTGCCTCCATCCCAGATGGAAGTCACAATCACAAAGTTTGTCATGTTCATATTACCTCTGAATAAACTTTCGACTGTCAGTTGTCATGTCCATATTACCTCTGATATCGACTGTCGTCTACACTTGACATCCGTACTTAACTCTAAGTACGCCAGTGGTGTTAAGTCCACAAAAACTGCCATGTCCATATCACCTCTGAGCAGATGTGTGCCTCCATCCCCGATGGAAGTCACAATCATAAAGTTTGTCATGTTCATATTACCTCTGAATAAACTCTTGACCGTCAATTGCCATGTCATTCTCACCTCTGAGCAAGTATGTACCACTCCCCGTAAAGAGGTAGAACCCATAGCACGAAAGTTCTTGGAAGCTATGGACTCCTACCATCCGCATATCTGGGAAGCAGCATCATCATCCAACGTCATCACAACGTATGGACCGCATGAAGATTCTATCTTCATAATCCCGCCTACCTGCAACAGTCAGCGTCCAATAGTATTCGGCCGCATGCGCAATCAGCCAGCCATCCAGGAAGATCCTTTCGATGACGATACTGGGAAGATGCAGGTTCACCGATACAGCCCTCAAGCGCTGAAGATCATGCAAAACATGGGCTATGACTTGAAGCAAAAGCCGGGCCTCAACTACGGAAGAGGCAGAAGGACGCCGCCATGCGGCGACCCCCGCTACCAAGAAACTCGTTTCGGGTTAGGGTATGCCACCTCTCTTACGGCTTTCACGTCGGATAAGGACATCTTTTCCTCCTCCTGGGAAGGCTCGTCACCCCCCGACTCACCTGATGCTCTCGAACAAGCACTATCAGCAAATATGGTGATGACAGATCCCTCAGAAGCAGAGGAACGAGATTCTGAGCCATTTGAGAATGACTCTTGGGCTCAGCAAATGGATACACAGTGGGAATCCCGCTTCGAACAAAGGGAACCTCCAACCAAAGACGAAGTTATCCAAATCGATGTTGGGGGTGAGCTTTCACCAAAGCCGATATTTATCAGTGACAATCTTCCACCAGCCGAAAGGGAAGAAATCATACAGCTGATAAAGAAATAGGTCAACGTCTTTGCATGGGATTATGGAGACATGCCGGGCCTAGACCCGAAGGTGGCTACTCACAAACCCAACATATTGGCTGACTCAAAGCCTGTGAAGCAGCACCAACGTCGGTTTTGACCGGACATGATGGACGCCATTGAAGCTGAAGTCAAAAAGCTGATAGCCTGTGGGTTCATCCGGGAAGAACAATATCCCGACTGGGTCGCCAATGTTGTCCCAGTCATGAAGAAAAATGGGAAGGTACGTATCTGCATCGATTACCGAGATCTAAATGCGGCCTGCCCCAAGGATGAATTTCCTCTTCCCATCACGGACATCATGATCGACAACACCTACGGTTTTGAACGCATGTCTTTCATGGACGGGTTCTCAGGATACAATCAGATCAAGATGCATCCTGAAGACGAAAAGCACACTGCCTTCCGCACCCCGTTGGGAGTGTATTGCTATACGGTCATGCCCTTCGGATTGAAGAACGCCGGGGCTACGTACCAACGGGCTATGAGCGGCATATTCCATGAACATTTACGCAAAACAGTAGAGTGTTACGTAGACGACATAGCCGTCAAGAGCTGCCTCAAGGATGATCACATTCAGGACCTAAGGACGGTATTCGAGTTAATGCGCCGACATCAACTCAAGATGAACCCTACGAAGTCCTTCCTGGGCGTATCTAGTGGCAAATTCTTGGGATTTGTTATCACCGCCAAAGGCATCCAGGTGGACCCTGACAAAGTCCAGGCCATCGTAGAAATGCGACCGCCCCGCAATCTGAGGGAACTCCGGGGATTTTAAGGCCGTCTGGCTTATATCCGGAGGTTCATATCCAACCTCTCAGGAAGATGCCAGCCTTTTTCGTACCTCATAAAGAAAGGTGTATCCTTCGTATGGGACGAAACCTGTCAGCAAGCATTCGAGGAGATCAAACGCTACCTCACCAGTCCGCCAGTTCTGGTGCCTCCCATCATGGGGAAACCGTTCTTGCTGTACGTCCGAGCAATGGATCATTCGCTAGGAGCTCTTCTAGCGCAGAAGAACGACGAGGGGCATGAGCAGGCTATCTACTACCTCAGCAGGATGATGGTCGGAGCCGAACACCGGTACAACCCAGTGGAGAAAGAATGTCTGGCTCTGATGTTCGCTATCCAAAAGATGTGGCACTACGTCATCGGCCAGACTATTCATATCATCTCCAGGATCAACCCTCTTTGAGTACTGATGAGCAAGCTGAGTATTCTTAATTCCTGACTCGCAACCTGGGCGATGCTGTTAATACCATATGACATGGTGTACATCCCGCAGAAGTCCATTAACGGCCAAGCGCTGGCCGACTTTCTGGCTGCTCATCCGATCCCGGAGGCCTCCAAGTTATACGAAGACATTCCCGACGAAGTTGCAGAATGTAATTTCGCAATAAAAAGTGACACATGGCAACTGTTCTTTGACGGCGCCTCCAAGACTGGCCCCCAGGGAAACGTAGTTTCAGGGGTAGGAATCGTCCTGGTCACTCCTGATAAACTCGTCATCTACCGGACATACTCTCTTAATGAACCATGCTCCAACAATGTGGCAGAATACAACGCCCTGTTGATCGGGCTCCAAGTCGCTGAAGAGCTGGGGATCGAATCCCTGGAAGCTTTCGGCGATTCTCTGCTTATCGTCAATCAAGTCAGAGGGATATACGAAGTCCGGAATCCAGACCTCATCCCCTATCACCGAGCGACAATCGAGTTAGCCATGACGTTCAAAGGGTTCTTCCTAGAGCATATACCTCGATCTCAGAATCTGGAAGCGGATGCCCTGGCCAGTCTAGCTGCGGACTTAGCTACCCCTATAAGAAGGCAAGATTCGGTGATCCTTCTTAACAGAGATTTATTTTGCGTGAAGAACAACCTTCACATAGAATACATCCACGCTGTGAACACAGATCCCCCCGGGAGGGACTGGAGAAGTCCCTTCATAGATTTTGTCGCATACGGAATCTTGCCAGAGGACTCCAAAGAAGCAATATCCGTCAAGAGACGATCATTATGCTTCTATTTCGATGCATCTTCACACTGCCTATATCGTCGAACCTACGACGGACTGCTATTAAGATGTCTCTCAGACGATGAAGCACAGCAGATTATTCGAGAAGCTCATGACGGTGTATGCAGAGCGCATCAGCCCGGTCCTAAGCTACAGGATCGTATCAGGAGAATGGGCTACTACTGGCCCACTATGATCACAGATGCGATCAACTATGCAAGACAATGCAGAGCCTGTCAGGTTCATGCAGACTTCATACACCAACCGTCTGAATATCTACATCCTACGGTCGCATCCTGGCCCTTCGAAGCATGGGGTATGGATATCGTCGGTCCCATTCACCCGTCTTCCTCCAGAGGCCACCGGTTCATACTGGCCATCACAGATTACTTCTCCAAATGGGCAGAGGCGATCCCTCTGGCTGAGGTAAAAGCGTCTGACGTGATCAGCTTCATCAAGCACCACGTCATTTATCGCTTTGGGATTCCTCGAAGGATAATCCATGACAATGGGCCTCAGTTCATTAGCCAAGCGTTTAATCGATTTTGCGATAAAAGTCGAATACATAATATTGCCTCTACGGCATATTATCCAGCTGCTAATGGTTTGGCGGAAGCTTTCAACAAAACCATTATCAAACTCCTGAAGAAGTTCGTTTCTTCAAACAAAAGAGACTGGAACGAGAAGCTGGGCGAATGTCTCTGGGCATACCGCACAACGGTACGGACACCTACAGGTTGTACCCTATTTTCACTGGTCTACGGGAGCGAGGCAGTTCTTCCCATCGAAATCCAGATCTCGTCGCTCAGGATAGCAGTGACTAGTGAGTTGACTCGAGAAAAGAATGACCTGTTAAGGCTCCAAGAGCTTGAAGGATTAGACGAGAAATGCCTACAAGCTCAACAGCGCATCGCGCTTTACCAAGCACGCATTTCCAAGACTTTTAATCATAAAGTGAAGGAAAGAGTGTTCAAAGTCGACGAGCTAGTTCTAGCCGTAAGAAGACCGATGATTCTTACCCACAGAAGTAAAGGCAAATTCCAACCCAAGTGGGAAGGCCCTTATGTGATCGAGACAACGTTCTCGAACGGCGCCTACAGGATAGCCCAGCCTAATGGAGACCTGTTAATGGCTCCTATCAACGACAAATTCCTGAAAAGGTACTATGCTTAATCTCCCCTGCTCGGGTGGGACATAGCAAGGCCCTCGATTCTGACAAAACTACTTCCAAAACGCAATTAGTAGGGTTACGCTCTATCATGTCCGTATGACCTCTGAATAGATGTGTCCTGCTAAGAAGTTTATCGGGAGTCTATCATGTCCATACTACCTCTGATAACACTCTCACCAAAATCGGTCATTTACATTCCGAAATGATGGGTCCACAAAAGTCAGAAAAGAGTCGCCTTTATTTATTTCCGAGAGGGAGGCAGAATTACATCTGGGCAAGCAAAAAGGGAAAAGGATACATCATGATGGCGGGTGAGTCAGATTGTGAATCTGCCGCTCCAGCGTAGCTATCCTCTCATTCCTAAGAACCAAGGCGTCGGTACGAGCCTGCTCCAGTCGGGCCTCGGGAGTGTCCGTGAGGGTCAGATCAGCCTTTGCCCGAAAACAGCCCGCGCGAGCAGCTTCTGCACGGTCCAGCTCCCGTCGCGCTGTGCTCAGTCGACCGGATGCTACGTCTAGACCTGCCAGCGACTGAGAAGCCCACTCCTCTGCCCGAGCAAGTTTTTCCTTCAGCTTGGAGACCCTCGCTGCATTCCCTTCATGCTTAGAGCGACACTGCATCTCAACGGCAAGAGCCTCTTCCACGACAACTTTTCTCCTATCCACCTCCAGCTTATGCTTCTGGATAGAGTTGTCTAGGCTTTCCACCTTCGTAGCAAGCCGCGCAGTCATGAGGTCGAACCGAGCCTGAATATCAGCATCGAGACCCCGAGTCAGTTGCAAATATTCGTTAATAGGTTGCTCTAACCCATTAACCACCGCCTCCAGGGCGTCAGCTACCCCAGGATCGCCGAGCTCCCTGATGACCCCGATCGAAGCAAGAGAAGTCTTCCTCAGACGCTCAAAATCCAGACTCTTTGCTAACACCGTTGACACCATCGTTCTCAAACCGGTGTAGAAAAGGCTGGTATGTTGCTCGGTCAACGCAACTAGATCCGACTGAACGCCGGGAGCGCCCGCAATGTCAGCAAGTCCCTCTCCAGGGATGATTGCAGACGAGGTGGCCACAGCCGTCGCATCGACACATGGCACAATCGAAGAAGGTGCGATAACGGCGGTCGAAGTCGTCACCACACTCACAAGAGGCAAGGTCACGACGACGTGTTCATCCTCCTCTCGAGGTGACGAAGCTACTCCAGGCGTACTGGCCCCCGAAGCCACTTCCTCATCAAAGACGAACGCGTCCTCGTCAGAAGCCCGAGCAAAACCAGAATGCGCTTCAACGCTATACTCCCTATGGGCGCTACCCCCTGAGAAGAAAACGAGAAAGTCAATATCAGTATGATGACAATCTTTCTCAAAGAAGACATAAAAACGATATTTTACCCGGAGCCAACGGCATATACGACGCATCTGCAGTCGATATAGCTAAACTACGCCTTAATGACGCAATGCGAATCGTCATGCCTGGAGAAAGAGGTAGGACATCCACTTGGTGGTGTGAGCCAGATCAAAAGGCTCGTTATAAAAGGCGGTGCACGCGAAGTATTGACACATCAGCTCCTGATATACTTCCGCCATCCGAGGGTCCAAATCCCCCAACTCCCGGTTGGTGGGAACATACTCTTCATATGGAGTATCCCCCATCGGCAGTCTCGAGACAACTGCCATCTCGTGGAGCGCCAACCCCAACTCCCCCAGTGGAGTGGCAAAGGTCCTGGTGAGCGGAATGTACAGCTCCATCAGCGCCAGGAACAAATTGGGGTTCGGAGGCAACCCGACGCTCGTCGCACTCACAGCGGCATATAGTCCAATGCCCTCCAACTCTCTCTGGAAGTGCTTCAAGGCCCAGTCAACTAGGCATCTCCATCGGGAGTTCGTTGGGGCGATCCACCCATTGCACCGAGGATTCTCCTTGGGATATACCCCCCTCGACCCATGAAGTCGTTGCAGAAGGTCGGCAATTGGACCGGCTGGATCACCAAGCTATCCTCACTTGGAATACTGCCCGGGCACAGTCCTCTGAACAACGTCACAACGCCGGAGGGGCGACTGACGAATGACCCCTGGTCAGCTCCTTTCAGATAAAAAATCTTCCCCGGCTTACCGTAAAGATCAGGAGTCAGCGTCCACGACATCTTTCTAGGATGCGTCGCGTGGAAGAAGGCCGAGATGGGATAATCCCTCAGCATCGTTGGCAGGTACAAAACCAAATTCCCGGCTGAGAAGACCCAGGGCTCCCTCTTAGGCTTCGTCTGGGACTGTTTGTCGATCATGTCCCCAAAAAGGAAAGCCGGCTTTACGTACGGCTCCCCGTCTACATAAGTCAGAGGCTCCCCGTTGATCATGCTCAGCAGCATTCGCTCGCCCTGAGCCGATATTAAGACCCTCCTTCCTTCAGGGTACTTGGCTCCGGAGATAGGGAAGGACACGTGGGACAGATCCTCTAGGTAGTTCGAGTGCAGCATCCCAGCAGCGGAGCCCATCACCTCGGCCAGTGGAGACTCACCCAAGTCAACTACAAAAGTGCAAGAAAAATACGTCATCACAAGTCTTGCACGAACACACGGACCGAAAGAAACAACAGTCTGTGTTCTACGCAGGATTGTGCAAATCTGGCAATTTTACGCCGGAGGTCCCCCCACAAGCGTAAAAATTCAAATTTTACGATATACCCCAATTTTCGGTAGCCAGAGCTTCTACGCTCAGAACTACGAAAATATGGAGTCTTTACGCTGACACATTAGAAATGTGGGCGTAAAAGATAAAAATGCCTCCGTCCATCATCTTCCTCAAGAAGAGGCTATCAGCACAGAAGACGACCTAGCGCGGTCACGTTCAACGTGTGCGAAGGATTTTTTGTCATTTTTGTCACCCCGAAGGCTTTACCTCGAAGACCGGGTGCACTGCTCGTCGACGGGACACTTCGCTCAGAAGGAAGTTCGCCTTGACCGACCAAAGACTCCCTCGCTGGGGCGAAAGAATGAGAAGAGGAACCTATACCCTTTCCCTTAGCGAAGGAGGTTTGTTTCGACGCCATTTTCTGAAGATTCGAGGGAACGAAGAAAACTCGAACAGTCGAAAGCTCTCTTTCACAGAAGACGGATAAAAATTTTCTCTCTCAGAGAACTTGGGATATATATAGAGTTCGGGCTGACTCTTCGAATCCTCAGACGGACTCCTCGAGACCCTAACCAAATCTCGCAAAATTGAATAAAGGGTTATGATTGGATGCCATGTCAGACCACTAACCTTGAAAGACGGACAGTCAGCAAATTCAAAATTTTTTTCGTGCAAAGATGGTTCAGCAGGTCCTACGTTGAAGGAGCTTTCTACGCTCGACAGCAACAGATCTACAATTTTACGCTCACAAGCTATAAGTCTATGGTTTTACGCCTGGATGCCTTTGTGCTCAGTAGCTTTTACGCTCGAGAGGCCATAAATCTACGACTTTACGCTCAGCAGATACCAAATCGATGATCTCACGCTCGATAGGCTCAGTTTACACTCAGAAGCAACAGATCCGCAAGACTTCACGCTCGGAGAAATTTTCTTTTCAGGAGCTACAGATATACATTTCTACGCTAAAGGAGCTTCCCACGCTCGACGGCTACGAATCTACAACTTTACGTTCGACAGCTACAAGTCAGGTTTTTTGCCCGGATGCCTTTGTGCTCAGTAGATTTTATGCTCGAGAGGCCACAAAACCCATGACTCCACGCACAGGAACTACAAGTCTACGATTTTACGCTCGATGGTGTTCTACGCTCACAGGCTACAGATATACAGTTCTACGCTAAAGGAGCTTCCTACGCTCGACGGCTACGAATCTACAACTTTACGTTCGACAGCTACAAGTCAGGTTTTTGGCCCGGATGCCTTTGTGCTCAGTAGCTTTTATGCTCGAGAGGCCACAAAACCCATGACTTCACGCACAGGAACTACAAGTCTATGATTTCATGCTCGACGGTGTTTTACGCCCGGAGGCTATAGACTGATAATTTCTCGCTCCACGACTTTTCGTATATTCGAACGGTCCCCAAGATGGTCAATTACAGGAGTTCACACAGAAGATACTCCTCCTTGGCCTCAACATATCCCAAGTACCCAAAACATACAAGAGTTCAAACATTAAGAAATTACTCTTCTCGGGTCAATTGGAGGTTCATCCAAACTCCAGTCTGAATACCTCGTCTATCAAAAGATGGCAACTCAGTTTTTGACAGCCATTCCTCGACCCTGTTCCAAGGGATTTTCGAGAAGTCACTCTTGAAGGCGAAGACTGAACAAAAATTCTGTTTATCAGAAGTTCAGAGCTCTATGCGGTTCTTCAGTCCCAGCAACAGGACAGTTCTAAGATGTTCAAAATGCTCTACAGCGTTCTATGAACTACTCGCTATGCGTAAGGGACAGGTCCTAGCACTCTTTCTACAGAGTCGGCGTACAGATTCAGACGTGTTGAAGCTGCACATATTCAGACTTCACAGCAACATATGGCAAGATGATCATATGAAGAAGAAAGACGATTTTTATTAAAGATCAAAATCATGATTACATATGAGGAAAATCCAATCTACAAGGGTTTTCTTTTCATTTTCATGATTACATATGAGAGAAATCCCATCTACAAAGGATTCCCCATCATCGTCCGATGATCAAACCGAGAAGCCGCTCTGACAGGGTCTCGCGCCGGTGATGGTCTTCCTCTTCTTCCAAGAAGGTGATCAGTGGCAGGAGGATACAAAACTGGGCAGATGACCCATCCTCCAACAGAAGGAAAGCAGAGTAAATCTGCTTGCCTACTAACCACCGCCACTCAATCCGGGACAGAACGAGTCTGTCTGACTCTCGTCACCGGAGGGCATCGAGAGAAGGCGCGACATACCAGCCGCCGTGGTCAAATACGACCCTTTCTCTCTCCTGGGGCAACGCCATACAAAGTTGATGATTATCCCGAGCAAGGGAGGCTAAGATATCCTTCCATGATCCATCGTTGCAGTGGACACTTGCTCGAAGACGCCATCTTTTTCGGCTCCTTACACGCTGGAAGAACATGATCTCCTTCTTCCTCAAATCGACCCGGCGAACTCCGGTGATCATCTCTGCGTGGTGATGAAGATATGGGGAGAACAGGCTAACTCTTCCAGCCTTTTATAGGCAAAAGAGATCACAGCGGTCCCCCATAAATCTGCCATAAAGTCTGCACCGACCGTTTCAACGCTCTACTCAGAAACGTTTCGAGTTATGAGGGGCCATTCATGCTTTGTTCAAAGCGTTTCAAATTCCAAGGAATTTAAAAGCTCTGAAGGTGGTCTTGTAGAAGCATAAAAAATATGCTGGGAAAAGCTACACAGCCTCTTGATACAGAGCAGCGTAAGCAGAGGCCTTCAGAGCCATCAGGCGTACGACAGAGTTTTCTCTGCTAAAATACAGCGTGAAGAGTAAAGCTCAAAGGACCATCCGCATAAGTGCAGTACGTCTAGGCCGCTCCAGCGTGAAACAGAGTTCTTCATCGCCTCCATGGCGTAAAACTCAACCGCTCTCAGAGTAGCGTGATAGCGTACGAGGAATGCTTCATCTTCCCCGAAATAAACCTGTCAAGTCACGCAGTGAATCTGACCTCTGACTCCTGACAAAAGGTGATGCACGGCTACCCAGACGACGGCTGGAAATGATGGCAGACCTCTCGGGACGCGTCCCACAGTATGATGGCGGATCTCACCATTTAATGCAGAAGATTTGGTAAAACATCACCAAACCGTCGTTTATCGGAGTCCCCTCAGCATAAACCGCTCTTTTGCGTACAAGAGAATACGCCGCCCTGTTTTACACAGGCAAACATGAGCTGTTTTATGCTCCGCAGCAGACAAACCGCCTGCCACGTCAAAAGCTGCACTTCGTACGGGTTTCGAGGCACGTCTCCACGTCTAATTGCACAGGGCGGTGACAGTTTCTCTCAAGACACGTCTCTGCGACGGGTGCACAGAAGGCCTGCAGACCTTCGAAACACGCCTCCGCATTTAATGCATAAGGTGATGGCAAATCTCTGCAAGAGATTTAGTTATATCTTCAAAAGCCGTAATTCTGGCTAAGGCGTCCACATCAGCACGGTGTGCAGCGGCTTCTACGCCCATTCAGGATCTGTGCTCATGCGGCTTCCACGCCCACTCAGTCTCTACGACTACTCGACTTCTACGCCCACTCAGTCTCTACGACTACTCGGCTTCCACGCCTACTCGGCTTCTATGCCTGTTCGGCTTCTATGCCTGTTCGGCTTCTATGCCTGCTCGGCTTCCATGCTTGTTCGGCTTCTATGCCTACTTGGCTTCTATGCCATGGTGACGGACATTTGGCTTCTATGCCAACCTCTTCTACACAATGGATACCTACCCGCGTGGCTTTTACACCGTGATCTTAGTAGCAACCGTACGTGTTGTATCCCCTTAGTTGGACCCACGTCACCCGCTCAGTCAAAAGATCATCTATACGTAGGCATTGGTTACTTTAACCGTTGTGTAAAAGGGTGCTGTACTTTCCACTCCTCGGTTGCTACACCAACGGAGTGGTCACTGTCACCAAAGACTTTATAAATAGAGGCCCCTGTCAATGGGAAACAAGGGGGAAGAAAATTGGTCAAGAAACCGATATCAGATCCCAGGTCGGAAAATTCGGTCAAGAGTACCAATACCAGATCCAAGGTCGACAGTCGGAGAAGATCGAACAAGGAGGAGAGAGAGAGAGAGAGCCCGGAGCTCAGACAAAGAGCGGGGATCGACGACTTCGGCATTGTGCATCCACCCTCTCCTGCAACCTTCGAAGCTGCTACCTGTCTTCCACGGCACTTCTTCAACATCGCGTGGTCCAAGGGCTAAAGTGATCGACCGCAGATCAGACACCTATAGCAATTTATACCCAGATTAAATAAATTGTACTCCCACATCCTCGTATAGGATTACATTGTACAAGTTTGTTTGTAAACCAAAGGGTGCGGGTTTCGCATAAACCTTGTCATTGAAATACACTTTCATTCTTTCGTTTAATACCACAAACACTGAGCAACTGATGAGGATCGAAATTCGGACCGGTGTCGCAAGAACCTATTACGAAAACAGAATTAAACAGGGTTCTAAGCATTTAAACTGATATAAAATAATTAAAAATAGGCTTCTAGGGCTATTCTAGGTCGAGCGGGTCAAACCGGTGAATTTGGGTCAAAAACTCAACTCGGGGTCCAAAAAGTCAACTCTAGGTCAAAACTAGGTCAAACGTTGACTTTTATCGTCAACGAGGACAATTATGGTCAAAGCTAGGTCAAACTAGGGTGCCCCTGAAATTCTAGGTCAAACCGAGCTCATTAAGCTACTAAACTCTCAAACTCGCCTAATCGAGATACCGGGATACCCTCGGTATCTGATACCTCGTCCTAGGCCACGCACCCCGCCTAAACTCGCTAAAATCTATGCTAGCACACGTAAATATATATACATAAACATATAAAAATTACTCCAATACATTTCCTAGGCTAATGCTCAAATACCCCGCTCGAAACTCAATACCTTGGATATCTCAAGGTATTGAGATACCGCTCTCAAACCCTCTAACTAGCTATCTAGCTAATAATTATATACCTAGTTATTAATCTAGGTTAGGAAATATATATATCTACCATATATTTATATATCTACGTATCTATATACATATATATATAGATATCCACACACATATACATATACCCATTACCTTACCTATATATATATATATATAACTATAGGTATATAGATATATATATCTTAGATAGATATATATCTAAGTATCTAGCTATCTATCTACCCGTCTAACTATCTATCTACCTATCTAGGTAACTATCTATCTATCTAACTATCTAATCTATTTAAGAACTTATCTATCTATAATACTATCTATCTAGCTATCTATCTATAATACTAACTAATAGCTAACTATATAATCTATCTATCTATCTATCTTATCTATTAACTTATCTATCAACTAATAGCTATCTAACTATCTAACTATCCCTCTACTACCTCCCTGCGAATGCTGCTGCTGCTCTAGCTCGTACTGCCGCTGCTGCCTGCTGTTATTGCTGCTGCTGCTGCTGCATATTGCACTTGCTGCTGCTGCCTTGCTGCATAGGCTGCTGCTGCTGCAGCTTGTTGTGCAGTGCGCAGCGCACTGCACGCTGCTGCTGCGGGCATGCCGGCAGTGCGCTGCTGCAGCTGCTCTTCATTTCTGCTGCTGCTGGCTTCTGTGCAGGCAGTTCTGCCCCCCTCCATCTCACAAACACACACACCCACACTCCTATATACAATATATATATATAACTATATATATATACATACATATATCTATATATATATACTACTAGATAAATATATATACACACTTATATATACTCTCTAACACTCACACTAACACACTCACAAACACTAATACACACACACTTAAACACACATCAACACACACACACACACGCACACATATAAATATACATAGCTATATATATATATATATATATATATATATATATATATATATATATATACACACACAAGCACACTTATACATATACATATATATATACACATAGACATATACCTACACAAGCACATAGATATAAATACACACATATATATATATAAATATATATACATAAACACACATACATATATAAATATATATATATATATATATAGACACTTATAAATATATATAGGGAGACACAACACCACTCAACCACAACACACAACAACACGCCCCACTCACGCCCAACGACCCCGACACTCACCAATACCCTAAAATATATAAAATATAATTCAAAAACTCTAGCACACACTCCCCGATACTAACCCAATGCGCGCACAAGCCCGAAACAAGGAAACCAAGTCAAAATGGCCGTTCGGTCATTTCGACGAACACGTGGTGCGTGGTTCGAAAACCTCCTGAAACGCACACCAAACGAACTCAGAATCGGCCCAAAATTTACCCACGTGCTCTAAACGATGCCTAAATCCTAGAAAAAGTGCTCCCGTATCGATTCTAGGTCTGTGGCAGAAACGCACATGCACTTAGAATCGGCGACGACGAAAACCCCCAAATTTGCTCGAAACGCCCGTTTCTCCGCGACACGACTTCCCGTGTCCGAACGGAGACACACACTCACCCTCTAGACACCCAACAACGTCTACCTAGGTCCATCTAACCTAGGGCATCACCCAAAATTGGGCCAAATTCGGATTCCACCCGAAATCGACATAAAACCTAATGTCAAAGTCTCTAAACTCAACCAAACTAGTTCCAACTTCCTCCCACGGGTAGGCTTAGGGTCTAGGAAGGTTCTACAACACTAATTACACTACATAAAAGTAATTAGTAAGGAGAAAGTTAAGGTTTATCTCTTGGGAGTTAAAATCCCAAAGCCAAAGTCTCCGATCTACTTGGAATCACCTCCCTCAAGCTCCAAGCCTCCAATTCTTGCCTTCACACTAAATCTAGGCTCCACACACCTAGGTTGGGGAAAATACAAGGTTAGGGCTAGCATAAAGAAGAAGAAATGGAAGAAAGAAGGAAGAAAAAAGGAAGAAGAACTCACCTTGAAGAAGAAGGAAGAAGAAAGAAGAAGTGGAGAAGAAGAAGAAGAAGTGAAGAAGAAGTGGAATACAAAAGGGGGGCTGCTGGTCGGGTGTGGGGCTGCTGGTCTCACGGAAATGGGGGGTAGGTATGGCCGGCCAAGCCTAATAAAGGGTTACACAAGTCACCAATTGACCAAAATGCCCTCCTAACTCGGGTTTTGGGTTTCGGGGTTCCAAAAGCACTCAAACTAACTCCAAATCTCTCCCACTAACCCTCTAAAAATATAATAAATATTTCTAAGCCCCAAAATAATTCTCACAAGGGTGTGGGCTGGGTCGGACATGGGTCCACTAGGGTCTGACATGGGTCCAGGCTAGCCAAAACCCTAAAACAATCATTAAAAAAATAATACAATCACTAAAAAAATATAAATATAATTATTTAAAAATAATACACAATTTATCAAATAAAAATAAAAAATAACCCTATTTTCTAGAATTGGGCAGTGATAATATTGAGCTGGTGGGCTCGCATCAGTTCAAATATCGTCCTGAGATCATGAAGATGGTCATCTTGGAATTGGCTCTTAATAGCGATGTCATCAATACAACATTCCTTGTCTTACGCAAGTGGTCATGGAATATAGTGCTCATGGCGCGTTGGTATGTGGCACCTGCGTTCTTCATACCAAAGGGTATTACTGTATAACAGTACACCCCAATTGGTATCCGGAATGACGTGTGTTTCTCATCATCCAAAAATATTTTAATTTGGTTGTAGCCTGAGAACCTGTCCATGAAGGACATACACTCAAAGCCACAAGTGTTATCAATCATCATATCCGTGATCGGGATAGAAAATTTGTCCTTTGGGCAAGCTGTATTTAAATCATGTAAGTCTATGTAGACTCAGATTTTGCCGTTGTTATTGATGACGGGAACGACATTAGTTACCCAGTCTGGGTATTGTTCTTCTCGAATGAAGCCACTTGCTATTAACTTATTTACTTCAGCTTTGACGACGTTCATAATATCCAGACGGAACGGTCGTTATTGTTGCTTCACCGGCTTGGCTTTTTGCAGGATATTGAGCTTGTGTACCGCTATGCGTGGATCCAAGCCTGGCATATCCTCGTAGTTCTATGTGAAGATGTCAATGTATTCCCTTACCAGCTGCACAAGGGATTCACGCTCTTCTATCGAGATATTTTTACTAATGAACATGGGTTTAGGAGCCACATCGTTGCCCAAATCCACTTGTATAACCTAGTCTTCAGTAGGAGGCTCCTGTTGCTCTAACCGTAATTCCCACAGGGTCTTTAGTTTTTGAGCCCACAATTCTATTTCGAAGAGCTCGATTGGATGCTCGTCTTCTTCTTCTGGATTCGCTAATGCCATATTACTGGACAACGCTTGTTTGAGTACCTCTCTGATGCTAATGTCAGAGTCCCAGGCGGAAGATCGCGAAGAGTTAGACTGCATGTCATCTTCTTCCTCCGAGCCCTCAGGAGTGGTAGAAGGAGTGATATACCCTAAACTATGTCCGATTCGTTGGTAATACGTCTCTGGTTTACCTTGTGGGGCAAAGTGATGCAGTGGAAGTCATCGGGCCTTGCCGTAGTTTAGGCCTTGGTCACTCTTCAGATCGTATCCCATCTTCTGGATAATACGCTTAGTCTGGATACTGTAGAGGTGGAGTTACATTCTACCACTTTCCGGTTCTGGCTCGTCTACGATAAAGTTTCGACGGCCTTTGAATTTCTCGAAGATGATAGGTTTGTCTCCTTTCCTCCTCGCTGTAATGATGAAGCAGACATCTTGATTGGGACATATTTGATCTGTCAAGTGAGTGGTGGCTACTTGCGTGTGCAGATGTGTAAACCCCCTCACCCAAAATAGATATTTTGTGTGTATTTTATATTATTATATTTATTATAGATTATTTTAAATATTAAATTTCTTTAGAGTATTCTTAGTTAATTAAAAAATAAATTTTTTGATATATTTACTTATATAAATATTTATTTAGAATTATTTTTAGACTATTTCAGATTTTGGAGATTTTTCTAGAATTTTTGGGTAATTAAAACATAAAAAACATAAATTTTTAGGACTTTCCTGATTTACTATGAGACCATACTTGCATATTGTTCCTACCAAATATTTATTTTAGGTTAAAATATTTAATTATATTTTTCCTGTAATTTATTTAGAATTTAAGAATTTTATTTGGATTTTTGAAATTATTTAGGATTTATTTGGAATATATAGTCTTAATATTAGATAGATGCTAATTTAGTATTAACAGATATTAATAAGATTATATATAAATTATTAATATTATCTTTAATTCTATTTAAGATTATAAATTATTGAGATAAACTCAAACTTTATTTTAAATTAATTCAAATCCTGAGCCTACTAGAAAAGCAACTTCATGCATATCATATTCTTATTTAAACTGATTCTAATTATATCCAAATTAGCCAATCCTAGTCGTATTCAATTAAGTCTCAATCATTATAAATACCTATTAGAGTTATGGAATAAACTCATCCTTCATACTTTTCTTCCCCAAATTCCCCTCTTTTTCGTCAAAAAGAGTCAAAATTCGTCATAAATTCAGCCTCATTTTCTAGTAGTAATGACGACTTAAAAAGACGATATCTCCTATCTCCGGACTCCAAACGTGCTCCAGTTTTTTGTTAGAACCATATCAAGGTTAGTTTTCTGAATATATAAAGTATTTTAATAATTTATGAACCTATTTTTTCAGAAAATTCTAAAAGTGTCAGCTGTCCGAAATCAGACGCGTTTTCGTATTTTCGAGATTTTGGGAGATCCCGAATTCTGAATTATGAACCGTTTGAAGTTTCGGAAAGTTGACATGATGAACTTACATAAAATAATATTTCTAAAATTTAACATATAAGTTTAAGCTACTGTAAAATTTGTGCAACATAGACGTAAATAAAAAATCACCAAAAACTGTCATCTGTGTGCCCATGTGGCCATAACTCTTTACCGATTTATGATTTTATGAAACCGTCGATTCTGGTATTCATGTAGCACTAAAATATATAAAATTCTACACAAAAATTAAGGATTTGAATCAGTTAACTTTTTGGTCAACGGATTGCCTCGATTTGTGTGCCACGGATCACAAATTCGTAAAGTTAACTTTCTTTCGACCAAAATTAGGGTTTAACAATAAAATTAGATTATAATAAAATTAAAATACTATTTTAGGTTATTTTATTCATAATTAAAATAGATTAAAATAGCGAAACTATTTATCCACTTTTGTAACCTAACTTGTTTAATTTATGTGACAGGTAGATCGGACGACGCCTTGAGTTGGGACTTCATCATTTTTTCAGACCAGGCAAGTATACCTTGCCAAATTATTTACAGTACTTTGCATGCTATTTATATTTATATATATTCATTGCATGTGTAATTTTGTTCAGTTATTACTATATATTAGATATGTTGACACACACTTGACACCTAGTATCATGAGAGGACAACCATTAGGCGTATGGACTTTAACCACTCTGGTAAACCATAGTATCTAGCTCGCACTACGGTAATGTATTGCGTTGGTCGCTACCCCCATGGTATGTCAATTTTTTGAGTCTCGCTGGTCGCTACCCCCGTGGTATGTCGATTTCTGATGTCCCCTGACGTGTGTGTGAGTTGTGAGATTTAGATCGAGTAGCCTACCCTTGCCCATACGTCGAAAAGTTGTCCTCATTATGCATTTATATAGATTGTCTTGTACAGCGTACTTACATATTTTCTACCTATTATGCATGTTTACTATATTCAAATTGGCATGCTTCTATGTATCTTGTTACGTCCCTCTGAGGACCTGGTCCCTTGCCAGGTATAGACAACCAGGAGTATCCGCAGGAGTATGGGCCAGGACCTGACGCATTATTTTCAGCCGAGGAGGTCTTACCTTCTGAGCATCTTTGATTATCTCTAGTGATGGATCGCTTCGTTGATACCTTTATATCATCATCTTACTTTATATTGGAGATTTACCCTCCTCTCTTATTTTAGTATTGATATAGTCATTGGTAGTGGATTTGTCTCCACCCGATTATTATTTTGGATTATTCAGACTCATTATTCTAGTTTAGTTATTTCTTTTCTATGACTTGTTGTGTGGATGGGATTAGTATTTTCGTGACTTGCGACTATATATATACCACATGTGAGTTAATATTTATATTACAACATACGTATGTATTATGGTATCTATATATTGGAGTTGCCATATACATACAACTGACATGCTTACGTATTCCTAGTCCTACGTATTTTGGGACTGGGGCGTGACAAGATGTAAGCCTAAACCGTGCTCCAGAGAGTATGCAACGTTCTACTGTGCTATGATGAGGTAGCTCAAGGATAGGCTTTTGCTGAGAAAATAAGGCACCTTCTCCAAAGGGATCACGTCATCGAAGGATGAAGCATGAGTGGATGCTGCAATATATTATTCCAACTTATCTTTAGTGGCTACCAGTTGTTTGTGGTATTAAACGAAAGGATAAAAAATGTATTCAATATGGGGTTTACACGGAACCCGCCTTCTTTTGTTTACAAACAAACTTGTACAATTTGATCCTATACGAGGATATGGGAGTACAATTTATTTAATCTGGGTAGATATTGCTATAGGTGTCTGATCTGCAGTCGATCACTTTAGCCCTTGGACCACACGATGTTGAAGAAGTGCCGTAGAAGACAGGAAGCAGCTTCGAAGGTTGCAAAAGAGGGTGGATACAAGATGCCAATGTCGTCGATCCCTACTCTCTGCCTGAGCTCCGGGTTCTCTCTCTCTCTCTTTCTCTCGACCGTTGGATCTGGCACTGGATCTCTTGATCAGTTTTTAGACCTAACTTCTTTGACCCTCCTATTTGTCGACCTTCGGTTCGATCTTCCAATTTTTCGACCCTGTTCCTCATTGATAGAGGTCTCTATTTATAGAGTTTTAGTGACAGTGACCACTCCGTCGGTGTAGAAATCGAGGAGTAGAAAGTACAACACCCTTTTACACAACGGTTAAAGTAACCAATGCCTGTGTATAGATGATCTTTTGAATGAGCGTGTGACGTGGGTCCAACTAAGGGACACAACGCGTATAATCGCTACGAAGATCACGGCATAAAAGCCACGTAGGTGGGTATCCATTGTGTAAAGAGGTTGGCATAGAAGCCAAATGTCTGTCACCATGGCATAGAAGCCAAATAGTTATCAAACCGGCATAGAAGCCGAACAGGCGTAGAAGCCGAATGGTCGTAAAGGCCGAACAGGCGTAGAAACCGAGTGGTCGTAGAGGCCGAACAGGCGTAGAAGCCGAATGGGCACAGAGGCCGAGTAGGCGTAGAAGCCGAACAGGCGTAGAAGCCGAGCAGGCGTAGAAGCCGAGTGGTCATAGAGACCGAGAGAGCACAGGAGCTGGGTGGGCGTAGAAGTCGCTGCATATCGTGCCAGAGTGCTGATGGGGACGTCTTAGCCGAAATTACGCTTTTGAAGATATAATCAAATCTCTTGCATTAAATGCTGAGATTTGCCACCATCCTGTGCATTAAATATGGAGGCGTATTCTTTGACGGTCTGCAACCCTTTCTGCGCACCAGTCGCAGAGACGTGCCTTGAGAAACTGTTACCGCTCTGTGCATTAGACGAAGAGACGTGCCTCAAACCCCGTACGGAGTGCAGCTTTTGGTGTGGCAGGCAGTTTTGTCTACTGCAGAACGTAAACAGCTCGTATTTTGCCGGTATAAACAAGGCAGCGTATCCCTTCGTGCTTGTAAAAGCAGTTTACGTGGAGGGGATGGCAGTATTTGACAGCCTGGGTCGCAGTGCTGTGCCATCATTATAGCCGTCGCCTGGGTAGTCGAGCCGTATCCCTTTGTCAGAAGTCCAGACATCAGGTTCATTGCAGGATCTTCATTGCAGGGTCTGACAAGTTTACCTCGGAGAATACGAAGCGTCTCTCGTACATCTTAATGCTGCGTCTGAAAGAGGATGAGTTTTACTTCCTAGAGGCGATGAAGCACCCTGTTTACGCTGAAGCGGCTTGGACGTACTGCTTTTCGCGGATGGTCCTTCGAGCTTTTATATTTTACGCTACGTTCTTGGCGGAAAGAGCTCTGTTGCACGCTTAATGGCTCTTTAAGGCCTCTGCTTACGCTGCTCTGCACCAATATGTCGCGTATAGTCATCCGGCGTATTTTTTTATGCTTCTACAAGACCCCCTTCAAAGCTTTCAAATTCCTCAGAATTTGGAACGCTTTGAATGAAGCATGAACCGCACCTCGTGACTCAAAACGTTTCTGAATGGAGCGTTAAAACGGTTGATGTTGTCTTTATGGCAGATTTATTGGGGACCGCTGTGATCTCTTTCACCTATAAAAAGGCTGGGGGGGTTAACCTGTTCTTCCCACATTCCCATCACCATGCAGAGATGATCGCCGGAGTTCGTCGGGTCGACCTGAGGAAGAAGGAGATCATGTTCTTCCAGCATGTAGGGAGCCGAAAAAGATGGCATCTTCGAGCAAGTGTCCACTGCAACGATGGATCATGGAAGGATATCTTAGCCTCCCTTGCTCGGGATAATCAGCAACTTTATATGGCTGTTCTTCCAGGAGAAGGGAAGGGTCGTACTAGACCACACGGCTTGCAAGCGGTGTCTTCTCCTGTTACCTCCGGGAGTGAGAGCAGCGACTAGCTCTGACCTCGGGAATTGAGTTGAGTGAAATATCTCAACTCAATCTGTCACGGCGCACAGAGCGAGGGATCTGCATAATTTATGCAAGCCCCAACTCTGTCGTTCTCTCGCCGTTGATCATTGCCATGTCAATCAGTTTGCTGGAACTGACTGACTGTCGGAGAAGATGGATGAAGAATTGTGCCCCTGCGAGAACCTGTCAGAACAGCTTCTGGGCAATCTTCAGACGATGATGAGGGGGCCCCTTTGTAGACGGAGTTTCCCTCAGATGTAATCACAAAAAATAGAGAAAAACACTTGTAGATTGGATTTCCCTCATATGTAATCATGATTTTGATTTTAATAAAATCGTCTTCTTCTTCATATGATCATCTTGCCAAATATTGCTGTGAAGTCTGAATATGTGTAGCTTCGACACGTCTGATTCTTTACGCCGACTTTGTATAGAAAGAGTGCTAGGTCCTGTCCTTTACGCATAGCAAATAGTCCATAGAACGCTGTTGAGCATTTTGAACCTTTAGAACTGTCCTGCTGCTAGGACTGAGGAACCGCATAGGGTTCTTACTTCTGATGAACAAAATTTTTGTTCAGACTTCGTCTCCAAGAATGACTTCTCAAAAAATCCCTTGGAACAGGGTCGAGAAATGGCTGTCAAACTGAGTTGCCATCTTGACAGACGAGATATTCAGACTGGAGTCTGGGTGAACCTCCAATTGACCCGAGAAGAGTAATTTCTCAATGTTTGAACTTTGTATGCTTCGGGTACTTGGGATATGTTGAGGTCAAGAAGGAGTATCTTCTGTGTGAACTCCTGTAATCGACCGCCTTGCTGTTCGGATATGCGGAAAGTCAGAGATCCGTAGTGTAGATGAGCTAAAAATCCTGAGTTCGTAGTCTATTGAGCATAGAAAACCACCGAGCGTGAGATCGTAGATTCGGAGCTACTAAGCATGAAGTCGTAGGTTTGTAGCCTCTCGAGCGTAAAAGCTACCGAGCACAAAGGCATCCGGGCATAAAACCATAGACTGATAGCTGGCGAGCGTAAAACCGTAGATCTGTTGCTGTCGGGCGTAGAAAGCTCCTTAGCGTAGAACTGTAGATTTGTAGCATATGAATGAAAGAAATCTTCCGAGCGTAGAGGTTGCGGATCTGTTGCCTCCGAGCTTAAACTAAACGCTATCGAGCGTGAGATCATCGATTTGGTATCTGCTGAGCGTAAAGTCGTAGGTTTGTAGCCTCTCGAGCATAAAAGCTACCGAGCACAAAGGCATCCGGGCGTAAAACTATAGACTTATAGCTTGCGAGCGTAAAAACCATAGATCTGTTGCTGTCGAGCGTAGAAAGCTCCTTAGCATAGGAACCGCTGACCTGCTTTTGCACGAAAAACTCTTCTAATTTGCTGACTGTTCGTCTTTCGAGAGTAGTGGGCTGACGTAGTACCCAATCATAACCAAATATTTAATTTTGTGGGATTTGGTTGGGGTTTCGAGGAGCCCGTCTGACGATTCGAGGAGTCGACCCGAACTCTATATATATCCCAAGCTTTGGAGAGAAAAACTTTTTATCCGTCTTCTGCGAAAGAGAGCCTTGGTTGTTTGAGTTTTTTCCCTCGTTCTTTCTCCGAGCACTCCGAGTTTCCAGAAATGGCGCCGAAGCAAACCCCCTCCACTAAGGGAAAGAGTATAGGCTCTTCCTCTCGTTCTTCTGTCCCTGCGAGAGAGTCTTCGATCGGGCTAGGCGAACTTCCTTCTGAGTGAAGGATCCTGCCGACGAGTAGCGCACCCGGCCTTAGAGGTATAGCCATTGGGAATGACAAAGAACGACGAAAAATCCTTCACACACGTTGAACGTGACCGCGCTAGGTTATCTTCTGTGCTGATAGCCTCTTCGAGGAAGATGACGCACGGAGACATTTTCATCTTTTACGCCCATATTTTTAATGTGTCAGCGTAAAAACTCCATGTCTTCGCAGTTATGAGCATAAAAGCTCTGGCTGCCGAAGACTTGGTGTATACTATAAAATTTTAGTTTTACGCTTTGGATGGGACCTTCGGCGTAATAACTAGAATTTTAGCAGTCAGGCGTAAAGCACGGACCGTATACCGCCAATTACGCTTCAGGATGTGATTTCTGGCGTAAAATGACCAAATTTTGTACAGTCTTGGCATAAAGCATAGACTGTCATCTCTTGGTCTTTTTGTTGCAAGATTCGTAATGACGTATTTTTCTTGCACTCTCGCAGTTGACTTGCAGGAGTCTCCACTGGCTGAGGTGATGGGTTCTGCTGCCGGGATGCTGCACTCGAACTACCTGGAGGATCTGTCGCACGTGACATTTCCTATCTCCGGACCCCAGTACCCTGAAGGAAGGGGGATCTTGATATCGGCTCAGGGCGAGCGAATGCTGCTGAGCACGATCAACGGGGAGCCCCTAACGTACGTAGACGGGGAGAAGTGCATCAAGCCGGCCTTTTTCTTTGGGGACATGATAGACAAGCAGTCCCAGACGAAACCCAAGAGAGAACCCTGGGTTTTCCCTGCCGAGAGCGTGGTCTTGTATCTGCCCACGATGCCGAGAGATTATCCCATCTCGGCTTTCTTCCATGCCACACATCGTAGGAGGATGTCGTGGACGCTGACTCCTGATCTTCACGGGAAGCCGGGGAAGATCTTTCACCTGAAAGGAGCTGACCAGGGATCGTTTGTCAGCCACCCTTCTGGTGTCGTGACGTTGTTCAGGGGACTGTGTCTGGGCAGCGTCCCGAGTGAAGACAGTTCAGTGATTCAGCCGGTCCAATTGCCGACTTTTTGTAATGACTTCATGGTGCGAGGGGGGGGGTATATCCCAAGGAGAATCCTCGGTGCAATGGGTGGATCAGCCCAACAAACCTCCGATGGTCCTGCCTAGTTGACTGGGCCTTGAAGCATTTTCGAAGAGAGTTGGAAGTCATTGGACTGTATGCCGCCGTGAGCGTGACGAGTGTCGGGTTGCCTCCCAACCCTAACCTATTTCTGGCGCTGATGGAGCGATATATTTCGCTCACCGGGACCTTCGCCACTCCATTGGGGGAGTTGGGGTTGGCCCTTCACGAAATGGCAGCGATCGCGAGACTGCCGATGGGGGATACTCCGTATGAAGAGTATGTTCCCACCAACCGGGAGTTGGAGGACTCGGACCCTCGGGTTGTGGAGGTGTATCAGTAGCTGATGTGCCACTACTTTGCGTGCACTGCTTTTTATAATGAGCCTTCTGACTTGGCTCATACCACTAAGTGGATGTCCTACCTCTTCTTCCACCGGGCCAGGGCCGCCAAGTCGGTGAAGGTTTCAGGGGACAAGCATGAGCCCGTGAACTGCTTGGGCGTGCTCAGTGCCCAGGTCATCGAGGATCTTATGGAGGAGGCTAAAGCTCCATATCAGCTTCTCAATGACGGGGTAGAAAAGTACCCTGAAGGCCCTAAGGCCTATAGTTACTTGAGGCGCTGCCGCAGGCCTTTATTTGAGGAAGCCAAGCTGGCTGGCTTTCTCTCCCTATGGCTGCGTCGAGTAGTGGTGCCCGGTATCGTGTCCGCGGACCGCATTCACCGGAACATCCTGTGGCCCATCGTCCGTCTGGTGTTCGGGGCAAGGCTGGGCTTGCTCCCTGCCATGGTGTACCATATATAGGCTGGACTGAGAGCCATGACTGACGGATTGCTCGTCGATGAAGATCGACGTGATAGCTTTCTCCGGGTAGAGTTACCATACCTGTACTTGATGGGATGGTTAATTCTCCACAACCCCGGGTGATGTCTCCCGGTCCTGGTAGCAGCATGGGGGGTAGTTTCTTGCTGAACTACAAGGACTCCCTCTGGAACGTGAACACAGTCGTGGACTGTCGGCTGGCGCTGAGCCTCGGTCATTGCTGGAAACTCCTCTGCACTGTCCCTTCTGTACATCGCAATCAGTCAGGGATTAGGCTTGAGGATTTAGGCGGAGAAAAGACCAATCTTTTTCTGGAAGCTTTTAATTGGTTGGTCTACATCAGACCCTCCATTTGCTGTACAGAAGCGATGATCATTGCTTTTTCGAGCCTTACTTGCCCAGTCGGTTCGCCAGGCAGTTTGGGTACGATCAGCTGCACGTGGGCAATGCCATCACCAGCTTCAGGTCCAGGGGCGGACTCATTGATGGAGCCAGGGGATGGCGGTACTTCATCATGGGCTGCACGGGAGCAATCTTTATCGTGCCGGTCGCCACCTTCTCCACGGAGCTGCGGATCCTCCATTCGTACGCTCAGTTCTACGTGGCGATCAACACCCTCCATCGCGATTTTGACACGCGTGGAAGCTTCAGGGTGCCTTCTTCCAAGCCTGGGGGAAGAATCGAAGTCCCCTAGGTTTCATCTGACGAGGGTGAGGAGTCCGTCACTCCGGATGAGCCCCTGGTGTCGGTGCCGGGGTACGAAGTGCCTCCGCCTGCGGGGGCTTTGGCGGTCTCTGGGAAGCGAAGGGCTCCTGTTTCGAAGCAGACTTCCCCTCGCAAGAGGAAGAATAAGACGGTTGATCGCCCTCTCCGGATTCCTGGCATTGAGGCTCCTAGAGAGGAACCTGCTGCCCCTCCTGTTGGGGATATCCCTTTGATTGGAGGTTTCCCGCCTCTCGGAGAGGGACCCTCAGTTTCGGCTGGCGGTGCCGGAGGACTCCTGCTTGAGGCTGCCGTCGTTGCCACTGCCTCCGGTAGTGCAATGAAATCACCTGCGTGGCCGAGGCGAAGGGGAGAATCTTCCCCTGGACCAGCAACGGAGGAAACTCCTGCCGCGTCCGTGATCATGACCAACGAGGTTCCAGCTGACGAACCTCGACCGTATTTCGGTGAAGGCTTGGTGGAGCTCCTGGTGATGTCGGTTGGCCCACCTCCTTCCCCAGGTATGACAGTTTGTATTGCGTTATTAAGGCATAATATAGCTACATCGGCTACAAACGCGGCATATATACCGTTGGCTACGGGTAAAGGTCATCTTTATGTCTCCTCTTAGAAAGATTACTATCATATTGATATCAACTTTCTTGTCCTCTTCTCAGGAGATGGCGTCCACGGGGAGTATAGCGTTGAAGCGCATTCCGGCTCCGCTTGGGCTCCCGACGATGATACGGAGGCGTTCGACTTCGAGGGGGAAATAGCTTCGGGGGCCAGCTCGCCCGAAATAGTTTTGTCACCTCAAGAGGAGGACGAACCCGTCATGTGACCTCGTCTCTTGCGAGTATGCCGATGACTTCGACCGTCGTTGTCGCGCCTTATTTGGTCGCACCACCTGTCGAGGCGGCGGCTGTGGCCACCTCGTCCGTAATCATTCCTGGAGGGGAACTCGCCAATATCGCGCCCACTCCTGGCGTCCAACCAGATCTGGTTGTGCTGACCGAGCTGTATACCAGCACCTTCTACACCAATTTGAACACGCTGATATCAATGGTGTTGGCGAAGAATCTAGATTTTGAGCGTCTGAAGAAGGCTTTCCAGTTTTCGATTGGGGCTGTCAGAGAGTTCGACGATTCCAGGGTAGCTGACGCCTTGGAGGCGATGGTTAATAGGTTGGAGCAACCTATTAACGAATACTTACAGCTGACTCGGAGTAGTTTTGAAGCCAAAATCTAGGCCAGATACGACTCCATGACTGCGCGGCTTACCAAACAGCTAGAGAGCTTAGATAATTCTATCGAAGCACATAAGCTGGAGATGGATAAAAGAAAAGCTGTCGTGGAGGAGGCTCTTGCTCTTGAGACGAAGTGCCAATCCGAGCACGAAGGGAACGCAACGAGGGTTCGCAAGTTGAAGGAGAAACTCGCTCTGGCAGAGGAGTGGGCTTCTCAGTCGCTGGCAGGTCTAGGCGTAGCGACTGGTCGACTGAGCACCGCGCGACGGGACCTGGAGCGTGCAGAAGCTGCCCGAGCTGGCTCTCTCCGGGCAAGGGCCGAACTGTCCTTCACGAACAATCCCGAGGCACGGCTGGAACAGGCCCGCGCTGATGCCTTGGTTTCCAGGGACGAGAGAGTGGCTGCACTGGCGAAGCTGATTCGCGATCTGGCTGCTCCCCCACAATGATGTACCCTTTCTTCTCTTCGCTTCCCCAATGTAATTTTGCTCCTTTCGGGAATAAAGCGAATCTTTTTTGACTTTGTGGACCCATCATTTCAGAATGTAAATGGCAGGTTTGGGTGAGAGTGATATCAGAGGTAGTATGGACGTGATAAACTCTCGATAAACTCCTAGCAGGATATACCTATTCAGAGGTCATACGGAGATGATAGAATATGACCTAACTAGCTTCGTTGTGGAAGTAGTTTTATCAGAATTGAGATTCTCGCTATATTCCACTTGAGCGGAGGAGGTTAAGCATAGTACCTCTTCAGGAATTTACCGTTAATAGGAGCCATTAACAGGTCTCCATTAGGTTGGGCTAACCTGTAAGCGCCGTTCGAGAACGTTGTCTCGATCACATAGGGGCCTTCCCACTTGGGCTGGAATTTCCCCTTACTCCTGTGAGTAAGAATCATCGGCCTTCTTACGGCTAAAACTAGCTCACCGACTTTGAACACTCTTTCCTTTATTTTATGATTGAAAGCTCTGGAAATGCGTGCTTGGTAGAGCACGATGCGCTGTTGAGCTTGGAGACATTTCTCGTCTAATCCTTCCAGCTCTTGAAGCCTTAACAGGTCATTCTTTTCTCGAGTCAACTCATTAGTCACGGCTATTCTGAGCGACGGGATCTGTACTTCAATGGAAAGAACTGCTTCGCTCTCGTAGACCAGTAAAAATGGGGTACAACCTGTCGGTGTCCGTACCGTTGTGCGGTATGCCCAGAGACATTCGCCCAGCTTCTCATTCCAGTCTCTTTTGTTTGAAGAGATGAACTTCTTCAAGAGTTTGATAATGGTTTTGTTGAAAGCTTCCGCCAAACCATTAGCAGCTGGATAATATGCCGTAGAGGTAATATTATGTATTCGATTTTTATCGCAAAATCGATGAAACGCTTGGCTGATGAACTGAGGCCCATTGTCATGGATTATCCTTTAGGGAATCCCAAAGCGATAAATGACGTGATGCTTGATGAAGCTGATTACGTCAGACGCCTTTACCTCAGCAAGAGGGATCGCCTCTGCCCATTTGGAGAAATAATCCATGATGGCCAGTATGAACCGGTGACCTCTGGAAGAAGACGGGTGAATAGGACCAATGATATCCATACCCCATGCTTCGAAAGGCCAGGATGCAACCATAGGATGTAGATATTCAGACGGTTGGTGTATGAAGTCTGCATGAACCTGACAGGCACTGCATTGTCTTGCATAGTTGATCGTGTCTGTGATCATAGTGGGCCCGTAATAGCCCATTCTCCTGATACGATCCTTTAGCTTAGGACCGGGCTGGTGCGCTCCGCATACGCCGTCGTGAGCTTCCCGAATAATCTGCTGTGCTTCGTCGTCAGAGAGACATCTTAATAGCAGTCCGTCGTAGGTCCGACGATATAGGCATTGCGAAGATGCATCGAAGTAGAAGCGTAATGATCGTCTTTTGACGGATACTGCTTCTTTGGGGTCCTCCGGCAAGATTCCGTATGCGACAAAATCTATGAAGGGACTTCTCCAGTCTCTTCTAGGGGATCCGTGTTCACGGCGTAGCTGCGTTCTATGTGAAAGTTGTTCTTTACGCAAAATAAATCTCTGTTAAGAAGGATTACCGAATTTTGCCTTCTTATAGGAGTGGCTAAATTCGCAGCTAGACTGGCTAGGGCATCAGCTTCTAGATTCTGAGATCGAGGTACATGCTCTAGGAAGAATCCTTTGAATGTCATGGCTATCTCGACCGTTGCTCGGTGATAGGGGATGAGGTCTGGATTCCGGACTTCATATATTCCTCTGACTTGATTGACGATAAGCAGAGAATCGCCGAAAGCTTCCAGGGACTCGACCCCCAGCTCTTTAGCGACTTGGAGCCCGATTAACAGAGCGTTGTACTCTGCCACATTGTTGGAGCATGGTTCGTTGAGAGAATACGCTCGGTAGATGACGAGTTTATCAGGAGTGACCAGGATGATTCCTACCCCTGAAACCACGTTTCCCTGGGGACCAGTCCTGGAGGCGCCGTCGAAGAACAGTTGCCACGCGTCACTTTCCATTGCGAAATTACATTCTACAACTGCGTCGAAAATATCCTCGTATAATTTGGAGGCCTTCGGGATCGGATGAGCAACTAGGAAGTCGGCCAGCGCTTGGCCTTTGATGGACTTCTGCGGGACGTATACCATGTCATATGGTGTTAACAGCATCGCCCAAGTTGTGAGCCGGGAATTAAGAACACTTGGCTTGCTCATCAGTACTCAAAGAGGGTTGATCCTAGAGATGATATGGATAGTCTGGCCGGTGACATAGTGCCGCATTTTTTGGATAGCGAACATCAGAGCCAAACATTCTTTCTCTACTGGGTTGTACCGGTGTTCGGCTCCGACCATCATCCTGCTGAGGTAGTAGATAGCCTGTTCATGCCCCACATCGTTCTTCTGCGCGAGAAAAGCTCCTAGAGAATGATCCATCGCTCGAACGTACAGCAAGAATGGTCTTCCCATGATGGGAGGCACCAGAACTGGCGGACTGGTGAGGTAGCATTTGATATCCCCGAATGCTTGCTGGCAGGTTTTGTCCCATACGAAGGATATACCTTTCTTTATGAGATGTGAAAAGGGCTGACATCTTCCCGAGAGGTTGGATATGAATCTCCGGATATAGGCCAGACGGCCTTGAAATCCCCGGAGTTCCCTCAGATTGCGGGGCAGTCACATTTCTACGATGGCCTGAACTTTGTCAGGGTCCACTTGGATGCCTTTGGCGGTAATGACAAATCCCAGGAACTTGCCACTGGATACACCCAGAAAGGACTTCGTAGGGTTCATCTTGAGTTGATGTTGGCGCATTAACTCGAATACCGTCCTCAAGTCTCGAATGTGATCGTCTTTGAGGCGACTCTTGACGGCTATGTCGTCCACGTAACATTTCACTGTTTTGCGTAAATGCTCATAGAATATGTTACTCATAGCCCGTTGGTATGTAGCCCCGGGGTTCTTTAATCCGAAGGGCATGACCGTATAGCAATATACTCCCAACGGGTCCGGAAGGCAGTGAGCTTCTCGTCTTCAGGATGCATCTTGATCTGATTATATCCGGAGAATCCGTCTATGAAAGACATGCGTTCAAAACTGCAGGTGTTGTCGATCATGATGTCCGTGATGGGAAGAGGGAACTCATCCTTGGGGCAGGCCGCATTCAGATCTCGGTAATCGATGCAGATACGTATTTTCCTATTTTTCTTCATGACTGGGACAACGTTGGCGACCCAGTCGGGATGTTGTTCTTCCCGGATGAAACCGCAGGCTATCAACTTCTTGGCTTCAGCTTCGATGGCGTCCATCATGTCCGGGCGGAACCGGTGTTGGTGTTGCTTCATAGGCTTCGAGTCGGTCAATATATTGAGCTTATGAGTAGCCACCTTCGGGTCAAGGCCCGGTATGTCCTTATAATTCCACGCAAAGACGTCGATATATTCTTTTATCAGCTGGATAACTTCTTCCCGTTCAGCTGGAGAAAGATTGTTGCTGATGAATATCGGTTTTGGCAAAAGTTTACCCCCAACATCAATTTGGATAACTTCGTCCTTGGTGGGAGGTTCTCTTTGCTCGAAGCAGAATTTCTACTGCGTATCCATTTGTTGAGCCCAAGAATCATTCTCAAACGGCTCAAAATCCTGTTCATCTGCTTCTGAGGGATCTGTCACTACCATATTTACTGATAGTGTTTGTTCGAGAGCATCAGGTGAGTCGGGGGGCGACGAGCCATTCTGGGAGGAGGGAAAGATGTCCTCGTCTGACTTGGAAGTCGTAAGGGAGGTGGCATACCCTAACCCGAAACGAGTTTGTCGATAGCGGGGGTCGCCGCACGGCGGCGTTCGTCTGCCTCTTCCGTAGTTGAGGCCTGGCTTCCGCTTCAAGTCGTAGCCCATGTTTTGCATGATCTTCAGCGCTTGCGGGCTGTATCGGTGAACTTGCATTTTCCCAGTATCGTCATCGAAAGGATCTTCCTGGTCAGTCGGTTGATTGCGCATGCGGCCGAAGAATATTGGGTGCTGACTGCTGCAGGTAGGCGGGACAATGAAGATAGAATCCTTATGTGGTCCATACGTTGTGATGACGTTGGATGATGACGCTACTTCCCAGACATACGGACGGTAGGAGTTTATAGCTTCCAAGAATTTTTGTGCTATGGGTTCTACCTCGTCACGGGGAATGGTATATACTCGCTCAGAGGTGAGATGGATATGGCAGTTTTTGTGGACTTAACACCACTGGCATATTTAGAGTTTAAGTACGGATGTTAAGTGTAGACGACAATCGATATCAGAGGTAATATGGGCATGACAATTGATAGTCGAAAGTTTATTCAGAGGTAATATGAACATGACAAACTTTGTTATTTTGACTTTCATCGGGGATGGAGGCACACATCTGCTCAGAGGTAATATGGACATGGCAGTTTTTGTGGACTTAACACCACTGACGTACTTAGAGTTAAGTACGGATGTTAAGTGTAGACGACAATCGATATCAGAGGTAATATGGACATGATAATTGACGGTCGAAAGTTTATTCAGAGGTAATGTGAATATGACAAACTTTGTGATTGTGACTTCCATCGGGGATGGAGGCACACATATACTCAGAGGTAATATAGACATGGCAGTTTTTGTGGACTTAACACCACTGGCGTACTTAGAGTTAAGTACGGATGTCAAGTGTGGATGGCCACTTATATCAGAAGATAGTTGGTAGCCGAAAGTTTTATTCAGAGGTGATATGAACATGACAAACTTTCGTCTAGAGAGATTTAGGGACTCTTCCTCGAGTACACACATTTTCTTTTGAAAGGAGCAAATTGTTATGTAAGAAAAGAATAGAAATCCAATCGGTACGGACCGTCCCTTTGTTCACAGATTCAAAGTGATGACCTTGGCATCGATCGTCTCCTGAATTTTCTTTTTTAGTACATAGCACGCCTTTGTGGGGTGATGAGTGTATCGTTGGAAGAGACAATAATCTGGGTGATCCGCGTTACCAGCCCTCTCAGGATGTCTGATGTTGGGTAGCTGAAGCTTGCGCTCTTTCATTAATATATCAAAGATTTCAACGATGTCGTCTTCGTTGAAGGAGAAAGTCCCTTTTGGTCTTCGGGCTCTTGATGCCTGAATTTTACGGTCTTGCAGGGAGATCGTTGCTGTTGCATCATCTTCGGATCTTGAGGGGATTCTACCCCCGGCCCTGGACGTCCCCTTGTTTTGTCGAGGTAAGTTACCTCTGGACATGCCGTGGTCTCTGGCCACAGAAACTGATTCATCGAGAACTGCCTCTGGTTGTACAGGATTGGATTTCGGAATTTTGGGTCTCGTGAGAGACGCAGCATATCCCAACCCGAAATGAGCTTCTCGATAGTGAGAATTACTATGCACCGGCGTTCGCCTACCTTTCCCATAGTTGAGACCTTGTTTCAGTTTTAAGTCGTAACCCATATTTTGCATAATATTTAATGCTTGTGGGCTGTATCTGTGGGTTTGTATCCTGCCAGATTCAGACTCGCGTGATTCATCTTGCACGATTGGGGCGTTCCGCCTGCTGCCGAAGATTATCGGACGCTGATCGTCATGGGTTGGTGGAATGATAAAGATGGAGTCTTTCTGTTGTCCACCTGTTATGACGACATCATATGTTGACGTATCTTCCCATATGATTTCCCCACGTTTGACTGTTAGGGGAACCGAAGTCCGTTTATGACTCTCGTTCTTGCGTTTTTGGATTAGATAATCCCGCAGGTCAGGAGGAGTAGAGGAAGAAGACGAAGGCTTGTTTCTTCTGTTCCCATCATTGGGCATACGGATATTGGGCACCCCGGTTTTCCCTGTGCCACCTGTGTACAACAGATTGGCCATCTGGGTGGCGGATAATTCCCTGAGAGGGTGTCTTTCCGCAACCTGAGCTTGTTTTACATCGTGGGACTTCGTCTGGCGTAATTTGGAGATTTGCTCAGACTGGCGTAAAGCTGAAGAGGTCGTCAGTCGGCCGTCGGCTTCCCGCGTAATCCGGAGGGTAGGTAGATTGCTTCTTTGCTGGCATAACGGTCGAGAAGTTGAGTACCCCGCCGCTTGCTTCCCCCTGTGAAAATTACGGCGCTCATCGGGTTCCCCATAGAGGTTAGATGTTGTCTAGCGCATGGAGCGTGATTTGTACTTCTGACTTGGCGCTGAGGCATCATCAGAAGTTTGTTCTGTATTGCGCGTAGCGAGAGACTGGTTTCTGTACGTAGAGCATAGTGGATACTTCTGGGTTAGCGCTGAGGCTTTGCCCAAAGTTTTGTCTGTACCGCGTGTAGCGGGAGATTGATTCCTACGCGTAGAGCGCAGTGGATACTTCTGGGTCAGCGCTGAGGCTTTGCCCGAAGTTTCATCTGTACCGCGCGTAGTGGGAGACTGAATTTTACGTGCAGGGCACGGAGGGAGCAATGCTACCACCTTATTGGTCAGAGAGATCGGAGAGTCCACAGGAATGGTAGAGGATGTCTTGGGCATCCAGACCTTGCGCAGCTTCCTGTTGTCTTGGACGGAGAGAGAGTGAGAGCTACCCCCGGTTCGAAGCATGTCTTCGTAGGCAAACTGGTCGAATTGGACGACCAGTGTCTTCTTCACGGATCCCACGGATACCGCATCGTGTTGAGCAATTGCTTCCTCATCAGAAGAGAAAGATGTCCCCAGCAGAGTCGCCATCTTGTTTGTGGTATTAAACGAAAGGATGAAAAATGTATTCAATATGGGGTTTACACGGAACCCGCCTTCTTTTGTTTACAAACAAACTTGTATAATTTGATCCTATATGAGGATATGGGAGTACAATTTATTTAATCTGGGTAGATATTGCTATAGGTGTCTGATCTGCAGTCGATCACTTTAGTCCTTGGACCACACGATGTTGAAGAAGTGTCGTAGAAGACAGGAAGCAGCTTCGAAGGTTGCAAAAGAGGGTGGATGCACGATGCCAAAGTCGTCGATCCCTACTCTCTGCCTGAGCTCCGGGTTCTCTCTCTCTCTCTCTCTCTCTCTCTCTCGACCGTTGGATCTGGCACTGGATCTCTTGATCAGTTTTCAGACCTAACTTCTTTGACCCTCCTATTTGTCGACCTTCGGTTCGATCTTCTAATTTTTCGATCCTGTTTCTCATTGATAGAGGTCTCTATTTATAGAGTTTTAGTGACAGTGACCACTCCGTCGGTGTAGAAACCGAGGAGTGGAAAGTATAGCACCCTTTTACACAACGGTTAAAGTAACCAATGCCTGCGTATAGATGATCTTTTGAATAAGCGTGTGATGCGGGTCCAACTAAGGGACACAACGCGTATAATCGCTACGAAGATCACGGCGTAAAAGCCACGTAGGTGGGTATCCATTATGTAGAAGAGGTTGGCATAGAAGCCAAATGTCTGTCACCATGGCATAGAAGCCAAATAGTTATCAAACCGGCATAGAAGCCGAACAGGCGTAGAAGCCAAACAGGCGTAGAAGCCGAATGGTCGTAGAGGCCGAACAGGCGTAGAAGCCGAGTGGTCGTAGAGGCCGAACAGGCGTAGAAGCCGAATGGACACAGAGGCCGAGTAGGCGTAGAAGTCAAACAGCCGTAGAAGTCGAGCAGGCGTAGAAGCCGAGTGGTCATAGAGACCGAGAGAGCACAGGAGCTAGGTGGGCGTAAAAGCCGCTGCGTACCGTGCCAGAGTGCTGATGGGGACGTCTTAGCCGGAATTATGGCTTTTGAAGATATAATCAAATCTCTTGCATTAAATGCTGAGATTTGCCACCATCCTGTGCATTAAATGTGGAGGCGTGTTCTTTGACGGTCTGCAACCCTTTCTGCGCACCAGTCACAGAGACATGCCTTGAGAAACTATCACCGCTCTGTGCATTAGACGAAGAGACGTGCCTCGAATCCCGTACGGAGTGCAGCTTTTGGTGTGGCAGGCGGTTTTGTCTACTACAGAACGTAAACAACTCGCGTTTTGCCGGTGTAAACAAGGCAGCGTATCCCTTCGTGCTTGTAAAAGTAGTTTACGCGGAGGGGATGACGGTATTTGACAGCCTGGGTCGCAGTGCTGTGCCATCATTATAGCCGTCGCCTGGGTAGTCGAGCCGTATCCCTTTGTCAGAAGTCCAGACGTCAGGTTCATTGCAGGATCTTCATTGCAGGGTCTGACAGGTTCACCTCAGAGAATACGAAGCGTCTCTTGTACACCTTAATGCTGCATCTGAAAGAGGATGAGTTTTACGCCCTGGAGGCGATGAATCCCCCTGTTTACGCTGGAGCGGCTTGGACGTACTGCTTTACGCGGATGGTCCTTCGAGCTTTTATATTTCACATTGCGTTCTTGGCGGAAAGAGCTCTGTTGCACGCTTGATGGCTCTTTAAGGCCTCTGCTTACGCTGCTCTGCACCAATATGCCGCGTATAGTCATCCGGCGTATTTTTTTATGCTTCTACACCAGTAACGCTGGCGGTATCAGAGTTTTCCTGCGGAGTTTGACTACTAGTTGCTCTGGGGTTCTCACTATAGGGGGTTCCTTGTTTGGAAGGTTTCTCAACCTCTAAGGCTTGACCACTGGGGATTCAGGTGCCTTCTTACGAAGCGACCACCAGAGGCGCGTGCAGCTGCGGGGACTGGGTGCCCTTTCATAAGAATCCGTAGAGGAGTGTTTGAAGCTATAACGGTGTCTGCTTCGTTGTCGGCATCTTTGGCATCTTCGTCTGAGTGGATTTTTTTATACAAGACTGATTCGAAGTAGTATGCCTCGATTCCCTTGAAAGGATCCACGTCAGCGAATTCTGTTTTGACGATGCCATCTTCGTTGACGTACTTCAACCATTGATGGAGAGTAGATGGAACAATCATATATTCATGTATCCATGGTTTCCCAAGTAGGACATTGTAGGATACTTGCACGTCAGTGACGTAACAAGTAACTTCTGTACGGAGGTCGCTGATTTGGCACTTTTGGAAAATTTTGCCAAGCGGATAGCTTCTTCCAGCGTTGAAGCCGCTGGTGGTGGTATTTGTGGCTGCCAGCCGATGCATCGGAATGCCCAGGGTTTGTAGTAAGCTCTATGGGATGATACTGAGGGATAACCCGGGGTCGATATGCATCTAATCTACTTTAATAGCTACGATTTATCCTGTATAATATAGGGGACGATCGTGCCTATTGTTTTTTAATAGCATGTCCTGTTGGAAGAATATTATGTTGGAAATTGTCTCCATCACACTATTGCATTGAGCATATTCAACGAGATTTTCTGTCGGTGGCTTGACTTGAGCCAAGTAGGAATCGTCGTTTAACAATGCCTCACTGAGAGCATCTTAGGTCTTTTTGGAAAGACGCAGGAGCTCGAAGAGTGATAGCTTCGCGGGAGCATTGGCCAATTCTGCTAGCATGTCGAAGCTGTAGGGCTTCTCCAGCCCTTGCGTTACATCCTTCTGCAGAGGTTTATCCTAACGAGTTCCCTTCTGCTTTAGCTTATCTGCCACTGAAAGCTGGGACGGACCTAGATCAGAGGCTGAGAGAACACCTATTAGAGATACACAGTCATCGGGAACATTGTAATCGCGTTGATAGGTTAGGCCCAACCTGGTTGCTCTAGCTAGAGCTTCATTTGTTGTTGGGGAGACCGCATGAAATAACTTGTTCTTCTTCCCTTTGGTCTTAGAGACTGGAGGTGCTGTTGGTTGTGTCATATCCGGGACAAGGCCTGGATGAATCCACCTGACTTCGCCTCTTGGAGTCGTAATGGGAACCAAATCTTCTGCTTGGTCCGGGGGAAGGTTAACGACCTCCATGGTTGTCCTTGGTATGGGGACGATACCATCTTGGGTTTCTGTCGTCGAAAAAGTGCCAAACTAGAGAGACACTATGATTGCCGAGACGGTCTTGTCTTCGTAGTCCAAAGAGAGAACTTTGGAGTCGATAAGTCTGTGTATCTGCCTTTTCAACACATAGCAGTCCCACATGGGGTGATGGACGTATCGGTGGTAGTGACAATACTTGGGATTGTCCACCTTACCCGCTTTATTATGACGTTTAATGTCGGGTAGCTTGAGCTTGTTATCTTTTATCAAAACGTCGAAGAGTTCCATAACATCGTTGTTATTGAAGGAATAAGTCTCATGTACTGATGATGGCTCTGTCAGCTTAGGAACATGTGAGGTTGGATTTTTGGCTAAGTTTACCGTCAAAGCCGGCTTCCCTTTATTGTCACGATTATTGTTTGCGATGAAAGGACTCTTTCTGTTATCTTTGGTGCTTAGAGTTTGGAATCCCAACGAGCGAGCGTCTTTCACGCTTTTTCAGTAGCCGCAGCGCTTATAATGAACGATGTCCAATCGGTGAATGGGCTGGATGTCGTCCAGAGTCTCACAACAGGCAGAAGATTCTTTTGGCATGTGTCCATTAATGAGGACTCAGGAATACCAAGAGATAATTTCAGCGTTGCCGGTCGGAAACGATCAATGTAGTTTCGTATGAGCTCTTGATCTCCCAGGATGATGTCCATGAGAGAGGACATAGTCATATCCATTCCTCCTTCATAAATCGGACAAAGAACATGGCCCTCAGGTCATCAAAAGAAGAAATGCACTTATCTGGGAGACTGCATGTCATGCCCCGATCTTTCGTAGGCTAATCGGCCGTCCCCGCTAGGCGAGAATCACGACAGTGCTCCTGTAGGACGATCGCTTGACCCATTTGGGCGTGATGCCGCACGAGCTTAAGTCGCGCCCGTGCAAGGCCGTGGTTCATGCTGGCGGTAAGAGGTCTAAGCCACAGAGTCGTACAGATTGTCCGAATGCAGCAAAATTATAAAACGCATAGGCGATTGGTAACAAGTTCACAGAGTCGTCAATAGCGGAAGCATTGAATAATACAAGTTGAAATAAAACAAACTCTTTATTGATATTGAACAAGTGTTACAAGCGACGCTAGGCCGAGATTACAAGTCGCTCAAGCCTTTCTCTCTAAAATAGTAAAAGCGTGCCAAGTGGCTACATTTGTGGAATGATATATAGGTGATGTTCTAATATTTTATCTTGTATATGTGCTTCAGTTTCGGACGCAACGCTCTAAGGATCCAGAGTGAACTCCACGCCTTAGCACGGACGAAGGAGGTATCCGTACCGAACAAGGTTCTCCCATACCCTGCAAGAAATTTGGTGGGTTATCAGTATATAAATACACTGGTGGGGAGGCTACTCGCCCGTTCGAAAAATCCAAACACGTTCAATAGGTTCCATGCACCATCTTTTAAGTTATCTTTGTAGTCTTGCCTTAGGATCAGTTTTATGTCATATATGAAAAGCCTAACTCGTGTGGCAGTGCGTCGTGCAATATAAGAGAAAACATGGCAAAACTTACCAACTTACCATTTGTCCTTCCCTGTCTAAGGCAAACCAAGTTAAATCATACACGGGCATAAATAATGAAATCCAGTGGCAATAACATATGCAAACACAAATGTTATGAGCGAGACTATGTTTCGGTTGCACGAGTATACAAGTTATCCAAAACTGTTGCAATGGATGTTTAAGTGTTTCAATGGATTGCTCGGGTTGCTCCATTTGTATAGGTGATTTATATTCATTTCGTTCAGGTGATTTTGATTTCTTGGATGCGATGCAATGACTTGCACGCGGATTGCCGCTAAGCGAGGATGACTTATCTATATGACTATGAGGTCACTAGCATAGCCATAAAGGACGACACATAGTCTCGGATGGAGATGAGGCACAACGAAAGAGTCATTGGCCGTTAGCCATCATCCTGACCAAACATGTGAGACTATCGTAGATCATGGAGTCAGTCGGATTATCTGTGAGTAGGATGCACTACCAAGGGTCCGGCCGCTGTATATTGCGTACCCCAAACCGGAGAGCATCCTATCAATTTGGTCACGCAATACCTTTATTCCTCCTAGGACGGTACGATCCTGGTGCCCAGTGATCATCCAAGGAATCCATGTTATTACCTTATGCACGAGTTGTCCGTGACCATACAAGCCTCGGGTCTTCCAATTTTACTTCTTGATATGATAATCCATGATTCTTGTTCTGAAACGAACAATTTGCTCCACGAGCTGTGATTCCTGATTTTGCTTAATATGATTCTCGTTCAGATATAAACTTGACATAATCCTCGATCAGTGATCCACTTTCCTTGATGCATTCCCCTGGTTTGGGGATCGCCTTGGTGACCTAACGGTCCCGGATACTTTCAGGTTCATACTTGCACGGAACGAATATTAGATAGTCTTCTGAGGAGAATTAGATGAATGCATGACATGCACAGTGTTACATGGTTGAGGCATAGTTTATGCGACAAACATTGAAACGAGGTAAAAAAATACAAGTTAACATATAAGCAGGCAAGCATTGCATTCATATGAAAACTTAAGCATTTACGTTGGCTCAGGCCCAAGGGTAAGCCGAGGAGTAAAATCGTAAAGGGACTTACCGAGCGACATAATCTAGGATCGTGTAGTGTAGCAAGTGAAGCAGTGCACTACAAAGATTATAATGTTCTACTCGAGGCATAGCGGGGTCTAGTTGCACAAGGAAAAAGGAGCATGCACGGGTCTGTATATAAGCAAAGTTTTATTTTCATGTTCTAACATAAGCAATACAAGTTGGGATTATTCCCTTGGCTAGGTGAGTTGTATTCTTATTAGCATGCAGGGGGTGATTCACCTAGCGACTAGCATGTATCATCTATATTTTTGAAGTGTGCTGGCTAAACAAAGACAAGTTTATCGTAGCTACCCACATTAGCGATGATTCATCTCGGTCGAGCGATACTCCGAGCGAGCCTTTGAAAGCCTAAGCCGAAACTCCTGAAGGGCCAAGTCTGGAAATCCTTTTGCCTCAAACGAGTATTCTCGCTGGGCAAGCGGGTCGGGTCATTACACTTTTTCCTTTTGAATCGACAGTCCGCTTGAGCGGAACGGGTCGTTATATTATACACCACTCAGAAAAAATCTCGTCCTTGAGACTTCCTTATCGCAGGCCCTTCTATCGCACTATCGAATCTATCCCAAGCGTAGCAATAGGTACCACTAGATCTGATTTTTTTGAATGGATCTTCTACTCGATCCTTACACCGTATCGCGTATGTGCTGAGTCGGTCTTATTGCGCCTTAGCGCGGAACATATTGCTTAACACGGGGTACATTATGATCCATCGTGAATAATGATCTAAGACTGAGGCAAACTTATACAAGTCGTTATACTTGTCCATATGGATATTTACTTGCACTAGCATCGAGATTGGCATAACGCGAGTCTGGTATGTGCATATATTCAAAGCGTCCTTCAAACATATGCATGTCAACCAACTTAGCGATAACGAACTCTTTGCACTTGAGTTTTACATATCATTGAGTCTTGGATCGTGCACACGTTCAAGGCGTTCCTCAAACATATGCATTCGACCAAACTTAGAGATAGTGAAATCGGATAAGCTACTTTGCAAAAATCTCAAGGGTTCTCATTTTTACAAATCACAAGGATACTCCGATAGGTTCAATCAAAATCCAAGTCATTTCTATTCCAACTCAATCAAGTATTTGCACAACCATTAAGTACGATCTATCCGATTAACCGACTAGCGTTCATCCGTTCGGGTCAAACATAACACACATTACCATTCCAAGTCTAACCCTAAGTCTTGCTGCCCCAGTTCTATAGCTTGTTCAAGCAATATGCTAAAGTCGGTCACACTAGTTCTTTCACTCGGCACAGGGTCATCTGCCTAATTGCTAGGTCAGCTCACAAGTTCATAGGTACAAGTTTAAGCACACGATTCATCGTGCAAATTCGTCGCACGATGCTCACCCCAATTCCTTGGGTCAAACCATTATTCATTTGCACGGGGTATTCTACCCAAGCTCATTTTACTCAGATTTCTAAACATCGATCACGGATCATCCTACACTCAATAACACGTTCATTTTTATGGGGTCAAGTCCGTTCAGTAAAATCAACGGTATATCCAAGTTGCAGGACAAGCCTAGTAATTTGCTTAGTCTATCTCCTCAAGTATATTTGATAGAATCCATATCCATTCCAAATCTAGACCACCAAGACAAGATTCGATTCTAAACCTTTATTTATAACTTCAAGTCGTCCAACCTGATTCATGTATTCATTCAAGAAACTATCAAGCATGATTTATTTTAGGTTCTAGGCTAACTTATCCATGAAATATTTCTGATTCACTTATATTTCCAGATTCGTCTTATCGTGTAAAACCAAAGTCAAGACGATTCATCAGTTGTCACGCTCTGGTCTCCCGCAAGTTTGATCAGCCTCATTGGACGTGAGATCACCACGCCAATGCTCCCGCTGGATAATCGTCCTAGTTTGGGCGTGACGTATGTACGAGCATAGAGTTTCGCTCGCACAAGACAAGAACGTTTGAATATTATGGTTATCTTCGAAACAATCAAGATACCTAAATATTTTACCTTGCTTCATCCAAGTTTTGTATATATCCCTCGAGTCATATCCGTTCATGCAGTGATTACAATTCATCTACTAAAATCATCAAACTTTAATGTTATCGTTCGATAAATCCATCGTCTACTCTTAGCATTTCTCAAGAAACTAAGTTCAAATATTCATGCCAAAGCCTATTCCATCTTTGACACGTTCTATTCATCGAGTTCGTTTGGAATAATCACCGAACATGTTCCCGTAAGTTCGATCATCCCCACCGTACGTGAATCACCACGCCAGCGCTCCCGCAGGATAATCATTCTCGTTGGGACTGATTTTGAATGTTATTTTTTTTGAACTTAATTTCAAGATCGTTCTTCCAAACTCCAAGCCAAATCCATTATCGCTTATCTCTTTCATCGAACCACAATATTCATTTTTGGGCTAACTTTTATTCGAGCGATATTGTATTCAAGTTCATTCCATTTAATTCTAATCCAAAATTGCTCGCACGATCCTCTAAGTTTCTAACAAGTTTCCTTAACCAAGATATCAATTTCTATTTATATGAATCCATATTCGATATAAGCCTTATCACTTATTCAAGATATTTTTCCAATCGTTCAATCTGACTATCGCACGAGACCTATGAATCTGTTTGGACATTTCTAAATGATCCATACACTACTCAGAATTGAGTCATCCAATTAAATCTATATTCAATTTGTATCTTCCGACACAAAATACCGTTCGAGCTATTTCCCAAAATCCAAGCACAATTCTCATGTTCGCCTAAGCGATAAGCTGATAAGGTTGTTATTGGTTGGCATTCTAAGTCTGATTTATCTTATTTGAATGATATCCCCTTCTCATTGCAACTAGTTAGCACCAATGGGTCTTGGCGTACGATACTCAACACAACTTAGCCGAAAGGCTGTGTGCATAGCTAACTGTTCGGGCGATATTCGATCTCGTATACTAACCAGTTGGGTAATCATGTATAGCATTAGGGTTTGCACATGCAAATTCTAGCATGAGTCTAATCCCACAAGTCTAGCACATGTCGGCACAAATGCCTTCGCATCAAAATTTCGTACAAGCAATTATATCATTCACATACACTTTTGAAAGTATTTAGACTTATTGTTTAGAATATTCTGATTGGGACATTGAGAGAGAGCGTATGCACATAACCCACGAACGAGCTTTCAAAATTGAGAAAATTGAAACGAAGTCCAAAGGCATATAGCCATGCTCTAATACCAATTTGTCATGCCCCGATCTCCAGCAGACTAATCGACCGTCCCCGCTAGGCTCGAATCACCGCGCTAGAGCTCCCGCGGGATGATCGCTTGACCCATCTGGGCGTGATGTCGTACGAGCGTAAGCCGCGTCCGTACAAGGCCGTGGTTCATGCTGACGATAAGAGGTCTAAGCCACAGAGTCGCACAGATTGTCCGAGTGTAGTGGAATTATAAAATGCTAGGCAATTGGTAACAAGTTCACAGAGTCGTCAATAGCGGAAGCATTGAATAACACAAGTTGAAGTATAATAAACTCTTTATTGATATTGAACAAGTGTTACAAGCGATGCTAGGCCGAGATTACAAGTCGCTCAAGCCTCTCTCTATAAAACAGTAAAAGCGTACCAAGTGGCTATATTTGTGGAATAATGTATAGGCGATGTTCCAACATTTTTATCTTGTATATGTGCTTCAATTCCGAATGCAACGCTCCAAGGCTCCAGAGTGAGCTCCATGCCTTAGCACGCACGAAGGAGGCATCCGCACTGAACGAGGTTCTCCCGCACCCTGCAAGCAATCTGGTGGGTTATCAGTACATGAATGCATGGTGGGGAGGCTACTCGCCCGCTCGACAAATCCAAATACGTTCAATAGGTTCCGTGCACCATCTATTAAGTTATCTTTCTAGTCTTGCCTTAGGATCAGTTTCATGGCATATATGAAAAGCCTAACTCCTGTGGTAGTACGCTGTGCGATATAAGAGGAAACAAGACAAAACTTACCAACTTACCATTTGTCCTTTTCTATCCAAGGCAAACCAAGTTAAATCATGCACGAGCATAAATAATGAAATCCCGTGGCAATAACATATGCAAACATAAGTGTTATGAGTGAGACTATGTTTCGGGTGCACGAGTATACAGGTTATCCAAAAGTGCTGCAATGGATGTTTATGTGTTTCAATGGATTGCACAGGTTGCTCCATTTGTATAGATGACTTATACTCATTTCGTTCAGGTGATTCTGATGTCTTGGATGCGATGCAATGACTTACACGCGGATTACCGCTAAGCGAGGATGACTTATCTATATGAACATGAGGTCACTGACATAGCCATAAATGACGACGCATATTCTCGGACGGAGATGAGACATAACGAAAGAGTCATTGGGCGTTAGCTATCATCCCGACCAAACATGTGAGACTACCATAGATTATTGAGTCAGTCGGATTATCTATGAGTATGATGCACTACCAAGGGTCCGACCACTGTATATTGCGTACCCCAAACTGGAGAGCATCCTACCGATTTAGTTATACAATACCTTTATTCCTCCTAGTATGGTATGATCCCGGTGCCCTGGTGATCATCCGAGGAATCCATGTTATTACCTCGTGCATGAGTTGTCCGTGACCATGCAAGTCTCGGGTCTTCCAATTTTACTTCTTGACATGATAATCCATGATTCTTGTTCTGAAACGAGCAATTTGCTCCACGAGCTGTGATTCATTTGCTTGACATGATTCTCGTTCAAATATAAACTTAACATAATCCTCGATCAGTGATCCACTTGTCTTGATGCATTCCCCTGGTTCAGGGACCGCCTTGGTGACCTAATGGTCCCGGATAGTTTCAGGTTCATACTTGCACGGAACGACTATTAGATAGTCTTTCGAGGAGAACTAGATGAATGCATGACATGCATAATGTTACACGGTTGAGGCATAGTTTATGCGACAAACATTAAAATGAGACAATAAATACAAGTTAACATATAAGCAGGCAAGCATTGCATTCATAAGAAAACTTAAGCATTTACGTTGGCTCGGGCCCAAGGGTAAGCCGAGTAAAACCGTAAAGGGACTTACCGAGCAATATAATCTAGGGTCGTACAGTGTAGCAAGTGAAGCAGTGGACTACAAAGAGTATAATGTTCTATTCGAGGCATAGCGGGGTCTAGTTGCACAAGGCAAAGGGAGCATGCAAGGATCTGTATATAAGCATAGTTTTATTTTCATGTTCTAACACAAGCAATACAAGTTGGGATTATTCCCTTAGCTAGGTGTGTTATATTCTTATTAGCATGCATGGGGTGATTTACCTAGCTACTAGCATGTATCATCTATATTTTAAGTGTGCTGGCTAAGAAAAGACAAGTTCATCGTAGCCACCCACTTTAGCGATGATTCGCCTCGGTCGAGCGATACTCCGAGCGAGCCTCTGAAAGCCTAAGCCGAAACTCCTGAAGGGCCAAGTCTGGAAATTCATTTTCCTCAAACGAGTATTCTTGCTGAGTAAAGCGGGTTGGGTCATTGCACTTTTGCCGTTTGAATTGATAGTCCGCTTGAGCGGAACGGGTCGTTACACGGCAGAACCACTCAAAGGCAACCCCGGATAATGCTCCGACGAAAAGGTTGGTAAGTAGGGTATCGTCCCGAGGTAGATGGTCTGTTGTTGACTGGAAGTATCTCATGTACTTTTGGGGCGATGTCTTCCCATCGAACGAAGCCAGTGACAGTGGTTTGTATTTGGGAGGGTATATCACATTATCCTACTCGGGAGGATAGGTTTGCCTGATCCCAAGCTTCTGTAGCCTATCTTGGTTGTACCGACAATCTACGTGGGCACGCAGGTGTGGTGCCCCGTTTCCCCTATTCGGGGAGCACGACTAAGAAATACAAGTCAGTATCTTTCGATCGGGATAGATTAAAACAAGAACTCATCCTGTTATGAATTTGCTTCTTCAGAATCGATTTTTATATTCAGTGGACCGTGCCCCGAGGATCGACTTAGCGATAGAATCAAGAGGGACATCTTTGCTGCAAGTTTTCTTGCCTAGTTTTCGCTGTCGCCTTGTTGCTTTCGTGCTTTGAGTTGGTTTTCGGATTTGCTGCATTTTTTTGAACGATTTTGATGGATTTTATTATTTTTGTTCATTGAACTGCACTTCAATTACGAGCTTGGAAAGAGTAAAAGAGGTATTGATCAGCTGTTCTTGGCAATACAGGTGATCGAGCAATAGACGACGTGCGAGCAGAGTCTTGAAGTACCTCTTCCCTTTCCTTCTCCAACCAACTTGTGAGTGGCTATATTCGATTTAGTTGACCCTTCTTCCAAGTCTTCACATCTAAAAATCTTGCATTCTTGCTTGCCCCGATCAAACGATACCAAAATAACTAAAAGATGTCAAGATGAAAAAAAATAGACTTGGACTACTTTATGCTTGTCATTCAACTTGTGAACGGTTATCTATTGCATGTTAGTTTGTTTAAATGCTCTGCCTATGCTTCAATTTTAGTTAGAATGTATACTTCTTCTATAAATTGTGCTATGTATAGAATACACTATGCTATGCAATGAACTGATCAGGAAGACTATGCAAAATAAATTATGTCATGCTACTTGTCTCCTGATATTATTGCCTCAACTGCATCAATGGATAAATTAAAATAGACGTTGTTTGATTACGGACAACTTGTGCACAAGGTCATAGTTCCTGCGGACGGTCGCTGGGATACTGGCACTGATCCATTCCGGACGAAACTCCATAATAGTCTCACGGACTGGGTGTGATGGCTAGCAGCGACACATATACCTCCGTTGTCTATGCCCCGAGACTATAACTCGTCCATTGTGGCATCATGCCAGTGATCCCCTCATATATTTAAACCTGTGCAAGCTAACTAGTATCTTCGTTGTATGGAAGGACATGGTAAGTATTGTGAAGGTGGTTCAGACGGGAAGGTAAAAGTCACCGAACGGTGGCAAGTTTATTTCAGAAATTTCTATATACACTGCTTGCTTGTAAAATAAACTAAGGCAAGATAGAAAGACCATAAATAATATACATGCTTCATATAAACAACATATTGATTGGTATAGTTGGGTTAGCTCGCCTTCACCAGTACATTTCGATGTACTAACCCTCATTGAAACAGGTTCCCCGCACCAAGAAGATCCTGCGAGGAGCTGAAGTCACTTCCTAATTCAGTCCAGCTGCCGGCATGCCCTTATCGTGTCATATTTTGAAGCATATTTTGAAGACCAAGAAGCTAGCAACTGAACTCATGCAGCTCAGAGAAAAAGCTATTGTCCTGCCTGGAGGTCTCTTATTTTGAAGCTTAGTAAAGGATGTAATGTACATGACGACTATCTCATTTTGTGTCAACTTTTGTAAGCCCGTGCGGTAATTATCTGACTCGTTCAATAGTTTATAAATAAATGTTCATTATCAAATAAAGAGAACTTTTTTATGTTTTAACTTTGTGTATCAATTATCCGCGTACTTTGATTATGTGCTCGTTATGCAGAATACCTTATCCTTGTGTGGTGCGCAACCTAGGCACGCACGGCATCACGCCCGGGGGACGACTATCGATTCTACAGAATCAGGGCATGACATATTGGTATCAGAGCACAGCTTCAAGTTCCTTTGACCCTCATATTGGAAAATTTTCTTTAACGATCTAATCCATGTGTGAACTTTTGAACTCGTTAGGCCAAAATGAGATAGACTCCATACAATGAGTCTATAATATATTATGATCCTGATGTAAGTTACCTTCTTTTGAAGGAATGGCTCAAGCGCAAACATCATCGCTAGTGCCCGGTGAGACCCAAGCCCAAGAAAGCAGTTCCGGCACTTCGGGAAGTTCTCGAAGCCAACGAGCCATATCTCGTGTCGATCCCATGCAGCAAATAATGCGGATGCTTGAGGTGAGACAACAGAGGGATGAGGCTCGTTATGAACGGGTCGAGAAATGAGCGAAAGAGAGACAAAGCAAGTTTCAAGATAATCTAGAAGCCCGGTTTGTAGTCCAATAAAGCAGGTAGATACCCTGCAACAGATCGTGCAGACCTTGGCCTCCAACCATTTTGTGGCAACAGCAGCGACACCGGTGGAGCAACCCGTGCTTGAAGTCAAAATGCCTCAAACTCCAAGGAAGAAGGGTGTGACTACCTTCGACTTTGCCGACTTCAAGAAGGTCTGCAATACGCCATTTAGGGGGACTGAAGACCCATTCGTGGCTCTAGATTGGTTTTTCGAACTTGAGAATCACTTCAAACTTTTAGAGGTCTCCGAGCAGAAGCGTGTAGCGTATGCCCAACTACAGCATTGCTTGAAAGCGCACGATTGGTGGGACGACATCGAAGATCTCTTCCAGTTGATGATGAAGAGGAGATGATCGTATGGGCTACTTTCTGTGGCACATTCGAAGAGGAGTTCATACCCCCTCCCGTATATTGACAAAAGAAGAATGAATTTGTGTAACTACGGTAAGGCAGCATGACAGTAAAGCAGTATTCCGTCGAATTCAACTGACTCGCCAAATTTGCAAGTTCCTATTTACCTGATGCGGCGAGTCATGATAGAAGATTTGAAGGAGGCCTGCGACCTACTATCCATACGCACATGGTCGTTCCTCAATACCAGACGATGCGGGAAGTCCTGAACCATGCCCTCTCTCTTGAACTGCAGTATCCTCCTGTTGCTATCGGCACTGTGCATACCTCCAATCACAAGCGCCATAGCAAAGAGAAAGGAAACAACGCTCCCAAGCGCCCAAATAACGGCGGTCACCAGGGTTCCAACTCAGGGCAAAAATATGATAATTGTAGATAGACCAGGCATACTGTAAAAGACTATCATCAGAAGCTTGGGTTATGCCTCGTATGTGGTGATCCAAACCACGTATATTGTGACTGTCCGCGCTACTCTGAATGTCGCGCTCAATATCCAAATCCTGCCTCAGCACCCCAATCCAACCGAACAGCGCCTCAACAAGGGCGTCGTCAAGCTCAGGGCTTGGTGTATACTATGACACGAGAGGAAGCCCTGGCATCGGACACCGTTGTGTCAGGTATATTGCTTTTTAATAACATACATGCACGTGTGCTATTTGATTCTGGTGTAACGCATAGCTTTATATTCACAAATTTTATCGTGGAAAATAATATAAAAATGATACCACTGTATTTAGATCTTAGTGTTAGCACCCTGTCGGGAACGAAAATACCAGTCTGTTCAGTATGTCAAGGCGGTTATGTCTGTATTGGAAGAAGGAAACTCTCGTTAGATGTTTTAGTCCTAGATGTTCGGGATTAGGACATCATTCTGGGGATGGATTGGCTCGACGCTTGCTCGGCAACTATCGAATGTGCAGAGAAACGAGTCGTCTTTCGCCTACCTGGAGAAGCTGAATTCTGCTACACGAGTAGTCCAACAACTGATACGTCCAGGGCGAGCATGGTGATTTCAGCGATATCTGCTCGGCGGATGTTACACTCTGGCTGCAAGGGATACTTAGCGTCAGTTCGGGACACACAGCTGGATTACGCAAACTTTGAGTCTTCTTCTGTTGTAGCAGATTTTCCTGATATGTTTTCGAGCAAACTACCCGGTATGCCACCTAACCGAGAGATCGAGTTCACCATTGACACATTCCCAAATACTCAGCCAATTTTCAAGGCTCCATACAGAATGGCCCCTGTTGAACTGAAGGAGTTAAAGTGCCAACTTCAAGAACTGCTGGATCGTGGGTTCATCCGTCCGAGCGTGTCTCCTTGGGGTGCACATGTGCTCTTCGTAAAAAAGAAAGACTGAATATTGCGACTCTGCATCGATTATCGGGAGCTGAACCAGGTCACTATAAGAAACAAGTATCTTCTGCCCATGATAGACGATCTCTTTGATCAGCTACAAGGAGCATCGGTGTTCTCAAAAATCGATCTTCGCTTAGGCTACCACCAGTTGAAGATTAAGCCTGAGGACATGCCCAAGTCAGCATTCTGAACCCGCTATGGCCACTATGAGTTTTCTATTATGCCATTTGGACTGATGAATGCTCCTGCCGCTTTTATGGATTTGATAAATCGTGTGTTCTGACCCTTTCTCGATAAATTTGTGGTCATTTTTATATATGACATCTTAGTGTACTCGAAGAATAAGGATGAATACGCAGGACACCTGCGGATGGTGCTTCAAACCCTTAGAGACAATAAGTTATATGGGAAGCTGAGCAAGTGCGAGTTCTGGTTGGACATCATATCCTTTCTCGTGCATATTATTTCTGCACAGGGCATCTAAGTTGACCCAAAGAAAATAGAAGCCATCATGAACTGGAGGAGGCCTGAGTCAGCTAGCGACATTCAGAGTTTTCTTGGTCTGTCGGATTACTACAGAAGACTTATTAACGATTTTGCGAGGATCGCCTCGCCTCCGACTCAGCTTACTCGGAAGGGAGTAACGTTTGCATGGAAGAATGACTGTAAAGCTTCATTTATGGAGTTAAAGCAGTGCCTTATCTCAGCACCAATATTTCTTACCCTTCCAGACTGGTCCAATAATTTTAAGATATATAGTGACGCCTCAGGAAAAGGTTTGGGATGTGTCCTTATACAAAAAGACAAGGTGATAGCCTTTGCGTTGAGGCAGTTGAAGCCTCACGAAAGGAATTATCCAACGCATGACTTGGAGCTAGCGACGGTAGTATTTGTGCTGAAGCTCTGGCGCCACTACCTTTATGGTGTGCCATGTGAGATCTATACGGACCATAAGAGCCTAAAATATCTCTATATACAAAAGGATTTGAATCTTCGACAATGGCGTTGGCTTGAAATCCTTAGCGATTTTGACTTGATGATCAGATACACCCCAAGCAAGGGTAACGTTGTAGCTGATGCCTTGAGTCGAGTATTCGTTGGGAACCTGGCTATCGATGAAGCTGCGTTGGGATATTGAAGCTTTAGGCATTATACTTAAAATTTGATACAAAAAGGTGGCGCAAGTGGCACAGTTGTGCCTCGAACCTGACTTATTAGAAAATGTCAAGTCCGCTCAAAAGGATGACCTATTCCTGCAAAAGATGCAAGGTCTTATCTCAGTAGGAAATGCAACCGACTTTGCAGTAGGCACGGATGGGATTATACGAGTGAAGGAAAGATTGTGCGTTCCTAACGATGAAGCCCTCAGAAAAAAAAGATACTCGTGGAAGCCCACTATGAAAGTTATACTTCACATCCGGGTAGCAAAAAGATGTATCGAGATCTCCGGACGACATTTTGGTGGCACGTCATAAAAAGAGATGTGGCGTTGTTTATGCCACAATGCATGGATTATCAGAGGATAAAGGCCGAGCACCAGAAGCCGGGCAGAGTGATGCAAAACCTTGCTATACCTGAGTAGAAATGGGAACACATAATGATGTATTTTATTGTTGGTTTACCGAAGATAAAATGGGAGAATGATGCCGTCTGGGTCATCGTTGATCGACTCACCAAGTCAGCTCACTTTCTGTCTATCAAAAGTACTTAGAGTGCCGACCGCCTGGCCTAGATCTACCTCAACGAGATCGTTCGACTCCACGGCGTGCCCGTATCTATTGTCTCCGATAGAGATGGTCGATTCTTATCGCGCTTCTGGGAAAACCTGCAGTCAGCAATGGAGACAAAGTTAAATTTCATCTCCGTCTACCATCCACAGACAGACGGCCAAACAGAACATGTCAACCTAATCCTCGAAGACATGCTACGACTCTGCGCCTTGGACTTGAAGATGAGTTGGGACACACATCTACCGTTATCCAAATTTACATACAACAATAGATATCAATCTAGCCTTCAGATGATGCCGTATGAGGCATTGTATGGGCGAAAGTGCAGATCCCCGATCTGTTGGGATAAAGTTAGAGAACGGCAAATTCTTGGACCTGAACTTGTGGAGCAAACCATCCAGAAGATCCGTTTGATCCGAGAACGGCTAAAGGTAGCACAGAGTCACCAGAAAAGTTACTCAGAAATGCATTGACGACCTCTTGAGTTCTTGGAAGGTGATCGAGGTATTTCTCAAGGTCTCGCCCATGCAAGGAGTCACCAGATTTGGAGCAAAAGGGAAGCTAAGTCCAAGATTCGTCAGTCCGTTCGAGATATTAAAGCGAGTCACCCCGGTTGTATATTAGATTGTCCTGCCATTGTCACTATCTGAAGTGCACAATATCTTCCATGTTTCATAGCTTAGGAAGTACGTGTATGACCCGAGTCATGTGGTGGATCTTGATCAACTGGACCTTAAGGCAGACTTGACTTATGTTGAACAACCTCTGCGGATCTTGGATCGAAAAGAGAAGCTGCTTCAAAGTTGTTCGGTTCCTCTCGTGCGCGTGCTTTGGCAAAATCATTCGGTCGAGGAATCTACTTGGGATCTTGAGTTTGAGATGAGGGAAAGGTTTTCTTCATTATTTTATAGTGGTAGATTATATTCCTAAGTTTCATGGACGAAACTTCCAATTAGTTGGTTAGGATGTGGTGCCCAGTTCCCCCTATTCGGGGAGCGCTGCTAAGAAATACAAGTCGGTATCGTTCGATCGGGATAGATTGAAACAAGAACTCATCCTCATTATGGATTTGCTTCTTAAGAATCGATTTCCATATTCAGTGGACCGTGCCCTGAGGATCGACTTAGCGGCAGAGTCAAGAGGGACATCTCCACTGCAAGTTTTCTTGCCTAGTTTTTGCTGTCGCCTTGTTACTTTCGTGCTTTGAGTTGGTTTTCAGATTTTCTACATTTTCTTGAACAGTTTCGATGGATTTTATTATTTTTGTTCGTTGAACTGCACTTCAATTCCGAGCTTAGAAAGAGTAGAAGAGATATTGATCAGCTGTTCGTGGCAATGCAGGTGATCGAGCAGTAGACGACATGCGAGCGGAGTCTTGAAGCACCTCTTTCCTTCTCCAACCAACTTGTAAGTGGCTATATTTGATTTAGTTGACCCTTCTTCCAAGTCTTTACATCTAAAAATCTTGCATTCATGCTTGTCCCGATCAAACGATCCCAAAATAACTAAAAGATGTCAAGATGAAAAGGAATAGACTTGGACTACTTTATGCTTGTCATTCAACTTGTGAACGGTTACCTATTGCATGCTAGTTCGTTTGAATGTTCTGCCTATGCTTCAATTTTAGTTAGAATGTACACTTCTATAACTTATGCTATGTATAAAACACACTTTGCTATGCAATGAACTGATCAGAGAGACTATACAAAATAAATTATGTCATGCTACTTGTCTTCTGATATTATTGCCTCAACTACATCAATGGATAACTTAAAACAGACGTCGTTTAATCACGAACAACTTATGCACAAGGTCATAGTTCCTGCAGACGGTTGCTGGGGCACTGGCACCGATCCGTTCTAGACAAAACTCCACAATAGTCTCACGGACTGGGCGGGCTGGCTGGCAGCGACACATATACCTCCATCGTCTGTGCCCCGAGACTATAACTCGTCCATTGTGGCATTATGCCAGTGATCCCCTCGTATATTTAAACCTGTGCAAGCTAACTTGTGTCTTCGTGGCAGGAAAGGACATGGTAAGTATTATGCAGGTGGTTCAGACGAGAAGGTAAAAGTCACCGAACGGTGGCAAGTTCATTTAAAAAAATTTTATATACACTGCTTGCTTGTAAAATAAACTAAGACAAGATAGAAAGACCACAAATAATATGCATGCTTCATATAAACAACGTATTGATTGGTATAGTTGGGTTAGCTCACCTTCACCAGTATATTTTGATGTACTGACCCTCGTTGAAACATGTTCCCCGCACCAAAGAGATCCTGCGAGGAGCTGAAGTCACTTCCCAATCTAGTCCAGCTGTCGGCACGCCCTGATCGTGTCCTATTTTAAAGCATATTTTGAAGACCAAGGAGCTAGCAACTTAACTCATGCAGATCAGAGGAAAACTATTGTCCCGTCTGGAGGTCTCTTATTTTGAAGCTTAGTAAATACTGTAATGTACATGATGACTATCTCATTTTGTGTCAACTTTTGTTAGCCTATGCGGTAATTATCTGACTCGTTCAAGGGTTTGTAAACATATATTCATTATCAAATAAAGAGAACTTTTCCATGTTTCAACTTTGTGTTTCAATTATCTATGTACTCTGATTATGTGCTCGTTATAAAAAATTCCTTAGCCTTGTGCGGTGCACAACCTAGACACGTATAGCGTCACGCTTGAGGGACGACTATCGATTCTACGGAATCGGGGCGTGACAGCAGGTCCCTTAACATCTCCTAGATATCCTTTATCAAAAGGGGAACAGAGGCACGAGGCGTTGTATGATTGCTTGCGAACTAAGGAACCTGGTCAGGCATATCAGGTTCTTCGTTTGTTCGTCCCGGCACTTACAGCTGTATTGGGGTAATACTTTCTCTGAGTTCTAGCACTGTGTTAGTCAGAGTCTATATTGCATCATGGCTTCGAACATCTCCAGGCACTGTTGATTATTGGACTATACACCATATTCGTCTTCCGCCATGTGTACTGGCATTATGTGAGATGAGGTGGATGCACTACTAGAATAAGCGGGATTAGCGACATTTTTTAGCGACGTCAACGAAAAACGTCGCTAATATAATATAAATTAGCGACTCCATGTAAAAACGTTGCTAGACGTCGCTAATTGACGATATTTAACGTCGTTTAGTAACTTTTATTCAGTTTTTAAAAGATTAGTCGCTATAAGTTCAATTAAGGTCACTAAACGTCGCTAATATATTTTATTTAGCGACGTTTAGCGACGTATTTAGCGACGTATATCTTTTAGACATTTAGCGACGTCATTAGACTTGTGTATTATATGTATTATATTTTTTCGAATATATGTATTATATTTTGACTGTAGAATGTACTATCCATTTAGACTTGTGACACCACTGGTTATTTACTGTACAATTCTATGAATGTTATGAGATATGCATGACATTTTGACTGTAGAATGTACTATATATTTGTGTTTTTCTTTATTCATTATATGTTGTTATCAGGTATGACAGGACGACGCGAAGGGTTCGGCAGGTCCCGAGGTTGACAAAGTGCTCCTCCGATACTGCCTACTATTGGTTCCGGATCGTCGTCACCCAGTACTCCAGTATATCGATCAGTCACATCTCTGACTTCAACGACGTTACGTGACATCACTCCTGGGACGAGTAGTTCCAGGCGTGATAGTACTCCCTCGTCCAGCGTTCCTCCTACTGACGGAACTATGGAGACAGATGAGCATGTAGAGGAGGTCGTGCCGACGTTGTCCCAGCATCAGCAAGATCCTCCATGCGCACCTTCGGAGGAGACGAGGACAGAGATTTCGGTCATCGGTACAAAGTAAGTCAATTAGATGGTTTAGCATCATATATATCGTGTATTTCTTTATTCATCATATATTGACTTTTTGGATCTAAATAATTATCTCTGTATAGATATCGTCCATCGTCAGTTCAGAGACGCCTGGGCCTATTTCTGAGGAACAACTATGGTGGCCCTTGGATCAACTACTCTGAAGCTCCGGAGGAGAGAAAGGCGTTCTGGTTTACGCACTTCAAGGTAAAAGTATATTATATAAATTCTCTAATTTATGCGTATTATATAATTTATCCGTGATGCTCACTTACTAAATTATTTATTGTAGCAAACGTATTTCTATCCTCCGTACCGGGCCGAGTTGATCGAGCAGATATTTTCTGCCGTTGTCGCCAAGCTTATTCGTGATGCTCTGGATGACCAGAAGGCTCGTGATCGTGCTGGAAAATCAATCCAAGGTTGGATCACGCCTGAGCAGTGGACTGCGATGAGGGCTAGATTCGACGATCCGAGCTACAAGGAAAGGTCTGAGAAGGCCAAGGCGGCTAAGCGGAATGCTGTAAAGTGGTGTGGTGGCTCGATTCCGATGACGGAATATTTTTGTCGTTTGGTATATTTTTTATTTAAGATATAGTATTTTAATGTAAGTACGATAAAATGGTAGTATGAAAAAATTATTAATTTTAGTACTAAATAATATATTTTTAACAGGTACAGAGGGGTGAGGATGCAAACATGGTGACCGTCTTCTTGGCCACCCATCGCAAGGACGAAATTTTATTGATGAGAGGGCCTCGCAGACCTATGCAAGTATTACTTTACTTTGTGTTAATTTTAATATAACTTAGGTAATTATCGAGTATCCAAACTTTTCTAGGCCGAGTATGTTAGGCTGCGTGAACGGGCGACTGCTAGTGCACCTACAACTGGAGAGGTTGGTACTTCCTCGTAGCCCGCTCCAGCTCCGTCGACGGACGACCTGTGGGTGACCGCCGCTGGTGGTCTCCAGAGGGTTACGTACTACGGTACGGGATCCTATGGCGCCCTGGTTGCGATGCAGTCATCTAGGGCCTCCCCAACAAGTGCATATTCCCCACAGCCCTCGCAGTCATCGGCCAGAGTCTAGGAGGCCGTTGACCGTCAGATTGCGTCTCTCCGTGACGAGTTGCTGCGAAGGATGGAGGAGCAGCCTCGGTCCCAGCCACAGGCGGACGATCCGACGCTCATCGCACGATTCGATATGCACGGCCGCAGCATCACGGAGCTCCAGAATTTGATGAATAATCTTAGAGCCTCGACAGAGCGCAGCGTGACGGAGCTGCAGGCATCATAGCTGTCCATGGGCGAGAGGCTGACGATGATGCAGGATTCAATGGTTCATAGCAGTACGAGGCTGTTATCTACCATGGATTCTTACAACCAGCGACTCGCAGAGTTGGAGCGGATACGTCCTCCTGGTGCGCCTACATCGACACAGACTCCACCGACGTCACTGCCTTCTTCATCGACATCGGTATCGATTTCACCGGAGCAGTATGATCTTTTCTTATCCTTCATGCGCACTGGTGGTCATCCTCCTGTAGATCCGCAGTAGTATAGATATTTGCATGGATATTTGCTGGATATTTGTATTCTTTGTATTATTTAGGATGAGACTCATTGTATGGATATATATTTGTTGTATTCTTTACGACGATATTTGCTGGATGTTTTATTTTCTTCAAATTATATTATATTATTCATATTAAATATATGTTAATTTATCGGTGTTGAGTGTTCAACCCAAGGGGGTCGGCAAACCCAAAAATTCAACGGAGGGTTGCTCCGGGTCTATTTGTACAGATTGTGAATTAATAAACTGCTGGAATAATAATTTGGAAACAATTCAGTATTCATTTTTTTATTTTTCACTATACAATTTGTGATATTTTTAGCGACGTTTAGCGACGTTAATACACGTCGCTAAATACGTCGCTAAGTTCCGACGTTACTACACGTCGCTAAAAATGTCTCTAAAAACGTCGTTGTACGTCGCAACTTGCTGACATGGCAGTATTGTCAGGTCATTAAAGACGTCGCTGTAACATCGCTATATAAGTCGCTAATTAGCGACGTTAAGCGACAGATGAGCACATCGCTAATTAGCGACGTTGCGTCGCTAAACGTCGCTAATCTAGCGACACATTTACGTCGCTAAAAAATGTCGGTATAGCGACGTTTAGCGATGTTTTTCCTTTCAGCGACTAGCTGAAAGGCGACTTCTGTAAAACGTCGCTAATTACGTCGCTAAAAGTAATTAGCGACATTTATTGGTCATTTAGCGAGGTTTTTTTACGTCGCTAATTCGACTTTTTCTGGTAGTGACGGGAAGGTGAAAGCCTCACTTTCTGTCCAAGATGCTTGAGTCTCGCTGTCCTTAGGAAAAATGGGTATTACTATATCGTCTTCAGAATTCTGAGGGTTGCTACCCCCAGTCTCGACTGAGGGGTCAATTTGAAGGGTATGACTACCCCCTGCTACGTTGTCACTCACTTTCAGGAATTCTCCCTCTTCTTGGAAGGCCGGGTTGTAATAAAACACTGGGGATTGCTACCCCTAGCTTTGATCGAAACTTTGCTCGGGGAAGTATGGCTACCCCTAGCCTTCGTTCGAGAGCGTGTGCCTTGAAATGCCCCCACAGTCGATACCAGTCTGCTACCTCGCGGACGGCTCCGTGGAGTGGTAACTGTCACCCTTACGGTTGGCAAGCCTTTCTTCGAGATATTCTTTAAGGGAGAGGACCTCCATGTTGAGCAACATGAGGCAATAGGAATTCCTTCTCTTCATGTGGTAGCCTCCGGGGACGTCGTTGGGTTAGAATTATTGATTGCAATTGCTCAAACACTGACTATCTTTTTGGAGGAATCGGGGCTTGAGTGCAACAATAGTTAATGATGATGCTGGCAAAGGCGTGTCTTTGAGGGGACACATCCTATGCGAGTGTTGTTTCTCTCGTCTTACGCTTGTGACTAATCACGTTGTGTAAATTAGACGATAGAAGTTTTTTTCCACCCCTACTTCACGTGCTCGGGTAACCCTTGTGTTTGGAGGTGAAAGTAAAGTTTTTCCTCCCTGATCCGGTTCTTCCGCATAAACTGCAATCAGATCGTTAATGGAATATTTGATATGAGATAGACTCCCTCTATGCGCGCAACCAGATTAGGCACATGGGTATATCCTTCCCATTTTCTTCACTTGACTTGGTTTTCGTGCAACTGTGGCATCCAAGTGAGTTTAAGAAGGCTCTAAGGGTCGACCCACATTCGACGCATGTGTGCCTGGGTCTTTCCTGTAGAGTTTTCCATTGGCAGCGCGTGTTACCAACAACGGCTCATGCTTCTGGAGTGCTGACGGTGCAGCCCCTCGAGCGCATGGCTCGGGGTGTCTTAGACTTCTTTGGACTAGCGTGCTTGGGCGCATAGTAAAAGGAATCTAGAATAGGACTATACGAGTCCTTATTACTAGCTGTCTTGCCCGGAGGAGACTCCATGCTCCTGTGATCGGCGCATGCTTCACGGCCTAGACGGCGCTGCATGGGCACGTCATGGGACTTAGCAAAGTTCTTCTTGGGTGCAGCTTCAAAGATAGAGGCATGACGCGTTCACGTTGTGTGCATCTGCTGTTAAGGTTGGCAACTTTTCTGGAACGTAGGTTGGGTCTAGCGCAGCGGCTTTGGCAACCCATACCCTGCGAACTTTTTGAGGTTGTGCGGGCCTCGACAAGTAACTCAACTTGTTGGCGGAGTATGAGTAAACCGTTTATGCGATGCGGCGTGGGTTGATGATGTATCAGGTACCATTTTCGGGATTGGCACATCGGTGCTAATATCCTAAATTTTGTGCGTCCTGCGAGGTCATACGGGCCTCGACAACTAACATCCTCTGAGTCGAACCTATCTTGGTCACGTCGGATTGCGTCACCAACTTCTCATTGGAGAAGAAGCTCTTCCCTAGCAGAGTCATCATTTTTGTTATATCGCAAAAATAAATATGAAATATCATTATAGTATTTTTGCTGAAGGTGTACAATTCTTATTTATTGCAAATTGATAGAGTATAAGAGAAATCCTATACAAGAGAATCTAAGTACAAAAGATCTGGGATAAGTGTGATGGTGGAGATCGAGCATTGCGGCGGCTCCCTTACTCCATTGACGATCCGGGACCAAGAGGGGATCGACGAGGCTTCGACGACGCTCTGTCTCCTTCTTTTATAGAGAGGCTAGCTCTGCTTCCTCTTTCCTTTATGTGTGGGTGTACGGATCTCTCGATGCCCTGTATGTGGGGAAAATACCCACTATTTATAGCCTTCAATAAGGTATCACGTAGGCACCCATACGTGAATTGTATGGCGCATGATACTGCAGGCGCATGGGGGTTGGCACGATCATAATGGCGTATGACACTACGGGCGCATGAGACACTTAGATACATTGGGGCATATGGCACTGCGGGCACATGAGACACCTAGATGTAGGTGGGCGTATGGCACTGCGGGCGCATGAGACTACATTTAGACTGTTGGCGCATTATCCAGAATCCTTAAGGCACAAGGAGTTAGACTACTGAGGCGCATCATTATGGTGCATGGAGCAAGGTTTCTAGGGCGCATGGAGCAGATTTTCCATGCTTCTACACATATACAAGTGTGAGGGTATATCAGACAATTCGTGGACGAGAATGTATATAATCACATTGCCAATATTGAACACGCAAATATATTATAGGAGAACCCGGAATCTATCTTGTATACAAAGAAGAATGGGATAAGCAAATTGTTCCTGATGCGACATATGATGGGTCATAGGTACAAGGATAGTTCGTCCATTACAAATCACTTGAGTGGGTTCTATGACATGATTGACTAGTTGTTATAGAAGCATAAAAATACTACAGGCCGTATAGAGCTCATACCGTATAAAACATGATAGATAGGCCAGACGAAAGCCGCATAATAGCCATAATGCCTGAACAATCAAGTGGTATAGAAGCCACATACGGCATGATCAACCAAGTCGCAGAGAAGTCGTATAGTATACTATATGCGGCCTGAACGACCATAGAATAGGGAGGCCGCATAAGGAACCCCTGACACAGATTTTGATGTCTGCCAGAGGCTCTGGCACATCACTCATCTCTCTGAGACGCTTCAAGATTCGTGAAGACGATGGATCAGAAGAAGACAACGGGTCACATCAGCGCATTAATTACTTCGATAGAAGTGCCATGCCATGTGTTCCCTCGCATGCGGCCTCACCAACATGCTGCCAGAGTATCCATTCGACCAAGGCCTAAATGAGAGCATATTTTTGGCTACAAGACCCATGCGGCCTCGCCAACATGCAGCCAGAGTGTCCATTGGACCAAGGCCCAAACGAGAGCCCGTATGCGGCTACTTGACCCAAGCGGCCTCGTCAATATGCGGCCTAGTTTTATTGCCTCCAGCTCACAAGATCTTCCCTTTATAATTGCAGAGATCTTCGCACAGTTGGTGCTGACTACGTGTCCAGCTGACCAAGTCATGCCTACAACGGGTTGATAACAACCCCGAGATCACATCAATAATATATCTCAACCAAAACTACATGACAATCTTCCCATGGCATGTGACAACAGTTACGGCCGCATTCTGTTGAAAGAGCCTTATGCGTCCACCAAGGAGAGGCATATGCGTCACCCATAGCCCATTAGTATGATGGCTAAAAATAGGTGCAACTTGAACGTTCTAAAGGTTGACTTTTTCTGCTTCAGAGAGAGACCAGACCAAGGAACTTGTCTGGCTATCTGCAGATTTACACTCGAGCAAGAGAGAAGAGCTTCTACATCGGATTGTCTACGGAGTAAAGAGAGTTGCTACACTCCTAATCCTCTATTGTCACCCCTAGAAAATAAATTTGTACTTAGATCGTCTTCTAGGACTTCTATGTATTTTTTCTTAGTTTGTTAATCAAATCCAGTTCTTTCAGTTCTCTTTTTGATTTAAATGGAAAACAAGATAGTGACTCTGCTGGAAATGTCATTCTCCTCTGTTGAGAAGTCGGTGACACAGTCCGATGCGGCCAAGCTCAGCTCGACGCAAAAGATGCTGGTGGTCTGCTTCGACCAGCAAGTATTCGAGGAAATGCTCTCGGAAGGAAGTGCTAATCCTCCAGCAAGAAAAACCAAGCCCAAGAAGACCCACAGAACATGGGTGGCCAAAGCCGCTGTGCCTCACCCAGCTGCGGAGCAGACACTTCCCGCCGCTCTCTATGTTGTCGATGATGGTCTTCGGATGAACACCCAGAACGTCCACTCTATGCGGCATGTTGGGATAACGCAGAAATATTTTAGCACCCAGACTTTGGTAGAGGAAAATACTACTTTGCCAAATATTCTGGTGCTGAGGCAGCTTCTATGCAGCCAAGGAGGAGGCCGCATAAGACTATCCATGCGGCATCAACTCACAGCCGCAGACAGACGGCCGCATGCGGCCCTGATAGCATGCGGCCCTGATAGCAACAGAACCTCTATTTTTGACTGTATCTCATGCGGCGCATATCCTATGCGACCTACTGAGAATGGTAAAAATCTAAATTTGGACTCTTCATACTACGTGCCTGCGGTTGTAGAAGCATGAAAAATACGTTGGAGAATCATACGCGTAAAACCCTCAACATGCAGGAAGCCCGCGTAAAACAGAGCTCCAGCACTGGGTGGCGTGAAACATGATTTCAGAGCCATCGGCGTACAGCAGAGCTTCAACGCTATTCAGCATAAAACATAGCTCCAGAACAACCTGCATAATGCAGTATTTCCAAACCGCTTCAGCGTAAAAAGGTTGCTACATCGTCACTTTGGCGTAAAACCTACTTGCTTTTAATGCAGCGGAAAGTTGTACGAGGATCTCTTCGTATTCCTCGAATGAACCTGTCAGATCAAGCAGTGAACCTGACTCCTGACAAAGAGGACTGCACGACGATCGAGAGAACGGCTGTTATGATGATTCTGCACAGAGCCCCAAACTGTCATTTAGTGAAACCAACCTTGACATAAGACGTCGTTTACGCATCCAAGGAGTACGCTGCCTGTTTTACATAGGCAGAGGTGAGCTTTTACACTCAGGAAGAGATAAAACCAACCGTCACGTCAAAAGTTGTTCTTCGTAGAGAGCTCGAGGCACGTCTTTGCAGTTAATACGCGTGATGGGGGCAGATCTCTGCATTTAATGTACGAGATTTGGTTATACTTTCAAAGACTGGGTGAGCTATAATTAGGGCTAATACGTCCACATCACCATCCCCGCACATTATGCTAACCTGGCTATTTTCAGCTATAGGAGCACGTTGTACGCTATCTCCTTGAATTACGCCGACCTGGTTATTTTCAGCTATAGGAGCATGCTATACGCTATCTCCTCGAAATACGCTAAATCAGGCTATATTTGCAAAGCATCAGGCTTCTACGCCTACTTGGCTTCTATGCCAACTTGACAACTATTCGACTTCTACGCCTATTTGGCTTCTATGCCAACATGACAGCTACTTGGCTTCTACGCCATCAGAACAGCTATTTGGCTTTTATGCCAACGAGACAGTTATTTGGCTTTTATGACAACCATCTCTACGCGAGGGGCAGTTATCTACGTGGCTTGCATGCCGTGATCTTTGACGAGCAGTTATACGCATAACCTCATAATGGGACACGCGTCACACGTCGATTCAAAAGATCATTCATACGTAGGTAGCAGTTATTATAACCGTCGCGTAAAAGGTGCAGCTCTCTCCGCTGTTCGGTTTCTACGCCGACTGTAGCTGAACTCTATAAATAGAGACCTCCGGCCACAGAGGTCAAAGGTCGGAAAAGTCGAGAAAAAACCAAGGTCAAGAGAGCACATATAGAGAGCTTTTGGCAACGAGAGTTCAATCCCTCCTGCAGTCTTTGAAGCTTCTTTTTTGTCTTCTACAACACTTCTTCTTCATCGTGTGGTCCAAGGGATAAAGTGATCGACCGCAGATCAGACTCCTATAGCAATATTTCTCCAGAATTAAACTTTTGTACTTAACATCATCGTATAGGATTAATTGTACTTCTTTTTCTTGTTTGTAAACCAAAGAAAGGGTTTCATATAAACCTAGTTTTATTTCTTTCGTTTATTATCAAACACAAGATGGCGACTCTGCTGGGGACTACTTTTTTATTTGACGAGAAAGACATTACTCAACACGATGCTGTATCCGTAGGATCAACGAAGAAGACCTTGGTCATCCAATTCGACCAATCGGCTTACGAAGACATGCTTCAAGCTGGGGGTAGCTCTCAGTCCCTCTCTGTCCAAGACAGCAGGAAATTGCGTAAAGTATGGATGCCCCGGACATCCTCTACCATTCCTTTGGACTCTCTCACTCCGACCAACAAGGTTGTAGCTTTGCAACCTCCGTGCCCTGCGCGTAAAACTCTGTCTCCCATCTGTGACGTGGCAGACAAAGCTTCTGGCAATGCCTCAGTGCTAATCCAGAATTCTACTCCGCGCCCTGTGCGTAAAACTCTGTCTCCCATCTGTGACGTGGCAGACAAAGCTTCTGGCAATACCTCAGTGCCAATCCAGAAGTCTACTCCACACCCTGCGCGTAAAATACTGTCTCCCGTCTGTGACATGGCAGACAAAATTTCTGATAATGCCTCAGCGCCAATTCAGAAATTCCAAAAGTGCCCCGCGCGTAAAAAATATATCTCCCCTCTACAAGGAGGCAGATGGACCTTACAATCACCGCAGGGGAAAACAAGTGGCGGATTTCCCGACCTCTCGGCCTTTACGCCATCAAGAGAAGAATCTGCTCGCTCTCCAGATTACGGGAGATGCTGATGGCCGAATGAGGACTTCCTCAGTTTTACGCCAGCCTGAGCAAAGTTCCAGAATATGCCAGGTCGAGCCCCTCAGCGTAAAGAAGGCCCGATTTATGGATAGATACGCTCCTCATGGATCATGTACTACTCACATGGCTGAACTGCTGTATTCGTATGACAGGGAGAGAGTTATGGTTTCCAATATCCACATTCCAACTGATATAAAAAGGCAGAATAAGTCTTCTTCTTCTGCTGCTAATATCACTGATTTGCGTGATTTCCTGATCCAGAAACGCAAAGACAGGGATCAAAATCAAGATTTGGCACCCCTAACTTCCAAGCGTGGGGATATCCTGTGGGAAGATGAGTCAACATCTAATGTCGTCATGATATATGGGCCACATGAAGAATCTGTCTTTATTATTCTACCGACTCGCAACGATCAACATCGAATAATCTTCGATCGAATACGGAATAGACCGATTGTACAAGAAGAATCTCGCGAGTCCGATGCTGGAAAAAAGCAAATCCATAGATATAGCCCTCATGCTTTGAGGATTATGCAAAACATGGGTTACAATTTGAAGTTGAAACAAGGCCTCAACTATGGAAAAGGCAGACGAACACCGTTGCATGGTAATCCTTACTGTCAACGAACTCGTTTTGGGTTGGGGTATATTGCATCTCTTGCAAACTCCAAACCTCCAGAGTTTGATCCTGTAATACCAGAGGCAGGACCTTCTAAATCAACTTCTGTGGACAAATGTCACGGCATGTCTGGGGGTAGTCTACCTCGACAAATAAGACAGCATCCAAAATTAGGGGTAGAATTCCCTCTGAGTCCGAAGATGATGCAACGATGACCATCTTCCCGGAAGACTGTAAAACTCAGGCATCGGGAGCCCGAAGGCTAAAAGGGACTTTCTCTTTCAATGAAGATGACATCATTGAAATCTTCAATATATTGATGAAGGAACACAAACTTCTGCTACCCAACATCAGATATCCTGAGAGGGCTGGCAAAGTCGATGACCCAGATTATTGTCTCTTCCATCGGTACATTCATCACCCTACAAGGGCGTGCTATGTACTGAAAAGAAGAATCCAGGAGTTGATTGACGCCAAAGTCGTCACTTTACATTTATAAACGAGGGGACAATCACTGCGAATTGATTTTACTCTAACGTAACAATTTGCTCCCTAAAGAAAATACCGGATGATGAGTCCCTAAAGTTTCCCCAGCGGATTCTTCAGGTCTATCCCCACTCAGGAAAATTACTCCACAGTAAATTTTTCGGATATGAGTTCACGTCTATATTACCTCTGAACTATTGTCTAAAAATTTCTTTGTTTCCCCAGCTGAATTTGCCATATCCAAGTAACCTCTGAGCAAATCTTCCAGTTTGTGGCTATAGATCAGTTCACGTCCATATTACCTCTGAACTACGTTTTGCCACTTTCTCCAGCAGAGTAAAACTATCACAACTCAAAAGTTTGTCATATTCATATTACCTCTAAACAAGCTTTTCGAATTTTTGGCTATCGATTATCATGTCCATATTACCTCTGATATCGGTTGTCATCTCAACTTAACACCCGTACTTAACTCTAAGTACGCCAGTGTTATTAAGTCCACAAAAACTGCCATGTCCATATTACCTCTAAGCAGATGTATACCTTCATCCCCAGTAGAGTCACAACTCAAAAGTTTGTCATGTTCATAGTACCTCTAAACAAACCCTCCGAGTTTTGGCTATCGATTATCATGTCCTGTCACGACCCGCACCCGGTTTAGGGGCACGAGTGCGTGGGTACGTCCAGCCTACGCCGCAGCATCGGCGGTAGAACGCTGTCAAGGTCTTGATACTATCTAACTAATGTCACGCAAGCATCCAATCTCCATTAGGAGGCACGGATGACACAAATAAGATGAACATATACTCAATCACAGGATTACAGCACGATAAGATTTTGAATAATAAAACTAAAATTAAACACAACACAAGTCAACAAGAAATAACTTAACTTAACAATATCCAAGAATCATCAAAAGGCCGGAGACAAATCCGGTACCAAATAGTCTACTTAAGAACTAACAATGAATAATAATTCTGACTAGACCTTCCAGAATCAACTACTATCAAGTCTGCAGCTACTCACCATAAGTGTCGGACAGCGGTCCTCTAAGGCATAGTCTGGAAAAATATTTCCAGTCAGGAAGGAGCAAAGCACAATCTTAAATAACAGTTCCATTAATTGATAATGTCTATAATACAATAAAACATGTCATGCTAGCTACTGAGAAGACAGTGAAATAGATGAAATGGCAATTTTTAAGAGAGACAGGCAATGTAAAGAGACAGGTAATAGGCAATTATGATATAGTCAGTGCATGTATGGAAATAAAAGAACAAGGAACAGTATCATATACGGGTGATGTAGTATATGATTTAAAATAGGGAACTGTAATCTATTCTAGGTGTTTGAAATAGTAGTTTCAAAATGTGATCGGCTTGGGACATGTACAATTGCTACAGTCTGGCTAATCATACGTGGGGGTATGATTAACACCAATAATATAAACTTGTACGATAGGTATTTGATCACATTTCTCACTAGCAATTTCCCCGCCCCCAACTAGTACTGTGGATCCAATCATGACACGTCACGAATACACAACATTGTCTAATATATTATGTACAATGTTTAATGTAAATATACAATGTCTAATATCAATGTCTAATGTAAATGTCAATGTCGATGTCAATGTAAATGTCGTGTATAATGTCAATACGATAATCAAGGTAACATCTCATGACTGCAGATCCAAGCTATACTAGTCCGTGTAGCACAGTGTCAAAGATTCAGTTGTAACATTTCACGAGCATTGAACTTATAGAAATTATCAAGAATTAGAAATTATCAGAGAATGTACTTGCCTCGGTCCTTAGCTGGTATTTATGGATGTCCTATTCCAGAGTACCCCCTGGGTAACCCAACAGTCCTATAAACATATCACAAACAAACCATATTTACATCAGATGCTACGCTAACACACAGTCTATAAACACTGGCCTCAGGGCCATGTCAGACAGGGCACTAGTCAACTAGGGTCATCTAGTAGGACTACATATATATTAATATCCCTTAATTACAATAATAGATATAAGTAAAATATATATACACTTTAAATAAAACTAATACCTGTATGTATATACAACATCTCAAATTAAATACAAATATATATATGTATATATATATTAAAAATATGCTAAGGTTTTATACAAAATGTATACCAATATGAAAATATAACTCTACATATATACATTGATACCAAAATACGGTTATTTACATATTTGTTCATTTATACCAAATTACGTTTTTATTAATACTAATACCAAATTAATTTATATATAGATATATATATAACTACTGTCTAACATCAATTTAAAATACATAATTACATATACAGTTTATTAATACATACCTGTACTTATACAATTAAATATTTACAAAAGAAATAATATACATATCTTTAATTAACATTACTAATACATTGTGTATTTAACTATTAAATAAATAAATGCTACGCATATTCATGTATTTAAAGCATCAATTAAATACATACGTAATTATATAATTTAATAAAATAATTGATATACTTATTTATATGTTAACATTTATTTAAAAATAATACTTGTACATATTGCATTCTTATTTTAAATATATAGATATACTATACATATTTATTAATATATATACAAATATACATTGGTTATATATACATGAATATATTACATATACAATACATTGATTAATATACCCTTATTCACATTAAATAATTACCTACAATACATATACATTAATACATTCTTAATTATACAATTTATTTGAATGCATACAATACTCATACAATTAAATAAAAATAATTACTATACATATATATTTTAAATACATACATTTACAAAATATACATTTATACATGTATTTCCATTTTTTTATATATAAAATATTAAGTATATACGAATATATATTTATTCGTATACCAACATTATGTGTACTATTTAATCATTAATAAAAAATAATACTATTCACATACCTACACATACATTAAATAAATACCTACAAATACATATACATATTATATATATATACACCCATACGTATATATATATATATATATATATATATATATATATATATATATATATATATATATACACATATATATATATATAAAGATATATATATATATACAAAGAGAGAAGAGAAGATGGAAACTTACAGAGGGGAGGAACTTCCGGCCGCCGGAGTGACCGCCGGAGGTGGAGGAGATAGGGAAGAGGAGCGCCGCCGGGAGGGGGAGCTCGCAGCAGGCCGTCGGGCTCGCACAGCAGCGCCGGCCGGCTGAAGATGGTGGTGGAGGTGGTTATGGAGAAGAGGGGGATGGAGAGCAGCCGCCGGAGCAGTCGCCGGGTGACTCGCGAGGGCCGCCGGGGTTGCACGGGGGAGCAGCGAGAGGAAGGAGGAGATGGGAGAGGTGCAGCGGCTGATGGGGAAGGCCGCTGGCGCCGGACTGCACGCCGGAGGGAGGTCGGGGAGAACGAGAGCAGAGGGGAGGGGCCGCCGGGATCGGTGCAGGCAGCCGGACGCACGGGCAGCGGCTCGTGAAGCGGGGCCGCCGTGGAGAGCTGTCCGGCGGGGAGTGCACTGGGCCGCCGGTCCGGAGTCGGCCTGAGAATGGCCGGCTGAACAGCAGTTGGCCGTCGGCCGGAACAGGGTCGGGGAGAGGCACAGTGAGTTCCCCCCTTTTTTTTTTAATTTGAAATTTCAAATTAAGAAAAGAAGAAGAAGAATAAGAAAGGAAAGGGAAGAAGAAAAAGGAAGGAGAAGAGAAGAAATGAGAAGAGGAAGGAAGAAGGATGTGGTTCCTACGTATGAGAGAGGGGATGGTGGCTTGTGAGGGTGGTGTTTTCTAGGTTGCCTAGGGATTAGGGTTTGAGGGTACAAGTCATTAAATAGGAAGAGAGAGGGTGTGATGTAGGGTGAGGATTTGACCCACTTAAATGAGTGGCTATGATGATTCATGAAGGAAGTTAATTCATGTAGGGATGTGGGTTTTTAATTAAAAATTAATAGGCTCCCTCATTGGTTAAAATAATTAGGTGTTGGCACCTACAATTAAATAATTTGCAACTTAGCCCCTTAAATTCGGGAAATTGCACAAACACATGAAATGATGAAAATTTGGCGGGCGGTTCGGGGTCCGGTATTTTGTAGGGTCAGGTGACGCTGTAAGATGGGTATGGGCTGAATTTGTAGGGCACTGGAATTAAATTGGGATTTTTAAATCAGATAAAATGGTATCCTCAATTTAAATAGAAATAAATGCAAGTTGTGTTCAACAATTAATTAGGAGTACATGGAGCCAAAATCAGGTCAAGTCATCAATACCAATATTGAAGAAGACTCAGAACAGAATATTACCCTAATTTGGGCCGCACGAAAAATAGGTCAAGATGGCCTCCAATTTTCGATTGGAACGCACAACGATACAAAAATAGGAAATTAAAAATAACGTCCGCGACGATTTTTGTGCGGCCAGAAACAATGTACAGGGAGCAAAATTATGAGTTGTAAAAATAGCAGAATGGAAGGCGGGCATGTCTAGGGCAAGATGGTGAAATTAGTTGGAAGACAAAAGCTAAGGTAGTGCTCCAAATATCGAAGCAAAAGCAATGCGAAAAAATATTAAATAAAATACAGTAATTAATTATAAACTCCAAGAATTAAATTCTAGATAAAATAATTAACCTCAAAATTCCATACTTCGGACAGGTGCTATCTACTGGCTTCTAGGTCTGGCCTGCTAGCTAAAATAAAATAATTAACACTGCATATAAATATATTTTTAATTACACATCGCACAAAATTATTTAAATCAAATACACTATCATGCAATTAATTAATTGTAAATAACATAATATTAAATACTGTAAAAATTCAAAAATTCCCCTATTTTCAGAATGTGGTAGTGACATGTCCATATTACCTCTGATATTGGTTGTCATCTCAACTTAACACCCGTACTTAACTCTAAATACGCTAGTAGTGTTAAGTCAACAAAAAACTGCCACGTCCATATTACCTCTGGTAGGGCTTGTCCTAAACTTATTACTTGCACTCTCGTGCACAAGAAGTAATAGGTCCAAAAAAAAATTCCTTGTGGAATGTCCGCAAAGTAAAATGAATTGTTCATGTTCATATCACCTTTGAACTATCCTCATTTTCTCCAGCAAAGAAAGAGTCTGTCCATGGCCAACCCCCAGTCATATTTTACCGTGTCTATATTACCTCTGTCAGGATTTGTCTCAAACCTATTATTTGTACTCTTGTGCGCAACAAATGATAGGTCCGCCAAAAATTCCCCAGTGGGATGTCCTCAACAAATACAGTATCGTACTAAGTCCATATTACCTCTGGTACAATATCCAAAATTTGCGCAAACAATCATAAAGAAATGAAGGGCCCTTATATGATTGCAAATGGCGCTTACAGATTAGCCAAGCCTAATAGAAATTTGGCAATGGCTACTATCAACTATAAATTCCCGAATAAGTACTATACTTGATCTCTTTCGTTTAATGGAGTATGACGAAGATCTTATTCTGACGATACCATGCACAAAGGTTAGCTGGATCATATTCTATCAGATTCGAATGACCTCTTAATGGATATACTTAACTAATTTGTAAACCTATCATGTTCATATTACCTCTGATAGTGTTTAGTATACAAATTTAGTTGGATTATATTCTATCCGGTTCATATTACTTCTGAATAGATTTATATTCAGCAAAACTTTAACGAAAGAATATCATGTTAATGATACCTCTGATATCACTTTCATCCTAGCCTATCACATTCTAAAGTGATGGGTCCACAAAGTCAGAAAATGTGTCTTTATTATCTCCGAGAAATTATAGGAGAAACAAAAAGAAGTACATCATTAGGGAGGAGCAGTTAAATCGCGAATATGTCGCGCCAAAGCAGCCATCCTCTCATTCCTGGAGTTCAAAATATGGTTGCGAGCTTGTTCCAGCCTTGCCTCCTCATTGTTCAAGGAAGATATCTCGGACCGAGCATCAACAAAACTGGCATGGATGACTCCTGCACGTACCAAGTTCTGCTGAGCTATCTCCACTTGGCCCTTAAATACATCACGAGCTGCCGATGTCTTGAGAAGCTTCTCCCTGGCCTAAGCGAGTTCAGCTTCCAAATCTCGAACCCTCGCTTCATCTCCCTCATATTCGGCCTGGTACTTGGTTAGCTGAGGAACAAAATCCACCAAGATAGCCCGCTCTTTATCTATCTCCTGCTGCTGTTCCTGGATGGATTTGTTCAGAGTTTCCATGTGCCCAGCAAGCTCTACAGTTAAGGATTCATACTTAGCCTGAATCATATCATCGACGTTGCCTCGAGATAATTGCAAATATTCGTTAATGGGTTATTCTAAACTATTAACTATTTGCTCCAGCGCATCAGCTCTCCCAGCATCGTTGAAATTTCTGATCGGCGCTATCGCAAGCTGGAAGGACATCTTCAGAGCCTCGAAGCCTAGATTCTTCTCCAGCACCATTGATATCAGCGTTTTCAAAGTGATGTAGAAAACACTAGTATACTGCTCAACTAGCATGGCAAAATTCGAATGGACGCTGGGAGTGGCTGCGATATCGGTAAATCTTCCTCCAGGAATGACTGCAGAGGATGTTGACATGGTCGTTGCCTCCACAGATGACGCTACAAAAGAACAAGCACCAGCAATGGTTGAAGTGGCTGGCGTACTCAACAAAGGAGGCATAGTCGTGATGACAGGCTCATCCTCCTCTGAAGATATCGGGACTGTATTGGGCGAGACAGCACCCAAAAATATTGCCTCTCCAAGGTCGAACACCACCGTTTCATCGGCAAGATCCGTAACAAAGTCAAAGGTTGCGTCGACGCTGCCCTCCCCTGAGATGTCTTTCCCTGAAAAGAAGACAAGAGAAAGTTAATATCAACTCGATGTTAATTTTCCTAAAGGAGGCATAAAAGATGATATTTACCCATGGCCGATGGTATATATGTCGTGTCCGCAGCCAGTACAGCTAAATCAGTTCTTAATGAGGCTAAGCGAGCTGTCATACCTGGGGAAGGGGGTGCACCAACTGACACTGGCAGGTATTCTTCCAAGTCTTCACCAAGATCCACTCGAGGCTCATCGGGTGGAATCTCGCTGGATATACTTACAGACGCGGCAGGGGTTACTCCCGTTACTGGTCTGGATAAAGGTATATGCAATCTTATTATGCTCGGCCTCGAAGGCGATCTTGTAGCACTACCAGAAGCAGTAGCAGCAGCGATCTCGAGCAAAGAATCTCCGGCACTGCCAGCCGGAATTGTGGAGGTTCCCTCTCTAATAGGCGAAGGACCTCTAATTAAAGAATTATCCCCAGTAGGGGAGATAACAGGCTCACTCCTAGAAGCCTCCCTGGTAGAAGCCCTTTTCGGACCTCTGGCAATCCTCTTCTTGCGGGAAGAAGGTTCTTTCGGAGCAGAAGCCTTCCTTTTATGGGGGATAACGAGAGGCTCTGCAGTCGGAGCTAGTACACCTCTCGGTATTGTCGTCAAGAATTCGTCAGCCCCGGTGGTATCTTTATTCTCATCCGAGGAAACAGACGGAACACCCTCCCTGGCAGTAAACCTATGAGAGGGCATCCTAAAACTTCCACGCATATCAAAATTGGGATGGAAGGTATTGATGGACGCATAGAACTGCGCGTACGAGTGAAGCATGCACAACTCCATGGAAAGAGAAGTCGCGGGCACCACAAAAGTTGTACCAGTGCAGCCCGTGATAAAATATCGCCACCCTCTGGCTCCATCAATAAGTCCACCTCTGGACTTGAAACTGGTGATGGCATTTCCCACATGCAATTAGTCATACCCAAACTGCCTGGCGAACCGAATGGGCAGATAGGGCTCCAAGAAGCAATGGTCATCACTTCTGTATAGCAAATGGAAAGGTCTAATGCAGACCAACCAATAGAAGGCTTCAGGAGAAAGAATGGTCCTCCCATGGCCCTCATCCTTAAGTTTTCTCCCTTGTTGGTTAATGTGTACGGGGGGAATGATACAGAAGATCTTCCAGCTGTGGGCTACGTTTAACGCCCGCCGGCAATCTGTGACGGTCGCCATATTCCAAGAAGAATTCTTATAATTCAGCAAGAAATTATTTCCTGAACTACTGGCGGAACCGGGAGACATCACCCGGGCATTGTGAAGGATTAACCATCCCATCAAGTATAGAAATGGTAATTCCACCCTGGGAAAGCTTTCATGCTGCGTCTCATCAACGAGCAGTCCATCAGTAAGGGCCCTCAGGCCTGCTTGTATTCTATATACCATAGCAGGAAGCAGGCCGAGTCTTGCTCCGAACACCAAACGTACTACAAGCTATAAGGTATTGCGATGGATGCGATCTGCAGACACTATTCCTGGCACTACCCAGCGGCGAAGCCAGACGGAGAGAAAGCCAGCCAATTGAGCTTCCTACGACAGAGGCTTACGATAATGCCTCATATAACTGAAGGCTTTCGTGCCTGCAGCACAACCCCCTACCTCCTCGTCAAAAATATGATCCGGAGCCCCTGCATCTTCAATGAGGTCGTCGACCGTGTTGGCATTCAGCATGCTTAGGAGGTTCAAGGGCCTATCTTGGCTATCTACCACCTTGTCTGGCTTGACATTTCTAGCCTGGTGGAAGAAAAGATAGGTGGCCCACTTGTTGATGTGAGCAAAATCAAAAGGCTCCTTATAAAAAGTGGTACAGGCAAGATAGTGGCACATCAGCTCCTAATATACGGCCACCGCCCGAGGGTTTGTATCCCTCAACTCCCTGTTTGTAGGGACATATTCCTCATAAGGAGTGTCCCCCATTGGCAGCTTTGAAATTTCTGCCATCTCGTGAAGGGCTAAGCCCAACTCCCTCAGCGGAGTGGCAAAAGTCCCGATGAGCGAGTTGTATCTCTCCATCAAGGCTAGGAACAGGTTGGGGTTGACAGGCAGCCCAACACTTGTAGCGCTCACAGCCGCGAACAAGCCTATACTCTCCAGCTCCGTCTGGAAGTACTTCAGGGCCCAGGCAGTTAAACTGGCCCATCGAAGATTTTTCGGGCTAAGCCATCCGTTGGTCCGAGGGTTGACCCTGGGGTACATTCCTCCCTACCCCATGAAGTTATTGCAGAAGGTCGATATCTGAACCGGCTGGATCAGCGACGTATCTTCACTAGGGACACTACCCGGCAGTAATCCCCTAAAGGGCATAACAGGGCCTGAGGGACGACTCATATAGGCCCCCCCCGTAGTATTCCTTGTTGTATAAGATTTTCCCTGGTCGGCCATGAAGATCGGGAGTCAACACCCACACCATCTTCCTAGGATGAGTAGCATAAAAGAAGGCCGAGATGGGATAATCCCTGGGCATCTTCGGCAAATACATGACCGTGCCCTCAACAGTAAACACCTAATCTTCCTTCTTGGGCTTGGTCTGGGATTGCTTGTCAATAATATCCCCAAATAAGAAACCAGTTTTCTTATACCCAGTCCCGTCTATGTATGTCAGGGGCTCCCCACTGATCATACTCAGCAGCATGCGCTCTCCTTGGGACGATATCAGAATTCCCCTCTCTTCAGGGTAGTTGGCTCCAGAAATGGAGAATGTTACATGCGACAAATCCTTCAGATAATTCGAGTTCAGCATCCCGGCGGTAGAGCCCATCACTTCAGCCAATGGAGAGATCTGCAAGTCCACTACAAAATATAAGAGAACAAGTCAGTTTCTACACCAGACATTATATTCTTGCAGTTTGCTCCAAAGATTATCAGTCTGTGCTTTTACGCCGAGACTATAAAAACTTGAGCTTTTACGCCGAAACCTATTTTCCATTGCATAAAATTCAAGGTTGGCAGCAGTTAAACAATCTGAGCTTTTACGCTGGATTGACAAAATTTAAATTTTTACGCCGGTATTCATATCCAGCGCATAAAATTCAAAATTTGCAGTAAAACACCAAATTTCGACAGTTTGAGTTTTTACGCCAAACTGCAAAAATTTGGAGTTCTTACGCCGACACATTAGGAATGTGCGCGTAATGATAAAACCCCTCCGTACATCATCTTCCTCAAAGAGGCTATCAGTACGAAAGAGGACCTTGCGCGTGCACGTACAACGTGTACGAAGGATTTTTGTTGTTCTCTCCCGAAGTCTCTACCTATAATATCCGGAGCACAGCTCGACGGCGGAGCGTTGCGTTATGATCGAGGCTCGTTCAGCCTAATGGGAGTTGTTCGCTCTTGAGCAGCGAAGCGGGAAGAGGAAGCAACCTTCTTTCCCTTAGCAGTAGAAGACTATTTAGGGGCCATGGCGATCCTGAGTTCTCGAGTAAGAGACGAAGAAGAAGGGTTCTTGGAAAGCAAGGGTTTTGTGAAGGCAGATAAAAATTTTCTCTCTCCAGCCCTTGGACTATTTATAGAGTTCGGATGACTCCTCGAATTCCTAACCAAATTCGATATTGAATATTCGGTTATGATTTGGGACCACGTCAACCTGTCATTTGAAAGAAAAAGACGGACAGTCAGTGGATCCAGAATTTACGCATAGAGCAGATTTATGATTTTACGCTAAGGAGCTTTTACGCTCGAGAGGCTACAAATCTACGGTTTTACGCTAAGAGGCTATAAGTCTATGGTTTTATGCTCGGATGCTTTTACGCTCGGTAGCTTTTACGCTCGAGAGGCTACAAACCTACGACTTCACGCTCAGAGGCTACAAATATATGATTTCACGCATAGAAGCTTTTTACGCTCAGAGGCTACAAATCTACGATTTTACGCTCAAAAGCTACAGATAGCCAACTACAAGGGTTTACGCAGAAAATGCTCCTTCCTGGCCACAAAACATTCCAAGTACCCAAAACATACAGAGTTCAGCATTGAAGATGACTCTTCTTATTGGGTCATTTGGAAGTTCATCCAAAGTCCAGTCAGAATAATTTCTCAAAAGTTCAAGTATGGCCTGTTTTGACGGTCATTTCTCGCCCTATTTCAAGGAATTTTTGGGGAATCATTCTTGAAGATGATGGTCTGAACAAGAATTCTTCTTATCAGAGAAGTAACAGTTCAAAATTCTACGCTACTCCTCATCCAAAATAACATAACAGTTTGGATCTTCAACTTAAATGCTAAGCAGCTTTTTACGCGTCCTCTGCTACGCGTAAAAAACAAGACGAGTTCAGATACTCTTTTATCAGAGTCAGCGTAAAAATATTCAGACGTGTCGAAGCTGCACACTATTCAGACTTAATCACAGCAAATATGGCAAATTATCATATGCGTAAAAGAAGACAATTTTATTAATCATGATTACATATGATGGAAATCCAGTCTATAAAGGGTTTTCCATCTTCATGATTACATATAATGGAAATCCTTTTTCTACAAAGGATTTCTCATTTTAAGATCACGCCAAGAATCTGTTCTGTCAGGTTCTCGTATTGGTGGAGATCTTTTCTATTTTCTACAGCAGTTAATCGGCTTCCGCAGCCGATTAACAAGAAAATAATTAATGGCGGGAGGATACACAACTGGGCCTGTCTAAATTATTCAGAGCCCATCCTCCATACGCCATGGCAGGCATGCCCTAGAAATTGAGTTGAGGGTTCAGACCCAACTCAATACTGAAAGACATGGCCAAACTGCCTACCATCGTCCAGCGCCATGATGGGAAAAAATATAGCTTGCAAGCTGTGTGGTCTAATACGACCCTTCCTCTCTCCTGGACGAATTGCCATATGAAATTATTGATTATCCCGAGCAAAGGAAGCTATGATATCCTTCCATGATCCATCATTGCAGAGAACAATTGCTCGAAGATGCCTCTTTTTATGGCTCCTTACATGCTGGAAGAGCATGAACTTCTTCTTCCTCAAGTCGACCCAACGAGGCTCAGCAATCATCTCTGTGTGGTGAAGAAAGTGTAGGAAAAATAGGTTAACCCATTCACCTTTATATAGGCAGAGGAGAACACACCGAATCCCAACAAACTCCTAAAAATCCGTCGAGAAATCAGCCTCGCGGAACGAGTCAAACTTGACCGTTTTATGCTTCATTCAAAGTGTTTCAAATTACGAGGAATATAAAAACTTTAAAGGAGGTCTTATAGAAGCATGAAAAATACGCTGGGGAATCATACGCGTAAAACCCTCAACATGCAGGAAGCCCGCATAAAATAGAGCTCCAGCACTGGGTGGCGTGAAACATGATTCCAGAGTCATCGGCGTACAACAGAGCTTCAACGCTATTCAGCGTAAAACATTGCTACAGAATAACCTGCGTAATGCAGTATTTCCAGACTGCTTCAGCGTAAAAAGGTTGCTACATCGTCACTTTGGCGTAAAACCTGCTTGCTTTTAATGCAGCAAAAAGTTGTACGAGGATCTCTTCGTATTTCTCGAATAAACCTGTCAGATCAAGCAGTGAACCTGACTCCTGACAAAGAGGACTGCACGACGATCGAGAGGACGGCTGTTATGATGATTCTGCACAGAGCCCTAAACTGTCATTTAGTGACACCAACCTTGACATAAGACGTTGTTTACGTATCCAAGGAGTGCGCTGCCTGTTTTACATAGGCAGAGGTAAGCTTTTACGCTCAGGAAGAGACAAAACCAACCACCACGTCAAAATCTGTTCTTCGTATAGAGCTCGAGGCACATCTCTGCAGTTAATGCGCTTGATGGGGGCAGATCTCTGCATTTAATGCATGAGATTTGGTTCTACTTTCAAAGACTGGGTGAGCTATAATTAGGACTAATACGTCCACATCACCATCCCCGCACATTATGCCGGCCTGGCTATTTTCAGCTACAGGAGCACGCTGAACGCTATCTCCTTGAATTACGTCGACCTGGTTATTTTTAGCTATAGGAGCACGCTGTACGCTATCTCCTTAAAATATGCCAAATCAGGCTATATTTGCAAAGCATCAGGCTTATACGCCTATTTGGCTTATATGCCAACATGACAGCTACTTGGCTTCTATGCCATCAGAACAGCTATTTGGCTTTTATGCCAACGAGACAGTTATTTAGCTTTTATGCTAACCATCTCTATGCGAGGGGCAGTTATCTACGTGGCTTGTATGTCGTGATCTTCGACGAGCAGTTATACGCATTACCTCATAATGGGATACGTGTCACACACCGATTCAGAAGATCATTCATACGTGGGTAGCAATTATTGTAACTGCCGCGTAAAAGGTGCAGCTCTCTCCGCTGTTCGGTTTCTATGCCGACTGTAGCTGAACTCTTTAAATAGAGACCTCCGGCCACGGAGCTCAAAGGTCAAAAAAGTCGAGAAAAAACCAAGGTCAAGAGAGAACATATAGAGAGCTTTTGGCAACGATAGTTCAATCCCTCATGCAATCTTTGAAGCTTCTTTTTCGTCTTCTACAACATTTTTTCGTCATCGTGTGGTCCAAGGGACAAAGTGATCGACCGCAGATCAGACTCCTATAGTAATATTTCTCCAAAATCAAACTTTTGTACTTAACATCCTCGTATAGGATTAATTGCACTTCTTTTTCTTGTTTGTAAACCAAAGAAAGGGTTTCGTATAAACCTAGTTTTATTTCTTTCGTTTATTATCAAACAACGGTTACTAAGATAAAGAAGTCTAGGGCAGTGCGAGCCCGTCAAGCTTAAGCAAATGCTCATATGACAGACCGCCAACATGCATTGCTAACTATTATGCGAGCCTCTGACGAAAAGTTGTACATGACTGACCCATGCTTCCAGCCTACGGGGACCAATGGACATTGTCTGTCTCGAAAGTCTTCCACAGGTACCTCGGGGCAAGTTCATGTCTGAACCCTAGTCTAGGGAGCAAATACAGCACCTGCACATTCGTATGCCTGGGATACCCGGACTCACAAAGAGGATGCAAAGGTAAAACACCCTTCACATGATTTGCGTAACATAATTACTCACAAGCGCAAAGCAAGAGAAACAATTACAATGTACGACGTATTCTTTCCTAGGCACTGCTACGCCAACATAATTATCAACTACTGCTGTAATAAAGCGGCACTACCTATAGATAGGAAGTCGGCCTTCCAGCGACTGCACCAGAAAGCACCTACTTGGCAACAACTGGGAGATAAAGTGCAAGTACCAGAGGATAGGGAGTTGCCCTTTGCCTCATGCTACTCAAATGAAAAGCTTTCTGCCACTAATGGAAGAAAGAAGTCAAATACCTCCAGTCCTTCGTTCTCTACCAATGCATCATGAAGGCGACTACCCAGAGGGTTGACGACGACACCTGCGGAAGGCGTGTTCCAAGGCACCCTCTCAAGGAAGAAGTTGTCAGCCCTTGCGGGTAGTTCTTCCTCAGAACCCCTGGTGGTGGCCTAAGCTGGGGATATTGTCCCCCTGGACGTACGTAACAACCCGGCGTTCCGAGGAGACAATAATTCCTAAGGAATGGACTCCGAGATCCTGAAGGGTAGCTACTCCTACCAAAATGATACAATCTTCTACGCTGGGGGTAGTAATTCCTCGGACCTATGCAACAACCTAGCATTCCGTAAAGATAGTGAATCTCGAGGGACAAATGCCGAGTTCTTTGGGTGTAATCACCCTCATCAAGAAGACGCACCTTCCAAAGCTGGGGGTAGCATTCCCTCCGAGTATGAAGAAGATGTAGCACTTTTAGTTTTTCCTGAGAAAAATGATTCTGAGGAAGCTGACAGCAACATACCTAGGGTTAATTCAGCATATAGGTCTAGGGGTAGCAATCCCCCAAAATTTGAAGACGGTACAATGATGCCTACCGCACCTGAAGATTGTAACTCCCAAGGAACAAACAATGACATAATGGGAGGTAGTTATCCTCGAATAGTTAGAGCATCATATAAAATTGGGAGTAGCATCTCCTTTAAGTCTGAAGACGATGCAACGATGCTCTTCTTCCCTGAGGACAGTACGAGTCACGAACCAAAGGCGGAAGGGCTCAGCGATCGCCAATGTCTCGATTCTCTTGAGGCAATGACGCACACCATGAGTTCCATAATTCAGACTGATCCAGGCAATACTGGAGATCAAGGCAAACATGGTCCTGCCACCCTAAGGGCCCGCAATAACTTTGTAAGCTGGGAGTAGCAATCTCCTGGTGATCCATACCAACCCGTTATGCCGTGAGGACAGTGATCGGTCTGGGGGTAGTCTCCCTCGATAAGACAGAGCAGCATCCAAAGATGAGGGTAGAATTTCCTCCGAGTCCGAAAATGATACAAAATTACAGGTCTTTCCTAAGGACTGTACGACTCAAGAGTCGGAAGCCCCAAAGCCAAATAAGACTTTCTCCTTTGATGACGACATCATTAAAATCTTCAAGATACTGATGGAGGGAAACAAACTTTGGCTACCCAACATCAGATGCCCTAAAGAGGCTGACAAGGTCGATGACCCAAAATATTGTCTCTTTCATCAGTACATTCATTATCCAACCAGAGACTTCTCTTTGTTGAAGAGATGTATCCAACAATTGATCAATGCCAATGATCTCACCCACAACTTTGAGGATAAGACAGTCATTACAAATATAGTATCCCTCTAATTTGGAAACTTCCCACCGACGGAAGCCCAAAATATAGTGGTCCCAGTCCCAAAGGCAAATATGAAGGTGATCAACCTTCCACCAGCTCACAACCAAGCAGCCGAACTGGTACCTCTTACTACACCTAAGGGCGAAATCATGTGGGTCCATCCGGATCTTATCCCAGACTTGACGCAGCAAGCAGCGCCTTCTACCGTCAGGCATAAAATACGAAAAACCAACTCTTACCGCATGGTTTCTCCTACCATTAAGGAGGCCTGGGCAGGGGAAACCACGTCGGGCCTTGCCTTCCAGCAGGATTTCGAGGTGCCCAACGTCAAAGCGCCTTCAACGACCAGGTCAAAAGGGAAGCAATGCAGGCCATAACACAGGATCCTTTCCTTAGAAAGCACCAATTGTAGACTTTAGATGCTCATTGCAGCTCAACAAGTCTCCATGTGCACAAAAGCTAAGTCTCGCATGACTTATCAGCAATAGCGCATGATAGGCAGCACTCTATTGTACGCATCCGAGCAACTCTTCAGTACAAGAACGTATCACACTTCATGTGCACACGATAGTACTTCTCGTCGTAATAAATCCTTACGGGCAGCATATAGTGTTCCCCTGTGTAATATACAAAAATGCCCAGCAAGCGGTGGTCCTCGACGTAGTTGACAATCGTGCACACGTGGCATTGATCATGCACGCACATTTCAGCTAACTCCCTCATGCATACGTGGCAGTGTTCCTGTTCACAGAGCTCCTTATTCAACGCAGGCTAAGTCCTCGATAATATTTAATGCAACAAATGATGAGCTTCTTCAGTTCCATCATTACAACCAACAATGACTCTGTCTCATGTCAAAGATGGGATATGACCTCCAAAAAGCTGAAGGTCTGAACTTTGGCAAACAATGATGTACTCCTTTTCAATCCGACAGTTATTACAATAGCACTCACAGAGGGCTAGGATATGGATATGCTTGTACGATCCATGACTCACAAGACGGCCGGCAAATCCCAACCTAAATGGGAGGGGCCGTTCAAGGTGGAAACCGTGTTTTCCAATGATGCATACCGGCTAGTGAAACCCAACGATGACTTGATCATGATGCCTATCAACGACAAGTTTCCAAAAAAGTACTACGTCTAAACTAGACTTGTACTCCCCTCATCCCCAGCGGAATAACCCAGATGTCCAAATCAACACTTGGTTCTTTATCCCCAACAAGTACCTATGTGCAACATTTTTCCCTTCTTTATGAATTCTCGTAAAACCTATCATATGTATCCATGAGTCATGGATATGCAACAGATGATGGATACTTAAAATCTCTCCAGCGGAGCAGTCCTTAGGTCCACTTGCACATTCCCTCAGTGACCACTCAAAAAAACCAACCTCGTTAGACGCTAGCCATGTTTACATCACCTCTGAGCTATCGTACCACCAATCTCCCCTGCGGAGCAATCCTCAGGTCTATCCTCATTTTCGGATAGACCACACTCAGCAAATTACTCCTCCGCCAGTTTCTAGGTTATTGGTTCATATCCATATTACCTCTGAACTGTTGTGTCACGCCCCAGTCCCAAAATGTCAGGAACTAGGCCACGTGTCACTGGCCAGCTGACACGTCACTAAGGGCTTAATCCACTTTGATGGACCCAAAGGGACGTGCTACGCTGTCCTAAAATACTACAAGTATAGAACAGGTAAAACTATCTCATCCACAACAAAATATCAGAAAAGCAAGTGCTGAAATATATATATATAACTGAGTCTGATACAGTACACAACTGGTGAGAATACAAGCCTACTACAAATACTGATAATAGCGCAGAAAAATCAGATAGACTAAGCAGTGTCTATCTGATCAAAACATCTCCATCTCTAGGTAGCAGCATCTAGGGTCAAGCCTACTCTGAGGGTGTCTCCTCGAGCTCCTCCTCGATAGCACATCTGGCCTCCTGATCAGGCCCGTATACTGTGGGGTAGAAAGCTTCATCTAGATCTGGCAAGAAACCAGGTCCTCAGTGGGACGTAACAAGATACAGAAAAATGACATGCCATGTAATGTAAATACTGAATAAAGAAATAAAATAAATACAGGGTGCTAACCATACTAAGTGAAAATGCAAGTAAAGATCCAGTAGTACGCATGGAAATGTGTGGCTAGACATACGCTGACGTAATTCACCAATCGTGGCGACTGGCTAGTATAGGTGTCGTATGCCCCCGACTCAGGGAACTCTGCAATCGACCATCTCTGATACGAAGGTATAAAACATTATTGGAGGGGGTGTCCCATACGTCCACTAGTTATCTTTCCCATCCCAATGAAACTAGATGTCAAGTTGTATTTTTTTTCCTGAATTATTCTAATCCGTGATGCGGGTCACACGTATTGGTAGCTAATCAAATACGTAGCTCGCATCCAAATATGCATGGCAACCATGTTGCGTGTTCCCGTGATAGGGTCGAGGAGAATATTAGAATACTCTCTCAGATGTGGGTGAGTCTGTAAATTGTCAATCATAACAGCTGACTGTACCCAAGGCAGTCTCAGGTAATCATGGTATATGAAATTCAGGAACAAAGCAGATATCAACAATTGAATTTAAACATTAACTTGGCAAGGTATACTTGCCTACTCCTTGATATTGTTGATAACCTGATCTCACAGTCAGGTTTGAAGGTGCTGGTGACAGAGGGTCACTGGCTGTGCTGTAGTTGGTTTCTGTTACAACAGATAGTGTTTGTGAATAACTTGGTTGCAAATAATAAGTATACATCTATACTTATATACATATATATGATATAGATATATATATATAGTATGTATATAGATATAGTATATATATAGTAGTATATATATAGTATTTAAAGAACAGACAAATGCAGGTAAATAATAGCAGGGTATATCCACTGTGATAGATATATAATATTATAATATTATCAGGGTGTATCCTCTGATAATATAATAGTCAGGGTATATCCACTGAGATATAATATAGGTAATTTGAAATGACAGTACAGGAATTAAATACATATTTATATATGTACTATAGTATAGTATATAGATAATAAAAAGGAATTGACAGTGCAAGAAATTAATACATATATAAATGATGTATTATTTAACAAATATAATATAAATATTATCAGGGTCTATATGTGACCACTGCTAATAATTATAAATATATATATATAGATAGGCTGTAATATCCAGCACAATATATAATATTATGTAATAATTTAAAATGACATTGCAAGAATTGAAATATAATATATATAATTAAGCTGTATTATCCAGCTGGGTATATATATACATATAGATAATTTATATATGTAGATATTTATATATAAATATAAGTGCAGGAAATAAATGCAGAAAGATAAAATAAAAGAAAAATGCATAGTATATAATATATATACATATATACTATAATTATAATAGTAATAATATAACATATATGAAATATGTTATATATAATATTTATATAAATATATGAATACATATATTTATATATATAGAATTTAACAATTGCATATATATAAATTTTATTATATATAACATATGTATAATATGTTATATATATAACTATTATATATATATATATATATATATATATATATATATATATATATATATATATATATATATATATATATAACATATAAATATGTTATACATATGTATATATAACTATTAATTATATATATATATATATATATATATATATATATATATATATATATATATATATATAACATATAAGTAAATATGTTATACTATATACATATGTATATATATACTTATATATAATAATAATAATATATAGTATACATATACTGTATACTGTATTTATACAGTATATTAAATATAATATCTATTATATATTATAGATATACATATATATATACATATATATATACATATATATATACATATACATATATATATAGGATTATATATATACATACATATATATTAGGTATTAGGAGTATACCTACTGACAGGTGGGCCCTAGGGGTCGTCGACGGCGAGTGGACGACGGCGGAGCTGGCCGGAGGAGCAGCAACAGCAGCAGTGGCTACTGGCAGCAGCAGCAGCTTGCGGGGGCTCTGGCCGGCGGAGGAGCGGCGGAGGTGGCCGGGCAGGCGGCGGGTTCGGGAGAGGGGGAGGTGGCGGTCAGGTTGGTGGTGGTGGCGGAGCTCCACGACGGTGGTGGTGGCGGCTAGGGGCGGCCGGAGTAGAGAGGGTAGTTTAGGGTTGGGGGTGGTCGACGGTACTGCGGGGGCTAGGGCGGCCGGAGGCGGTGTCGTGGAGGGTGAGGTGGTGGTGGTAGGTAGGGGAGGTCGGGGCAAAGATTTTGGGGAGGGTGGCGGTGGTCGGCGACGGCCGGAGGCGGCGCTGAGGGTGAATGGGAGTGGTGGTGGTGCTGTGGAGGTGGTGGTCGGGATGATGATGTGGAGGCTGGCCACGGCGGAGCAGATGGCCGGAGGTGGGTGGAAGTGGTCGGAGGGAAGGGGAGGGGAGTGGCGACGGGTTCGGCGGTGGTCCGGTGGGCGGAGGGTGGCCGTGGTGGCGGTGGGATGGGTTTGAATGAAGGGGAGGGCTAGGGTTTATATAGGTTTAGTTGAGTGGCAATTTTATAATTAATGGCAACTTCAGGGGTATTTTGGTAATTTGGTATTTGGGATATTTCTACAGGATTTTTCTGGATTTTTGTGGTAGGTCCCTCACACCTATGGTCTAGCCAATAGAATTAGGCCACCTAGCATGCCATTTTGCATAAAAACCCCTAACTTTTTAATAATTGCATAAATGCATAAAATTTGTATTTTGCGTAATTTCGCAATTTACCAAATTTTAAATACTGATTTCCCGAAATTCTAAATTGTACAAAAATAAGAGAAATAGCTGGGGAAAATGTTTTGGACAGTGTGGGGTGATTCTGGGCAGGTGCAGGGTCTGATATTGCAGGTGATGCGGGTCACCGTATTTATTATTTAATAAATACTGCGCACGGTGTTCACTAATTATTTAGAGGCTATTAGGGTCATAATTTTTCTACGGTGTCAATACGATAATTGTAATACAATTAGAGTAGAATATTATCGTATTTTTGGTTGGGCAATCAGGTGTCTACTGGTCCTCAAATTTCTAAGGGTACAGAGATGGATAAAGAGCAGAAAATTAAATAGAAAATAAATACATACGTTTGTAACGATATTTGTGCGACTAAAACGAAGCATCAAACGAGGTTTCTGGAAGTTGCACAAAATACAGAAAAAGTAGTCTAACAAGTCTAGGGCAGGTATGTGAAATTTGTTTAGGGTTAACAGCTAGTGTGATGCCCTAATCAATTGTGTAATGAACAGGTGCACAATCAATATAATATATAATAAATAAAATTTTAAAAAGTTGCTCTAATTCTAATTAGTCAAAATTAATCCTAAATTACTAAAATCTGGTCGAGGGAGTTTACATGTTGTCCTAATATTTCTTTCCGGCTGTGTTTGCCATGTCAAAGTGACCTCTGAGCAAACCTCCCAGGTTTTGGCTATCGATCATCACGTCCATATTATCTCTGATATCGGTTATCATCCCCACTTATCATCCGAACTCACCAAGGTACACCAGCGGTGTTAAGTCCATAAAAACTGCCACGTCCATATTACCTATGGCATGGCTTGTCTCAAACCTATTACTTGTACTAATATGTGCAAAAAAGTAATAGGTCCATAAAACCTATCACGTTCATATTACCTTTGATAGGGATTATTTTCAAACTTATTATTTGCACTCAGCGTGCGCAACGAATAATAAGTCCACAAAAACTGTAACGTCCATATTACCTCTGGCAGGGCTTGTCTCAAAACTATTACTTGCACGAACGTATGAAAAAAGTAATGGGTCCACAAAACCTATCACGTCAATATTACCTCTGATAGGGTTTGTTTCGAATTTATTACTTGCACTCAATGTGCGCAATAAATAATAGGTCCACCAAAGATCCCCCATTGAGATGTCCTTACTATCCACAAAACCTATCACCTCTGATAGGGATTGTTCTCGAATTTATTATTTGCACTCAACGTGTGCAATAAATAATAAGTCCATCAAAAATCTCCCAGCGGGATGCCCTCAGGATCGTACCTTACCTCTCGATATGGCTATTGATCAGCTCACGTCTACATCACCTCTGAGCTATCATCCTCTCCTGAGAGTCTGCCATATCCAAGTGACCTTTGAGCCAACCTCTCCCTACGACTATCACCAGTCGTCAACTCAACATATTACCTGATCTTAAACTTAAGTGCGCCAATGGTGTTAAGTCCACCAAACTTGCCACAACCATACCACCTCGGGCATATCCTATTGCAAACTTATTACTTACACCCTAGTGCACAAAAAGTAATAAGCCCACCAAAGATCCCCAACGGAATATCCTTAAAAAGTCATGGTATTATATTATGTCCACATTTACCTCTAGTATGATACCTAATGCTAACACAAATGAATTAAAAAATAGATAACTTTTATTTTTCTCCGCCAAGAGAGATTAAAAGCAAAACTATAATTCAGGGGATTATCAAGATCCCAAGCCCGAAGGCAAAATGAAGGCACAAAAATTAAAATAAAACTACTGGTACTATGAGTCGGAGCATAACTCTTCTATCCGCTCATGGAGACGACTAATATGGCCATCTAGGCACCTCCAAGCTTGACGCTCAACCTCTTGGGCCATAACCTCCAGATTCTCGTTGCAAGCGTAGGACTCGTGTCAGTTCTCTAGCTATTTTACCATAATCTCGATGCTAGCCATATTTTGTGATGTTTGGCTTGCCTCAGTACGGTTGGCCTCCTCTTCTTGCTGGGCCTCTTGCAGCCTATTTGCTGTTGCATTAGGCTCGATCTGGAGCCATCTAATCTGCTCAGTCATGTCTTTTTGCCGAGAAAGGCACTCCTCTCTGAGATCGCCCAGCCTGTCACGTCCCTCCCACAAAATTCAGAGATCACACTATAAGCACTCCATAGACGAAGCAAAGAAGACATTCTCTGTCTCCACATTCTTTGAGAATTCGTTATATTCATAGGACATCAGCATTCCCATGTCCGTCTGCTGATACTGTCGCAACTCTGTTAGGTATTTCTCTACCTCCTGCAGTTTATGGCCCAGAAAGTTGGTTATCTGCTCAAAACCAGGGATACCCCTCAGAGAATGGACCAGGCCCTCAGCAAAGTGCCTTGCCCAGGCAAAAGATTTGTTGTGCTCCAACACGCCCTCGATCCCCTTCTTCAAGAACATGTGGAAGCTCTAGATACAAAGTTTGACGGTCTCGTCAATCTCTTCCAGTGTAGCCGGAGTCAAGGGCGGCGGGATCTAAAAAGAGGCCACAGGCTCATCAGGCGGCACAACGGTGCTCAAAAATCTCGAAGGTGAAACAACAATAGAGGAGCAACCAGCGGTCCTGTCTACGAGCCAATATTTCAGGGACGTCCGAAGAGCCTGGATGCCCGGTAGCTGAGCTACAGATGCCAGAGTATTACCAAGACTGGGAACATGATTAGTGGGGTGCCTCGTCACATTGGCTCCCTCCAGTGCGCCATCCCTAGATCGCATTGCGACGGCTTCAGGAGGTGACACAGCAATCTCAAGAGGGGGAACAACCTCATCATGAAGGTTCACTACCCCACTATCCAGAGAAGCTTCAGTCACGGAGTCCCCGACAGCCACAGCTGAAGGAACAGTCGCCGCACCAGAAGAACCCGCAACGTCTGAGGGGTCTGGGACAGACCGTACAAGGTATCATCCGTCTCCAAAAGAGCGGAGAAGAGATCCAGACCTCCTCCAAACAAGCCCATCACCTTGTTCTTCTTCGACATCTTCTTCGACGGCCACATCCATAGTATGTAAAGGAAAGATAGGGTCTGCAGAACCAGAGCAACCGGTAATCAGCTTTACTCGAAGAATCGAGAGTTGAAGCCAAAAAATATGATCTCCCGTTAAATTATAAAATGATGTACCAGAGGGAGGCAGTGTAGGTTGTGACTCGTCCAGCGATGTCAAAGTCGTCCCCATGGCTTCTATGTCATCCACGGATATGTGCTCCAAAGGGATATAAGGCTGCTCCACCAAAACTGCATCCAAGCCCAGAGCCCCCAAAGCCTCAGGTGCCGGTTCTGAGACACCTACATCGAACTCCGGAGGAGATTCCTCTTTCGGTTCGGCATAGGAAACAACCAAAGTGATTGCCCACCGGGGACGGCCCCTATTCTCCTATGTCTGCAAATGTCCAAATAGACCAGAAGAGAGATAGTTATAAAGAGGACCCAGAAGAATCAAACTAAGAGGATTTAAGGATACCGCCATAGCATCTAAATAAGGTCCTGCTTCAGGAACCATTAGTGCAAGGGGTCCTATCTCTTCGCTTGGGGTCCCCTTCACAGGGGGCTTAGTCTTCGCCGCTTGTTCCGTCTATGGGACCACATCGGTCCTCGCCTTCTTGGATTAGAGAGCATGCTGGGTCCCGACCTTCAGTTTGCGCTTCAGAATTGGAAGATCGTTAGAAGGAGACGTCGTCTCTCCTTCACTGGTTGATGTGTCCAACTCAACAAGCAGGGGCCAAGCAACCCCCGTACTCTTCTTGGGCGTTCTGCAGCCCTTTGCCTCGGGAGGTATCAGCATGGTGCCCTCGATAGAACTCCTCTCCGGGTCAAAGTTAGGCGGCGGGGCATTGGTCGTACAATATTACTTAGCCGCCGTATATAGTATTCTTGGCACGACCCCGGCTGTTGGCAATTGGAACTAAACTTTGGTGCCAGTTGTATTATAGTAACTCCAGCCCCTGGCTCTATCAAGCAAGCTGCCATTGTATCCGAGGGAAGCACTTGGGTGGCCTAATAAGAGCTGAGCATAGCCAAATTGACGGGCGAACCGGCTGGGCAAGTAGGACTCCACGAAAACATCAGCCTTATTTTGGTACACCAGGTGGAAGAAACGGATGGCTTGGAGGCAGCGAAAGAGCCTACTAGACAGACTTTGAGGTCCGTCATCATAGTGAATGATGTTTCATTCATAATCGATAAACTTTGGCTCGGATGTGAAGAAGGTCCAGCCATTCATGAATGAGAGCTCCCTCCTACCAGTAGGGACGGTATCACATCTCCACTTCATCAGCCGATACTTACGGATCAGGGCGTCAGCCGCCACCATGTCGTCGTCAGTCCCGGGGTTCATCAAAAACCCATAATGCAAGAGCAGCTACCCAATCAAGTAATGGTAGGGAATCTCAATTCGGTTGAAGCGACCTCTACAAGGGTGATCTTCGAACTTCAAAGTAAAGGTACGGAGGCCACGATGGATGCAGCACACCATGGCAGGTAAAAGGGCCAGCTTCAAGCCGAAGGCCAACTTCACAGCCGGTAAAATAAGGGTACGACTGATCCACTATGTCGTGCCAGACTCGCCCGGGACTATGCAATTGTGCAACCAGAGCATCAGATAGCCCGCCAACACGGCCTTCGAGGATAACCTGTGGGTATCCATAAAAAAGTAACTGAGCTCCTCCTCGAGGCCGCTCAAATCATTAACGGTTTTGTCCTCCTCCTCCAAGGAACCTCCAGCTTTCTCACCCTCAGGGGCCAGTTCCCTCTGCTCTCGGATGGAATCAACTACTTCCTGCTTGGACCATGGGGCCCGAACATGAAACTTATTGGACTCCATCTGCTCCGAGAAGAGGTAGCGAGTCCAAGTTATGATGTGGGGAGAAGACCCCTCAGTATATTTCTTCCTCTTCTTCAAAGATCTCTGGAAAATATCATGGTGACATAGAAGCTCCTGGTACAACGCCATGATCTTGGGGTTCTCTGCTTCTAACTCCCTCAGTTTTTTATTTCTCGGGATATACTCTTCGTAGGGATCGTCGCCCCAAGGAAGCTTTGAGATGACATACATCTCTTGCAAAGCCATGCCTATCTTGCCTCCAGGTGTAAAAAGGGTTCCCGTACGAAGATTGTTCAACTCCATCAGGGCGACAAATAGGGGACGGTTCATCTCCAAACCTTAGCAGGTGCCTCTCACAGAAAAAAATAAGTCTACAACCCTGAGCTCCCACTCGAACTTCTTGAGAATCCACTAGGTCATACGATACCAGGAAATGTTATAATAAGCCCAGCTAAGAGTCCCCAGCTGCCCTGGGGGGTAAGTTCCCTTATTGGCGACCCGATGAAGGAAGGTGCCATCCATGTATATGCTGAGGTTTCGTTCCAGTTCACTTCCAGTAAGACCAGGCTTCAGTCCCACCAGGGAGTACGAGGGTGACTCCTTCGTGCTATAAAACTCTCCATTGTTCTTTCCAGCACCACACCGGATATTGCCTATGAGCGCTCCTCGTGGTTCAAGGGTCAGGTTCCAATTCATCCGTTGTTGACTCATCATCACCTTCAAGTCTGATAAAGAGAGGTGACATTCAAAGAAAGGAAATGATATCTCCGTCTCGTGGAACGTAAATGACCAGTTCTCTCTGGTCGCGTCCATGCCAGACTGAGAAGACTCCAATGCATCACCAAACAAAAAGTATGGCTTCTTAAAAGTGCCACTGCTATCCCCAATAGGGATCTCCCTGCGTTTATCTGGATCAATAGGAAGGAAGGACTCTTCTCGTCAGTCTTCTAGTGTCGCCCAGGAGGAAGATCGTTATCAATCTGATTTTGGACAATCGCAAACATGTCAGTAAGATTCATGTTTAAAGGTAGCACGTTCTGCCCAAGGACCAGCTTGCCAGAGGGTATAGTAGGCAATGCCACTGCAAATCAAACAAAGGAACACGGTTAAATCATCAAAATCATCATATGTGGCCTAGATACATATGTTGCCGAGCAGACCATGCGGTTGCAGTATACATGTGGCATAGTCACCCATGCGGCCGAATAAACCATATGGCATGATGGGTCATGAGGCTTGGTCAGTTATGCGGCAGAGGTAGTCATGAGGTCGAGTTCCCATACGACAGAGCTACCCATGCGGAAGGGAGATATTGGCACATAGACGAATCAGTGCGTCCAACTATGCATTAGTGTCTCTGTGTTCAGAACTTCACTTTGTCTTCCCGATAACCGACCCTTGACAGGCCGCTGAGCATCGACGGGGAACGGCGGAGGGTCTGTCGCAGCGGCGCGGCCCTTCCCCTTGCTGGCCTTGGCCTTGCCTTTGCCCTTGGCAGCAGCGGCGGCTGAGGAAATGACTTTGGGAGCCATGACAGAAAAGCAGTAAAAAGAAGAGGATGAGAGAAGGAAAAAATTTTCTTTCTCCTATCTGCCCCCATATATATAGAAAGCATCATGCGGCTGAAGATAAGGCAGCGGCTATTCAGATCCCGAGTTGCCTCGATCCCCGTAACAGCTACAAATGACGAAGACCTCTCGGTTATTGGGCTACTTTATCCCTTGACGGTGCAGAATCCCAAGAGATATCCTCGGAGATCGAACAAAATCCACTCAATTAATGACTTGACAGCCTAGCAGAATGTGCTATGCAACAACATGGTTATATGGCATATCGCTCATAAGCGGCCAAAAGTGCTCGACCATGCTTCTTATTCAAAGTATTCCAAACCATGTCATTTTTGAAAATTTTGAAGGGGGTCTTGTAGAAGCATAAAAATACTATAGGCTGCATAGAGCTTATGCCGCATAAAACATGATAGATATGTCCAGACAAAAGCTGCATAATAGCTTTCATACGGCCTGAACAATCAAGTCGTAGATAAGTCATATGCGGCCTGATCAACCAAGTCACGGAGAAGCTGCACAGTATATTATATGCGGCCTGAACGACCACAGAGTAGGGATGCCGCATAAGGACCCCCCTGACACAGATTTTGATGTATGTCAGAGGCTCTGACACATAACTCATCCCTCTGAGATGCTTCAAGACTCGTAAAGACAATGGCTCAAAAGAAGACAATTGGTCACATCAGCGAATTAATTACTTCGACAAAAGTGCCATGCCATGTGTTCCCTCGCATGCAGCCTTGCCAATATGTGGCCAGATTGTCCATTCGACCAAGGCCTAATCGAGAGCACGTATGCGGCTACAAGACCCATACGGTCTCGCCAATATGCGGCCAGAGTGTCGATTGGATCAAGGCCCAAACGAGAGCCCGTATGCGGCTACTTGACCCAAGCGGCCTCGTCAATATGCGGCCTAGTTGTTATTGCCTCTAGCTCACAAGATCTTCTCGTTATAACTGCAGAGATCTTCGCACAGTTGGTACTGACTACGTGTCCAGCTGACCAAGTCATGCCTACAACGGGTTGATAACAACCCCGAGATCTTATCAACAATATATCTCAACCAAAAATACGTGGCAATCTGCCCATGGCATTCGACAATATTTATAACCGTATTCTGTTGAAGGAGCCTTATACAGCCACCAAACAGAGGTATATGCGACACCCATAGCCCATCAGCTCGTTGGCTATAAATATGAGCAACTTGAACATTCTAAAGATTGACCTTTTTGCTTCAGAGAGAGACCAAACCAAGGGACCAGGCTGGCTATCTGCGGATTTACACTCGAGCAAGAGAGAAGAGCTTCTGCATCGGATCATCCACGAAGTAAAGAGAGTTGCTACACTCCTAACCCTCCATCGTCACCCCCCAGAAAATAAATTTGTACTTAGATCGTCTTGTAGGACTTCGCTGTACTTTTTCTTAGTTTGTTAATCAAATCCAGTTCTTTCAATTTTTTTTTGATTTAAATGGAAAATAGTTTCCCTCTACGGAAGTAACGTTCGACGATGAGGTACATGGAATTTGATTATTGTGTACATTGTCAGACTTTTGGAAGACCGCATGAGTCCATGATCGTTCTGCTTCATAAGGCGTGGTTAGTTTGGAGTTCACCAAGAGTGTTAGGTATTAAATGAAGAGATACAATTTTTGTAAGGCACTTCATCTATATCTCATTTAGATGAGCTTGTTTCAAAGAACTGAGGCATGAGTAAAAGCAAGGATTCGGACGATGGCATGTAGAAGAGCAGAGGCAAGTCCAAAAGATGATACAAGGACTCTGAATGTTACCATTATGACAAGAAGTTCCATATCAAGTGGAACTATTTCACTTGAAAGAGAGAGAGAAGAAGGGCTAACTCTCCTCTTGTAGCATATACTCTTGTTCTCCCTTACAAGAGTAAAGAACTTTAGTTTATATAGGGGTGCCAACTCCCTTTAGCACCTATAATGAACAACAAAATTGTAGAATAACTCCCTATTAAATGGACGGTTACAGTAGTAATACCAGAAAATCGTAGTTAGGCTTAAGAAGCTTCGAACAACCATTTTCTTGTGGACATAATTTACACTCCAAGTGAACCGATGCGTATGTGTGAAGTGGAAAATGCGTTATCAAAGTATAATTTTGCGCCATTCGTCCACTCGTTCGAGCCTGAGTCGCTTTGGCCCCTTCGGGTCCTAGCTCCTAAGGGGCATCCCAAAGAAATGGGTGACAAAAAAATAAACATCACTTAGAGGCCTTGATCGTTGTCTTCTTGAAAATACCCCACCATACCAACCACATTTGGTAACCACTTCTATGTGCACAAGTTAGTAAAAGATGAATCATATTAAAATACACACCTGGGGTTGTGTGTGTGTGTGTGTGTGTGTGTGTGAAAAATAGAAAAATGTCCAATGGTAGGACATTTTTACACAAGATACACTCCTACCATTTTTACACAAGATACACTCTATCTATGGACATTTTTTCAACAAAATAAAAATAAAATAAAATAATGTAATGAAACACCCATTTGTATGTCATTTTTTGTGTTAAAATGACAATAGGATTTTTTTATTTTTTATTAGTGTAAATTAGTTACTTGTTAATTAAATGGGAAAGTAACTTTTCGATGTCAAGAAATTTGACATACCATAGGGCATTTTATTTCTTGTTTTTGTAATTTTACAAAACTTTGTTCTTTTAGTTCAATTTTATAAAATTTTGATGTTTCTAAATTGCAAAAAAATACTACCATATTAACCATTTGAGCTAACACACTTCAAAAATACTGTTAAATAGCGACAGATCTCAGGGATGGAAGCTAATCCGTTGCTGAGTCAGTGACGGATTAGCAATAGAATAACGACTAAATTATTTATGTAAACCAAATATATTATATTTTGTTAATATTTTGTCGCTAATCCGTCGTTGTTATCTTAGCGACGAAATAGCGACGAAAATATTCGTCGCTGCAAAAATATAAATTTCTTGAGTCCGTTTCATTTCCCTCCATTCTCTCTCTCACTCTCTCTCTCGATCCCCCCAGAACCCTACCCCTCTCTGGCGACCTCCTCCTCCACCGACCCCTGACCCCTCTCCAGCAGCCCATCCCCCTCACTCGCCCTCTCCTCCTCCTCCACCGACCCCCTCCCCCTCTCTGTCGATAAGCAGCCCCTCCCCCTCTCCGGTGAGCCCTGACATCCTCCCAATCTCTCCTCCTACTCCTCGACTCGAGCAGCGGAGACATCCCCTCGAGCCCCTCCTCCAACCTCAGGAATCTGAGCTAGGCCCTCCACATGCCTCAGGTGTCCGCCTCTGCACTCCGTCAGATCCCCCCCTCCGTTCCGAAGGTAAACCGTAACCCTCCGCATATCTATTTGGGGAAAGACTATACACATTGTCGAATATATTTGAATTTTGTGGTTAGACACATGACACAAGATGATAGAAGACACATATAAACATTAGGTGTATAAACATATGTTTGCTTTGGATCATGTTGGAAAGCTACTAATTTGTCATATGGATACCAGTTCTCGATTTTCTTTAAAAAAAAATTAAAATAAAAAATATTTAAAATGTAGGATGGGTGATATCGGTATCGGACCATTACTGAGAGTATCGGTATCGGACCATTACTATGAGTATCGAGATCGGCGATATCAGTATTATCGACGGTATTGGACCGGAGTATATAATTTTTTGGTATCGAAAACAAATAATTATTAGTAAATTATTAACATATTAGAATATATATATATATATATATATATATATATATATATATATATATATATATATATATATATATTTATACTTTATGTATAATTTTAAGTATTTCTAGTGTTGTTTCTTACTCTTTTTTTGGTATCAGACCATTACTATGAGTATTGGGATCGGCGATATCGGTAATATCGGCGGTATCGGACCGAAGTATCAAATATTTTTGTATCGGAAACAAAAAACTATTATATGCGATAGATAAGTTTTTCTCTTACATTTGCTTTTAGCAAGTATCCTAACTAGGTACTCATAGTTCTTTATATTTTTTCTTTTGACATGGTACGTGCATAATCATTCAAGTCTATAAGAAACCAATGAGTCGATACTTAGTTGACCGATCGTGGATGTACAATCAACGACATTAGAGTATGATTGGTTTGACAGATAATTTCTGGACAGGCGTTGAGAAATTTCTCAAATACGCCAGTAGTCAACCTTATTTCATGGATGTGAGTCTCATCAAGTGTCCTTGTGTCAAATGTCATAATATACCATTCAAAGAGGTGGATCTCGTGAGGGAGAATCTCTACAAGAAGGTTTTCGTACCAAACTACAAGGAGTGGATGGCTCAAGGAGAACCTTTGACTCCTCAATATCATTCATCCTTCAATACGTAGGTAGAAGAGTCCACAATCAAAGATAGATTTAAATATTGACTGTGAAACCTGTCGCGTGAGTTGGTATTTGATGTGGCCAGTCCATGTTTTGATCCGGAGGATCCGAATTCTGATGCGAAAGAATTCTATGATATGTTCAAGAATGTCGATACTCCGTTATACCCGGCTTATGATTCTTATTCTATCATGTCGGTGGTGATACGGATGTTGAACCTCAAATTTGATTTTAACTTGCCAGAGGAATGCAACGATCGAATAATTCAGTTTGTCAAAGAGTTATTGTCAAAATGATCAAAAGTGTTGCCTGAAAACTTATACCAGTCGAAGATGATGATACGGAAACTCGGATTAGGCTACGAAAAGATAGATTATTGTCAAAATGGTTGCATCAGAATTCTTGAACATATCATAGAATTCTTTCATCATAGAATTCTTGAACATATCATAAAATGGTTGCATCAGAATTCTTGAACATTTTCTGTCACGCGGACCGGTACAAGCCAATTCGGGACAAAAAAGTCAACTACCCGAGCAATGTTGCATCTCTACCAGTACATACCGTTTTTGACGATTACAAAGAGGCTGCAAATGATGTATATGTCCGCAAATACAGCATAACATATGACATGGAATAGCAAGAAACGAAAGATGGATGCTGGAGAATTATCTCATCCTCTCGATGGAGAGGCATAAAAGTATTTTGATCGGTGTCATCCTAAATTTTTTGCGGAGCCCAGGAATGTGCGGTTGGGTTTATGTTATGATGGATTCACTCCTTTCAGACAGTCCAAATCTTAGTACTCTTGTTGGTCGATAATTTTGACTCCTTACAATCTACCACCGTGGATGTGCATGAAGACTCCTTACATGTTATTGACACTTATCATACCCGGTCCAAAAAATCCAAAGAAGAATATCGATATCTACTTACAACAGTTAGTGGATGAGTTGAAAAAATTGTGACAGTTCGACGTTCAGACATATGATATATCAAAGGAGCATAACTTTCAGATGAGAGCGTCACTCATGTGGACCATTAATGATTTTCCAGCATATAGGATATTATCGGGGTGGAGTACTCATGGTACTTTGTCTTGTCCGATATGTATGGAAAATAGTATGTCATTCCGTCTCCAGAATGGCAAGAAAGCATGCTTTTTTATTGTCACCGTCAGTTCCTTCCTACGTCTCATCAGTGGAAAAGGAACATAGATGGCTTTAGAGCAGGTAAACAAGAACTATCTCCGCCCCCGTTGAGACTGACAGGAGACTAAGTTTGGAAAGAGGTAGATGGATTATCGATTGTGATGGAAGATCCAATATTGACCCTTTACTTTGAAGGGTTCGGACATAGACATAATTGGACGAAGCAGAATATCTTTTGGGACTTACCTTATTAGAAGGACAATCTCATAAGACACAATATTGATGTTATGCATATAAAAAAAATATATTTGACAACATCTTCAATACGGTGATGGATATCAAGAGAAAAATGAAAGACAATTTCAAAGCAAGAAATGACTTAGAAATTATTTGCAGGCATTCAGATTTGCAACTAAAACAAAGTGCAAACGGCAATTGGGTCAAGCCTCCAGCGCCATTTACATTGAGTAGGGAGGAAAAGTTTATAATATGTAACTGGATTTCAAAGTTGAGATTTTCTGACGGCTACGTGTCAAATCTGGCAAGATATGTCGATCTACGCAAGCTGACAGTGCTGAAGAGTCATAATTGCCATGTGTTTATGGAGAGGTTACTACCTATTATTCTGAGAGAGATGTTGCCTCATCAAGTATGGACTCCGTTGGCCGAATTATCTATATCTTTAGAGATTTGTGTTCAAGCAAGTTGACGGTGCAATATTTAATAAAACTTGAGGAGAAGATTGTATTGACATTGTGCAAGTTAGAAAGGGTGCTACCCTCAATTTTTTGATAGTATGGAACATTTGTCGATTCATCTTGCATACGAAGCACGTGTCGGTGCTCCCGTCCATTATCGATGAATGTATCCATTTGAGAGGTATAAATTGATTAGTTTGTACTATTAATTTCTTTACACAAATAATTCTAATATTCAATATATTATCTATAGGTATCTACATCACCTAAAGAAGAAAGTGAGCAATAAGGCTTATGTAGAAGATTCGATATGTGAAGCATATATCATTGAGGAGTTTTTAAACTTTTGCTCCATCTACTTTGATACTCATTTCGGAACAAATCATAACAAAGCCCCAAGGAATGATGACGGGGGGAGGGGGGTTGATGAACCGAATAGTGTAGTCCGCAATATCTTCAATGTGAGAGGCAAGAATATAAATGCTACTAAAGTACGGTGGTTGGAAGACGATGAGTTTGAAGCCGCTCATCGGTATATGTTGTTAAATATTGGTCTTGAGAAGATGCTAGATATTGAGAATTAAGAGACACATCTTTGCTACATATTTTAATTATGTATATGCTTGGAAAAAAAGTGCTCTAACTATTCTCCTTACTATCATAGTACTTTTAGACATGAGGTAAAAATGGAGAGACCTATTATTAGTGATGATGATCTTGCTAGAGAGGTTGATAAAAAATTTGCATCGTGGTTCCATAATTATGTACGGATCCTAAACATTAAGCATTCTAAATTTAGTATTCCGACCAATCTTTGTCTAATATTTATATGATAAGTGATATTTTAGGTTTTTCGTCCTGGTACATAGTCACAGAACGAATGACTTCGAGCATTAGCTATCGGACCAAGCAAGAGGGCAAAGTGTTGGGATGGATACACCATCAATGGCTTCAAATTTAGAACCATTGATAAGTCTATTAATCAATCATTTGTTGATGAGGAGACTAATTATAAAAAGAAATCTGTAGTATGTGTGAGGGGTTCAGTCTACGATGAGGATCCAGAATTCAACTAGTACGGTGTACTAAGATATGTTGTGGAGCTAGAATACTCTTATGAGATAAAATTATGTTGTTTAAATGTGATTTGTTCGACACAACACCCAAGCAAGGATAAAAAATTGACAACCAGTTTGGGTTTGTTGATATAAATTATGGAAAAAGATATGTAGGTTTTGAACCATTTGTGTTAGCTAGTGAAACAGTTTAAGTGTATTATACGATCTATCCTAGTCGACGACGCAATAATAAGGATTGGTGGGCTGTATGCAAAACTAAAGCTAGAAACACATATAATGTTGGGGATCTAGCATACTAGGAGGATGAGGTGGTCATGCCTCAACCTACATATATGAGTTTGGCCGGTATTGATGGTATAAAGGTTGATGTTACCGTAGATGATGATAGAGTTAATGAAGAGATTGACATCGAAGATTTACCTCATATGGAGGAGGATTTTGATATGGAGGTATCGAACGAGGAACAAGAATTGGAAGATGAAGGTGATAGTGAAAGTAAAAATAAAAATGAAGAAGATAAAGATAAAGATAAAGATAAAGATGAAGACGATTCAAAAAATGATTCGAAAGACCATTCAGAAGATGAAAAAGATTAGTACGTACATACATATGCATTAGCTTAGATTATTTATTTATTTAATGACACGGTTATTATTTATTTCATCATCACACTAGTATTTATTTGTTTTATCACACCATCCATTACTTTATGATGTCTTGATGTTACTATTTTTATTTTTTTCATAACACCATATATTATTTACTGTCAGATTTACCTATGGCGGGACGAGGACGAGGACGATCATGACAACAATCTCATAGAGGATCGTCTTCCCAGCATCCTCCAGCTACTCCGGCCGCAGGTCGTACACGACCATCAGAGGACGAGTTCATAGATGTCGATGATGGTTTATCCCCGCCATGTACTTGTTCATCAGTAGGAGGAGATACTCCATCTCCCGGGTTTCCATCAGCTTCTACCCATGTCACTACTCTTGAGATTACTGCGACTATTAGTACACCGTCTACTCTACTAGTTGCTCCTATCGGAGCAAATCCATATCCAGGCCTCCTGGTGGAGCACGGAGTATATGTCCGTCGTCCAGGATTTGCAGAGCCCCCTACTCTACCAGAGCGGCCAGCCAATATCGATCGTCCCGAGCTGTGGACCGATGGAGCGACATAAGTACTTATTGTCAATTCACATATGTATTTATTTATTCCTTTTTATTCTAATTGTATATTGTTTACTTATTTCAGGTTCTTCCCGACCAAGGCTGGCAATGATCTGGGGGACATCATGCTGGAGAACTTTCATGGCCCTTATATCAACTTCGGTGACATCCCGCTGGATCGAAGCTTTATTTGGCTGGATATGCTGTGGGTATGTATAAGATTTTTATTTAGAATAATATATAATTTTATGATTAAAATGCTAAAAAATATTTTTTGAATTTGCAGCAGAAGTACTGATGGCCGAATCATAGAGGGTCTGCGATCCGAAAGTGCTAAAAGACCATGCCAGCAAAAGGTTCAGGGATATGATCAATGATCAGAAGGCGTTGGCGTCATATTAAGGGGATCTTCGCAAGGAGTGGCTCAAAGAAGAGTTATGGGAGAAGATGAAGGAGAAGATGGAGCCCCCGGCCTATAAGGCCAAGTGCGAGAAGGCAAGAGCGTCCCGTGCTAAGGGTGGTCTCCACACGGGTGGCTCCATTTCGACCGTCAAGCATTTTCGACGGATGTTCAGTATTATAATTTTTTGCTAGATCAATTTTTGGTAATTCTTATTTTTTTTTTATTAATTAATTAGTTAATTTTATAGTGCGATTAGGCCATCAGAGCATGGGAGACCCGAAGATAGTCGACTTTCCCGCAATCTTCTAGCGGATGCACAAAAGGAAGAAGGATGAGAAGCTCGTAAATGAGCGGGTAGCAAAAGCATGCGTAAGTTGTGTTTATAAAATTTTGTCAACGAAATTTACTTACATTCTTTTTATAATTTAAATATATTTATTTAACCTAAAAATCTAACCTTAACTTTAATATTGTTACCTATGATATCCAAAAACCTTAACTCTAAACCTAACCTACAATATCTAAACTTAACTCTAAACCTAACCTACGATATCTAAACTTAACTCTAAACCTAACCTTAGTTTTAGTCAATAAAAAGATTAATCCTAATCTACGATATCTAAACCTATTTACATAAATAAATATAGGAGATGTCACGCCCCAGTCCCAAAATATCGAGGGACTAGACACATGGCAATGGCCAGCAGCACACACCGATGGACAAACCCAATTTAATGGATCCACCGAGGCGTACTTAAGCTGTAATACAACAATAAGGGTGCAAAATACTAATCTCATCCACAGAAATGAATAAATCAATACCAGAAACATAGTGCAATATCAATCTCAATAAACATAACTCGGGGAACAACCCGATAATGAGTCTGATACAATAGTCAAGAAATAAGATAACAACTGCATATATTGAGTATGGATAAAGCATATACTCAGAAGATATCCTCGATGGTCACTCGTCTACTGGATCTGGTACTGCTCCAGTGCCTGCTCCTATTCCTGCTTCTGCTAATGCTCCTGTTCCGTATACCTCGGGATCGATCTCGTCTGCTAATCTTGGAGACATAATCCGGATCCAGGTCCTCAGGGAACATAACAAGGTACAGATAATACAAGCCAAAATAAATACAGTGCAACAGTAAATAAAATAAATAGGGTAAACTATATAACCAGCTAAGTGATATGCAAGTTGAGAGCATCACTAAAACTCAGGCTGAGACCACTACAAGGTCGGTGTCGGGGAGCCGGTAGCAGTGATATCACTAGTAGAGTGCCTAGCTCTAATGTAGAGTCTAAGGCCTCACAATAATATCTCACTAGTAGAGTGCCTATCTCTGTTGTAGAGTCTAAGGCCTCACCATAATAAATATATATATAAATCAGCCTATATCCTGTGTGTCTCTCTCCACCCAATGTAATCACACGTATCATGTCCATGACACACAAGATCATAACTAATGCAGCAAGTCATAATAAAATCTAAGCATATAAAGAATATGTCCTGAAACCTGTATCCTATACAGAATCACCATGAATATCTCAAGAAGATTATGTCTCATAAATAGTGTCAAGTGTCCTGGGTTATGATGTACTTGATTAGACAAGTACGAGAATGTAAAGGGTCTCGATATACATCTCTATGTGACGTTACACAACTCCGCGTACGGTGTTGGCACCCGAATATTATTCGAACGCTAAGTAATATCACATGGTCCTAGGTTAGGCATGTACAACATATAAATAAGGCAAGAAAATATGTAACAAGAACTACAAGATTTGGCAAGGTACACTTGCCTGGGGTTCTGACTCCAACTGTAGCTCTGGTCTCAATGGAATTTGCAGGTAGTCCTCCGGTTGCTGAAATAGACATCAACATCAGATTCAAAAAATATCAAATAGCTAAAAACGCCTGTCCTTGAGTCCAATTTGGATACAGGGGCAAAAATGACAGTTTCTGGTCAAAGCTGGGTCCACATGTGGGCCGCTTCGCACCGAAAAATGTGTCAGAAGCAAAGGTCTCCAAATTTGTCAAACTCAGTGTCAACAAGTCCAAAACGATGATACGAACCCAACGGAACTTCCAGAACTGGATTCCGATGAGCCGATCACAAAATTGCCTGTCTAGTGGAGCCGTGGGGCCCACGATACACGATTTTGTCAATGTTCTCAGAATCGAACCAAACTTGGATCACAGGACCAACGTATTGCTACGAGTCTGATGGCGCAAGTTTCGTTTCGATCCGACGTGTGTACACAAAGTTACAACGAGTTCCAGAACAGGCGAATACGGGGCGTTGTCGGCGGATACGCGTTGATTTCGGTGTGCACGCACATCCAAATCAACTTCTGCGAAATCTCGCACGTCCGTATCAACTGCATGCACCTTTCGGTGAAGACCGCAAGTGACCAAGTCGTCCCGTTTGGCGGGGCGTACTCGATTCCGGGAGAAAATAGGGTATTGATTTTCCTATTTTTGGATCGCAGTTCGCAATCGCCACAGGACGCAACACACCGAGCGGGTTGTACGTGCATCGAGAGGGTTACGCAGTCTATGCGTCACAACAGACGGAACTGAAAACGGGGCAGTGAGGAGAGAGAAAATGCTACCTGAATAGGGCTCCGTGGAAACCAGGATTTCTCGTGTCCGCGAGTCGACACGACACTGTGCTGTGTCCGGGTTACTGTAGCTAGGGTTAGGGTTTCGGACAGTTTGTCGGAGCTGCTGTGGCCGGGGGAGGAGTCTGCTCGACGGAGGCCACTTCGGCGGAGGCGGCCGGGCTCGAGGCTGCCGGGGCGGCGCTGCGGGGACAGCGGATCTCGAGCGGGTGGGGGTCGTCGTCCCTCGGGTGGCGGCTGCGGGGAGACGGTGACTGGGAGCTCGGCGGAGCGGGGCTTTAGGAAGGAGGGCGGCACAGGGGTTCGTCGAGGGAAGAGGGTGGTGGCAGAGCGGGGCTGGGCTCGGGGCTGAGGGTGGCTAGGGCATCGTGGAGGGGAGACCGAGGTCGGGGCTCTGCTAGAGGCGGCTGCGGTGGTTGGGAGCAGAGGAGGGAGGCGGCTGGGGACGTCGAGGACGGGGCGGCGAAGGCGAGGCGAGGCGGGGACGTTCGGGTCGAGGCGCGGCTCAAGGAGAGGGGCGGAGGAGAGGGCGGCCGGGGCTAGGGCAGGGCAGCGGGGCTTGTCGGAGACGACGGTGGAGGAGGGAAGGCGGAGCTAGGGTTCAGGCGGCGGAGCGGGGTTATATATAGGGGTCGCCGGAACAGTAAGTTGTTTAGGATTAGGGTTTCGATCGGGTTAACGGGTCCGGATCGGGTTCAATTCGGATCCGATCCGACCCGTTAAGAGTTTGGGTTCGGTCCGGTTTGGTTCAGTACGGTTTGGGTTGGTTTGGTTCAACTGAACCGGATTTAATTCAGGGTTTAATTGGTTTATTTTAAACTTGGTTTTTAGGACTTTAAAAATATTTTCGGGGTCCAATAAATTTCCGAAAAATTATCCTATGTCTAGTTTTTCATTTTACACCAGAAAATATTATTTTTATAATAATTTAATATTAATTAACATTATTTAAAAATTATTAATATTAAAATACCTTCGTTTTAATTACAGAAAAATCCCCGAAAATTACAAAAAATTGTGAAAAATCTATTTTAAAATTTTCTGAAAAATCAGGGGGTTTACAGGAGACGTATGAGATGTTAGATGGTGGGAATAAAGCAGTACGTCGATTAAAAGAAACGATCGGTGGGTACAAGCTGTTAGGACTGGAAAAGGCGACAACGTGTATGAGACTTGATCGTTGGCATCCCAGCCATCGGTTCTTTCCAGAGCTCCTCCGACGGCTCCTCCAGCTCCATCAGAGCCCGTTCCTCCTAGTGCTATGAGTTTGGAGCAGATTATGACGACTTTGTTAAAGGTACAGAGGCAGGTTAGACAACTGAAAGAGTCTTGTGATCCTGCAGCTCCTGCTCCTCCTGCAGCTCCTGCTCCTCCAGCTCCTCCGATGGCTCATCAGGCTCCTCCTGCTGCTCCGCCTGTCGTTCCTGAGGATCTACTAAAGATCATTACTGCGGTTATGGCGCAATACATGGCTACTCGACAGTCCCCGCCGCCTCCGCCTCCACCATCGACTTGATGTGTATTTTTATTTTTTTGATAATTTGACAATTTGTTGGATGTATTTGTGTATAACTATATATTTTTGGATTATGGTAGTGTATGATAACTTATGGCTATGCACTTATATTTAAGTTCTATTGTATTTGATGTGTTTGGATGTATTTGTGTATAAGTGATTTGATTTTGTGTAATGTTACAGGAGCAGAAAGTAAGTGCTTTTATTCTGTAAAAAAATATTTATGTTTAGCGACGGAATGACGACGGATTAGCGACGAAAAACTGAATAATTTCAGGTTAGTGACGGATCTGCGATGCTTGAGGGACGAATTAGCGACGGAAAATCCGTCGCTAAATACTTTTGGTACCAAAAAATATAGAATTTTTGGTATCAGACATAATCACTATATCCGTCGCTATGTCCGTCGTTTTTAGCGATGGATTAGCGACAAAAATTTCGTCGGTGAGCTTCTGAATTTGGTAAAAATGGGATCTCACTTTTCGTTGCCAATCCGTCGCTAATCCGTCACCAAATAAAGCGACGTAAATATTCCGTCACTAATCCGTCGCTAAGTTCGTCGCAAATCCGTTGCTATGTCGACGGATCATCGATAAAAATCTGGCAGCAACACTTAAATTAGTAACGCCACATTTTTGTCGTTAATTCGTCGTTATATTAAAATAGCAAAAAAATAGACATTTTAGCATTGTCGCTAAAATTCTGTATTTTTATAGTGACACACTAAGTATGTATAACACAATACTTAAAAGGTCAAATAATAAAATGTACTCATAGGATTGATCCATAGTGGAATGAGTTCGTTTTTGTCCATCCACAAATACCAGAGTGTTTGTTCACGTTGTAATAGAAAATGTACACGTGATATTTTTAAAGTCAAAACCATCTTGGTTGGTGAACAAAACCACTTACACGATGGTTTTGTTTGGATAAAGATGTCACGTATACATTTTCTATTGGAGGGTGAATAAATATCCTAGTATTTGTGAATGAATACTCCAACTCATACATGGACGATTAGTGCCATTGATTGTCCTGTTGGGTGTGGAGTTACATCGAAGGTCGCTGTCAAAAATGCATCCTGTTTCCATGAACCAACAAAAGCACTAGTTCCCAGTTCTTTCCTAATCACATCTATTAGAATCCCTATCACCAGTTTTGCCACTGCAGTTTTAGTAGTAGAGTAGTACACTGTAGACGCGTCTCTGGCTGCTGAAAACCCTAGAGCCCCACCCATCTACAGTAATTTCTGCTCAATTTCAGATGCGAACACGTCAATCCGTAAAAGCGCAATACCCTCAGCCACTGGTAACTCGACACGTGCTAGTTTTCCTGTAAAGTGGGGTGGTTTAAGGTTCGTTCTGACGTTGTTTGTTCAGATGATATTGATAGCACATCTCCTATTCTCCCTCCCTTTTTCCAGCACTCCACGTCCATATTATTTGTCCATTTTTTTTTTCCATATGTTCAAAATTTTGTACACGTTGCTGCATTGCAAGTTTTTGGATATACTATCTCCAACTTTTACCAAATAAATGAAAAGAATAATACGTTTCCGTGGCTCGATACACTAATCTTCTGTCACACATGGCTCAGCACGATTCCACAAAAAATTGGGGTCACGGATGACGTCCCCCCCGGAACCGGCTCACAATAAAGGTTAAGAGAACCAAAATTAGCTTCAGATAGGACAACCCAACCCTTCAGACCGGCCATGGATACACTATTGTTATCAAATTATCTTTTTTTTTCTTTTAACCTATAAATAAAATTAAACAAAGTTTAGTGTTACGGGACTCTGAAAAATTCGTGCAATATGTACTGCCTTAAGAGTTTATCCGAGGTATATTTGTCGACTTTTCTCACATGCTCCTAGTGCTCCGTGCTACCGACTTCTCCTCGTTGCACACAACTTGAAAAAATTGATCCGAACTTATCTCTGTTAAGAACAATGAACTTACCAAAAAAAGAAGAATTGAAATATATATATATATAAAAGGTAAACGGGATATGAGTCATAGTACTCATTTTTCTAAATGAGCCATGCACATGTGGAGCACATATGGCCGATAGGAATGAATTCTTATATCTCATGTGCACCCATGTGCACTAGTACACTCTATTCCTATTGGTCAATATGTGCTCTACATGTGCATGACCCATTTAGAAAAATGAACACTATGACTCGTATCTCGTTTACCCATATATATATATATATATATATATATATATATATATATATATATATATATATAGCCATATGCTCATATTCCTATATGAGTCATGCACATGTAGACCAATAGGAATGGATTCCTACATCCCATGTGCACTAGTACACTCCATTTCTATTGGTCCACATGTGCATTGCCTCATATAGGAATATGAGCCTATGGCTCATATCACTTTTTTCATATATATATATATATATATATATATATATATATATATATATATATATATGAGGGGGGTCCACATCCTTGATTTTTTGCATCCCCAAGCATCACCATGTTATCAACCGTTGGATCTCGTTTAAGTCATCTAATTTTAACCATTGGTTTGAATGGTTCAAACCAACAGTTAAGATTAGATGACTTAAACAAGATCCAACGGTCGTAAACATGGAGATGCTTGGAGATGCATAATAGGTGAAAATGTGGATCCTTCCCCCCCCCCTCTCTCTCTCTCTCTCTCTCTCTCTCTATATATATATATATATATATATATATATATATATATATATAAACTAAATGGTTGTTCAAATGCAATATGAACCAGTCAAATGGAGAGTCATTCCTCCAACGGATTATGATCCATATATAGGATCCGGTGGACTTGATTTTTTATTTTGCAAAGTCAAATGTACAATAAATATCATATTGATTAGTTTGGCCTAGCTTGTTCATATTGGAGTAGGTGAGATTTTTAACCTATGTGGAGAATATTTTGGAGTGCGAGGAGCGCCATCTGTGTGTCGAAAAAGCTCAAAAAGTACATCGAACGTCGTGTATTGGAACATTTATGGTAAGCAAATATTATATTAGATTTCCATCGTTGAATTTAATTATATATTTATGATTGGATCTTTCATATATTAACTTTCCATATAATTAGATTTTCAATTTATGGTAAGCTATTTTATGATTTGAGTTCCATTAAATATATGATTGAATGTAATTAGATTTTCATAAATATGTTTGGCTTTCATATATATATATTTTCATATAGAAACCCTAATTCATGCAACGGTTTATATAAAGGCTCATGAAATATATAACAACAAGAGAAAAAAAAATAAGAGAAAAAAGGTGGCAAGAGTGTCATTGCAACTTTGGAGAGGAGAAAGAAGGATTGGAGGCCGTTTCAGAGAAGGAGATCAATTTGGGATATTTTTCATTGTATTTCTTCTTCGTGGTTGTAATCTATTTTCTGTTCCAAAGAGTTGCTATGATCCGTGTTGGATCGGTGATGAGCTTGTAGAGGGTGTAATATCTTTATTCCGTTAATGGAGGTTCTGCAGGGTTGGACACCGATCGACCCGTGGTTTTTTCCATCTGGATTTTTCACGTAAAAATCTATGTGTCTGCGATTTGTGTTTGCTATTTTTTGGTTTGTGCATTTTTCTCAGTTATCTCGCAGGTACTCTCTGGTTTGGGGAATGATTTTCGCGTTTCGTTCCCAACGGTGTGTTATCAGAGCCAGGTTCTAGAATTTCAGAAGGATGTTAGGAGTTGACACGTAAACCAGTGAGGAGAGATGGACGCGAAGCAGGTGTGCATGATAAACCTGAATAGTACCAACTATCACTACTGGAGGAGCAAGATGAATGATCTGCTATTTGTCAAAAAGCTGCATCTGCCGGTATTTGCTTCCGAGAGTCTCAGTGACAAATTTGAAGAGGACTGAAAGTTCGAGCATATACAAGTGTGTGGGTACACCAGGCAGTTCGTTGATGAGAACGTATACAACCACGTTGCCAGTGTTGAGCAGGCGAAGACACTATATGATAAGCTGGAATCTTTGTATGATAAGAAGATCGGGGTTAATAAATTATTCCTGATTCAGATAATGATAAGTCTGCGGTACAAAGATGAGACGCCCATTATGGATCATTTAAGTGAGTTCTAGGACGTGGTTGACCAGCTATCCTCGATGTGAGTCAAGTTCGACGATGAGCTTCAGGGACTATGGCTGTTGTATTGTAAATCCCCTGATTTTTAGATTTAATTATTATTGGTATTATGTAAATTATTGAGATAAGGAAGAATTTTCTATATTATTTTAACTAATTAGAATAAATATTAATTCATGGATTGATAATTATGTTTATTTAATTAATTATAATTATTGCAAAAAAAATATTTTTGGGTGTACAACTAATATTAGAGTATTGTAGAATATTTCTGGATTTTATTGAGGTACAAAACTATTTTTTAGATGGCCATATATATATATATATATATAATAATAATAATAATAATTATTATTATTATTATTATTATTATTATTAAGCCCCAAAACCTGACTCGAACCCGAACCCGAACCCTAAACCAAACCTTAGACCAACCCGACCCGAGACCCGAACCAACCCAAAACCCATAACCCGTATCCCTACAGTAACACCCCCCGCAGTAGTTCCCCGAAACCCCCGTACCCCTCCGATTCCCCTCCCTGTAACAGCCGCATCTCCCTCTCTTCATCTCCCTGTAACCTCCACCATTCACCCCTATATATAGACCAGAGGAGACCACTACCACCACCATCATCTCCCCTACCATTCAGACCACCGTCGGCCACCGCCACCACCATCAACCATCCTGCGTCGTCGCCACGAACAGTCGTTCCGTCAGTCACGATCAGCACAGCGAACAGTGAGGTACCCTTCTTCTCGCCCCTGTATCTCCCTGCACAGTAAACCTAATATCGAACCGTCGAATCCTATGCGAAGACCACATGATCCCTTTGAACCCTGTATAATTAGTTTACCTTATCGTGTACTATTTCGATCGCAAATCGTGACACAAAACAGAAAAAAAATAACCTAGTTGTGAGAACAAAAACTGTCGCAGGTGCGCGTGTTTGAGTCTCGTTATCTTCATAACGGCATACGATGTTAAAATTCTACTTGAATAATAAATTAGACAACATAACCAAGTTTTAATAAATTTAAACACTTTCTTTTAATTTGATGAATGCTGTAATTTATATGCTGACAAAATTCGTCAAAAACTTGATTTTCTAAACCCAATTTTTTCTGATACGGGGTACGTTCCGCTAAACGAGGTAACTTTGATGTGTGCTAATTGTACTGAAAGGCGTGTATTGTCAACACGGACATTTGGGATTTCGTAAAAGTTTATTTGGATGTGGGTGCACACCGGAATCAACGCCTATCCGTTGAAAAGAACCGTATCGGCCTGTTCTGACACTCGTCATAATTTTATGTGTGCTTGTCATTTCGTAACAAAACTTGCTCCATCGGATTCGCAGTGTTACGCTGGTCCTTTCACCCAAGTTTGGTTCGATTCTGAGAACGTTGACGAAATACCATTTTGCGGGCCCCACGGTTCCACTTGACGGGTAATTTCATGACCGACTTATCAAAATCCTGTTCTGAATGTTTCGTTGGGTTCGTATCACCGTTCTTGACTCATAGACACTAAGTTTGACAAATTTGGAGAACTTTGTCTTTGACACATTTTTCGGTGCAAAGTAGGCCACATGTGGACCCTGCTTTGAGCAGAAACTGTTATTTCTGTCAATGTGTTCAAATTGGACTTATGGATAGTCAATCCTAACTATTTTAAGTATTCTGAGAGCAATTATGATATTTATTTCAGCATCCGGAGGCATACTTGGAGATTCCACTTCTACAGGAGCAATTGATGGAGTTCAGAGCCCAGGCAAGTGTACCTTGCCAACTTGTAGTAGATCATGTTATATTATTTGCTTGTATTATTTCTTTATACTTTTGTGATATACCTGTTCAACCTAGGACCGTTAGACGTTGCTTAGCGTCCGAACAATATTCGTGTGTCGACGTTGTACGCGGAGTCGTGTAACATCATTTAGAGAATTGATTCCACGATCATATATTTTTACGTGCTTGCTTTACCAAGTACGTCATACCATAGAGGTCATGATCTTGTGTATTATGGATTTGAGAAGTGAGGTTCATTGGGTGGGAAGAGATACATAGGCTACATGCTGATTATATATATATATATATATATATATATATATATATATATATATATATATATATATATATATATATATATATATATATATATATATATATATATATATTACTACTGGAGGTGCTTTAGTCTCTGTATCAGAGCTTGGACCATTACATGATATTCTTGCTGCTATGGGCTCATCGACACTGAGCTTGTAGTGGTCTCAGCCTGAGTACTAGTGATGCTCTCATTTGTATTTCACATAGTTGGTTACATAGCTTGCCTTGAGGATCTATTTTTATTTATTGTATTTTATTTGGCTTGAGTGTTTCTTGTACCTTGCTATGTCCCCTGAGGACCTGGATCCGGATTATGTCCCTAGGTACAACAGAGAAGGATTACCCCAAGATATACAGGACAGGAGACGACGCTGGAGTAGTACTGGCACCAGAGGACGAGGTTGTGCCAGAGGATTTCTCCTGAGTATTTCGTTACTTACTCAGTTATCTATGCTTATTGTTATTTCATATCTTGACTCATGGACATATGTATTTATGTTATTGTTTTTTTATTGTGTCGGGTTATTTTTTTAGACACTACTTATGTTTACTTTATGATGGACTATTTTTTTATCTATTATCTTGACTGGTCTATCATATTGAATTGTGCCTACTTTCTGTGGATGAGATTAGAATTATACTAAGATAGATGGTGTAGACTTGTATTATATTTGTTACAGCTTAAGTGCACTCTAACGGGTCCATTAAATTGGGTTTACCTATTGGAGTTGTGTTGTTGGCCATTGCCACGTGGCTATTCTCTCAGTATTTTAGGACTGGAACGTGACATAGTTTTTATGGTGGCCCATGCAGGTCTACGACTATATTACTTTGGTTTCAACTAAGGAACCAACAAGACTGCAAATTATGATAGGATAATTTATAGGATCTCATCCACATGTTGACACTTTCTTGACCTCTATATCGGATTCAAATTAATTTTTTGACTTGCATCATGCTTGATTCAACTGTTCGACCCTACTCTGATCCCGACAAAAGAAGAGAAGGCGAAGAAGTTCTTTGACGGACTTAGCTTTGAGTTACAAATTAGATTGATTGGCACAGTTGCACCTACTTCATGCACAAGCGTCCTTGCTGCAGCCCGACGCATGGAGCGCATCACCAGAAGAGAGTTGTCATACCCCAGTCCCAAAATACATAGGACTAGGACACGTAAGCATGCCAGCCACATGGATATGGCAACTCCAATATATGGAAACCATAACCCATACGTACGCTGTAATATGAATACCAAATCCACAAGTGGTATAAAATATATCACAAGTTACATGGTATAATCTAAATCTCATCTACAGAAAATTCATATAAATAAATAACCAACATCTATATAACTAGATTTCAATAAGAAGTATCTAAAGATGACAGTCTGATGGAAACAAATCCACTATCAACTCGAATATAAAAGCAACACAATATAGGTACAGCACCAAATAAACACTAGGTTGTACAAGACAATATATAAAAACTATATCACGTCATCAGCCGACATACCTCGGGGGTAGCGACCCTCCGACTCCATCTATATGAATGCAAATGAGGACAACTTTTCAAAAAGATACATAGAAGCAAGTGATCTGCGCTCCTGTGAATACTCATGAACATCTACACCTGGAAAGGGACCAGGTCCTCAGAGGGACGTAACAAGATACATAGAAGCAAGCCAATTGAATACAGTGAACATGCATAATGTTTGAAAATATATAAGTACGCTGTACAAGACAATATATATAAATGTAAATGAGGATAACTTTTCGACGTATGGGCAAGGGTAGGCTACTCGATATAAGCCTCACAACTCACACACACGTCAGTGGACATCATCAGCCGACATACCTCGGGGGTAGCGACCCTCCGACTCCATCAATCAACATACCTCGGGGGTAGCGACCATCGTACACGACCACCATAGTGCGTGATAGTTACTATGGTTTACTAGAGTGGTTATAGCCCATACGCCTACTGATTGTCCTCTATGATACTAAGTGCCATGTGTGTGTCAACATATCTAATATATAGTAATGACTAAAAGAAAACTACACATGCAAGAAATATACAGAAATGCAATGAATATACAAAAATAAAATAAGCATGCAAAATACTGTAACCTATTTGGCAAGATATCTTGCCTGGCAAGAAAGCTGTAAAGTGTAACGTCCAGATATCACGCGCACAGAAGTAGAAGCTGCGGCCTCGGAATAAATGTCTCTGGATGCTGAAATAGACATCACCAACGTTCTCAGAATAAGCAAAATAGCTAGAAAGTACTTCCCTTTCGTCTAATTTGGACACAGGGGCAAAACGGTAATTTTGGGTCAAAGTAGGCTCCATATGTGGGCCACTTTGCACCAAAAAGCGTGCCAAGGATAAGGTCTCTAAATGGGACAAATTATAGGTCAAACGAACACTAAAAGTCAGTACGAACTCAACGGTATATCCAAATGTGGATTCCGGTGAGCCGAACACAATTTCCCCCAAAAAGTCAACCGTGGGGCCTGCCAATTGGCGACTTGGTCAACTGTCTCATAATTGCATGAAAATTGGGTCATAGGACCAGCGCAATACCACGAGTCCAGTGGCACAAGTTTCGTCGCAATCTGACGAGCGTGCACAAAATGTGCAGGGCTTTCGCAAAAGTTGCCACGCGGGGATTGTTCGCGGATACGGGCTATCCCGACGCGCACACGCATCCAAATCAGTTTTCGCAAACTCTCATACGTTCGGGTACACTGCGTGCACCTTTTGGTACACTTGGTACACGACGGGGCGGTCCCGTTGGCGGGGCGCGCTCCGTTTTGCAATTTTTGAAAATCTAAAAAAGTGAATTTTTGGGGTTTTCCAACGAATTTAATTCTACATACAGCAGTTAATAAATTAATATAATTAACAGTAATTAAACTAGGTCAAGTGGTCTCCGCACACCAAAAATAAAAAATAAATTCGGATCTCTGTGGTGGGAGATACGAACTCGGGAACATAGACAGTCACCGCAGTTTTCTGCGATATCCAAAAGTTATCTTTTTTCGTCAACTTGGACGCTGTTTTCACCTAGGGTTACGTGCTGTTCGAGGTCATCTATCATACAGATATTGATGAGGGTTAAGTGGTGAACGTACCGATGAAGACGAGATCGAGTTTGGTTCAGCGAGGTGATGGAAAACAGGGCTGAACACAGGTACTTCGCTGTCCCAAATTGCAGTTGCGGGGTTGCGCGGGGTCGCGGTCGTCGTGCGGTCGGCCGGACGGCTTGGCTGGGCAGTTCTCCGGCTGTCAGGTGTTACGGCTAGGGCGGCGGTGCTCCTCAGGGGAGGGAAGAGATTAGATTTAGGGTTTGGGGTTTATGATCGAAGAGATGGAGGCTTATATATAGGTATATATATAAGGAGAAAGGGGGGCGTGGGATTCAAGTGCGGGGGGCATTTTGCTGAAGCTGCTGCATTTGTTTCTTATGGTGCGGGTTTTTGGGATAGCGGGTTTAGTTGTTAAGCGGGTAGAAACCCATTAAGGAAATGTTTTTCTTTCTTTTTCTTATTTCTTTTTCTCTCTTTTTCCTTTTCCATTTCTTTTTCTTTCTTTTTCTTATATATATATATATATATATATATATATATATATATATATATATATATATATATATATATATAGAAAAATTTAGAATTTGTATTAATACATACCATTAAGCTAGCAACTGTCCAAAGGGTCTCCTACATGAAATAAATTAGGAAAAATTTATACCGGCTTCATAAATTCCCTAAATGCGCGAACACCTAAAATAAAAATTAAATAAAATCTATTTCTCCAAATTAGCTCATAATTACTATAATTAAATTATTAATTCATTAAAAAAAAGATTATTACGGTTTTTAGGATTAGGGATTTTACATTCTACCAAACTTACAAAAATTTCGTCCTCGAAATTAAACTAAGCCACGATAGAATGTCAAGGATGGTATAAGATTTGTATTCTTTAAAATGCAAGGCTAGGTTTAAATGAGGGGCGATATTGCACGTTGCACATTTCAAAAATCATGAGAAAAATTCACATGAACGAAAAATAGGTTTCTTCATGTGTCATGTCCAATGGTGTGGACACCTTAATGCACCTTTGCATAAAAGTGCCTAACAATTAAAAAATTATACAAAGATGGGAATTGGATTAAATTAATCAAAATTAATGCGCATGGTGTTCGGAAATTACTTAGAAGTACATGGGATAACAGTAGGTGGGACGAAAGGTTTATGGACATAGGGGGCTCAGAGTAGAATATTATCAAAATTGGGTTGTACGAACCCGGTCAAGATTATGTCTCCAAATTTTAATTGGAATGCACAAGGATACAAAATTAGAACTATTTTACACTACTAAAAAAAGCGGGATTAGCGACGCATTTTAGCGACTCCATGTAAAATCGTCGCTAATGAAAGGTAAATTAGCGAGGACGGAAATCTCATTGATGAGAGAGCCTCGTAGACCTATGTAAGTATTACTTTACTTTGCGTTAATTTTAATATAACTTAGGCAATTATCGAGTTTTCAAACCTTTCTAGGCCGAGTATCTTAGGCTGCGTGAGCGGGCGACTGCTAGTGCACCTACACCTGGAGAGGCTGGTACTTCCTCGCAGCCCGCTCCAGCTCCGTCGGTGGACGACCTGTGGGTGAGCGCAGCTGGTGGTCTCCAGAGGGGTACGTACTACGGTACGGGATCCTATGGCGCCCTGGTTGTGACACAGTCATCTAGGACCTCCCCGACAGCTGCGCATTCCACACAGCCCTCGCAGTCGTCGGCCAGAGTCCAGAAGGCCGTTGACCGTCAGATTGCGTCTCTCCGTGACGAGTTGCTGCGAAGGATGGAGGAGCAGCCCCGGTCCCAGCCATAGGCGAACGATCCGACGCTCATCGCACGATTCGATATGCTCGACCGCAGCATCACGGAGCTCCGGAATTTGACAAATGATATTAGAGCCTCAACAGACCGCAACATCATGGAGCTGCAGGCATCACAGCTATCGATGGGCGAGAGGCTGACGATAATGCAGGATTCAATGGTTCATAGCAGTACGAGGCTGTTATCTACCATGGATTCTTACAACCAGTGACTCGCAGACTTGGAGCTAGTACGGCCTCCTGGTGCACCTACATCGACACAGACTCCACCGACGTCACTGTCTTCTCCATCGACATCGGTATCGATTCCACGGGACCAGTATGAGCTGTTCTTATCCTTCATGCGCTCCGGTGGTCAGCCTCCTGCAGATCTGTAGTAGTATAGCTAGTTGCTGGATATTTGTTTTTTTTTTATTTAGGATGAGATTGTATGGATATATATTTGCCATATTCTTTACGATGAGATTTGCTGGATGCTTTCTTTTCTTCAAATTTTATTATATTATTCATATTAAATATGTTATTTTACCAGTGTTGAGTGTTCAACCCAAGAGGGTCGGCAAACCTAGAAATTCAACGAAGGGTTGCTCCGGGTCTATTTGTACAGATTGTAATTTAATAAACTGCAGGAATAATAGTTTAAAAACAATTCAGTATTATTTTTTTCTGTAAAATTAGCGACGTTGTTAGCGACGTTTAGCGACGTTACTACACGTCGCTAAATACGTCGCTAAGTTGCGACGTTACTACAAGTCGCTAATGACGTCACTAAATACGTCGCTAAAAACGTTGTTGTACGTCGCAAATTGCTGACATGGCAGTATTGCCAGGTCATTAAAGACGTCGATGTAACGTCGCAATATAAGTCGCTAATTAGTGACGCTGCATCGCTAAACGTCGCTAATTTTAGCGACATATTTAAGTCGCTAAAAAACGTCGGCATAGCGACGTTTAGCGACGTTTTTTCTTTTAGTGACTTGCTTTGTTCCGACTTCTTTAAAACGTCACTAATTACGTCGCTAAATATGATTAGCGACATTTTTTGGTCATTTAGCGACGTTTTTTAACGTCGCTAATTTGACTTTTCTGGTAGTAAGTATTAATGCTCTAGGACCGAAGAATATGATAAACTTTCTACTCTTGTGATCGCCATGGACCATCACAAGTATGATACTATGTTCCAAACATAGTTTATAGTATTGGTTGATACCGATCCGATACAGTTTGGCATATCCTGATTTGATACCGACCGATACCTAATACTTCGCTATACCAACATTAGAGGTCTATTTTTCGGTAAAATTGGCAAAAAAAAATTTGAATAAAAAATAGCAATTAGTAAAGGTCTAAAAGCATAATAAGGTTGTAAGTTGTAAAATTATATAAAAGAGGAGAACTTATCTATCGCATGTAAATTAATCGACAACAGTGACTACTATTTCATTCATTTTCAAAAATACTAAGAAACAACACCAAAAATACTTAAAATTATGCATAAATGTATAACATATATTTTCTAAAATATTAATAATTTGCTAATAGTTATTTGCTTTTCGATACAAAAAAATTTGATACTCCAATCCAAAATCGTCGATACTACCGATTAGTTATTTCTTAGTAGCTTTGAAATTGAATAAAATAGTAGTCACCCTTGCCGATTAGTTTACATGTGATAGATACGTTTATTTTTTACTTACTTTTACATCCTTATTATGCTAAGGCATGTATCGGCCATATTCGGATGAGTGTCGAGGAAGTATGGTTTTGGATACGTATTTGAACACAGAGAAATGTTCAACTATGGGCTTTCTAATAGGTCTTTTAGTACTTTATGTTTGTTCTTCATAAATTATAACCAACTAATTCTTTAGCAAATATACTAACAAATCTTGTATCTTATCCATATTATTTGAATATATATGGTATATATAGAATCAATAAGTTGATACTTAGTTGACTGATCATGGATGTACAATCGACGATATGAGAGTAGGATTGGTTTGACAAATAATTTCAGGACGGGCGTTGAGGAATTTCTCAAATACGCTAGTAGCCAACCTTATTTCATGGATGAGAGGCTCATCAAGTGCCCTTGTGTCAAATGTCATAATATACCATTCAAAAAGGTTGATCTCGTGAGGGAGCATCTCTACAAGAAGGGTTTCGTACCGAACTACAAGGAGTGGACGGCTCAAAGAGAATCTTTGACTCCTCAATATCATTCCTCCTTCAATACGAAGGTAGAAGAGTCCACTCTCGGAGATAACTTTCAATATCGACCGCGAAATCTGGCAGGTGAGTTAGTATTTGATGCGGCCGGTCCAAGTTTTGATGCGGAGAATATGAATCCTGATGCGAAGGAATTTTATGATATGTTCAAGAATGCCGATAGTCCGTTATACCCGGGTTGTGAGTCTCATTCGGTCTTGTCGGTGGTGATGCGGATGCTGAACCTCAAGTCTGATTTTAACTTGCCGCAAGAATACTACGATCAGATAATTCAGTTTGTTAGACAGTTGTTGCCAAAAGAATAAAAGGAGTTGCCTGAAAACTTTTACAAGTCGAAGATAATGATACATAAACTCGGATTATGCTACAAAAAGATAGCTTCTTGTCGAAACAACTGCATATTGTACTACAAGGAGAACAATGATAAAGATAGATGTATTTTTTGTCACGCCGACCGGTACAAGCTAATTCGAAGCAAAGGAAAGCCAACTCTCCGAGCAAGGTTGTGTCCCTACAAGTTATACAGTTTTGTCGATTGTAAAGAGGCTGCATAGCATGTACGTATATGTCCGCAAATACAGCAGAACACATGACATAGCATAGCAAGAAACAAAATATGGATGATGCAGAATTATCTCATCCTTTTTGATAGAGAGGCATGGAAGCATTTTGATCGGTGTCATCCTGAATTTGTTGCGGAGCCCAGGAATATCCGATTGGGTTTATGTTATGATGGATTCACTCCTTTCGGACAGTCGAGATCTCAATACTCTTGTTGACCGGTGATTTTAACTCCTTACAATCTACAACCGTAGATGTGCATGAAGACTCCTTACATGTTCTTGACACTTATCATATCCGGTCTTAAAAATCTAAAGAAGAACATCGATATCTACTTGCAGCTGTTGGTGGATGAGTTAAAACAATTGTCGCAGTTCGGCATTCAGACATATGATATATCGAAGGAGCAGAACTTTCAAATGAGAGCTTCACTCATGTGGACCATCAATAATTTTTTAGCATATGAGATGTTATCGAGGTGGAGTACTCATGGTACTTTGTCTTGTCCGATATATATGGAAAAGAGTAAGGCATTTCGTCTCCAGAATGGCGGAAACGCATACTTTTTTATTGTCACTGTCTGTTCCTTCCTGCGTCGCATCCGTGGAGAAGGAATAGAGATTTCTCTATATTAGGTATATAGAAACTATCTCCGCCACCGTTGAGACTGACATGAGACAAAATCTGGAAAGAGGTAGATGGATTGCATGTGATAGAAGATCCGATATCAGCCCTTCACTTTGAAGGGTTCGGCCATAGACATAATTGGACGAAGCGGAGTATCTTTTTTGACTTACCTTATTGGAAGGACAATCTCATAAGACACAATCTTGATGTCATGCATATCGAAAAGAATGTATTCGACAATATCTTCAATACGGCGATGAATATCAAGGAAAACACGAAAGATAATTTTAAAGCAAGAAAGGACTTGAAAATTATTTGCAGGCATTTAGATTTGTACCAAAAATGAAGTGCAAATGGTAATTGGGTCAAGCCTCCAATGCCATTTACATTGAGTAGGGAGAAAAAATTAATAATAAGCAACTGGATCTTAAAGTTGAGATTTCCTGACGACTACGTGTCAAATTTGGCAAGATGTGTCGATATCAACGAACGCAAGCTGACAGGGGTGAAGAGTCATGATTGCCATATATTTATAGAGAAATTATTACCTATTTCTCTGAGAAAGATGTTGCCACATCAAGTATGGACTCCGCTGGCCGAATTATCTATATTCTTTAGAGATTTGTGTTCAAGCAAGTTGAGGGTACAATATTTAATAGAACTTGAGGATAAGATTGTATTGACATTGTGCAAGTTAGGAAGGGTTCTCCCACCCCCTCCCCCCCGATTTTTTTGATAGTATGGATCATTTGCCGATTCATCTTGCATATGAAGCACGTATCGGTGCTCCCGTCCAATATCGATGGATGTATCCATTTGAGAGATATAAATTTATTAGTCTGTACTATTAATTTCTTTACTCAAATAATTCTAATATTTAATATATTATCTTTAGGTATCTACATCACCTAAAAAAGAAAGTGGACAATAAGGCTCATGTAGTAGTTTCGATATGCGAAGAATATATCATTTAGGAGGTTTCAAATTTATGCTCCATCTACTTTGATACTCGTATCAGAATAAATCATAATAGAGCCCCAAAGAATGATGACGATGGGGTTAATGCACCGAATAGTATAATCTGTACTATCTTCAATGTAGGAGGTTAGCCTACAAGTGATACTAAATTACAGTAGTTGGGAGACGATGAGTTTGAAGCCGTTCATCGATATATATTGTTAAATAGTGGTCTTGAGGAGATGCTAGATATTGAGAAGTAAGCGGCATATCTTTGCTACATATTTTAATTTTGTATATGCTTGGAAAAAAGTGCTATAACTGTTCTCCTTATTATCATAGTACTTTTAAAGCTGAGGTAAAAATGGAGAGACCTAATATTAATGATGATGATCTTGCTAGAGAGGTTGATAGATAATTTCCATCGTGGTTCCATAATTATGTACGGATCCTAAACATTAAACATTCTAAATTTAGCATTCCGACCAATCTTTGTCTAATGTCTATATGATACGTGATATTTCAGATTTTTTGTTCTGTTACATAGTTACAGAACGAACGACTTCGAGCATTAGCTATCGGACCAAGCAAGAAGGCAAAGTGTTGGAATGGATACACCATAAATAGCTTCAAATTTAGAACCACTAATAAGCATATTAATCAATCATTTATCGATGATGAGGCTAATTATACAAAGAATTTTAGAGTATGTGTGAGGGGTTCAGTCTACAATGTCGATCCAGAATTTGACTATTACGGTGTACTAAGAGATATCGTAGAGTTGGAATACTCTTATGAGACAAAAATTATGATGTTTAAATGTGATTGGTTCGACACAACACCCAAGCAAGGATGGAAAATTGACCAGTTTGGGTTTGTTGATATAAAATATAAAAAAAGATATGTAGGTTTTGAACCATTTGTGTTGGCTAGTCAAACGGTTCAAGTGTATTATACGAGATATCCTAGTCGACGACACAATAATAAGGATTGGTAGGATATATGCAAAACTAAAGCTAGAAACACATATAATGTTGGAGATATAACATACCAGGAGGATGAGGTGGTCATGCCTCAACATACATATATGAATTTGGCCGGTGTTGATGGTATAGAGGTTGATACTATCGTAGAGGATGATAGAGTTACCGAAGAGATTGAAATATAAGATTTACCTCATATAGAGAAGGACTTTGATATGGGGGTATCGAACGAGGAAAAAGAATTGGAAGATGAATGTGATAGTGAAAGTGAAAATAAAAATTAAGAAGTAGAAGATAAAGATGAAGACGATTCGGAAAATGATTCGGAAGACGATGACGATTCGAAAGATGAAGAAGATTAGTACGTACACACATGCATTAGCTTAGATTGTTTATTTATTCAATGACATGGTTATTATTTATTTCATCATCACAATAGTATTTATTTATTTTATCACACCATCCATTACTTTATGATGTCACTATTTTTATTTGTTTCATAATACCATCAATTATTTATTGTTAGATTTACCTATGGCGGGACGAGGACGAGTACGACGACAGGTTCATAGAGGATCTTCTTCCCAGCATCCTCCATCCACTACTCCAGCTACTCCGGATGCATGTCGTACACGACCATCAGAGGATGAATTCATAGATGTCGAGGATGGTTTATCATCGCCATATACTTGTTCTTCGGTGGGGGGGCTACTCCATCTCTCGGGCTTCCCTCAGTTCTACCCATGTTGCTACTCATGAGACTATTACGACAACTAGTAAACCGGCCACTCCACTAGTTGCTCCTACTGGAGCAAATCAATATCCAGGCCTCATGGTGAACCACGGAGTATATGTCCGTCATCCAGGATTTGCAGATCCCCCAACTCTACAAGAGCGGTCAACCAATATCGATCGTCCTGAACAGTGGGCCGATGGAGCGACGTAAGTACTTAGTGTCAATTCACACATTTATTTATTTCTTTTTATTCTAATTATATATTATTTTCTTATTTTAGGTTCTTTCCGACCAAGGCTGGCACTGATTTGGGGGACATCATGCGGGAGAACTTTTATGGCCCTTATATCAACTTCGGTGACGTTCCGCTGGATCGATAATTCATTTGGCTGGATATGCTGCGGGTATGTATAAGATTTTTATTTAGAATAATATATAATTTTTTTATTATAATGGTAAAAAATATTCTTCTAATTTGCATAAGTTGTACTAGTAGCCGGATCATAGATATGCTGCGATCCGAAAGTACTACAAGACCGCCGTCAGCAAAAGGTTCAGGGATATGATTAATGATCAGAAGGCGTTGGTGTCACATTCAGGGGATCTTCAGAGTGGCTAAAGGGGGAGTTCTGGGGCGAGGAGGCCATCAGAGCCGGGAGAGACCCGAAGACCATCGACTTTCCCGCAATATTTTAGCGGACGCACAAAAGGAAGAAGGATGGGGAGCTCATAGATGAGCGGGCAACAAAAGCATACGTAAGTTGTGTTTATAAAATTTTGTCAACAAAATTTAACTACATTCTTTTTATAATTTAACTATATTTGTTTACCCTAAAAATCTAACATTAACTTTAATATTGTTACCTATGATATCTAAAAACCTTAACTCTAAATCTAACCTACGATATCTAAACTTAACTCTAAACCTAACCTAAGTTGTAGTCAATAAAAAGATTAATCCTAACCTACGATATCTAAACCGATTTATATAAATAAATATAGGAGATTTATGAGACGTTGGAGGGTGCGGCAGATAGCAGTACGCCGACTGAGAGAAACGATCGGTGGGTACAAGCTATCGGGAGAGGAAAATGCAGTAGTGTGTACGGGACTGGATCGTTGGCATCCTAGCCGTCGGTTCTTTCCAGAGCTCCTCCGACGGCTACTCTAGCTCCATCAGAGCCCGACCCCAGTGTTCCTTCTGGTGCTATGACTTTGTAGTAGATCACGATGACTCTGTTAGAGGTACAGATGCATGTTAGACAGTTGGCAGAGTCTCGTGATCCTGTAGCTCCTGCTCCTCCTATAGATCTTGCTCCTCCGATGGCTCCAACGATGGCTACTCCAGCTCCTCCGACGGCTCCTTCAGCTCTATCTCCGACTTCTTCTGGTGCTCCTCCTGTCATTCCTGAGGATCTACATCAGATCATCGCTGCAGTTATGATGCAGTACATGGATAGCCGACAGCCGCCGCCGCCTCTACCGTCGACTTGATGTATTTTTTTTTGATAATTTGACAATTTATTGTATAACTTTATATGTTTGGATTATGATAGTTTATGATAATTTATGGCTATGCACTTGTATTTGATATGTTCAGCAAGAAGTAAGTGATTCTATTCTAGCAAAAATATTTATGTTTAGCGACGGATTAGCGACAGAATACTAGAAAATTCCAAGCAGTGACGGATCTGCGATATTTCAACGACGGATTAGCGACAGAAAGTTTTGTCGTTAAATATGTCTGGTACCAAAAAATGTGTCAAATTAATATGTATCAGAAATAGTCGCTAATTCCATCGTTATGTCCGTCGTTGTTAGCGACGACTTACCGACGAAAATTCAGTTGGTGATCTTCTGGAAAATTTGGTAAAAATGGGCTCATAGTTTCTGTTGCCAATCCGTCGCTAAGCCATCACCAACTACAAGACGTAAATAATATTTCAATAATCCGTCGCTGGGTTTTCGTCGCTACTCCATCGACATGGCGACGAATTAACGACAAAAATTTGGCAGCTACACTTAAATTACTGACGCCACAATTCTGTCGCTAATATGTTGCTAAACTAAAATAGCGACGGAATTAGGTATTTTAGCGACTAAAAATTATGTCGCTAAAACTCGACATTTTTGTAGTGTCACTTTAGATTGCTATCTTTCTGAAGCTTGGTGGCGATGGCGACGTTGAACTGGTTGTTGTCATAATCATTGATTCTCTACCTGCAATTGTTGGATTTTCTTGACGAAGTTCATGAAACTCTATATCATGGAGTTGGTGGCAACGAGGTAGCATTATCATGATGATTGGTGACTCATGGTAACAACATCGGGGAAGAAGATGAAGGGATTATGGTAAGAAGAAAAGAATTATTGGTGCGTGGCAGAGCGGTGTGGATGGAGACGATCGGAGGATATTGTAGATGGCAATAACGAAAACAGAGGATAACTACTCGGTGAATGGAGCTCTGGTACCAACTAACATAAGGAGTCGTGTGGGTATTGACGATCATCTTATGGCGAGGTCAAGGACCCAACTTCAGATACCGAAGGTCAACTCACCCAGGGGGTATCCAAGCAAAAAAAATTTTTTACCTCTTTTTCCATGTATTATATATATATATATGGGTTAGTCCACTTCTAGTCCACCCAAATTTATAGTAGCCCACCCCAGTTATAGTTTCTAGATCCGCCTCTGAACTAACCACATTGGATGGTGAATGTAAGGATACTGTAAAAGAACATATGTAGTTTCCATGAAAGCAAAATATTTATGATCAATTAATTATTCACTGACTTGGATTACAAATAGAGGATCCAAAGAGCCGTATTTATAGGGTAGGGAGAATAGAAAGTCTTAAAAGATCTAGAAACTAGTTAAATAATTGGGTTATTTACACTAACTATTTCTATATTTTTGGTTTATAACACGGGATACTCCTGCTTTTAAAAAAGTTACACCGACCACTCCTATTTTTTTGATTTATTACATGGAATACTCTTATTTTAAGATAAAAGTAAAAAATTATAACACTAACTATCCATATTTTATTTTTCTAAAGGAAATGGTGGTCAGTGTAATTTGTTCAAAAGCAGGAGTATCCGGTGTTATAAACCGAAAACATATGAGTAGTTAGTGTAAATAACCCTAATTAATAAATAGACATAGAAAGTACTAATAACTAGCATGTATAGAAACTACTTAAATAATATTTAAACTAAGATTACTGTGAGATCTTTATAGGATAATTTAGATCTTTAATTATTTTCAGATCTTCTAGAACATCCCTAAATGTAGTATAACCCTTCCAATTGTAAGTATGGTCAATTATCTTTTAAAGGCCAAACCTACTCCTCCACAGTCAGGCCCTCATCGTAAGATAGGGTCAATACAAGATCCCAATGTCAAATAGATGCCCTAATTCTTTTTCAATAATTATTGTTTCAAAATAAAAACCAGGGTGACAGTATCAACAGCCTACTCACCTCTCATTTTTCCTCGTACAAGAAAAGAAAGCTTTGATGTGAAAAAGAGCATCCAATCCACACAATTAAGCACTAAAAGAGAAGGAAAGGAAAGAGAGAAGCAGAAGAAGAGGAGGGGGTCAAGAATCATTATGGGGAGAGGAAGAGTGGAGCTGAAGAGGATAGAGAACAAGATCAACAGGCAGGTGACCTTCTCGAAGCGGCGCAACGGGCTCCTCAAGAAGGCCTACGAGCTGTCCGTGCTCTGCGACGCCGAGGTCGCACTCATCATCTTCTCCAACCGCGGCAAGCTCTTCGAGTTCTGCAACAGCTCCGGGTAAATTACTCTCATCCACACCGATCGATCTAACAAATTATTATGATTTGCATTATTATGATTTGCTTTATGTTAAGGCGCCGTCCCGAAAAAAAAAGTTTCTGTTAATTTTTCAGGATGGCTCAGGTTAGTGTACTATACATATAATATGATTTATGATGTTCTATTTCTTGAAGTAGTACTTAATTAAGTGTTCAGGAACTGTGGGTCGCTCTTGATATGGATAAAGAGATCCACAGCTAGCTTTCAGGAAATGGTTTGGTTTTGCTTCATATATCTTGCTAATATTGCACTTGTAGTTACAATTATCACTTGATTAATGTGTACAAATTGTGCTAATTATCTCATAGTTGATATGCACTGTTACCAATAACATTTGCAGAACAATACTTAGGAAAGTAGCAAGGGTATGGGTAAATTTTCACGTACAAGCTAGCTAAGCTTTCATGGAACTGTTACTCAAGATATGGATTGTCATTATGCGTTGAATGGTTCTTTCTAGTACTTTAAAGTTGGATATATAGGTAGTACTAGTTTAACTTTTGTCTTTGTTTATGTGTGGATTTGGCAAGTGTTTGGGGATTTTTTTTTTTTTTCTTGAACTCTTTATGCTTTGATTTCTCCTGAAACTTTTGTGCCTTCTTCTATTCAGCAATCTTGTGTTTTTTATTAGTGCCCATTGCCAATTTGACCAAGTTGTGCAATAAAAATCGGAACTTTGTGCTTGGTTTCAAGTAAAGCTTGTGTTTTTATGAGTAGCCATTACTTCAATAAAGTTGTGCAGTAAAAATCGAAACTTTGTGGTTGATTTCAAGTAAAGTTTGTGTTTTATGAGTACCCATTCCTAATTTGATCAAATTGGGAAGTAAAAATCAAAAGTTTGTGCTTGATTTGATTTCAGGTAGGAAAGTCAAATATATGCTTTAGATATTGAAATTTGCTAGCTTCAGTTCCTATAGACTATATATGTTTGTAGAAATTCATCTTTCCAGTAGGAAAGTCATAAACCTAGGATTTTTCTAATCATAGTAAGATCATACTCGCTCATTTCTGTACAAGGAGATCGGGAGCGCTATTGTGGTAACAAGAGCCTTCGGAAATTGTCCAGGAATAGTCTGCAACTGAAAACTGTTTACAGTCTTATGCCATCCATGCCATTGACATAGATGGACTTTTTGGTAATAAGTGTACCAGAATAGATGAACTTTTTGGTAGCTTTTTGTTAGTATATATATATATATATATATATATATATATATATATATATATATATATATATATATATATATATATATATACCATTGTTAGTTTTTTGTTGTTGCTATATGCAACTTTTTGGTAGTAAATGGGTTGTGTTACTCGGTGAAATGTACGAGTGTACTCACCTAAGATCTATCAACTGTGTCAAGGGGCAACCAAAATTAGCTCAGACTAGGACATCATCTCGTCGTCATTCCCGCAACATCAACACCAGCGGCAGCAACCAACAAAAGTTGGCAGAGAAACGACAACAACTCCACACCCGCCACCCTAGTTGTGATCATGATAAGCTCGCACGTTGTTCTGCGTTCCAAAAATGAGATAGGGACCTTAATTATATTTCAATTAGATTCATTATTATTATTCTTCTCTTACCCACAAATGATACCAAAGTGTTTGATTAAATGCATAAGAGAGGACGCAATCGAAATAGTATGTGAACAAATGACACCAAGATGTTTGATTAAATGCATAAGAGAAAACAAATGACACAAAAGTGTTCGAATATAATTTAGAAGATTTAGAAGCATACTAGAGTCTTCGCAACAATTTGAATTAATGTGTTAGACATTATTAAACTATCAATCTTCCTGAAATTTTAGGTATTCTCATATATACATCCTTTTCTGAATATATGTCGCCCACAAGCTTCTCTTGCCCACAAGCCAAGATAATGATATTTGCATGTATATCAACCTTGGTTTATTGCCCTAGAGTTTGTATATATATATTCAAATCCTTCTCATTTATATTTATTTAAATAATTTAAAATGGAACATGGTTGTGATTGCAAACTACGGAACACAGTTGTGATTGCTTTCCACAGGTAGGATTATCAACAATGGGTGGTATATGTAATTGTCAGAAAATGTTGGAGTTAGTCAGAAGTAGACTGCATAGATATCGAAAGTGCATAAACAATGAATATAATGAAACTATGTTGCACTGACAATAATACAACATGAGATGTTAAGGGCCCGATACCTATTTTGGTTGGTCCAGTGTATTTTGGAGTATCCGAGTTGTGTCCAATATGTATCAGATATCTTACTCCATTAGAGATGGAGACATTTAACAGTCTTCTTCAATTAAGTAAGCAAACTCCTCAAGTGCATAACTTGGACCCTTTTCCAGAATATGAAATCTCGAAAGATTTTATTGTCAAAGAAAATGTTTATTTAACGCTTGTAATAGTTTATGATATTTGGTATTAATATATAATATTTTTAAAATTATAAATGTGTCATTATAATTTATCATTATTTTAATAGTAAGGGTATGCCCTCTAGATAAAAATCTTGGCTATGCCATTGCTTTTAGTGGTAACATTTGTATCTAATATTGCTTAATAGTAAGGTTGGTAAATGATGGCTAATTAAATTCGTTTGGGAGTTTTACATCGTTAAAATGTAAATATGATATTTTTAAGAAAATATCTACCACATTTCGTGCTTTGGCACATTTACAATTAGAAAAATTATTTAATTGAGAAACGAATCCTTAAAGGTAATTATATTAATTTTTAATTGTAGGGTTTCTTCGTGAAGTTTTTGTATGAGGAGATGCTAACATCGATTCTTAGGGATAGCCTTGGATGTTTGATGGACGCTTAATCATTCTCAAGAGATGGGAGCCCTCAATCTTTTTGGAATTTAATCTTCTCGCCTCGGCACCAGTATGGATTTAAATGTCATATCTCCCTCTCCAACTCTAGAATGCGTCTGTCCTTAGTAAAATTATGAGTGGTTTGGATATCCATATTCGGATTGATATGGCGATGGCTCGCCGAAGGCATTTGGCGTTCGCAAGAGTTTTGGAGGAGATCATTATGGCTCGCAAAGACCTTTTCGCCATTATTCCCATTTAACTCCTAGATGGAAGTAAGTTTGTGCAACTTATTTCATACGAGTGGGGATCTCATCGATATGCATTTTTTTCATTTCACTAGGCATACAAAGGGCAAATTGTCTAGACTCATCATGGAATGTGTTACGTGAGGAAGTTATGGAGGTGTTGGGAGAGTCTTCTAAAATAATTGCGAAGTCAACATAAGGTGTGGCAACCTATACTATAGCGAATGAAATCCAACCGGTTCATTCGCCTATGGGTTAACTGGAGTTGTTGTTAACACTCATCCCAATAGTAATGGCAATCAGCGACGCGCATGTAGTGCTCCGCTACTAGTCAGGGGTACAATATAGAAAATCGTATCAGTACCGATTGATCGAGACAAGTTAAATTAAGACCCTCCATATCTTTAGATTGGCTTCTTTATAATTTAGTCCTAAATGCAGTGCATGGTGTCTTAGATAATAACTCTATATAAGAGTCTCTTCGCCAAACCTTTTTACTGTTCATTTTTGCTGCTGCTTTCACTGTTGGTTTTATGAATATGTTTTCATAGATGTTTATGATGAATTTTATTGCTTGCCTTCATCAATTTTTACATTCATATCGAATTATGGAAGAAAGAGAGAAGAAGAGTATTGATCATCTATTGGTGCAAGTGCAGGTAACCGCATAGGCGAGTCTTGACTGAAGCATTGGAGTTCTCTTTCTCTGAAAATTCTCCAACAGTAAGTGACTTTGATCCTTATTTTCTTTATCTCCATACCTTAACAAAAAAAAATCTCCATTTCATTGTTAGGTCCTTCCATCAATGATACATTAATAAATAAAATCAAGATAAAAGATAATAACCATAATGTTATTTGCTTGACATATAGAAAGATGGATTGTAGTACAGTTGTTAAATAGAAATGAAATCATGGATAAATGTTGTAATCTATAGAATGGGATTTTGAGCGATAGCTCAAGAAATATAGAATACAAAATAAGAATATATTGCATAGTTATATCAAGTTTATGTTATGTTGCATGTTACACTTTAATAAGTAAGTTTATCTCACATGCATGGTCATGGATAACTTGTGCATAAGGTTTTGTTTTCTCGAACGGTATTTGCGGCCAAGGAATCGTACTAGCCTAAGAGGAATAGAGATTTGTGCTGACGTACTAGCACATTTAATTCAGGACCTTTAGTGGGGCTCTCTACCAATACCTGAAGGATCACCGTCTTACAATGAGTAGTCCAAAATGGTGTGTCCACCAGTGACCTTCATATAGGCTAGTTGTATAGCTAATAATGTCTAATGCAGAAAAAAATGGTAAGCCATGTTTGTAGGAAAGGATAATCGATTGTGGATAATCATAATTTATGGATACATATTATGTTGTTACATTCATGTCTTATAAATTATTAATTGACATAAGAAAAGACAGAAAGATCATTAATAATCATGTATGCTTTCACATAAATACTGTTGATTTTGGTGAGTTGGGTTAATTCGCTACTTATAAGTGCAATTCCTAATGTACTGATCCACATATGTAGAAGCATAAAAAATCTCCAAGTCTACACCCTATGCCAGCGGAAGACCTAGACCAAAAGACTCCAGCGGAAGACCCAAGCCACTTCATCTCCGCGGAAGACTCCACACAACACCCTCCAACGGAAGAAAAGGGCTCAACACGTCACCCTCACGTGACATAACCATCAAATCATTATGCGATGTAGGCGGCGCATCATTTCAAGGGCACTGTCAAACATCAGGCCACGTTAGCCCATCCCACAAACGACGGGATTTCATTTCTTCCAATGAGGGAAACTTAAATCCGTGGGTATTCCACCCGCAGAAAGGGACCCAGTGTATTTCTATTTCCCCAGCGGAATACCTAAAGCGGAGTCCCCGCTCCACGATCCCCGTGACTCATACGACTCTCATCAATAGCTGCTGACGTAGGGAGGTGATTTATCCACTCACCCTATGACCGCCACTCCTCTGCCAAGAGTTCTTGCTTAACTGTGTACGTGGACAAATGTTCACTAACCATCGGCCACCATCCTTCTCCCAGGATTCTGACATGGGGCATAACTGATCTAGTTGGAAGCCACCTGGCATCTTCGGAAGAAAGCGCTCTTTTCTAAGGCCACGATCCCTACCGGTCATGTTGGAATATGGGTTACACATTCTCTGTTACAGGCCACGATCGCGCCTATGAAAGCTCCCCACTCAACGGCAGTGACCGGACGATCATCCTCCTATAAATATTTGGCACTTCAAAACTTTTCAAAGGACATCCAATGCGACAGTAGACAACAGCCTCGACACCAAGATCATATTTGCCCCTACTATATTTTACATCCCATAGCCGTGTCCGATAGTCAACGGAGCAAAGGGATCGTTCTGATCCGACCTCCACCGTCCCACTTCCCTATAATCTCGGACTTATTCTCAAGTCGTTGTACTCACATACTCTATGTAATCCAGGCTGACGACGAGTTTAATAAAATTTGTTTCTAATCTCTACACATGTCTCTTACGAAAACAAGATGGTGACTCCACCGGGGAAGACTTTCTTCTACAACGAGAAAGCAGTAACGCAATCTGATACACTATCATTGGAAAATAGTACCGACACTTTGATCATAAATTTCGATCAATAAAAGTTTGAATGGACAGTCTAAGAGGTCCATGCTGGCCTGCAAAGTGTACCTTGCTACAATGAGCCTTCATACCGAACCGGTGTCGCCGTCAACAGTGTTGATCCTGCCAAATAAGGATGCATAATCTACTCCCCTGAGGTGGTTACCGAGCATGTCGAGGCCCTCGGTAACCATGAATCAGTGGAGCATATCCTGGCAAAGCAAGAGCTAGTCGAACCCTACGCTGTCAAAGGGTTACGACAAGGCATCATTCAAAAGAAACATGTAGGAGTTACTGCTACGGTGAATTCTTCCCATGAAATAAAGGCGACATCATCAGCGTCTAAACCGACCGATGATTCCAGTAGTTGGTGATACTTGTCCGAATGTAAACCAGGTATTCTACAAGAATCTGAAGCATTACGTAAAACTTTTATTGGGGGTAGATATTCTCCCAAGGAAGGCCAACTTGCGAAATATAACCAATCCTCTAGGGGTAGACGATCCCCGCCAACTATCATGCCCTGATTCCTTAGAATCGATAGTCGTCCCCCGGACGTGATGCCGTGCGAGCATAAGTTTTGTTTACACAAGGCAAAGGTATTATGTTACAACGAGCACAACATAGAGTACGCAGAATATGGAATAACATAATTGTACGGAAGAAAAGTTCTCTTTATTGATAATGAACATCATTTACAGACTTTTGAACAAGTAGAAGGTTGTCGCGTGGGCTTACAAAATGGACGCAAAATAAGATAGATGTTACATACATTACATACCCTTACTAAAATTCAAAAGACAAAAGACCTTCCGACGGGACTATCGTCTCGCCGCAGAGTTGCATAAGAGGCATGCACGAGCTCCAGAATTTGTACAAGTGCTTCATAAATGAACACGAACTCATCAAAGTTAATGGACTGGTTGGAGAAAGGCCTCATCTCCTTGCAGTGTCGCCTTGTCTCAGAGAACCTATTGCAACGTGGGTCAGTAGATCGAAATGTACTAGTGAGGCCGAGCTAACCCAACTCACCAAATCGACACGGTATTCATGTGAAGCATACAAATTATTATTATTATTATTGTTATTATTATTATTATTATTATTATTATTATGTGATCTTTCTATCTTGCCTTATTCTAAGTTACAAGTATGCGATAAAAAATGAAATAACTTGAAACAAACGTCACTGTTCAGTGACTTTTACCTGCGGTCGATGCATCCACCTACACAAGACTTACCATGTTCTTCCCTGCCAAGAAGACATCGTTAGTTTGAACAATTTAATACAACATATTGGGTCACTGGTACCACAAGCCATCGTGGACAACAGCTATAGTAAGACGTCGATCCTTGCAGTGCGAGTAGCGAGTCCCACTACAAATATTCATTTTACCCGTGCTAGTCTTACTAGCGCAGCTATCTGAGTTTTGTCCAGGATGAATCGATCCCAGTGCCCCGACGATCGTTCGCAGGAACCATAAACTTTGTGCACAAGTTTTTGGTGACCATCCGACGTCTAAAAATTAATTTATCAAATGAAGCATTTCGAGACAACATGAATGAAATGTAACGATTAAGCATAACTTGATAGCATAGTCTACCTGCTCAAGTGGTCGCATTTAAGTATGTACTACTTCTACGCACAGTTATAGATGAATGAATTATAGCTACAACTGAAACATAAGATAAGCACATTCATGGCAGACAAGCACGCAACAGTACAATCATTTTTATGAGTTTGTGTGACATGCATAAAGTGTTCCAAGCCTATTTCTTATTATCTTGACTCAGTTATTATTATTATTATTATTATTATTATGGTATCGTTGATCAGAACGCAAAAAGGGAGTCAGATTATTAAGTGTGAAGACTTGGAAAGAAGGGCCAACTAATCGAAGATAAAGCCACACACAAGTTGGAAAATTTGCGGAGGGAATGAAGAGAAGGAGAGTTCTTCAGCTTCCTGTGCGTGCATCGCCTACTTGATCACTTGCGTTGGTAGGAACAGTTGATCAATATCTCTTCTTCTCATTAACTCAGAGTTCGATATAAAATGCGAAGTTCAAAGAACGAAAGTAATAAAATTCATCGAAACCATTCAAGAAAACTCATTCATAAAACCAACATGAAAGCAGCAAAGCGGCATTGAAAACGAGCAACGAAAATCAACATAATGGAAAGGTCCTTCATGACTCTGCCGCTGAGTCATTCTTCGAGACACGATCCATTGAATGCGGGACTTGATTCCGAAGAAACCAATACATAATGAGAAAATGATCTTGATTCAATTTGTCTTGATCAACAGATACCGATAATTTTTCTTAGCCGGGCTCCCCGCATCGGGGGAATGTGGCACTACATCTTAACAAACTAAGAAAAAGCTTTGTCCTCAAAAGTTAGGAATGGAAACTACCACTAAGAAAATAATAAAGGAAACTTTTTATTCATTTCAGACTCTGGTTCCCAAGTTGACTCCTCGACCGAGTAGTTCTTCCAGAGCACGCGAATAAGAGGGACTGCACGACTTCGAAGCAGTTTATCCTTTCGATCAATGATCTACACGAGCTCCGCTACATATGATAAGTCTTCCTTCAAATTCAGCTGACCAAAGTCCACCACGTGACTCAGATCGTGCACGCACTTTCGTAACTGAGAGACGTGGAAGATATCATGCACATCTGATAATGCCGGTGGCAGGACAATTTGATAGGCAACTGGGGTAACTCGCCTGAGAATCTCGAATGGACCAACGAATCTCGGACTTAGCTTCCTCTTTGCTCCAAATCTCGTGACTCCTCGCATCGACGTGACTTTGAGAAACACGGTCTCCTTCCGCAAATTCGAGGGTCATCAATGGGTGTCCGTGTAACTTTTTTGTCTAGTTTGTGCTACTATCAATCGCTCGCAAATCAGCCGAACCTTCTGGACGGTCTACTCTACTAGTTCCGGGCCAAGGATCTGTCGCTCCCCAAGTTCATCCCAATAGATAGTTGACATATACTTTCGCCCATACAAAGCCTCGTACGGGGCTATCTGAATGTTGGATTGGTAGCTATTGTTATACGCAAATTCTGCCAACGATAGTTGAACGTCCCAACTTGACTTCGAGTCTATTGCATATAGTCGTAGCATGTCTTCGAGAATCTGATTTATCTGTTCTGTTTGGCCGTCGTTCTGAGGATGATATACTAAGCTCAACTTCAACTTCGTCCCCATAGCTGACTGAAGGCTACTCCAGAAATATAAAAAAAATTGTCCATCCGGATCTGAGATAATGGATACTGGAACTCCGTGCAGCCGAACTATATCGTCAAGGTAAATCTGAGCGAGGCGATCGATGCTCCAAGCAACTTTGATAGGAATGAAGTGCACTAACTTGATTAACCAATCGACGATGACCCAGATGGCATCGTTCTCCCGTTGTGTCTTCGGCAAGCCAACAATAAAATTTATGCTGATGTGCTCCCATTTCTACTCCAGAATCGAGAGGTTCTATATCTCTTCACCTGGCCTCAGGTGCTCGTCTCTAACTCTCTAATACGATAATCATTGAGACACGAAGATTGTCACATCTCTTCTCATGTCGTGCCACCAGAAAATTGTGCGAAGATCTTGATACATTTTCGTGCTGCCAGGGTGCACTGTGTATCCTGTATAATGGACTTCCGTCAGGATCTCCTTTCTGAGTTCTACATAGTTAGGGACAGACAGTCTTTCCTTCACCCGCAACGTTCTGCTCTCGTCTTATACAAAGTCGGTTGCTTTTTCTGCTAAAATCTGCTCGCACGTCTTCTTCAGGAATAGGTCATCATTTTGAGTGAACTTGACCTTTCGATCAGGTTCGGCTCAAGGCGCAATTGAGCCAGTTGCATCCCATGATATCGAATTCGGAGATCAATACCCATGCTCTCCAATTCCCTCTATAATCTGTTGACAATGGACAAGGATCCCGTAAAAACCTTACTCAAGACGTCTGCTATGACATTTTCTTTTCCTGGCGTATAATCAATTGTCTGGTCAAAGTCTTTAATGAGTTCTAGCCAACGTCGCTGACATAGGTTCAAGTCCCTTTGGGTGAAGAGATACTTAAGGCTCTTGTTAACACCATAAAGATAGTGTCGCCATAATTTCAACGCGAACAGAATCGCCGCCAGCTCTAAGTTATGCGTTGGATAATTGCGATCACGTGGCTTTAATTGTATCAAAGCAAAGGCTATCACTTTATCTTGTTGCATGAGCACAGCACTCAAGCCCTGACCCAACGCATCTCTAAAGATTTAGAATCCCTCAGGCCCATTCGAAAGTGCGAGTATTGGTGTCGAGACGAGCGACTGCTTTAACTCTTGGAATGAAGCTTTGTAGTCGTCTGACCACTCGAATACGACTCCCTTCTGAGTGAGGCGAGTCAGAGGCGATGTTATCTTTAAAATTTTTTTCAGGAACCGTATATAGTAGCCCGCCAAACCGAGGAAGCTTTGAATTTTACTGGCTGACGTGTCATACCCCGATCTCTCGCAGGCAAATCGGCCGTTCCCGCTAGACGAGAATTACCGCGCCAGCGCTCCCGCAGAATGATCGCTTTGACCCATCCGGACATGATACCGCACGAGCGTGAGCCATGTCCGTGCAAGGCCGAGGTTCATTGGCTGGCGGTAAGAGTTCTAAGCCACAGAGTCGCACAGATTGTCCGAGTGCAGCGGAGTCATGAACGCGTAGGCGATCGGTAACAAGTTTACTGAGTCGACAATATAGCGGAAGCATTGAATAACAGAAGTTGAAGCAAAGCAACTCTTTATCGATATAAACAAGTGTTACAGGCGGCGTATAGCCGAGATTACAAGTCGCTCAAGCCTCTCTCTCTGAAATAGTAAAAACGTGCCAAGTGGCTACAATTGTGGAATGATTGTACAGGCGATGTTCAGGAAATTCCAACATTATGTCTTGTATATGTACTTCAGTTCCGGATGCACCGCTTCTTCGGAGTGATCTCCACGCCTTAGCACGCACGAAGGAGGCATCCGCACCGAACGAGGTTCTCCCGCACCCTGCAAACGATCTGGTGGGTTATCAATACATTGAATGCACTGGTGGGGAGGCTACTCGCCCACTCGACAAATCCAAACACGTAATATAAGTTTCGTGCACCAACTATTAAGTTGTCTTTCTAGTTGCCTTAGGATCAGTTTCATGCAAACATTGAATAGTCTAACTCGTGTGGCAGTGCGCCGTGCGATATGAGAGAAAACACGACGAGACTTACCAACTTACCATTTGTCCTTCCCTGTCCAAGGCAAACATTATTAATTCAAGCATGGGCAGGCATAAACATTCAAGAGGCATAGCATATGCAAATACGAGAGTTGTTGTGTCATGATCGTTCAGGTGTTCAGTTATTCATTTTGATGCGATGCAATGACTCGCACGCGGATAGCCGCTAAGCAAGGATGACTTATCTATATGAACGTTTGTCGCTGGCATAGCCATAAAGGACTGTTTTAGTCTTGAACAAGGATGGCATACAGCCAAGATTCGTGAGTGCTACAGTCCATCATGTCCAGATGCGTGAGACTAATCGTGATGTTCCATCCGGATCGGATCGGTTCCAGTGCCCCAGAGACCGCCCGTGGAACGAGATCCGAAGATCACCTTTTTCAAGTTGTCCGCGACATGCAGGTCAGGGTCTTTCCAAATCCATAACTTGATATGATAATCCCTGATTCGTGATCTGAACCAAGCGTTTGCTCCATGAGCTGGGATTCATTCGTTATATGACGTAATTATCGTTCAGATATAAATTTGATGTGATTATCATTCAATTGCAATGTGACAGGATTCTCGTTCAGTATTCACTTGCCTTGATGCATGCCCCTAGTTCGGGGATGCCTTAGCGACCCAATGGTCCCGGATACTTGTAGGTTCATTCAGGCACGGAACGACTACTTAGTAGTCTCCTGGGGTTTGGATGAAAACAAGGCAACATACAAGCAGACAAGCATGCATTTATATAAACACAAACATTCACGTTAGCTCGGGCCCAAAGGTAAGCCGAGGAGTGAGATCGTTAGGGGACTACCCGAGCGACACGTTCCAGGGTAACATGCAAGGGTCCGAACATATATATAAGCAATGTTTCATTTCTATGTTCTAGCATGAGCAATACAAGTTGGAATTATTCTCTTAGCTATGTGCGTTGTATTCTTATTAGCATGCAGGGGGGTGATTCACCTAGCGACTAGCATGTATCATTCCATATTTTATGTGTGCTAGCTAAGCAAAGACAAGTTCACCGTAGCCACCCACCTTAGCGATGATTCGCCTCGGTAGAGTGATACGTCAAGCTAGCCTCTGAAATCCTAAGCTAAAATCCTGTAGGGACAAGTCTGGATATCCTTTGCCTTAAACGAGTGTTCTCGCCTGAGCAAAGCGGGTCGGGACATGCACTTTTGCCGTTTGAATCGGCAGTCCGCTTGAACGGAACGGGGTGTTACATGACGCAGGTCGCTTCCAATCGACAATCGCTTCAACTTTCTTCGGATTGACTGAAATATCATCCGTATAAATGATGTTCCCAAGGAAAGATACACTGCTCAGCCAAAATTCATACTTACTGAGCTTTGCGTACAACTTATTTTCTTGGAGTGTCTGAAGCACGGTCCACAAGTGCTCTGCGTGTTCCTCATTGTTCTTCGAGTAAACCAAGATATCGTCAATGAACACCACCATAAACTTGTCAAAAAATGATTGGAATACATGATTTATTAGGTCCATAAAAGCGACGGGGGCATTTGTCAGCCCGAACGGTATCACAAGGAACTCATAGTAGCCGTAACGAGTATGAAATGCTAACTTTGGCACGTCGTTCGTCTTGATCTTGAATTGATGGTAGCCTGAACGGAGATCTATTTTGGAAAAAAATGACGCACCTTGCAGTTAATCGAAGAGGTCGTCAATTCTTGGCAGGAGATATTTGTTTCGGACGGTGACTTTGTTCAGTTCTCGATAGTCTATGCATAACTGCATCCACTACTAGAAAAAGCGGGATTAGCGACGTATTTTAGCGACTCCATATAAAAACGTCGCTAAATTAGCGACTCCATAAAAAATATCGCTAGACGTCGCTAAATGGCGACATTTAGCGATGTTTAGCGACTTATATTAAGATTTTAAAAGATTAGTCGCTATAAATTCAATTAAGGTCGCTAAACGTCGCTAATATATCTAATTTAGCGACGTTTAGCGTCGTAATTAGCGACGTATATATTAAAAATATTTAGCAATGTATTTTGCGACGTCATTAACGTCGCTAAATTTTAAGTGGACCGCGCACGGAGAACTTGTATCTCTAGCATCGGAGTCGGAGCCCTATGTGGAGCCGTATATGGATGTCCACGACCACGATGCTTACGACGACGGGTTGGTGAACATGGTTTATGATGCGGCGGGGCCTAGTTTCAATCCGGACAATTATGATGCGGCGGGGCCTAGTTTCAATCCGGACAATTATGATGCGGCGGGACCTAGTTTTAATCCGGACAATTATGATGCAACTGAGGAGGTACCGAATGTCGATACTGCAAAGTTTATGGAGTTGCTGGAGAATGCAAGGACTCCACTATATCCTGGTTGTGAGGATCATTCACCGTTTGAGGTGGTTACAAGATTATTGAGCATCAAGTCCGATTTTAACATGTCGCAAGAATGTTATAATCGACTGCTCGATTTGATTATAGAGATCTTGCCCGAGGGTGCAAAGTTGCCTAAAGACTTCTATCAATCTAAGAGGATGGTGAGATCGCTTTGGATGGGATACGAGAAAATCGATGCATATCGCAATGGGTGCATGTTGTACTACAAAGACGACAAGGATGAAGATGCATGCAGATTCTGTGGTGCTGATCGCTACAAGGCCACTGTTAGAGGAAAGTCTGTCGGTGCAAGGAAGCCTACCGATTCGATGCACTACTTGCCTTTGAGATTGTATGGATATAAAGTTGCCATATTCTTTACGATGAGATTTGCTGGATGCTTTCTTTTCTTCAAATTTTATTATATTATTCATATTAAATATGTGTCCTTTACGATGAGATTTGCTGGATATTCACACAGTTCTAATATATTTTTGTTTACAACTGATGATTGATACTTGGCCTGTATTTACCCAGTGCACTAGAATTTTCTCCCTTGGTGCTGCTACTGTGTCCTTTATTCAATTATTTCTACTACCATCATATACTTGATAATGAACCCAAGGGGGTTGGCAAACCCAGAAATGCAATTCAGTAATATTTTTTTTATTTTTTCTGAAAATTAGCGACGTTTAGCGACGTTCATTTACGTTGCTAATTAGCGATGCTGTTACACGTCGCTAAAGACGTCGCTAACGAAATTGCTAAAATCGTCGCTGTACGTCGCAAACTGCTGACATTGCAGTATTGCCAGGTCATTAAAGGCGTCGGTGTAACGTCGCTATATAAGTCGCTAATTAGCGACGTTTAGCGACTTTATTAAACGTCGCTAATTAGTGACGCTGCATCGCTAAACGTCGCTAAATTTAGCGACACATTAAAGTCGCTAAAAAATGTCGGCATAGCGACGTTTAGCGACATTTTTTGTTTTAGCGACTTGATTTTTTTCGACTTCTTTAAAACGTCGCTAAACGTAATGAGCGACATTTTTTGGTCAATTAGCGACATTTTTAAACGTCGCTAATTTGACTTTTTCTGGTAGTGATCATCCCATCCTTCTTTTTCACGAACAATACTGGCATACCCCACAGAGGCAGCGGATGTATCCACGGTCGAGCAACTCTTGTAATTGGATCTTCAATTCTTTCAGTTCTGCTGGGGCCATTCGGTACGGAGTTTTGGAAATCGGTCAGGCCTCTAAAAATTTGTCTATAGTCAATTCAATCTCTCGGTCGAGTGGCATACCGGGCAACTCATCTGAAAATACATCGAGAAATTTTGCCACAATGTCGGTATGTCCTAAGTTTGCACCATCATGTCGAGTGTCTCAAACAGATGCTAAATACCCTTCACGACTAGAATGTATCATCTGCCTAGTAGACATCGCAAAAACCACCATGCAGGCATTGGACATTTTCGACGCTTGACTATACGAGTAATAATATTCGGTGTCTCTAGGTAGACAAAACATGACTTTCTTTTCTGCTCAATCTATAGTGGCCGAGCAAGCGTCGAGCCAATCCATCCCCAGGATGATGTCGTAGTCCCTGATGTCTAGGACTATCGCATCGAGTGATAATTTTCTTCCTCTTATCCAAATACAGCAGTCTACGAAGTGAGCAAGCAGACAAATTCATGCCCGACGGGGTACTAACGCTAAGGTTTAGACCTAGCGGTGTCATAGAAAATTTGTGTTTCGTAGCATAGTTTGTCAATATAAAACTATGTGTGGCACCATAATTAAATAGTACTCGAGCAGGTACATTATTGAAAAGCAATATACCTGACACCACGATATCTGAGGCAAACTCCTCCTCCTGAATCATGGCATAGACCCTGCCTTGGGCAGGACGTTAATCCTGCTACGGTATAACTTGATTTGATTGAGGCACCTGACCTGGATTTTGCTGCTGGGGAGGGCGTAGAGGGAACCTGTTGGGGCGGTCGAGAAAGTCACGAGCAAAATGGCCCATCCAACCATAATTGAAGCATCACTGATTGCGATAGTCGCTAGCCTGATGTCCTATTCGGTTGCATTTGGCACAATGCAGCCTTGATTTCCTTCTGGATTATTGCCCTGGAAACCACCACTGTTTGGACGCTTTTGAGCATTTTGTCCTCCCGTATTGCTAGGGCATTTATGATGGAAATGTTGCACAGTGCCAGCAACAGCCGAAGGGTATTGCAGTTCTAGGATGAGGGCATGGTTGAGTACCTCCAGCATCATCTGATATTGTGGAACGACTACGTGCAAGTGAATAGTAGGTCGCAGGTCGCCTTGGAATCGTCTGGCATGACTCGCTGCATTGGATAGATAAGGCTTGCAAATTCGGTGATCCGATTAAATTCTGCGGCGTACTACTTCACTATCATACTTTCTTGTTCAAGGTGCACGAACTTGTTCACCTTCTGACGACGAACAGGTGGGGGCAAAAACTCCTCTTCGAACGCACTTTGGAAGGTAGTTCACGAGATCATCTCGTCTCTACCATCTTCTGTGATCGATATCCTGTGCACGTCTCACCAATCGTGCGTATTTAATCAAAGCTGGAGTTGGGCAAAAGCAACTCGCTTCTCTTCGAAAACTTTAAGCAGTTTGAAATGGTCCACTAGTTTGGCCAACCAATTGAGAACCACGACATAGTCTTTGGTTCCATGGAAAGATGTGTTGTAGACCTTTTTGAAGTCAGCAAAGTCGAAGGCATGATCCCTCTCCTTAGTGGGCTGGGGGACTTCGGCTGCTGGTTGCTCAACCGGAATAGCCGTTGTTGCGGAATGATTGGATGCCAAAGTCTGAACGATTTGCTACAGGGTATCCACCTGCTTCTGCTGGACCTAAAATTGGGCTTCAAGATTCTGCTCGAACTTGTGCTGACGTTCTTTCGCCTGCTTCTTGACTCGCTCAAATTGAGCCTCGTCCCTCTGTTGTTGCGCCTCTAACATGTGCATCATCCGTTCAATCGGGTCGACGGAGGGGGCAGCTCGCTGGCTACCGGAAGTTCCTGAGGTGCCAGAAGTACTTTCTTGCACTTGCGCTTGTGTCGTTCCCTGTTCCTGAGCCATTCCTTTAAAAGATAGTAACTAGGATCAGTCTCATAACGTATTATGGATTCACTGTATGGAATGCATCTTATTTTGGCTAAACGAATTTAAGAGTTCAATTAGGAGGGACATGGTCATTTTTTAGAGAACTTTTCTGACACGAGGGTCAAAGGATCTGAAGCTGTGCTCTGATACCAATATGTCACGTCCCGATTCCGTAGAATCGATAGTCTTCCCCTGGGTGTGATGCCGTGCGAGCCTAAGTTGCGCTTTCACACGGCAAAGGCATTATGTTACATCGAGCACAACATAGAGTACACAGAATATGGAATAACACAATTGCACGAAAGAAGAGTTTTCTTTATTGATAAAGAACATCACTGACAGACTCTTGAACAAGTAGAGGGTTGTCGTACGAGCTTACAAAATGGACGCAAAATGAGATATTCATTCCATACATTATATTCCCTTACAAAAATTCAAATGATAAAAGACCTTTCGACGGGACTATCGTCTTGTTGCGGAGCTGCATGAGAGGATGCATGGGCTACAAAAATTGTACAAGTGCTTCACAAAATGAATACAAATGCGTCAAATTTGATGGACTGGTTGGAGAAAGGCCTCATCTCTTCGCAGGATTGCCTTGGCTCGGAGAACTTGTTGCAACGTGGGTCAGTACATCAAAATATACTGGTGAGGGCGAGCTAACCCAACTCACCAAATCGACACGGTATTCATGTGAATCATACAAATTATTATTATGTGATCTTTCTATCTTGCCTTAGTCCAAGTTACAAGTATTCGATAGAAAATGAAATAACTTGAAACAAACATGTCACTGTTCAGTGACTTTTACATGCAGTTGACAAATCCACTTACACAAGACTTACCATGTTCTTTCTTGCCAAAAAGAAATCGTTAGCTTGAACAATTTAATGCAACATATTGGGTCACTGGCATCATAAGCCATCGTGGATAACAACTACAATAAGACGGTGATCCTTGCAGTACGGGTGGCGAGCCCCGCTACAAGTGTTTTATCCATGCTAGTCTTGCTAAAGTAGCTATCCGAGTTTCGCCTAGGACGAATCGGTCCCTGTGCCTCGGCGACGTTCGCATGACTCATAAACCTTGTGCACAGGTTATCTGTGACCATGCGATATCTAAAAACTAAGTTATCAAATGAAGCATTTCGAGACAACATGAATGAAATGTAACAATTCATCATAACTCGATAGCATAGTCTACCTACTCAAGTAATCGCATTATAACTTAGTTTTTAGATATCTAAAAACTAAGTTTTTCTTAGCCGCGCTTCCCGCATCGGGGGAACGAGGCACTACACCAACCGGCGACTCACCAGAAGCCGAATCATCTCTGGGTAGCAGTGCCACCGGAGTACGTGCATCAACGACAAGGTGTCAAAAATATGTCTTATCTGTCCCGCGACCAACATAAGTTTCATATCAAGTTAATATAGACCTACGAGAGCATCTTAACTGTAGGAAAGAGGCCCTTTACAATCCAAGGGTTGCACGTCCTCGTTTAGCTTGTTGCCATCAGATTCTAATCAAGTACCACTGTTCCAAACATCATGCAATGCCCTTGTGGCCTTCTTCCTTTGACGGGCTCCAAGTGGTCCCACCGCAAACCCGAAGAGGACGGTTATGACCTATTATCAACGGATGACCATCGTATGCTTCTGTCAACATGGTGGGGCATGATTCCAGCTGGAAGAAACCAAGAAGATCGAAAGAAGCTAGTCAACCTCCAACATTGGCCATAAATCCAGTAAAGTCCGACAATGAGTAGAGGATGTCTATACAAATCGATTTTGCCGAAGGTGTCTATCAAGGAAGCAATCTGAAGAGCCGTTTAATGCAATATGCCACTCCCGCTGAGGGTAGCCAATCCATCGAGTCTGAATCCGAGGCTGAAAGCATGAAATCAAGTTACTCTTCTTCCAATACCTTGCCTTCCGATGAAGAAAGAAGCCTACCAACTCACATGGCTACACAAGGTGATGGCACCGGAGAGGACGCTAATGTCCGCATGCAGAATATGGAGGCAAAACTAGAATAGCTGCGAGTAGTAGTACTTCTGATGTCTTTGATGACACTGCGAAGCCCAGCAGTCGCAGGCCATCAGCAAAATAACGAGGACAATCATGAGACCGGCGATGCATCTGTTGCCCATAGCCCGAAGAAGCATAGAGCAAAATGACTCATGAAGCCGCAATCAAGAGCCTGGAGTCTAAGTTTGAGTCACTAGTCAGCCAAAATAACCTCCATAAAGTGAGGGTTGGCCTGCCATATCCGATCGAGTGGGATGAAGCAGTTGGCCCTGCTAATTATAAGCTGCCAACATTCATGCCATACAAAGGTCTGACGTCACCAAGTCAACACTCCTATCAGTTCAAGTCGAAGACTTTCGGTATCTCGACAAAACCCACCCTTCGCGGAATGATTTTTATTGGAACTCTCCGCGGAACCGCATTTGAGTGGTTCCGTAGTCTTCCTGTCGGTTTCATCAAACCTTGGAACGACTTGGAGATGGTATTTATGTCTCCATTTTATGAGTAGGAGATCACCTTCAACATGACTTTCTTATTCAACACTAGATAGAAGGAAGGGGAGTCAACTAAGGACTTCATCGAACGCTTTCACATACTAGATCTCAACTGCCCTCAATGTATTCCAGCAGCCATGCTTATGGATACATGCAAGAACAACTTCCTACCTCCAATCAAGTTCTGTCTTAGAGTTACCCCTTTCAAGAACTGGGCAACCCTGATTGACGGTGCCAAAACAACTGAGTAACACGCATCAAACTTCGACCAACTGGACATCCAAAGGGTTAACCCTGATAGGAGAAGACAGTTCCAACAGAACCAAAATAGAGGCAAGGATGCTATGGTGGTAGACCTTTCCGCGGAGAATCATCAAAGCTACTACAACCACGATTCCAGAGAACAACGTGCAACTATACCTTTGTTGAGGACTACACAATTCCCATCTTCCAGGTCTTATTGAAGGGGAATAAGATTCAGCTCCCTAAGATCAGAAGACCTGAAGAGGTGGAGCGCACTAGTGATCCTAAGTATTGTGAGTATCACCAGTACGTGGGACACCCTATAATATAATGCTACGTGTTCAAAGATAAGATCCAATAGTTGATCGACTCCAAAGTCCTCATATTATGCAACAAGTAGAAGAAGGCTACCTCCAATATGGTGTTTGTCCAGTTTGGTGATTTTTCTCTAGTACAAATTAATACCTGAAAGTGTGGTTCCCACTCCTACAGTGGAATTGTGGCTCATCAACTTACCTCCACGGCGGGAGGACTACAACTTGGTGCCCCCTTACGCTAAAAAAAAAAGAAGAGATCATGTTGGTACATCCCGACCTCCTTGAAGACGAGCAATGGACTTCCTCCCCGAGGAGATCCCTCTTTTGCAACACCATTGTCCTAGAGCAAAAGGACCCTCTCCCCATAGATATCATGTCGGATTCTGAAGAGGTCGTCCGTGCAGCCGATACAAGTGTTCAGCCAGGAAGACAGGCTGGAGGTACGCAAAGAATTATGATTAAGTGACCAGCGAAAACTTGCCATCCACCTCAGCAGCAACTCCCGCGGAAGACTTATCGAAGTCCCCAACCGCGAAAAAAGCCAAGCAGACCAGGTTTGCCGAGGTCTTTCGGAAAGATGCGTCACAGGGTCTCGCGGAACCATACTCATTCAATATTCTGACTCAGTTGGCCAATATATATATATATATATATATATATATATATATATATATATATATATATATATATATATATATATATATATATAGAGAGAGAGAGAGAGAGAGAGAGAATAAGGGAGGTGAGATGGCACCTCGTCATAAAAACAAAGGTGGCGGTGACGTGGCACAATTTCAACCACACAAACGAGGGGAGGGGGTTAAGTGCAAATTGCCAATTATGAAATGTGTGGTTGAGATTTTGCCACGTCATCGCCACCCTTGTTTTTAGAGTGAGGTGCCATCTCACCTCCCTTATTCTCTCTCTCTCTCTCTCTCTCTCTCTCTCTCTCTCTCTATATATATATATATATATATATATATATATATATATATATATATTGTGCAGTAATTTTCTTTTTCGATGAATTCTTTTCCTTGGGTTTCATTTGTTTACAATATTTTACCCTGTAATTCTAAACCTTAATATATCCCCATATATATCAAACCTAAATATATTATTATAAACCACAACATACTAATTATTAAACTAAACATCATATAATGTACAATGTATAATTCAAAAAAGTTGTACAGCAAATATCATTTAATATTACATGTATTAAAGAATTTCATAAAGGTAATTATGTTTTTGTTCTATGTTCCATATTATGCAAAGTTGATAGCACGACACATATTATGTAAATACTTGGAGGTAGCTACAAATGAATACCATTTTGCATTAAAGAATTCAAAAAGTTTGTACAACAAATATCATTTAATATTAATCATTTTTTTTATTGTACTCTTGGAGATAGCTACAAATGAAAACCATTACTTTTAAGCTAAATACTTAACTTGATAGCACGACACGTATTGTGAAACTAATCTTCTATATTGAACTCTATGTTAAAGTATCATATGAGAACCATGTTTGGTAGAAGTACGATTGACTAATGTAGTTATCTACATTAACCATACTTGATGAAGAAAGTTATTTTATTAATTAGTTGATTATGATTATTTTATAACAATTAATTCTTAAAAATACATTTGATCTATAGTACTTATGGGTAAGCTTGATATATTCACTAGGATGGATGATGATTATTATTATATAAGAATACTTGTCTATACCTAGTAAAAGTGGAGTTAGAATCTGTAAAATGATGTTCTCAAAAAAGGATTAATTAAAAAATATGGGTAAAATAGAAAACCATAATTTATATATATAACATGAACTAGGTTATAGGTTGTGAGTAAATGGATAGAACGAGTATTATCACATACACACTTCACGGATCAGGTTCCCGTATACTAATTCTTTTGGCCATTCATATTGTATTTTTTGACGAATTATATATTTCACGCGGAGACAATTTTTTGATAATTTATTATCACACATTTTTTTCCAAATAAGTCTCATAACTCGATAATGAGTGGAAAATGTTTAAAAAATAATTACCATTGCTCATAAAATTATATGACATTGTAATAAATCTTTGTATTCAACCTTTTGCGATGAAAAGTATTTCAAAGAAATTCACATTCCTTAGTGAATATTTTAGTCATGAAATAAAGTTGGTGCGAAGTGGGAAATTTTCCTTCCAATCAATCTATGACAAACTTCTGTTATTTCGTAACTAAAATGTTAAAACCAGCATATTTTGTGACAATATTTTCTCAAATAGGTAAGTATATGTGATGCATTTTACTTTCACCAAAATTAGAAATTTGACGGATATGGACAACTGGATATCCGACCGGATAAGACGAAATATGGTCGAATTATATGCTAGGAGGGTTCAGTCGCAAACATGAGTTGTATCTTTTCATTTTTTATCAATTAATAAGATTAATTTTCTCTTCTCCTCCTCCTCTTCCAAACCTTAGATCCTAATCCCTACATGGTATCATGACTTGTTTTATAGGGATCTTGGATTTTTCATCTTCCTTCCTCCACTCTATCTTGCTTTCTCCTCTTACTTCTTTTCTCCACAAAAAAAAAAAAAACTAATCTCTAAATTAACTTATTTGCAACTTAAAGACTTTATATATGAAATAGATAGCCCATGTCTAATTGAGATTCGGAACCTAGATGGTTTTCCAGTTCTGATTAAGACTCGGACCCAGATCATCATTGTCGGAACCCTAGAAGTTTGCTTAAACAAACAACAAGAAGAATGGTTTTTTTCATCCAACCAAGACGCTACATCCGTGGCTGCAGGATACCACTCCATATTACTACCATCAAACTTGACGAGTTATCAAGAGTGGGCTAGGTCGTCCCTACTCTTCATTGGTAGATAAGAAGAAAGAAAAAAAGATACTTGACTGACAAATGAATACCCGACATTGCTAATGGGAGCAGATTAATGATCTTGTGATGTCATGAGTCTATGCTTCCATAACATGCAAAATTCGAAGGATGATACATTTTCTCGACACCACATATGATTCACCACTTCCAATTGAAAAACAAATTGTAGTGATTTATGCATATTTGGACCAAGTTAGCCTAAATATACGGTCAAAGAAGAAATATGGCTCAGATTTTTTGATTAAAGCAGAATATCCACAATGACTATGAGAGGGAGCTATTTGTGTCGACCTACTAAGTAATCTATAAGGGTTATGAGAGGAGTAGAATTATCATCAAAATCAAGATTGCAAGTGTGAAGCAGATCGAGAATCGCACCTAAAGATGATTGAAGAAGAAATGATCTTTGATTTCCTTGTGGGGTTAAATCCTTCATTCGAGGATGAACGCGTAAGAGTTCTGGGCTCTTGACAAGTTTATGAGGTATTACGTAAGGAGGAGGATCACAAGAGAGACAAATGCTTCATTTATGAAAGTTGAGAAAGTAAGTGTTGTTAAACAGTCGACTTTATTTGTAGACAACCGAGCTGGTTAACCTGGAAGAAAGTTAGGGTGTGATGGAAAGCCACTTCCTGAGTGTACTTATTGCAAACATCCTGGACATACTGAAACAAAGTGCTAGAACAATTACCCCTGTTTTTTCTAGCACTTTGCTTTCCAGGATGGAAAGCCACTCCCTGAGTTTACTTATTGCAAACATGACATACTGAAGCAAAGTGCTAGAAGAAGTACCCCTACTTAAGGGGCAGAGGAAACCCTTCCTCCAAGAAGGAATCTTGATAGGGCTATTGGAGGAGCAAACTCTGCTGGTCAACAAAGTTCAAATCAAAACTCACTAGATCCCTTGAGTTTTGTTGATCTTGGAGTCATGTGTTGGGTATTCCAAACTTTTGATAAAATTGGTGCTATTGCCTCTGTTTCAACTGCTACTACCCAGTCTAGTATTTTATGTCTTGCCTCAGCATATTCAAATCACTCATGGATCATTGCTTCAAGAGCGCCACATATCATATGACCAACTATCATCATTATTTTTCTTCGAATAAACTATCTTTTGCTCAAGAAAAAAAATTAAATGTGTAGATGCATGGGTCTTTGGCTAATATCCTAGGGAAAGGAACTGTCAAGTTGGACTATCTAACTTTAGATTCTACATTACATGTTCAAAAAAAAAAAAAAAAATCACTAACCTTTTGTTTGTTAGGCATCTTACAAAAAAATTGAATTTCTCAGTAACATTTTTTCCCTACTTGTTTATTTTAAGACCAGTGGACGAGACAAGAAAATTAAAGCTTTTTTGCTAGGACAATAGAAATGAATACTTTAAAAAAAAAAAAAATCTCTAAATGACTTTCTTGTAAGTATGGGCACAATTCCTCAAAGTTCGTGGCTAGTCATTCCGGAATAGAACGGTGTTGCTAAAAAAAAAAATAGGCACTTACTAAAGACGGGCAGGGCTCTCCTCTTCCATCGTAATAATTAAGGAGATATTGGTCTGAAGCAGTTCTCATGGCAGCCTATATATATCATCAGCCAAATGTCATTTAGAGTGCTACAATTAAGGTTCCCCTTCTCCGTCCTTCAATATAGTAAAGACATATCATGTTGTTCCTTGTGTTTCTCGATGCACATATTTTTTGTTACTTTCACCGAATTAGAGTCATATTTCTCTCCCTCCGAGTTGTCCATGGAGTCACCACCACAACAAATCATGATCTAATTCCTCGCCAATGTCGTGTCAGTCTTCTAGTACTGAAGATGTTCCTATTAAGAGCATCTATGGTGGAAGATATTTCAATGCTACATTTTGACTTTAGTCAAATTTTGTAGTACTTGAAGTATATAGTGGACACTTGTACATACTTGAAAATTATTAAAAAACTACGAGACACTGTAGGTTTAGACTGTATCCTAACTCCTCTATATTATTTGTTGGACCCACCAAAAATAGCCAAATATGAAAAAAACAAAAAAACAAAAAAAGAGGGAAAAGATAGAAGAAAAATCTTACCAAGTATATATTGGTGTTGTTTCCTATGGACTAATAAAGATAGTTCTACTTTGTCTACACCACCAAGTGGGAATCTCAATATAATACTTTATGTGTTGATGTGTGCACATGGGGTGTGGTGGGACACATGGGTGTCATGTGGGGGTGTTTTATTAGGAGAAAAAATGATTAACTCCTCCATGAAAGCATTTATACTTTTTGTCATGTTATTGGAAAAATTTTCTTAGAAGCTAAATCCAAAAGAGACTTAGCGACTCGAACTCGGACTCGGATTCGGGCTCGGACTCTGGCTCAAGGGAGCAAAGTGGCACAAAGTTGCGCTTTGTCGGGCGCATGTGTGAGCGTTGCGCGGCTATGCGTTGTTGCGCACATGGGCGGATGAGTCGTGGGCGCATAGGCACATGATCCCACTGATTGCGGGATTTGACGGTTATGGAAAGATATGATCAGTTATTCAGATCCCTTTTTTGTGGAATTTGAATTTAAACCTTTCATATATTTTGGTAACTGACAGGCGGCTAGGGTTTTCACCCTCTCTCTATAAATACTCTCTTCATAACCTCTTTGAGAACTTACTTCGAAAAAGGAGAGACGAAGAGAGATTTTGTCGTTGCCGCCAATGGAGTCCAGGGAGTTCGTGCGAGTCCAGAAAAGATGTGACAACGAGCGTTCCAGAAGTTCTACGTGAACTTGTTGGTTCCTGTGAGGAGATTGTGTGGGACGAATCTTGCTTTAAATGAGCAACGGTGATCGTCATCACCTCAGCAAGCAGAGATCCTTCTTCTTCTTCTTCTTCTTCCTCTTCCTCTTTGTTTCTTGTAATTTGCTCTGTCCGTCTGCAACTGTGATTGCAAGTAAGAACAGAGATATATTTTTTTATTATTGTTTTTGTAGCAGTAAGTTGTAATCAGACTATTGTTATATAGTTGTTCGTTGGGTCGAAGAATTTCAGCAAGGAAACTTTTGTGTGAACTCCTGATCTAGACTTCAACTTTCGGTTCTTCCATCTTTGATTAAGCCTCGGGACTAACAATCTCAAAGCAAGATCCGAGTAAGATGGAGAACAATCGTATAAACCTTTTCGACACAAGTTTTAACAAACTTGAGAAGTTTGACGGAAATTATTACAACGCCTAGAAGCTAAAGGTCACCCTTAATCTTCAACTCGTAGAGATGGACTACGTGTTGACAAATCCGGAGCCAGTTATTCCAAATGATGATGATGCTACTGTTTGGACGATTGCTAATGCAACTGCTAAGCAGAACAAGTGGAGGAGAGACAACAGCCTCTGTGAGCTGTTGATTCTGAACTCCATGGAGGATACTCTGGCGGAGTCATACAACAAGACGGACCATGCTAAGGTCATCTAGGAGTCTCTAGAAAAGTATTACAAGGCTGATAAGAACCACAACAAAATCTATATGAGCGAAAAGATCTGGAACATGTGATTTGAGGACGACAAGACGATATTGCCTCAAGTCTAGAAATTTCTCAAGCTTCGTCAAAAACTTGAGGATTATGGCATGCCCATAGGTGACACTCTCGTCGTAGGAGGTATTGTTGCCAAGCTCCCATCTGGATGAAGCAACTTTATCTCGGACATGCACCGGAAGAAGATACATGTTAGCCTTGATCAACTATTGCAAAACATCCATGTTGAAGATAAGTTGAGGGCTCAAAATTAACTGGACACGCTGTCCAAGCAGTTGACAAAGGCCAAATTGGTGTATGTTGTTGATTCCAAGGAGAAGCAGAAGGCTTCTCACAACAAGAAAAATGACTTCAACCATCTGAAGGTGAAGTCAGCTTCGTTCAAGCCGAAGCCTAAGCCCAAGTCAGACGTGACTTGCTTCAACTCTGGCAAGAAGAGCCACTACCGGAGAGACTGCAGATCCAAGCCCAAACAGACAAAGCAAGTTGAGCCTAACAAGATTACTATGATTGCGCAGGTTGTGACGGCTAGTGTCAACACTGACTGGAGGGTGGACACTAGCGCATCCTGCCATGTTTGCTCGAAGAAGGAGTTGTTTAACACCTACAAGCCTACATCTGAGAAGGTCATGGTGGCAAACTAGGCACAAGCTGAAGTACTTGGAATCAGAATGGTGGTACTGAATCTGACTTCGGGGAAGTCACGCTTCAGGATGTGAAGCACGTACCAGTGATAGCTAAGAACATGGTCTCGAAAAGTCTGCTCTGCAAAGCATGCTTGAGGATTGACATCAATGCTGGACAGATGGTGATGTCGTACAAAGGAACATACTTCAGAAAATCCTTTTGTACCGAAGGAATGTTCAAACTTCAGCTTGTAACTCTTGCAAATAATATAAATGCAGTCTCTGCTTCTGGTTACTCTCTTGAGTTATGGCATAATAGACTAGAACATGTTCATTGTAAAAGAATAAACAAGATGTCTAGTCTAGGGCTTATCTCCAAATGTGAGATTAAGGAGGTGAAGAAGTGTGAGGTCTGTGCATAGACAAAGATCACAAAAAAATTGTTCAAATGGGTTAACCGAAGCACATATCTTCTAGAGTTGGTGTACTCAGATATCTGTGACTTTAAACAGTTCTCCACAAAGGCGAAGATGATGTATTTTATTACATTCATCGACGACTACTCGAATTATACGTTCATCTATCTGCTCAAGTCAAAAGACGAAACATTTGAGAAGTTCAAGGAGTTTAGGGCTGAGGCTAAACGTCAAACTGGACAACAACTCAAGAGACTTAGAAGTGATCGAGGCAGAGAGTATAAGTCTATTGAATTCATATCGTTCTGCAAGGAACATGGAATAGTCAATGAGACGACTGCTACGTATTTTCCTCAATCAAATTGAGTAACTAAAAGGAATAACATGAAGTTGACAGAGATGATGAACTCAATGTTATTGACTGCGGGTCTTCCAAACTGCTTCTGGGGAGAAGCTGCGCTGACGACTACATTCATTCCGAACAGAGTGCCGTACGCAACTTTCGATGTCACTCCTCATGAACTCTGGTTCAAAGTCAGACCTAACTTGAATATCATTCGAGTGTGAGGGTGCCTGGCGTATGTGAAGCTTCCGAACTTGAAAATTCAGAAGCTGGGTACGAGAAATACAAAGACCATCTTCCTGGGTTATGCTGAGAAGAGTGATGCTCGAAAGTTTTTTGACATTGAATTAAATTATATCATCGAATCTTACGACACAGAATTCTTTGAAGACAAGTTTGCAAGGCACAAAAATATTATTATCGCAGACATTCCGGAGAATAGTGTAAGTGCACAGGAGACTAACGCTTCTAATGAAGATGTAGTCCAAACAAAAGTTGACGTTGCAGAAACAACGATCAAACCAGAACTTGCAGAACCGGTGCCAAAGCGAGTGAGAAGACAGAAGGACTTTGGAGATAATTTTGTCACCTATCATGTGGAAGCAGATTCGCTTACCTATGATGAGGCGATGAAGACCAAAGAAGCTATCTTCTTGAGGAAGGCTATCAATTATGAGTATGACTCAATAACCTCCAACAACACTTGGGTGTTGGTCGATCTACCTGAAGGAGCTAAGCCAATTTGATGCAAATGGATCTTCAAGAAAAGATGAAGGCCGGTGGAACTGTTGATAAGTTCAAGACTAGGCTGGTAGCCAAGGGATTTTCTCAAAAGCAGGGGATCGACTACTTCGACACATATGCTCACGGATGACGACCATCAGGATGTTGATTACTTTAAGTGCAATTCATAAGCTAGTTATTCATCAAATGAATGTTAAAACAGCATTCCTGAACGGAGAGTTGATCGAAGAGATTTACATGCAACAGCCAGAAGGATTTATTGTCAAAGGGCTTGAAGACAAAGTCTATAAGTTGGTAAAATTGTTATACGGTCTGAAGCAAGCTCCCAATATGTGGCATGAGAAGTTTGATGAAGTTATAAGATCAAACAGCTACAGAGTCAGTGAGACGGACAAGTGTGTTTATACAAAGTTCCCTGATGGGAGAGGAGTCATCGTTTGTCTATACGTGGATGATATGCCGATCCTAGGCACAGATCTAGTACGTGTCACTGAGACAAAGAAGTTTCTCTCATCCAAATTCAATATGAAGGACTTGGGGGAAGATGATGTTATCCTAGGATAAAGATCATCTGGACGGACACTGGAGTGACGCTGTCACAGTCTCATTATATTGAGAAGATGCTTACATGCTATGGATATCAAGATCTTCAAGGGATCGATACTCAGTACAGGTGTGACAAGAAGTTGAAGCCAAATCCAAGGAAAAGTGTCATGTAGCTGGAGTATTCAATCATCATCGGGAGTTTGATGTATGCAACCACTGCCACAAGGCCTGACATAGCTTTCGCCATGGGGATGCTGAGTCGGTTCACGAGAGTAACCCAGTTATGGAGCACTGAAAAGTTGTGAAGAGAGTAATGAGATATCTCAAGAGGACTCAGAAGTATGCACTACACTACAGCGGTTATCTGACAGTAGTGGAAGGCTTCAGTGATGCAAGCTGGTGTTCAGAAGTAGAGAGTAAAAGGTCCATAATAGGATACGTCTTCTCCATGGGTGGATCTGCTATATCGTGGAGGTCAGAGAAGCAGACAATGCTCTCTCATTTCTCGATGAAATCTAAGTTCTATGCACTGGTGGTTATAGCAGATGAAGCAAAATGGTTTCGGGAGCTCATGTATGATCTTCTATTGGTTGGTGCACAGATTTTGGCGGTACCAATTTACTACGACAACCAGTCGACTGTAGAAGTGGCATCAAATGGCATCTTTAATGGTAAGAATAGGACCGTACGGCTGAGGCACATGACAGTGAATGATCTGATAAAGACTGGAGTCATTGCCTTGATCGATGTTCGAAGCTAGGAGAATATGGCAGATCCGTTCCCCAAAAGTCTCAAGCGCCAGCTGGTCGAGGATACAACAATCAAAATGGGCTTGAAGACATTATGATATTGTGTCTTTGTAATTCTTCCATAAAGTTTTATGCTATTAGTTCAAAAAAAAATCTACTAGGCATCTAGCTTTTGGTTCAAAGAAGGATCATTGACTGGGAGAATATCAAGAATAGTGGGTAGTACTTTGAGACATTGAGGGGTTACGGACCCAAAATTACTGTTGTCTACTATTTGTTCTTTGTGTAGAATAAGTCCTATGGGAGGATGGCTTAGACGCCTTCATGAGTTCTCAGACATTTTGAATGTCTTGTGTACTTTACAGGAGGCACGATAACACAGAACTATAAAGGAGCGTAAGGACTCCATGCTACAGTGGTGTGACACCACGATTAGGTTCCTAGATAGGGTAATGTCTCGGCTTTGTGAGCCATGTCACGGCGGCGTAACACTGCACATAGGTAGGTAGCCTAATGTTGTTGAATGAAGAGTGATAGGCAGTACTATAAAGAGGCGGTAACCTCATGTTATAGTGGTGTGACACCACCAAGAGGTAAAAGATGTAAAGCCTCGGCTACGCGAGCCATATCACAGCAGCGTAACACCGCAAGGAAGTGCGAGACTTCATGCTAGGTAGTATGGCACTACAAAGAGGCTGGAACCTCATGCTAGTGGCATGAAACCACGATGAGGTATAGCCTCGGCTTTGGGCCATGTCGTAGCGGCGTAGCATCGCAAGGAAGCGTAAGGCTTCATGCCAAAGACTCTTTAAAAAAGAACTCACATAGAGTGTGTGGAAAGAGATACAGGTCGTCTCTTGAGGGTAAGCTTGTAGATGCCCAAGGTATACACACCAAAATCAGGCGTGCACAGGGCATTTAATGTGCAACCGGAAGCACAACTGATGTTATTTTGTGAGTGAAAAGAATTGCAGCTATGGTGCAGAATTCAAGGCTTAGTCTATTCTTGTATCATACTGTTATTCAAACATGCGGGAAGATTCAAGTCGAAGCGACATCTATCCTAATGCATGATGGATAGTCACTGTGGGGAACGCTCAACCCATATATATTGAGATATGTGGGAGATTGTTGGCGTTGTTTCCTTTGGACTAGTAAAGATCACCATCAAGTAGGTATCTCAATATAATAATTTGTATGTGTTGAGGTGTACACATGGGGTATGTGGGGCACATGGGTGTCATGTAGGGGTATTTTATTAGGAGAAAAAAGGATTAACTCCTCCATGAAAGCAATTATGCTTTTGGAAAAAAAATTTAGGAGCTAAGTCCCAAAGGTGTTTAGCTACTCGGACTCGGGCTCGAACTCGGACTCGGACTCAAGGGCGCAAAGTGGCCTTTGTTGGCGCACTTTGCACTTAGCACATCAGCATCCCGCGCATGCGCGGGTGCATGCGCCAGCGCATAAGCGGGTGCTGAGCGGGCGCATGCGCGAGCATTGCGCGGCTATGCGCTGTTGCGCGCATGGACGCATGAGTCGTGGGCGCGTGGGCGCATGATCCCACTAATCACGGGATTTGATGGTTATGGAAAGATATGATCAGTTATTCAGATCCATTTTTTGTGGAATTTGAATTTAAATCGTTCCTATCTTTTCATAACTGATTGGCGGCTAGGGTTTCTACCATCTCTCTATAAATACTCTCTTTGTAGCATATTTGAGAACTTACTTCGAAAAATGAGAGACAAAGATAGATTTTGCTGCTGCCGCCATTGGAGTACAGGGAGTTCGTGCGAGTTCAGAAAAGAGGTAACAACGAGCGTTTCAGAAGTTCTACGTGAACTTGCTGGTTCCTGAGAGCAGATCGTGTGGAAGGAATCTTGCTTTGAGCAACGATGATCGTCATTACCCCAGCAAGCAGAGATTCTTCTTCTCCTTCCTTTTCTCTTCTTGTAATCTGTTCTGTCCGTATGCAACTGCGATTGCAAGGAAGAACAGAGATAGATTTTTTATTATTGTTTTTGTAGCAGCAAGTTGTAATCAGAATATTATTATATAGTTGTTCGTTGGATCGAGGAATTTCAGCGAGGAAACTTTTGTATGAACTCCTGATCTCGACTTCAACTTTCGGTTCTTCCATCTTTGATTAAGCCTCGGAACTAACAGTAGGCAAGAAAAATAAAGAGTAAAAAGAGGGAGAAAAAAGAGGATATTAATTTGGAATGTACCATTGTGTGCCAATATCATGAGGACACTCCAAAAGTAGTAATTTACACATTTTTTAATAATTTGGAGTATGTGTTTGAAGTATCCTTACTGTGGATGCTCTAATATCAATAGGGATGAGTCAACTATGGATGTACCAACTCAGTCGGATGTCATAACTGAAGTCGAAGAAGGTTTTGGTTATGTTTCTGTTTCATCTGTACAAATTATTCCATTGTTGAAATTTTAAATTTGCCTGTTGCTCTCCGTAAAAGTAAAAATACGTTCACCAACTCGATTTGCTTCCGTTGCTCACCCAATTTGTTATTATCTGACCTATATTAGAGTTCACCAGTACATATCTCATATATTTATGCATTTTCTTCCATTGTTGTTCCATCTAAGTACTTCGAGGAAGTCCACGATCCTATGGGCAAGCAGCTAACGAAGCTAAGATTCAAGCACTAACTTAGGGTATCAGGTTTGGACAGTACTATCACTAGAATGAAGTAGTGAACATATGCACAAGCTTAAACTGCATAGGCAAAAGGTAGCTTTAATACCCGACATCTGGTGTAGGTTTTATCACATGGCTTGCAGCTAAAACGGCTAAAAATTTGGCACCAAAATAAAAGGTCGACGACATGCTCACAATCAGCCATACAAAAATTCTTCTCTTGTTATGATCCATAGCCGGCTTGGACATCAATGATTAATAATGCTGATTATATGAGGCATATGACTGAATTTCGTTTCTATTCTCATAATGTTGCTTCTTGACAAAATGTCTTTTCTTAATTATAGAAGTGAATCTTATTTTGTTGCTCAGTAATAATTTATCCACTTCTTGTCCTTTATATAATTGGCTAATTTGGTTTCATGTCATAACCCTCTCATGTCCATAACTAGAAATTTGGCACCAATATAGACAATTAACATCAAATTGACAACCGGTCATAAAACTGTAAGTTCCTTTATCTAACTTTTTTTTATCTCCATAGCCGATCCCATTATGATGGGAGAAGTCTTGGATGATGATAAAGATTGTATTCCTCTTTTAGGAAGTGTTAGGATCATACCTATCTTCTCTCTTCTAATTACTTTTCTGAAAGAGCCTCTTCTAATTACTTTTCTGAAAGAGCCAAGATTTTTGGTAGTCTCCAATACAATCTTGCATTCTTTGGAGACTCTAAAGTAATTAGAAGAGAGAATATAGGTATGGTCCAAACAGTTCCTAAAAGATGAATACAATCTTCATCATCATCCAAAGCCTTCTCAGTTTTCAACTTCTGCATTATGTTTAGTTTCAAAAAATGTATGACACATCGGACATTACTATTCTCTCTGCTTCTTTAGTCCCTTCCCCCTAGTATAACTTTCATAAAGCAAAACAATGCATCCAAATGACTCCTAATTATAGGTTATGGAAAACTAAGATATCGTTTTATTTGTGTGATAAGACAATCCTTTGGTTCTAATTTATTGCAGTATGCTCAAGACACTCGAGAGGTACAAAAGGTGCAGCTATAATGCTTCTGAGGCTACGGCGTCCAAGGACACACAGGTATCGATCAAAAACATTTTGCAGCCACGTCGATCGAGTGTTTGCATTCCTGCTTAGGCATGAACCATGTTTCCTATACCAGAAATTTAATTATATCTATGCTCATCTTTAAAGATGTGTTTTTTTATGACTGATAGTTCGTCTAGTGTGTTTGAGTGCAAATCTAATAGTTAAGTAAATTTATTGCATATCTGACGCCCACAACTAAAGCTAGAAAGTTCTTTATTTTCCGGGTAGGAGCAGAATGATCATCAAGAATACCTAAAATTAAGAGGTAGAGTGGAGCTTTTACAACATTCGCAGAGGTAGAGCATCATAGATATCTTGTTTTTGAACTTTTGTATGCTTATATGATTAGTGAGATATTGGAAATTTCAAACTAAAAATTCTTGACCACTACATTCAGGAATCTTCTTGGAGAAGATCTAGATCAACTCAATACAAAGGAACTCGAGCAACTTGAGAATCAACTAGAGATATCTTTAAAGCATATCAGATCAACAAAGGTAATTGTTGGCATTTAATTTCACAGGAATTTGCTGTGGATGGGATTTGATTCAAGTTCTACTGCAACATTACCAAGCACAGGAACAGGAAAATTGCTGCAAATATCCTTGTTTGACATAATCCTGATACTGACATGACTTCCTATACATAGATACATGTATGTTTTTTTTTTCAAGGTTGCCATGTGGTGTCCATAATCGGACAAGGTTATCAATTGTGTTGGGTATAACACTACCATATTTTCTAGTCATCAGCCTGTCCTCATGTCTGCAGTATAAAAATGTGTCATTTGTGATTCCCTCATTAATGCTCCCTTTTAATTTTATGCTTCTACTTCTGTTTTCTTTTTCAATCTTCTTTTCCCTTTTGTTAGAAATGCGCGCGCGCGCACACACACACACATTTCCGTAAAATTTATGTGCCACCACATTTTTATCTCATTAATGATTTATATTCATCAATATTCATTACTTGCTTATCGTGGAGATGATTGTGCTTGTAAAGATCTAGGGATATTCTACAGTTTTGCAATAGTAAGATTTTTCACTGAACTACGTACTTAGAATTCTTTGAGCCTCTGTCTTGCAGACTCGGTTAATGTTTGATCAGTTGCTTGATCTAGAAAGGAAGGTAGTATCTCCATCTAGTAGTATCAATGTTCAACTCAGTTTCTATTACCTAAAGTATAGTTGTTATTCACATTTCATTTTTCATCTTAATATAGGAGAGAATGTTGCAGGACACAAACAGAGCTTTAATGAGGAAGGTATCACAATAATTACTTCATTGTCAATGGCACATGTACCTTGACAATTGTTAGAAATTTCTCATGTTCACGTAGTAAGTGTTCATACATGATACTATCTATTAAGTAGCATGATATTATTTTAAAATTTATAATTTTAGGACAAAGATGAGACAATGAAAAGAAAATTAACAAGATCAAAGAATATAATTAACTCCAAACACAAAAAATCAATAATCATTAATAAGTAGGATTATAATCGCTCATAATCCTCCCAAACAATCAAATACACAAAATCTTAGATCTTTCCTCTCTTTAGAGATACCTATATCTATAGCCTAAAGCCTAAACCTTAAAATAAATCTTGGCCATCTAATATTTCTTGAAAAGCAAGAAACAAATCATATATCTATTTAAGATTCAGATAAGCATGATCCTCTTAAATAAACGGTGAGCCAATCTTAACAATCTTCATCTTGGCTCATGCTTATCCAACACAAAAAAGACACTAAATTACCAGAAAAAATAGAATAATCCCATAAGTTTTCATATATTAGTTGGACCGCACAAAAAGAACTTGGTACAAGCGGGTCCCGGTACTCGGTATGTTCGGAGTAGACTTTTTCAAAACTCAATAAGCTTATCTGGAATGTAGCAAGTCTGGAAAAGCTAAGTACATAATGCTTTCGCTTGCCGGAACATAAATTTTTATGTTCCAATTCGTCGGCATTTCCACATTTCATATCACGCATTCCTGGATCGTTGAACATGTGTTTCCAAATCGATGTTCCCGAATTGTGGAATGCTACCTAAATGATGAATTCAGATAACCATGGAGTCATGGACCGCACCTTCGTTTTACGACATCATCCTGGCAAATTAATTAAATAGACACTAAAATGTTGACGCTCAAGCTCAACAATTAAGACCTCGCACTCTCTCAAGCATACTCTTCCAACATAATATCACCATATACCAATACCACCAAAAGTCATAATCAATTGAAGAATTTCCCTTACATCACCAGAATGCCTAATCTTAGCAAACACCAAATGACCAAATCCACCAACAACAAAATATTTACTATCACCATTACTATCCAGCTCAACAAACCTGCAGCCGGAACTAACCCTAACCATCAATTCCTATTAATGTTGTCTCCGCAACCGCAACCGACCAACTTCGATAGACCTCGAACCCCTTAGAAACCCAATCATGACCAACCTCGCCTCAACTGAAGTCGAGATTCAACCATCCTCGTTTGAATTTGAACCTCCTCCTTGTTCTCATGATGACGATGATCAGTCGCTTGCAGATCCAGACACCCCTTCTTCTCTGTTGAGATCCTCTATTGTTCATCCTCTTTGTGTGTAGATCCAACCACTACGATAAGAACCCACTGAACAACATTTCGATATAACTTGATCACCACCCCGACAGAACTCCACACTACAACGAATTCCTCATTGTTAGAGTCTATTATTTGTTGAGCTAACTTCTCAACAACCAATATGATCAAATCCACCAGTAACAAAATATTTATTATCAACAAATATCATCCATAACAGTAACATCCAAAAGCAGAAAATCAAAGCTACTCTACCTTCAATAGAACTTCAATACCTTTTCATGAATTCGTTGAGGCCTTGGGATGATCATAGTCACTATTGCTCCATCGCCTTTGCTTCGTATCGAATCTTGAACCTCGCTCTGATACCAATTTGCTACAACAAAGATGCGATAACGAAAAGAAAATAAGCACTATCAAATAATACAATTAACTTCCAAACCTAAAAACTAAATAATCATTATTGAGTTGCATTACAATTTCTCATACCCCTCACCAGACAATCAAAAACCCAAGCTTGACGTCTTTCCTCTCTTTTGAGTTCTCAAAAGAGACATGTTTATAACATGAAACCTCAACCCTAAAACAATCCTCAGCCATCTAATAATTCATGAGCACAAAGAAATCAATCCTAGTCTATTTAAGATTTAGATGAACATAGACCTACGAATACCATCAATTAATCAGAGCCGACGCCATCTTCATCCTTTTTTTATTTATATTAGTCTCATAATTTGTGTTAAATCATTTTATCCATGTCATAGTATTTGTGCATTGCCTAAAGTACTAGCATTTAAACTAAAATCTTAATAGTCAAACCATTGTTCAGTGTCTAGCTAGCTGTTTTTATTGTTCGTTGTCAACACACAAATCCTCTCTGTTGTGGACAGATGAAAGAAATTAGTCTAGAAGACTCACTGCCAACACCCTGGCAAAATGGTGGCGGCGACACTTCAAGTGCCCCCCGTTGCGATCGCCAGCCCCAGACCGAGAATTTCTTTCAGCCTCTGGGATGTGATCCTTCTTTGCAGATCGGGTAACCCTCTGAATCCGAGCAAATTTCAAAAGGTTCATCATGCATAAGTTGCCTATTAGATGACAGTTCCGAATTTTTCTCATATCTTGCAGATACAACCCTGGCCTCGTGGATCAGATGAACTCCGGAATCGTGATCCGTAGCATCAATGGCTATGCAACTGGTTGGATGTGATGGTTTGTAAACACTATCTAAGAACACTAAGCATCCCATGGTTTCTACCTTGTGTATCTCAATACTCCTACTTGAAGAAATAAGCAAATCAAACTATTTTACTTGCATTCAGTGACCACATGGACAGTCACTGCAGTGAAATGTAATATAGTGACCAGATCTGTGAAGTGTAACAATCATTATCCGTGCGAGTTTTCGCATTTGAGGTTTATGTGTGTGTGGGTGTGTTTTTGCATGTGTAGTATCTGAGGAAGAGTAAAATATATGCAGCCTTATCTCCATATATACACGAAACTGTATCTTCAGCATCATATCATTGCGCTAGGCGGCACCCGCTGGCAATTTCTATCCCTTTATTTGCATAAATTTGGCAGAACGTTTGTTTCCGGTTATCATATGCAACAACAAAAAGACTAATTTTGTCTTGTGATACATTTTCTCTTGTTTGGTATAGGAAGAAAAAGTTGGAAAAGAAAAAGTGGAGGAATTATTTTTCCCTCCTAACCTAAGAATTCAATCCCTCCAAAAATGAAAAAAAAAAAAAAAAAAAAAAGTGGAAAGAAAAGTGAAGACTTGTCCTAATTTATAATTATATTCCATATGAATTATATTATTTAAAATTTGTTCAATAAAGTCGAATAATAAATAAATATTTTTAATTGAAGACATAATTGGTAAAGTATATATTTTTTATTTTTCTTCGTTCCATTTTGTCATTCATAACAAATAAAGAAAAGTGCATTCTTATATTTTCTTCGCTCCAACCAAATACAAGGAAATGGTGTTTCCTTTTCGTATGAATGGAAAGTATGTCTACTACTTTTCCTTCCTTCCATTTTTCCATCCTACCAAACTAAATCATCAGTCTTGTGTTACCAACTTTTACAGGTTTTGCAAATGAACTTTTCAGTGAAGCAATATACGTGCATGCTTCAATGACTTTCCTTTCTACCAATCACCTATGTGGTCATCTCTTCTGACATGAGGTGTATTTAAACTTCAAATAACCCTTCTTCAGATTTGGTTAGCAGCAAAATGTGAGATAATAAATAGGAAACAGAACAGAGCTAAACAGTGCAGACTCTGAAACATATCATAATTTAGCAATATACCAAACCTTAGATAGCTAACAGGAGTGAAACTGCAGTAACAGAACTAAAACAGTGCATAATATAAACATTAGGTAGGGATAAGTTATCCAACTCTTTCTATACCAATTGAAGTCTAGAGAAGTCACAAGAATATGTCAGGTAAGGAATGCAGAATAAGAGAAATCTAAACATAAATATCAGCCAAACCAAAGCAGTCAAGCGCTCTCAATAGATTGGCTCGGTAAAATTATTTTTCCACGGTATATGTCATTTTGAAAATTTACAGCAACAAATATATACATCTTTGGGGCATAACAGAAGACAGATTTAACTACACACTAACAGATTTTAGCACCACAGCATCCATCCATTCATGCTAGATGGACAAAAGGTTCACCAGCAATGTAATATTTGTTTCCTTCAACTGTCACATGTAAAGGCTATGTACATTTGCTGATGCATCACTCCGATTCATTGAACAACATCACCTGTTACAATGAACAGAGGAGATTAAGAAATATAATTAGTATACAAGTACATTGGAAGGAACTCCTGCGGACTGGTGTGTTTTTTTCTGGGGAAAATGAATTGATATGCTTTCCTTTCCTAGACATGGTGCTATATATAAATCATACTTTGCAGTATCGGCCGATACTAATATAGTTTGGCATGTTCCGATCCGATATCGGCCGCTACGGATACTTAATGATACCAACGTTTGGAATCTCTTTTCCAATCAAATCGGTAGAGAGAATTGAACAATAAAGACCAATCATCAAGGATGAAAAAGCATAATAAGGTTGTAAAAACATGTAAATGAAAACTTGTTTATCGCATGTAAAACAATCAGCAAGGACGACAATTATTTCATTCAATTTCAATACTAAGAAACAACACGAAAAATAATTAATATTATGCCTATATGTATAAAAAAAAAAATTCTAAATTTTTAATAATTTATTAAAAATATTTTTTTCCGATACCAAAACATGCGATACTCCTATCTAAATCCAGCGCCGGCCCTGAGCTCATGGGGGCCCGGGACGAACTTTCAAAATAAGATCGCATACATAATGTAAAAAAAAAATAAAAAATAAAAAAGTAAAATAAAAAATATGTCTCCACCAAGATTTGAACTAGGAACCTCTTGTGTGCAAGTCTAATGTAATAACCACTACACTACAATTACTTTGTGATAAAAGGGCCCTTGGTAAATACTAGTTCTATTTTCGGTACAAAATTATTTATATATTAAACAAAAAAAAAATTTGGGCCTTCCTAACCCATGGGGCCCTGGGCGGTCGCCCTGTCCGCCCTGGGCCAGGGCCGGCCCTGTCTAAATCCGTCGATATTACTGATACCGTCGATCCTGATACCCATAGGAAGGATTTGATATCGATATTGCGAACCTTGATATAAATATCTAACATACAGTCTTTTATAAAATAGCATACATGCTAATGTATGTAAAACATATTGTACAATAACACCATGTGCTAGTTAATTACACGACATAAAAATTTAGATAACTCTTACTTTTTCTAACTTAGGAAAAGGAATTGATATGCTTTCTTTTCCTAGATATGTTGCTAAAAATATCTAAAATACAACAATCACATACATGCTGGAAAAAAAAACATATTGTACAATAATGCCTACACAATAGTTAATCACACTACATAAAATTGGATTAAAAAAAACTCTTATGGGAACACTAATATGTTTGGTAAACTAATGATTTCTTTATGTCGCGACTTGCCATATTGGCACTCCATTCCTTCATACTAATATCAACTAAGTGCAATACTTCAGGAAGTGATTGACCCTTCACGTTGCTGATGACATGACCTGCATTTGCACTATTTCCAACAATAGAAATAAGGAAAGAGGCAAATAACTCAGTTAAATTTAAGCAACCCTGATTATTGCACAAAGTTTGTTTGTGCATCAAGGTTCGCAATATCGGCCGATAGTGATACGTATCATCCGTATATTAATGTTTTGGTATGTTATGATTTGATACCGATCTCAGAGATATTGGCCGATACCAAAATTGGGTATGTCTTTCCTGGTCAATTCGACAAGGAACAAATTAAAAGCACAAGAGAGACGTATGACAAAAAATAACGTAGGCCCAAGGACTCGGTCCTACCGAAGATCAATACCCTACATTGTGTTGATAAAGATAAGATTCCTTGTCGACACTACAAGCATTATCAATTGTCGAAGTTGTATATCTAAAATTCATAATATTACAACAACAAAGCCTTTATTCCGGATTTCTAGGGTCGATTGTTTGAATCATCTTCTTCCATTCGATTTTGTTAAGGGTCATTATCCTCTCTAATGCTAACAAGATCCATATTCTTTTTTAACACTTCAAACCATGTTAGTCTAGACCTACCTCTAGTCCTAGCGGCTCCATTACCTACTATATTATCGCTCCTCCTTACGAGAGCAGCTATGAATCTGTGTTGCATGTGCACAAATTCACAATATTGACCCATCTTAGTTTTGTTCCATTCATGACTATTTATTGTGGGAGTATTTCGTCTAAAAGTAAAATAAACAACATTATTTATTGTTAACATTATATATTGCGGGTGAACGATTTAACAACATTAGAAGTATTATATTCAAAATTAATAAGAAACAACAAATAATACATAAGAGTATATATCTATATCTAACAATTAGCTTTCTAGTTTATTAGTAATTTCTTACTATTTTTTTTGCTTTCCGAAACAAAGAACTTTGAAACTTTGATCCAAAACTGTTGAAACTAGCGAAACGACCGAAATCGTCAATACCGATACTTATAAGAAAGGGTCCAACTTGGTGTGCATGCATGCACATTTTCGAGAGTCTATCACATTTCCCCTCCGCAATTAGTTAATCTTAGGTTAATCAAAGGTATTTACAAACTATATGAACTCATGCACGCTATATATCTCAAACCATACCTGCCTTTCAAAACTGACATGTATTAGTGATGTAATTAATGATTACACAACAATTGAACATCTAACATTACGAGATAGTTTGGTAACTTTGGTTCCATTTCAAATGGCAAATGCCAAATGATGCACTTGCAAGCGATTGGCATTTTACGTTTTTGACCAATTTGTATGATGAAAACAACAAAAGTGGGAACTAAACGAGCTCAGTTTGCCTTTTTGGCCAAAATGTCGACAGAAACACCAAATGTCCCATTTCAAACGGGAACCAAAATAGCCCTACAAAATCCGTAGATAAATTTGGAGAATCCATCGGTAAGCTAATTTAGCAACATATATTGCAATGTCGGTGATCCGTCGCCCAAGCAAAAGTCATAAAAACCTATATGTCACCATGTTCTTAAGTGGTTGCTAATTAGAAGCGACACGCTTCCGTTGCTAAAGAAACAAGTCAACATCGTGAAACGTCTTTCACTAGCCGGTCCACAAAAAAGTTTCAAATGGGGACAGTCGGCGATGGCATTCTTGACAGTTAGTAACGAACATAATTGCATGAGGTAATAGATATAACAGCAAGAGAGTAATTACCTTGCCACAGACAGGACAGAACTCACTTCTTTCCTTCCACTCATATATGCAACCAAGGTGGAAATGGTGAGAGCACTTCATCACTATCTTTGGGTTTTCAGAAGTATATTCTGCGTAACATAATGAAAAATAAGGTGGTAATACTCATACATGCTTACCATATCACAAGCCCATCCATATGCACAAAAAATCAAAATACAAGCCACATGGGTATTTCCGGCATCTTATCCAAAGTCGGATGTGAGAGTTACAGAATTCTTGTACGAGCAGTGTCAGGTTTTTGAATAACATTATTAGCAATCTAGCCACTTAGTAACAAGAGGTTATTAGCAAATTTCGAAATCTATCTTGCTTTTGTGAATTTTGGTTTAACAGTATCTGCTGTTTCGGCAGAGTTTTAGTGGCTTATGAAGCTTTTGGAAACAACAAGAAAATAAAGGCTTTGTTCATGACGCAATTAACTGGTTCATAAAGTAGTGAAGTAATACAGTGGCCTTAACCCATGTTTTTGGGGAATACTTCTAACTATATATGAAAAATAAAATGTTAGACTAAATATAGTGGCATGCATTACTAATATCATTTAATGGTTAAATTTAGTAAACATTTGGACAACCATAACTTGAACCCTAATTATAGAGGATTATTACTGTTACTATCTATACTAACAAATTCTATGTTTATACAAAAGATCATATAAGTGGCCAATATAGATAATATTAATGCTTTTAATATGGTAGTACATAAATAAAGAAAGATGGTATAGGTGATTTTAATATGGTAGTACAAATTTCAGAGTCTAGATGTAATGGAGTTGTGGTTGGTCGAAATAAATTTTGGTAAAAGGTTAATCTGAAAGACAAGTCATTTCGACTGACCCTGAAGATCCTCAATTTTATAATGCAAGTTAAAAGTTGACTTTACAATTGTACGAAGTTGGACTTTTTTTTAACTAGTCTTCTAAAAATCGGCCTAGGCGGCCGCCTAGGCACTAGGTGGCTGTCGACAGAACCGAAAATCCCCTGTTAGGCGGGTTTGTGCACCTGTTCGGCCGCCTAGGCACTAGGTGGCTGACGACAGAACCGAAAATCCCCTGTTAGGCGGGTCTGTTAGGCGGGTTTGTGCACCTGTTCGGCCGCCTAGGCACTAGGTGGCTGCCGACAGAACCGAAAATCCCCTGTTAGGCGGGTTTGTGCACCTGTTCGGCCGCCTAGGCACTAGGTGGCTGCCGACAGAACCGAAAATCCCCTGTTCGGCTATGTGCGGTTGTTCGGATTTTAAGTTTTTCTTATATTTTTTGATTTTTTTTTTCTTAGTTGTATTGTGGATATGTTGTTTGGATTTTAAGATTGGATTTGGATTTAGAACATTAAAATTTCAAATTTGTAATATGGATTTCAAATTTTAAATTTTTTAAAAAAATTATGAATTGTACTACGGATTTAGAACATGTTTGTATTTCAAATTTTGAATTTAAAATTCGTATTATGGATTTCAAATTAAAAAAATAAAAAATCAGTTCAGTGCCTAGGCGGCCTAGGCGCTAGGCAGTCCTCCGTCGCACCGAATCCGGATAGCGAATTTCATAACACTGTTTTTAACTAAAATAGGATCTCTCTAATTTACAAATAAGATCTCAAGTAAATAGTGAGGTCAAGAATAAACTATAAACAGAGTTGGTAATGGGGAACAAACAAACAGTCTTGTCAGCCTAATTTCAACTCTAACAGATACATCAGTCTTATTTCGGTGAGCCTCAAGTCTTTCAGACTATTCAATTATATTTTGAGTAGAAACTGACCTGAAACCTTGACTTATATGGCCACTAATGGATATTTACTGCAGATAGTGATACTATCTTGTCATTTCAGATTGACTTTGCTAAAAGCTATTTTAAACTAATCAATCTGTAAAGATACCCCTACGGGAGGGAGTTAAAGGTAGAATACATCAAGTGGACAACAGCCTCTAATTTTCCTTCCTAGGGATACAGTTTAGCTGGTGTTGCCTTATTGACAGATAGGTGAACTACAAACAACAAAGAACCAACCGACTGAAATTGCTTCTCGATTTCCATTTAACTGCAGGTTGATCTCTAATTTCTTGGTGGTTCAACAATCGACGAGCCAACCGATGCCGAACTTAGCTGCCAACCACTCCTTGCGATTTGACAGTGGAATATCTACTCCATTCAACTAGGAAAATCAGAAGTGGGGTGGGGGAGAGGAGAATGGAGATGATGGTTGTGACTTGTGAGCGATTGAGTCTATGAGTATATTTTATTCGACTTATGAGACACTTTCTATGTTGGAGTCTCTGATTGTAATATTGATCATTATAAATAAGAACTCTTCTATAACTAGTATGTTTGTTATTTTGAAAAATGTATTTCACTCCACCATTTAAGGTTCGAAATTTTCAACCCTGGAATTCTATTCCATTAAGTCGATTTTCCTACTATTTACTCAAGCCCATTGCTGTGCTTGTCTACTCTGTAGTCAGCGCCGGCCCTGAGCCCATGGGGGCCCGGGGCGAACTTTCAAAATAAGACCCCATACATAATGTTAAAAAAAAAAAAAAAAAAGTAAAAAAAAAAAAATGTCTCCACCAAGATTTGAACTAGGAACCTCTTGTGTGCAAGTCTAATGTAATAACCACTACACTACAATTACTTTGTGATAAAAAAGACCCCTTGGTAAATACTAGTTCTATTTTCGGTACAAAATTATTTATATATTAAACAAAAAAAAAAATTTGGGCCCTCCTAGCCCATGGGGCCCTGGGCGGTCGCCCTGTCCGCCCTGGGCTAGGGCCGGCCCTGTCTGTAGTTGCCACTATTGCTCATTTTTCATCTTTACAACTTGTACATGCTTGTGATTTATAACTTGAGGGTAGTGTTGAAACTAAGGGACAATAATAATTATGGTACCAATCTCTACCTTCAAATGCTGACTTTTCTAGTACTATTGTAGTATTGCTATTTAACCACTACTGCTATTCTCCATGTTGAGCTCTGCTGGTGAGTGAGGTCTTTATCTGAGGGCCTGTTTGGCGAATGGAAAGATTTGGAAAGTAAGAAACTTCGTTTCTTTTAGATTCTAGAAAACTTGTCATTGTTAATGACATGCAATAATAAAATAATAATTTATATGTAGGTTCAAAAGTGGGTGTTTGATTTTGAAGAAGTAAATATTATTGAATAATTGAGTCATAATTGCTCATAACGAGTTTCCATTACTTCCCATCCATTTCGATGGAAACTAGTTTCCCTCTTAACTTTTCAGTTTGGTCGTGGGACCCTACAAGTTTCTTAACATACTTTCTTTTTGCCAAACAACCAACTAAATGGAAACTAGCCAGAATTTCCACTAGTTTTCCTAACTTTCCATTTTCCAAAAACACCGTATATGTTGCATTCATGTCCAACATGTAGCCGATATGTCGGTTTCATAGGTAAAATGACATGATTTTGCAAAATATATCGTCTATGTCAGTTTACAATATATTAGCCAACATATAGGGTCAAACCCGATATATAGGATGACACGATTGTTCTCAAATGTTGGTCAAAATTTTAGTTAATCGGATTTTGTTGTGTTTTTATAAAGGATGTTAGTGTTAAATGAGTTAGATTCTTAAATTACTCGTATATGTTAGGTGTTAAATTATTTACACTACTAAATAATGTTTTTTTATATGTGTACTTGTTGCCTTAGGCTATTAAATTACTTGATACGGCATTTTAATGTTAGTAGTTTTTCTTTTTTGTAATTGTCAGTTTTAGGACATTTAGTCAAGGTTTGTGATATCGAATATTGGTTGGGGTTTGTCGTACCAGATGTCGGGTGATATACCGAACATATTGAGTGATATGGCCATAGTAGTGTAAGATAATAATTCACTTTAGATATGCATTTATGATCAGAATTAAAGTATTACTATAAAACTAACAAGTATCGTTAAATAATTTTATTAATTAAACTACTAAAAACAATCCTTCAAACTAATAATTTAACAAGTTCTTCTTAAAGTTAACCAAGCATGATAGATAAAATCATCTCAAAACAGAATTAACCTACACTAATAAGCTACTATTAAAAGGCATCATTTGTCATATTCGTCAACTTCAAAGTTAACTTTTTTTCTAAGCAGCTTTAATGTTGATCTTGAAGATGAATCAATAAAGTTAAGCTTTTTTAAGTAAAATTTTCTATTATTTGCAAGAAAGCAAACTTGACGATGCAACGCTCTCTTTTGTTACAATAAAGCAAATTGCTTAACAAAAATCCATTAAAAAACAAAAATCTATACATCAAAGAAAAGAAACTTATTACCGGTATGACCAACCCAATATACCTCTATACCGGCCAGTTTACACCAAATATCGGCCAATATTTCGATGATCCGATTTTTTAAGATCGCATAGGCATATTGTTCCTCCTTTCAAACTAGTATACCGGTCGGTATACCGTTCATATCACCTGATACTCTTAAAATTGCATTTAGTATATATATGATATATAATTTAGTAGCCTAAAATAGATATCCAACATTTTAATATGTTCTTGACATGTTCCCGGTATCCAATATCCGGCACTTCAAAACCTAATACGACATCTACAACCTCGATCTACTGCTACTGTTGTAGATGTTGACCTTTTCTATTCTTGTGGTCTTTATCTAGATGTTTAGGCTTTTAATTTTTATCACTATACAACCTTTATTTGATCTAGTGTTGTTGTTTCTCAATGGTCTTTGTATGGATTGCTGCCTATTTGCTTCTTCATGAGGGCAATAATGCTTGGGTTAATAAAGCTATTTCTGAGTTTGAATGTTGTTTTGCTCATGATGACGGCGACTCTGTGACTATTTCGAGTTGTATTCTCAAATTATTCCTAGGTCAAAAACAAAAGATTGGATATATATGGTATCCAACATTAAACAGGAAGTTGTCAAAGAGAAGAATCTTGTGTTTCTGATGGAGACGATATGGAATAGAAGGATCTTATGTTGATGTTGTGATGATGTTTTTTACTTTTTGTAACAAGTTGGCTTCTTTCACCTATATGCTCCAGCTTCAGGCTTAGTGTTAGATATACTACTACTAAATAGTCTCCTTTAGTTACAGATCTAATAATCTTTATGAGGTTTGTGTGTGTATATAGTTGTGTGCACAAACCTCCTCAATTAGATATCCAGTAAATTTTCTCTTGTAACATGAGCCACATGGCCGCCAACACCAATATGAAAGACAGATCAAATAAGAGGGTCAATGGTCGATCAGTCCAGGTCAAAGTTAAATTCAACCAAAAATCAACCAACTTCTGATTCAGTTGAAAGAAATTTCATGGAATTATATAAACATGTTTCCCTACTGAAGTAAAGGGCGCCATACAAACTCGAAGCCACCTCAGGCGTTCCTATGTCTCACTTCCGAACTTGATTAGTTCACTAGCTTTAGATGGGTGGAGGTGGAGGTGGAGGTGGGGGTGGTTCTGATAGAACATACCTCTCCAAGCACAGTTACAAATATCATCCTTGGAAGGATGGACATGCCAAAATCAATGTCATATCATGTTCAACATGTGATTCGGGTATGGATACCCATATGTTCAAAATATCGTGTTTTTTGTGTCTGTGCCCATGCAACAAAATTATATACACACTTCCAAGAAAATATTCTTCCTTGTCTTTCCTCTACTTGCAGTATCCCATTCGTATGGTGTTCTTGTGTACTATTCTTAGGCGCCCAAACAACCCTATCCTAATCATTAGCAAGAACTTCTCAAGGAAAAATATGTTATTTGAGATGATATGGATTGACAATTAATTCAACGGCAAAAATCATGCAAAGAAAAAAAAAGTAAACTATCTGGTATGTTGGATGCTCTAGTATGATTCTACCAGATTGATTTAGACTGTACATATCACACAGAAACTAAACAGGAAGCAGAAAAGGATAAAAGTGGAAAACAAAACTCAGTTTGTCATGCGAGTATTTTTCTAAGTAACATAGCAGTAATATGTTAATATGCTGAAGTATTTTTCTAAGTAATATAGCAGTAATATACTAATATGCTTAAAAGTGATGCATCTATCACAGCAGTCAGATCCATCTGGTACAGTTAGAATCAGGATACACGTGAATGAATGAACTATTAGATGAAAACCTACTATCATAGTGAAGTAAAAGATATACATAATTCCAATCTACCTTCAAGACATGTTGGACACACATCTTCATCTTCGGATGATGTACAAGTGTAGGGCACCCCAATGGCAATTTCTTTTGATGAGTTCTTTGAAATGGACATGGAGCAATATAACTTGGAACCTCCCTCATAGTTAGATCCATGCAGTTTCTCTTCACTGATTGATTCTTTACTGGCATCATTAGTGCTTCTAAGTGGTTCAGCTTCCTCATGGAAATGACTTGAAGACTTGTCCCGTCTAAAGATAAGACCATCACGTTGCGGCCTAGAGCATCTAGGATCATCAAAGGGTAAAGGTCTTGGAGGAGAACGGTATGTATCAGATACAGAATTGTCTGCTCTTGGTGTAGAAGACTCAGAGGAAGCTGTTCCCTGCACCGATAAAGCGATTGCCCGCACTTCCCCTTGTTGTAATAATGCAGTGTACTGCAAACATGTAAAAGAAACATTGTATAATATGCATACTTAAAATTTTTGAAGGGACTTTTGGCATTAAAATATGATGATATCATCACCATTTGCATGATACGTCAACGTTAAATATATTCTATAGGAAATGAAACTGAACATGTGTCACAGTTGGAGAGTGTAAATGATGTGGATACATTATGGATAAAGGTATTACCATAATTGTATTTGTTTTGTTACAATAAACAAATATACTGAGATAAGGATACATTAACATACTAAATTGATGCCCACATTTTGGTTGAAGCAATTCGAATATGTATTAAGTACAAACATAGATGTAACAACTACGTAAAAATCGGAAATTAGAAAGGAAATTGAGTGTGTTTGATAGTCCTGAAAGCATGGTAAATATTGGGGTGTTATTAAAGTACTATTTGGTTTAAATCTAAAAGAATTCACTACACTAACCGCTTTTATATACATATCTAACCAGGACAAACAAGGAGCACCATATTTGTTGACATACAGACACAAAGTTGTTTTGTCTTCATATCCAAACAGGACAAATTATGATTTATGAGAACCATATATCTTGAAATATGGACACAAAGTTGTTCTTATCCTATTAATCAAATTTCTCTAGAACACTAGTGACAGCTTCTCTGTTTGATTCCTCAATGCATGCATGCTAAACAGTAAAATCTACTTTTAAACAAGGTTACCAGAACTCGCCATATGGGTAGCAAACCGCATACCGGTTTGTGCCTACTAGAACGTGGTTCGTCGGCGAGCTAGTACTTGGTTTCCACATACCAATGACCCAAACATGTGACATATTATGACAACGATGGCAATATTTGGAGAATGAGAGCTTTGAGGCACTTAACACTCAAGAAGAATGAGAAGGTTCACTATCTCGCATAAAATCACAACAATCTCAATGTTCCATTCTTTTTGAAAGAAAAGTGTAATTTAGAAAGGATAAAGGGAAAAGGATGTAGTTTTTTAGTTAATTTTCAATAAAAACTTAAAAGGCAATGACTTGCTACTTCTTAAAAAAAAAAAATATTGCTAAAAGGTTTACAAATAATTAACTTATTTGGTTTAAATTTTATTATATATGTTAGAGTTATTTTATTTTGTTATTTATCATATAAGGGTATAATAGCAATTGTGGGTGTATTGCATATCAATATAAATAGACATGAGATGCAACCTAGGGTTTAAGGCCCTTGCAATCACCTTTCTCATATTCTCTCTTCTCCTGCTTTTTTTTCTTCTCCTCTCCATCTCCAAACTTCACTTGGTATCAGAGCATATATTTGAAAGTACTGTACATCCCATCTATGACAGGGCCGATCGAACTCGGTCGTGAGTTCGACAGGGGTTCGGAGACGGTAGCCCTTGATTGCAGGGTTCGGGGCGGCAGCCCAGAAAAAAAAAATTGGCTATTTTTCTACTTTTCATAATTCGTCGTTCGTTGTTCGTGGTCATTCGTGGTTCGTTTATGAGATCTAGGATTTCTACAGATCTCCGTTGGTTATTCATCGTCGGTTGAGGTTCGTTGTGAGATCTAGAGTTTCAAAGACCTCGTCTCTCTGTTGCATCTGTAAGTATGGTGGGGACCGAATCTTCTAGCGAGGTTAATAGTGGTGGTAGTAGCGGAGGAGATGGTTCTCCTTTTACTGTTATTTATAATGATGAATTGGGAAAGTCGATTACAGCGGTGAAACTCAATGGTGCGAACTACCTTGCCTTATCCAAGTCTATCAAAGTGGTGTTAAGGACGAAGAAGAAGTTAAAGTTTTTGACAGAAGAACCCTCCGCCTGAAACTTCCGCTGAGTATGAAGATCGGATGAGTGCAGATACATACGTTATGTCGTGGTTGTGGCATAGTATGGAACCACATATCGCTGCTAATGTTCAATGGTGTGAATCAAGCAAACAGATTTAGGCATCTCTAGAAGAATCATATTCGCAGAAGCGAAACGTTGCCCGTATCTATGAGTTGTACGAGTTATTGTTTAATACAAAGCAAAATGGGAAGCCTGTGAATGAATATCTAGCTTCAAAGAAGGCTTTGTGGGAGGAACTGCTTCAATATCATCATGTTACTACTGATTTGAAGGAAGCTCGGAGACAGAAGGAAGAGTTCCATGTTTCACTTATCCTAGCCGGCTTGGATCCTGCACTCGAACCTTATAAAGCTCAAATCTTTGCTGGAGAGCAGTTACTTACGGTGGCAGATACTTTCTCTCGTCTCAATCGTTCCTTTCTGGGACAGAGTTCTGTGGTGCCAAGTACTGACTCTTCTGCCCTAGTTTCTAGTATTGTTGGTCGTAGTGGTGGACGTGGTAGTGGACGTGGCGGTAGAGATGGTGGTCGTAGTTTTGGTCGAGGAGGAGACCGTGGTGGTAGAGACAATGGTCGTGGTGGTGGCCGTTGTGGTGGTAGTGGTGGTGGTAGTCGTGGTCAACCACGGAAGTGTAACTATTGTCGAATGTTCGGTCACGTGGAAGACTATTGTTGGGACAAGTGGGACAAACCAGAATATGCACATCAAGTGCATGATGAAAATATGCAGTCCCAGGTCACCACTTCTACTCCCAGAGATGATTCTTCGGGTTACAATCATACTTCAACGTCCGATACCTCATCTCCATTTGAACAGATCCTCCAAAAGTTGAACGCGCTTGCTAGTACCATCTCCCAACCTACTGCAACCATGGCACATATAGGTAATCCTGCTTTTGTGGCAACCCAGTCACCATCCACCTCTTGGGTCATCGACTCAGGAGCAAGCTCTCACATGTCTGGTATAACATCTCTCTTTCATAATCGTAGTTCCATGAAACATACTATTATCTTGGCTGATGGGTCTGCTCGTCATGTACTTGGGAAAGGTGTCATTCACCCTACTCAATCACTATCATTATTTGATTCATTATATGTGCCTAATTTTTTATTTAATTTATTATCTGTGAGCCAGTTAACCAAATCTCTTCAATGTTCTGTGACATTTTCTCCCAATTCGTGTGTTTTTCAGGACCTCAGGACGAAGAAGATGATTGGTTCGAGGCATGAAAAAGATGGACTGTACTACTTGGATCTACCTAGAAAGGCCTTCACTTCTATTTTTACTTCTCCGTTGCAGTGGCATTATCGTTTAGGACATCCGTCTTTGGCTAAGTTACGTCAAGTTGTTCCTAGTTTGAGTCATGTTTCTAGTCTTGAATGTGAGGCTTGTCAGTTAGGCAAGCATCACCGTAGTTCCTTCCCTCGTCGTAGTGAGAGTCGTCAATTAGAGTCTTTTGATCTTATTCATTCTGATATTTGGGGTCCGTCTAGAGTAAAAAGTCCGAAAGGATTTCAGTATTTTGTTATTTTTATTGATGATTATTCCAGAATGATTTTGTGTTATTTAATGAAAGAAGGATCTGAGTTTCCAAATGTGTTATCTGCCTTTTATAATGAAGTCTATGTTCAGTTTGATAAACGTATCAAAATTCTACGTTCTGATAATGCTTTGGAGTATACTCAATCTTCTGTGAACAGTTTCTGTGTTGATCGTGGTATGATTCATCAAACCAGTTGTGCCAAAATGGTATAGCCGAACGCAAACATCGACACATTTTAGATGTGGCTCGAACTCTCATGTTCAATATGCATGTTCCTAAACAGTATTGGGCAGTTGTCGTTCTTACTGCATGTTGTCTAATTAATCCATGCCATCATCTGTATTAAATAACAATGTTCCATTTACCATATTACATACATATGTTGCACCTTTTTTTTCTTATCTCCTCAAGTGTTTGGGTGTGTCGTTTTTATTCATAACTTGGAACCTAATCGAGATAAGTTGGCTCCTAGATCTCTGAAGTGTGTCTTTCTTGGTTATCCCCGTACTCAAAAAGGTTATCGTTGTTACAGTCCACAGTCATGCAAATATTATGTCAGTGCGGATGTTACATTCTTTGAGTCTATCCCTTTCTTTCCTTCAGGAGATCGTTGTATTCCTTTTACAACAGATTTGATATCTTACATACCACTTCCGGTCATTCCTGAATCAATTTCTGTCTCCATTCCCCATTTACAGGTTTATCAGAGATCCAAGGACAAGCCAGTAGTTCTGCAGAATTCAGCCATCAACCAATCATCTTTCGTGGCTGAGGTTTCTGCTCCCATCACTACAGATCCAGATGATCTTCCTATTGCTCTCAAAAAAAGAAAACGTATTTGTACCACAAAGAATAAGCATCCCATTTCTAACTTTATTTCATTACACCGTGCTTTATTATCTTTTCATGCATTTGTTGTTTCATTGTCTTCTATTTCCATTCCTAAAACTTACAAGCAGGCTATGTCATCTTCTGGTTGAAAAAGTGCAATGGATGAGGAGATGTATGCTTTACATCAAAATCAGACTTGGGAGCCTACATCACTTCATGTTGGAAAGCAGACAGTAGGTTGTAGATGGATGTACATTGTTAAGTATCACCCCGATGGTTCTGTTGAGCACCTCAAGGCACGGTTGGTTTTCAAAGGATATACTCAGACATATGATGTAGATTATATGGAGACTTCCTCTCCAGTGGCTCGGCTGAATTCAGTTCAGATTCTTATTTTTGTCCAATGGCATATATATCAGCTGGACATAAAGAATACTTTCTTGCATGGTGACTTACAGGATGAGGTTTATATGGATCAACCACCGGAATATGTTGTAGCAGGAAATGAAAAACTCGATTGAAGAAAGCATTATATGGACTGAAACAGACACCTCGTGCTTGGTTTGACAAGTTCAGTTCTCATTCAGTATGGCTTTCGGCGCACCACATCAGATCATTCAGTATTTTGCTATTCTTTCCCAGCAAGTATTATCGTATTGATTGTTTATGTTGATGATATCATTATATCTAGGAGTGATCATGCTGAAATTGTGGACTTGAAGGCCTACCTTAGTCGTCAGTTTTATACTAAGGATTTTGGTCTTCATCGAGGTTGCTCGATCTAAGAAGGGTGTGTATCTGTCACAACGCAAGTATGTTCTAGACTTGCCCTCCGAGACTGGGATGTTGGAGTGTCGGCCAGTTGAGACTCCTATGGATTATCATGACAAGCTTGATGCTGACAGGGGAGAGTTATTTGAGGATGTTGGATATTATGGACGTTTGGCTGGCAAACTTGTATATTTTACTGTTACTCGACTAGACATCACATATGCAGTTGGAGTAGTTAGTCAGTTTATGCATACCCCTCGGCAACCACATTGGGAGGCTATCTCTCGCATTTTTCGATACTTGAAGGGTGCACCTGGAAAGGATTTCTTGTACAAACCTTCCCAGTTGCTTACGGTGACGGGGTTCAGTGATGTTGATTGGGTAGGCGTCGCAGTGATAGGAGGTCTACTTCTGGCTATTGTATGTTTGTGGGTGACAATCTTGTCACGTGACGTAGTAAGAAGCAGAATGTTATGGCTCGTTCTAGTGCAGAGGCCGAGTACCGTGCGATGGCTCATACAGCTTCTGAGATGATGTGGGTGCAATCTCTTCTTCATGAAATGGAAATTATGATTCATATTCCGATGGAGATGGTATTGTGATAATCAATCGGCAATATTTATCGCAAGTAATCCGGTATTTCATGAGCGCACGAAGCATATCGAGATGGATTGTCATTTTGTTCTTGATTTGTTGCTGAAAAAACAGATTGTCACTCCTTATGTTCGGTCAGAGGATCAATTAGGTGATATACTCACCAAACCACTTGCTCGTGGTCCATTTTCTAATTTATGTAGCAAGCTGGGCATGTCTGATCTATATGCTCCTGCTTGAGGGAGGGTGTTAGAGTTATTTTATTTTGTTATTTATCATATGAGGGTATAATAGTAACTTTGGGTGTATTGCATATCAATATAAATAGACATGAGATGCAACATAGGGTTTAAGGCCCTTGCAATCTCCTTTCTCATATTCTCTCTTCTCCTACTTTTTTTTCCTTCTCCTCTCCATTTCTAAACTTCACTATATAATATATTATATTGCATATGTGCACCTAAAAAATTGTTCCATGTCCCGGTCATACCGCATTCCGGATAAGCATTCCAAAGCAACCTACCCCCAAGGTACCGTGTATATCAGGCCCCTAGTGTACCCCATATGCGTTCTCGTTCCATGTACCGGAGCATTCCACTTTCCAGGTAACCTTAATTTAAAAATACAATAATCGGCATTTGTCATACGAGAAAATTGAAAAGAAGTAAAGTTTAGTATGTAGTTATGAAACTATGGTAAATATTAGGATGTTATTACAGTACTATTCGGATTAACTTAAAAGAACTAACCGCATTTGCAATCATATCAAACCAGGACAAACAATGAACACCGTATTTGCTGCCTTATAGACACAAAAGTTTTTGTATTCATATCTAAAGAGGACAAAACTAATTAGCACCATATTTTTTGACATATGGGCAGACACAAAGTACTTCTTATCCAATTAAATATATTTTTCTACGACACCAGTTACAACTTCTCTGTTTGCTTCATCGATCTGTGCATGCTGAGAAGTAAAATTTACTTTTAACATATACCATAGTTGTTCGTCGAACAAAACATTTACCATGAATATGAGTTTGATCACTCATTGTCATCCTACTCAACTCTAGAAGAAGAATAAAGGAAAAAAGATTAGCAATTAAGTAGTAATTTTTCCATTTCTTATCTATGAACCTAGGAAGCGCAGACATCCAAAAACATTCCAAATACAATGTGAAACACCAAAATCAGCCAGTACATTTAATCTGTAGTTCTGAAAGTATGGTAAATTGTTGGGTGTTATTACAGTACTATTCGGATTAAATCTAAAAGAACTAATCGCATCTGCAATCCTAACAAACCAGGGCCAAAAGTGAGCACCGTATTTGCTGGCATATGGACAAATATTTTGTATACATATCTAAAGAGGACAAAACTAATTAGCACCATATTTGTTGATGTATGGACAAACAACAAAGTCGTTCTTATCCTATTTTTCTATGACACTAGTTACAACTAATCTGTTTACTTCATCGATCTCTGCATGCTGAATGGTAAAATCTACTTTTGACTATACCATAGTTGTTGTTTGTTGAAGAAAACATTTACCATGAATATGGGTTTAATCACTCATTGTCCTTCTACTCGCCTCAACAAGATGATTAAAGGAAACAATGGCAGCAGTTAGGTCGTAATGTATCCATTTCCTATGTATGAACCTAGGAAGCACGGACATTCCAAAATACACTGTGAAACGCCAAAATCAACCTCAGGTCCGTGTTGCCGTATCCACATTGTACAGTGTCATATTCGTGCCCGTGCAACATAGCCGTGAACAATTTGGCCTCCTCATGAAAACATTAGGCACTTTATCAACAATATGTCTATTCAGTATCCACATAACAAAAAAACTTCAATTGCATACCATGTGTATGAACCTTTGAGCCAAGCACCTGAGGCAGACACAATGCCTGTAAATGGAAGCATCGGAATGCATTAACTCCTCCAAACTCTCCATGCACAAACATGAGCAAATGGAACCCATCAAAGCACAGTTGTGATCAAAATTCTTTCAAAACCAATGTCAAAGCTCAAGGTATCATCTCATGCCCCTGATTCCTGCCAAATCAATCATCTAACAGTGAACATGACTCCATAACCCCCATCACCAAAAAAATCCAATTTTTAACACAAAAACCAAATTAAAAATCAAACTTTTCCAATAAGAAAAGTCTTCACGATCAAAGAAGAAACACCATAAAGGAGTAATTTTTCACATACGCATATGAAACTCACTGAAATTTTATCAAAAAAAAATCAAAGAAAATATCCCAATTGCCAAAAAAAAAACAAAAAAAAAATCCAATCTTTAGCACAAAATCACACCAAGAAAGAATCTTTTTTTGCACGATATACAATATAAATAACAAACGGAGCGATTTTTATACCTGTCAAGGTCAAATTGGCCGGATTTCCATCAGAAAAAATCGAGCTTTCTAATTATAGAAACAAAAAAAGGGGGGAAAATCTTAGCTGCCAAAAAAACAGTTAAAATCTATTCAATAACAGAACAGAATCTATTATTGGAAATTCGGGAAAGGTCCTAAAAAAGTAAAGAGGAAAAAAGGAGGAGTACCGATGGTATGGAAGGAGGAAACATTAGGAATTGGAAAGGAAATGGAGCATATTTATATATATGGACTTTGGGAAAAAGAGTTTATTTTTGTTGAAAAGAACGCGGCAATGGCTCTGATTGAGAGTGATAAATATTAATCGATATATGGTATGATACTCGTCCGGCGCCCGGCTGTCCACTGTGGAATTAACGAGTCCAAAAGGACACGTGGATTAAATCTACAAAATATTGAATTTAGAACATTATTTGGAAAAACGCTAATGAGAGTGTCCCATAAATGAAAAAGCAAAAAAAAATTCAGGACAGTCCAAAGTTTCACCCTTGATAATTATAAGTTTGTCACTCCTAAAAGTTGCTTAGGGCTGTCCATACCAACATATATAAGTTACAACCATTTGTTCAAGTCCCAAAACATGAGAAAAATCTAAACTCTGGTTCCATCATTCTCTCAAGTTCCAAAACCTAAACCTAGGAATTTGATTGTTGTGGTCCCAAGTGGAAAAAAATTCAAACTTGGAAGAAATTTTTTTCTTAAATTCGGTATGTTTTCGATAACATACGATGAATTAGTTTCTCAATCATTCAATTATCACCTTATTCTTCATATTTATTCGACCATTGTAGAAGCCATGTACGAAATTATCTTCGACGAAGAAATCGGATCATGCAATCCATTAAATCTGCACTCCGCTCCTTTCGAAGAACACTCCGGTTGTTCCAAAGCACCTTTGGTATGCGAAATGAGAACCATATTTCGACGTTGATCGTATTAGGACTGTCTAAATTATGACAGTCCTACATAAATATAGGACTGTCATAATCTATACAGTCCTAATATACTGAGTGGACTGTCATAACTACTACAATCCGAATTTGGACAGTCATATTATCTTCAGGACTATAGAACTATTGACAGTCTATTCAGTACATAGGTCTGTAGAAATTATGACAGTCCTAATTTGGATAGCCAATAATTTGCAAGTTATTAATTTTTTTATTTATTTTATATTGGTTATAGGACCTACATTGTACAAATATTGTGGTACATCCTGATATTGGATTTGATGTGGAGAATGTATTCTCAACGGATATTCGCTTTGCATCTTATAAAGAATCATTAAATTGGTGTAGAGAAGTTGGAAGACAACATAACATAGTCATTTTTATTGCAAGATCGATCAGATCTCGGCCGGGCAAGAAATATTTAGAACTGGATTATGGAAGAGGCAGTGTGTTTAGGCATCATGGGAAGAAAAAATCAGTTGTTGACAAAAAAGTCCCCAAGAAAAACGACGGGCCAAAAAAATGTGGTTGACCATTTAAGGTGTTGATTGTAAACGTAGAAGATGTGAAGTGGATAGTCGAAGTCAATAATGGAAAACACAATCATCCTAGTAGAAAGACACTTACGGTCATGCCTACGTGCACGGTTGAACAAGAATGAGAGAAAGTTAGTTGAAGAATTGTCCCTTTCCGGAGTTGCACCCAAACAATTTTTTTCTGCCATGCGACAAAAAGATGATGAGAACAAGTCAACCATAAGGACGATCTACAATACTTTAATGAGAGCAAAATGTAATAGTATGAAAGGAAGAATGGCGATGCAACAAGTATTGAAGTTGTTTGACGAGCATCACTATATGGAGTACCATAAAAGACATCCAGAAAATAATGAACTCCTTTCATTATTTTGGGCTCATCCTGATTGCACACACTTGGCCAAGTCCTCCGCAGACGTATTGGCCCTTGATTGTACATATAATACTAACAAATTCAAGATGCCTATTTTTCACATTGTCGAGTTTACATCTACGGGAAAATATTTTCAGTCGCTTTTTGTTTTATGAAGAATGAGACAGTTGAGGATTACACCTAGGCGTTAAGGAAACTACAACCCCTTTACACAGGATACAAAGAACCCTCTGTTTTTGTTACCGACAGAGAATATGTCCTGATAAATTCTATAGATATCGTATTTCCTCACGTGCATAGACTACTATGTACTTGGCATATAAATCGGAATATCCAAGCTCAATGCAAGAGCAAATTTGAAAAGGTGGATGGTAAAATTGACATGCTTTGCTTCGAGAAATTCTACAGCGAGACTGAAATCTTGTATGGCGAGCAAGTACCAAACAAGCTATGACACAGGGAAGTGGGAGACGAGTAACCCGACATGCATTTCTTATATCAAAGATACTTGGTCAGAACAACATAAAAAATATTACGTCATAGCATGGACGAACATGGTGAAGCATTATGTCACAATCACTACCAACCGGGTTGAAGGATCACACTCAAGTTTGAAAAGCCATCTACGGTCATCGGTCGATAATTTTGTCTCTGTTTGGCAATCGATTCATTTGATGACTATTTCAACGGTGGACGCGATTGTAGCATCATTTGAGATGAGCCTCAATATTGTAAAACATGAATATAAGCATGAACACCACTTGGATGTTTTAATACATGTAATATCGCACAAGACATTGGGCTTATTGTTTGAGGAGATTGGTAGATCGAAGTTTATTGGTTTTGATCCCAAGGTTTACGGTTGTTCATATCGATATTCGCTCGGCCTTCCTTGTGCACATGAGATTAACGAATATCACTGTCAATCTATACCTATTCCAATAGATGTTGTTGATCAACGTTGGAGACAGTTGTCGATCATGCCGACGGTGAAAGGTCATGATAATTTTTTTCTTTGCCACAAGTAAAAATCCTTCACGCAAGATGGTGTGTTGCACCGGAACCGGAGAGGAAATCGATTGAGGTTAAAATCCAAGAACTTTCTAGCCCGGCAACTACTTGATTGCAAGAGCCATCTGTTGTTAGATCTCCTAAAGGAAGACCACATTCAAGAATCAGTAAAGCACAAAAAAATAAGTTGGAGTCAACTAAAAGAGATCCATCCTTGTTTGAGCATATTGAACGCAATTTAGAGCAAGCTGAGTCAACGTCAGTTGTCAAAAGTGTGGTAATTTTGAAGAGGAAGAGTAAGGTGGATATTCGAAGGAAGAAACATAAAACGAATGATGCAGTCACGATCGATGATTCATACGGTCTATACATTCATCATTTTCTACCTGAGATATGGGATTTAATTTAGTCTATTGTTGATGTTCCTAAGGATTGCCATTGTGGATTTCATGTACTTGCAAGACATCTTGGCTATTCCGTTGAAGACGGATGGAGACAGGTTAGGGAAGAGCTGTACGAGGAGTTGGAGTCTCGTCTTCCCTTCTATAGGCAGATACTCGACGAAGAAATTATTGAAAATTTATTGACAAGCATACCTTGTACTGATATTGTTACCGGACCAGATCATTACATGGATGTCCCGTTGGCTGCATACGTATTCTCTAATAGGTATAAGATACCTATTGTAATTATCTTAGAAGGTATTAACAATACTTTCTTTCTAATGTGCGCTCCGCGGGCCGAACACAAACTATCCAACCTATGTTCAATGGGGATTGTCGGACAACACTTTGTTATCCCAAGGTTGATCGGTCATTCTCCTATTCCTCCACCTGCTACGCTTTGGTATAAACATGCACCGGTCGAAGCGATCACCTAGACAACACCTTACATGGATGCAATAGCTGTCTATATAAGAAGATAATGAAGATGGAGGATCCCAAAATCGTAGCGAAGGACTACTATGATATTGTAGTCGACTGATACATATTACACTTTTGTATCATTTTATACTTTTCTATGCAATAGATATGACATATAAAATTTTGTACTTTTGTATCGTATAGTGCAATAGATAGTGAGTATCAAAAAAATAAAATAAAATAAAATAAAATAAAATAAAATAAAATAGAGCATTTTGTACTTTTGCCTGTATGTTGTGCAATAGATAGTGACTATCAAAGAATTAAAACTATAACTGTCAAGATTTTGACAGTCCAAATAACATTTAGGACTGTCAAAATCTTGACAGTCCTAGTTGTTAGTGAAACTTTTATATATATGATGAAGGACAGGAAATTAAAACTAGGACTGTCCTAATAGAAGGGGGTCGTTGTTGTTGCTCGAGGAAGAAAGAGAAGGATCAGGGTTTTAGAGAGAACACAGAGGGTTTTCAGAATCCTTAAAAGAAACCTTTATCTATCTCCCCAAGTCCATTTATAGATTTGGATCAAGATTCTTCGAATCCCATACATTAAATCATGTTATTCAGCCACGTCAGCAATCAATTGGGATTCTGCCCAAAATGTGCGCACAAAATCTCAGCAACTTTTTATTCTTCTAATTCAAAGTATTTTATATTCTTCTGGACGAATTCAAAAACTTTGAAGGGGGTCTTGTAGAAGCATAAAAATGCGCTTCCTGAAGACGGTGCAGTTTCCTACAAATAAACTTCGTAGGAAAAGAATTGCACACTTTTTCTCTGTTTCAAAGGATGACACACTTTCAAGCTACTTTCGTCAACGAAGACAATCTGACAGACTGGAACAGCAGTCGAGGAGTCAGAAGTCATCATTACAACTGAGCTGTGGCACGTAGTGTCATGTCCCAGTTCCAAATATAAAGAACTAAGCCACGTGACATTGGTCAGCGGGTACACTCCGATGGGCATCCCAATCTAATGGACCCGTTGGAGTGCACCTAAGCTATAAAGTACAATGATATAACCCAATATTAAAATATAATCAATGTAACTAATCTCATCCACAGACATAAGAATATAAAACACATAGAGAAAACAAGTCTACTAATGTGCAAAAAAAAATAAGTCTGGAAATGTATCATAATACAAAACGGATAGAGTCACACGGGAACAAACCCGCTACTACAAGTACTGAATGAAAGGAAACAATAAGATAACTAGAACCGATATCAGCAAACTAGATAATGATACCAGACCCAAGGTGAAGTCACTACCGGTGATCAAGGAAGTCCTCGGGAAGGATCTCGTCCTCTGCTACCAGTCTTGCTCCTGGATATACACCCGGTCCGTACTCCTCCGGGTAGTCCTTCTCGTCTATGCTTGGAAGGGAACCAGGTCCTCAAAGGGACGTAAAAAGGTACAAAAATAGCATGCCATAGTAAAACAGAAAAGAAATATTTGATACGCCGGTGTAATCCAGAATAACCACCTAAGTGAGACACAACTTGAAGACAATGTTCGACACGTGGGCTTTCCAAATATAAATTCGTAGCTCCGAGGCACAGAGACACATGGTGCATATCCGTAGGTCTGAACACAGAGACACACAGTAAGTAAGTACTACGATTCCGGATATAGGATCTCTATGTAAATAAGGATATATATATATAGTGCATGCAAAGTAGCCCAAGCGTCTAGTAACTGTCTTCCCCTCCTAATACGGTCAATGAGACACATCCGCAGCTCGCTGAGCCTGAACCTCTATCTAAACAGTCTCGTCATACTGAAATAACTAGCACCAATCACCATCATATAGTTATCACAGGTTTCGATCATGCTGACACTATTAGGATACAGGAAGTCTGGCACGATGATAGTATCTGAATGTGTCATAGGGTTCCGATGTAACAAAGTAGGTACATAAAGGTATCGAGAAACATCTAACAATCGATACTAGACGTTACCGACGAATGTCTGCACCCAGATATGACCCGGACGCTAACTAATTATTTCGATCCAAAGCCACACAATGTATAGATAAAATAAATAAGTAAAACTGGAACTGAGTTACAGAATGGCAAGTTACACTTGCCTGGATCCGGATGCTGAAGGCGGGGCTCCAGTACAATATTCAAGTCCGAGGATCCCAAAGTACCTAGAGATGATATAGAAATTAATTAATAATCTAGCTCGAAACTATCTTAATTAAGAGATGCCAAGAGAACTTAACCTAGGATTATTATGGCTAAAACTCACGACTAAGCATACTAGCTAGGGTGTTGACCTAATTCTAGAACATAATCACATCCTCCTCATATATTGTACAACCATATAACCCTAGACATTCATGTTAGTATTCTGGAAATAGCTCTTATCTAGTGTTATTTAATAAGTGTTAGCAAGCATTTGTCAATAAAAACAATGGAGAACATCTAAACCCAGCTAGGTGATCATAAGCAACATGAAAAGTTGACGAAGAAGAAGTATAATAAGAAGAAGAAGAAGAAGAAGAAGAAGAAATTACCAAGGTGCGGGGGGGGGGTTGTTGGTGGTGGCAGCGGAGTTGCGGTGCTAGGGTGTCGACGCCGTACGCGGAGTCGTGCAACGTCACTTAGAGACTTAATTTCGCGATCCTATATTTTTACGTGCTTGCTTTACCAAGTACGCCATACCGTAGGACACTTGATACTATTTAATGTGACAGAATCTTTTCTTAGATATTCATGGTGATTCTGTATAGGCTTACATGATTCGTGACATAAGACTTGTATATTACATGGATATTACGATGACTCGTTGTACTAGCTAGAGGTCATGATCTTGCGTGTTATGGACATGAGACGTCATAGACATGAGACATGAGCTTACATTGGGTGGGGAGAGACACACAGGCTATATGCTGATTACATACATATTTATTTATTATTGTGGTGCTTTAGCCTCTGTTCCAGATCTTGGCCCATTACTTGATATTCCTGCTACCGACTCCCCGACACAGATTTTGTAGTGGTCTCAGCCTGAGTACTAATGATGCTCTCATTTGTATTTTACTTAGCTAGTTACATAGCTTGCCCTGAGGATCTGTTTATATTTACTTGCTGCATTTTATTTGGATTGAGTGTTTATTGTACCTTGCTATGTCCCCTGAGGACCTGGATCCGGATTATGTCCCCAGGTGTAGACGAGGAGAGCTATCCCGAGGTTTACGGGGCAGGTGCTACTATTGGAGACGTACATGTTGCAGATGACGAGGTTATTCCGGAGGACTTCTCTTGAGCACACAGTATTCTTACCATTTATTATTTATGCTTAGTGTTCTTGGATATTTGATCTTGTAGTGACTTCTGGATATTGTACTTGGATTTATTTTTCTTTCCATTTTAATAACGGGTTGTTCCCCGTGATATTATTTATATTACTTTGGTTGGACAGATCATTTTATATTATTGTGACTGGACTTGTCTCTTTGTGATTTTGTTACTTATTGTGGATGAGATTAGATATATAGGCTGTGACAGGTATTCGTAGACCATTTTTATGTATTACAGCTTAAGTGCACTCTAATGGGTCCATTAAATTGGGTTTGCCCATTGGAGTTATATTGCTGGCCATTGTCACGTGGCTAGTCCCTCGATATTTTGGGACTGGGGCGTGACATGGTTTTTGTGGTGGTCCATGCAGGTCTACGAATATATTGCTTTGGTTTCAACTAAGGGACCGAGCAAGCCCACGATTAGGATAAGAATAACTTTATAGGATCTCATCCACATGTTGACACGTTCTTGACCTTTATATCGGACTCGAATAAATTTCTCGACTTGCATCATGATTGATTGAACTGTTCGACCCTACACTGATCCCGACAGAAGAAGAGAAGGCAGAGAAATTCTTTGACGGGCTTGAGCTTGGAGTTACAGAGATTGATTGGCGCAGTTGCACCTAATTCTTATACGGACATCCTTACTACAGCACGATGCTTGGAGCGCGTCACCAGGAGAGAGTCCATCCAAAAACGGCCGTTCACACCAGCACCAGCTCGAGCACCACACGGGGAGCCTGCAAAGTGACCCCAGAAGAGTCCACCACAGAGAGCAGCATCACAAGCCCCATGCCTTTCTACTTGTCACTACTATGGCAAGGTAGGCCATATTGAGAGAGAGTGCAGACGCAAATTAGGATTATGTTTAGCTTGCGGATCCAGTCAGCATTCAACCAGGGATTGCCCTGAGCGCCGGGGAGGAATAACGATGGTTCACCGACTAGCTTTACCAGCACCGGAGCAAGTCCAGCAGCCATATCGACTATCTTATCCAGCACTAGGAGCATCACAGGCGGAAGATGAAGGATTCATACCACCAGCACCTGGAGGAAATCAGCCGAGGCCACCCTTGGCACCACAGGCAACACTCTTCCAGCAGGCCCAGCAACAGCAGAGGGCACCACCACAGGGACGTGGTCAGGCTTTTACGATAACAGTGGAGGAGGCACGGACTCGAGGAGTAGCGAGTATGGGTAAGATTTAGTCTTATCTTAGCCAGCTATAGTAACGAATATTCCTGGTAATACTTTAGCATGTGCTTGTTAGTTCCATTCCCTGGCCTATACCTCGTATTATGTTAGCATGAACTTGTTAGTCTAGATTAGTAATATGTAAGTGGTACCCAAGTTTTCATAAGTTGTAGTTGATCCTCGCTCTAATCAGACTCCTTTACTCTTGAGTTACTTATCTCTTATTGCCTAGAAAAAAGTTTTTTTATTGCTTTCTACGTTATCTTCTTGAACAAAAGTCTCACCCTTCCTATCGATTTTCCCTTGTTCATCGTCCCATATCCTTTGTGTAATGCTTCAACAAATGTCATGCGACCGTGTCATCTCTTCTAGAGCAAACCTTTCCTGACTGGTTATATTTATTTTTCTTAATTACGAGGATGCAATTCTTTTAAGGTGGGTATATTGTGAGCAGCCTAATTTTTACATAGGGTTAGTTTGATAATTGTTAATTATTTCTTTATTTTAATATGTATTCGATAATTTAATTGAACTTTGGAAACCAACCCCCATGGTTTTAAGATCTTGAGTGCAACACTAGCCTTTTCCTTTCAACCAACCTAGCATGCTCGACTTAGACGAGTCAAATTAGGCTCCTGCCATGACTGTCCCTCACAAATTCGTAATCCCATGCCTTGTTTTGGTCGCACAACTTTTGCGACACAATTACGAGAAAATGATGATTAATTAACCATTTAGTCGTGGCGTACGATTTTAATACGCCACACCAACCCATTAATCCCAACTAAATTCATGATATGAGCCTAAATGGTCCTATTACGCACATGACCCTCGAGTTGCGTTATTCGAACCCCCTACCCGCTTCCAATTTAATATTATATAGAAAATAGATTTAAAATTTTATTTAATTAATTTAATATCCATTAATATTTAATAAATATATTGTTAATTTAATATAAATTGGTTGTAGATTATTTATTGGAGGAAATATAAATTTTCTAGAATTTTTACAAGTGCCTAACTATTTTTGAGAATTTTTTGCATTTAATTATTGAATAAATAAAGGAAATAAAATAAAAGAAAAAGAAAATAGAAACCCAAACCCATTACTCCTAAACCCTAACCAAACCTAATAACCCAAACCCTACCCAAAACCCAAATCCTAATTATAAACCAACACCCCCAACTCGTACACAGGGAACTCTCCCCCCCCCCCTTTCTACTATATATATATATATATATATATATATATATATATATATATATATATATATATATATACACACACACACATTCATCAAAACCCAAACACTAACTCTAATCCCATGCCCCACGCCTCCACCCGCCGGCCGACCTCCGGCCGCCCGTAGCTGCACCACCGCCCCGCGACGCCGTACCGCTGTCCCCCCACCCCCTCCCCCCCCACCCCGCGCGCACACACATCGCACAGTCGCAGCCCCTACTTCGCACGCAGCCACCGCCCTCCTCGCTCATTCGATTTGCGTCCCGTCTTCGCTGGTACGTTCACAACCTAACCCTCTAGGATTTTCTTCAAGTGGAACGAATTTAGGCACCCCGGTTTGATCGAAAAAAGGATATGGAACGATGAACAAGGGAAAAATCGATAGGAAGGGTGAGACTTTTGTTCAAGCAGATAACGTAGAAAGCAATAAAAAAAACTTTTTCTAGGCAATGAGAGATAAGTAACTCAAGAGTAAAGAAGTCTGATTAGAGCGAGGATCAACTACAACTTATGAAAACTTGGGTACCAATTACATATTACTAATCTAGACTAACAAGTTCATGCTAACATAATACGAAGTATAGGCCATGGAATGGAACTAACAAGCACATGCTAAAGTATTACCAGGAATATTCGTTACTATAGCTGGCTATGATAAGACTAAATCTTACCCATACTCGCTACTCCTCGAGTCCGTGCCTCCTCCATTGTTATCGCAAAAGCCTGACCACGTCCCTGTGGTGGTGCCGTCTACTGTTGCTGGGCCTGCTGGAAGAGTGTTGCCTGTGGTGCCAAGGGTGGCCTCGGTTGATATCCTCCTGGTGCTGGTGGTCTGAATCCTCCATCTTCCGCCTGTGATGCTCCTGGTGCTGGATAAGATAGTCGATGTGGCTGCTGGACTGGCTCCGGTGCTGGTAAAGCTAGTCGGTGAACCATCGTTATTCCTCTCCGGCGCTCAGGGCAATCCCTGGTTGAATGCTGACTAGATCCGCAAGCTAAACATAATTCTAATTTGCGTCTGCACTCTCTCTCTCAATATGGCCTACCTTGCCATAGTAGTGACAAGTAGGAAGGCATGGGGCTCGTGATGCTGCTCTCTGTGGTGGACTCATCTGGGGTCACTTTGCAGGCTCCCCGTATGGTGCTCGAGCTGGTGCTGGTGTGAACGACCATTTCTGGCTGGACTCTCTCCTGGTGATGCGCTCCATGCGTCATGCTACAGCAAGGACGTCCGTATAAGAACTAGGGGCAACTGTGCCAATCAATCTCTGTAACTCCAAGCTCAAGCCCGTCAAAGAATTTCTCTGCCTTCTCTTCTTCTGTCGGGATCAGTGTAGGGTCGAACAGTTCAATCAAGCATGATGCAAGTCGAGAAATTTATTCGAGTCCGATATAAAGGTCAAGAACGTGTCAACATGTGGATGAGATCCTATAAAGTTATTCTTATCCTAATCGCAGGCTTGCTCGGTCCCTTAGTTGAAACTAAAGCAATATATTCGTAGACATGCATGGGCCACCACAAAAACTATGTCACTCCCCAGTCCCAAAATATCGAGGGACTAGCCACGTGGCAATGGCCAGCAGCACAACTCCAATGGGCAAACCCAATTTAATGGACCCGTTAGAGTGTACTTAAGCTGTAATACATAAAATGGTCTACGAATACCTGTCACAGCCTATATATCTAATCCTATCCACAATAAGTAACAAAATCACAAAGAGACAAGTCTAGTCACAATAATATAAAATGATCTGTCCAACCAAAGTAATATAAATAATGTCACGGGGAACAACCCGTTAGCAAAATGGAAAGGAAAATAAATCCAAGTACAATATCCAGAAGTCACTACAAGATCAAATATCCAAGAACACTAAGCATAAATAATGAATGGTAAGAATACTGTGTGCTCAAGAGAAGTCCTCCGGAACAACCTCGTCCTCTGCAATATATATGTCTCCAATAGTAGCACCTGCCCCGTAAACCTCGGGATAGCTCTCCTCGTCTACACCTAGGGACATAATCTGGATCCAGGTCCTCAGGGGACATAGCAAGGTACAATAAACACTCAATCCAAATAAAATACAGCAAGTAAATATAAACAGATCCTCAGGGCAAGCTATGTAACCAGCTAAGTGAAATACAAATGATAGCATCACTAGTACTCTGGCTGAGACCATTACAGGCTCTGTGTCGGGAAGCCGGTAGCAAGAATATCAAGTAATGGGCCAAGATCTGGAACAGAGGCTAAAGCACCACAATAATAAATAAATATGTATGTAATCAGCATATAGCATGTGTGTCTCTCCCCACCCAATGTAAGCTCATGTCTCATATCCATGACGTCTCATGTCCATAACACGCAAGATCATGACCTCTAGCTAGTACAACGAGTCATAGTAATATCCATGTAATATACAAGTCTTATGTCACGAATCATGTAAAACTATACAGAATCACCATGAATATCTATGAAAAAATTCTGTCACATGAAATAGTATCAAGTGTCCTACGGTATGGCGTACTTGATAAAGCAAGCACGTAAAAATATAGGATCGCGGAATCAAGTCTCTAAGTGACGTTGCACGACTCCGCGTACGGCGTCGACACCCGAATCTTGTTCGGACGCTAAGCAACGTCTCACGGTCCTAGGTTGAACAGATACATCACAGAAGTATATATAATAAAAGAACACAAGCAAGTAATATAACAGGATCTCTACAGATTTGGCAAGGTACACTTGTTTGGGTTCTGAACTCCGTCAACTGCTCCTAGGAAAGTAGAATCTGCACGTATATCTTCGGATGCTGAAACAAACATTACCAATATTCTCAGAATACTTGAAATAGCTAGGATTGACTACCCATAAGTCCAATTTGGACACAGGGACAAAATTGACAATTTTGGGTCAAAGCGGGGTCCATATGTGGCCCACTTCGCACCGAAAAATATGTCAAAGATAAAGTTCCCCAAATTTCTCCTACTTAGTGTTTACGAGTCTAGAACGACGATACGAACCCAACAGAATATCCAGATGTCACGACCCGCACCCGGATGTTTGGGCACGAGTGCGTGGGCACGTCCAGCCTACGCCGCAGTGTCGGCGGTAGTACGCTGTCTAGGTCATAATTATAGATAATTTAGAATCTATCTCATCCACAATAAAGTAAATAGACAAGGAAAATGACAGGAAATAGAAATGATAAGATTTCATAAGACAATTTATGATATACAAATCCATGGTTTAATACAGAATCCAGAAGATAAATCGGGGACAAATCCGATTGCTGTGCTGAAAGAAAAAGGATAACTAACTGCTAACTACTCCTCAGAAGTAGTCTCCTCAGATGTTTCACCTGCTACGCCATATGGGTGGGGGCAAGTTCTCATCATCGCCTAAAACAACGGATCCAGTCAGGAAAGGAGCAAAGTACACAATGCACAACAAAATTTAAACTAAATATTTGTGACAGGTAGAAAATAACTGACTAAGCATCATGTTGAGAATATGCATAAGTAAGTAGTGAAATTAACTGAGAATTAATGCTATAAATCAGGACTATAAGTAAAACATGATTAATTGCTATAAACCAGGAATATGAGTAAAACAGGAATAAATGTGACAGGATATGTAACTGTAACAAGACAACAAGAACTGCAACACGACAAGAACTATGTGCGTGAATTTGTGTATTTTAGAATACATAGTTGACATGTAGGGGTTTATAAGGCTAATTCGGCCGTCGTAGACGGCTATTAAACAGGAATAATCGAGATCCGGCTGAGGGTACAGTCGCGTACCAACAGCTATTAGACAGGAACAGGGGGAAGGGTAAACTACATGCCTCCTAGTATTCTCCCACCCGACACGAAAAGCAAGACATGAAATCCAGTATTCAAGACATGAAATCCAGTGTTCTAACTCTACGTGTAATCATCAATGGTACTAATAAAGCAGGGAATTTATTTATCACAATATAAAGATTAAACTTGAAGTGCAGGTACTTGCCTGATGTTTGGATCCAATTACAGTTTTGTGTCTCTGGGAAATTTCCAGAAATGAGTCCGGATGCTGAAATAAATATTACCATCATGCTCAGAAGATATCAAATAGCTAGAAACGCCTGTCCTTGAGTCCAATTTGGAGACAAGGGCAAAAACGGCAGTTTTGGGTCAAAACGGGGTCCGCAAGTGGGCCCGCTTTGCACCGAAAAACGTGTCAGGGTCAAAGGTCTCCAAATTCACCAAACTTAGTGTCAACAGGTCAGGAACGCTGATACGAACCCAACGGAACTTCCAGAATTGGATTTCGATGAGCCGATCACAAAATTGCCCGTCGAGCGGGGTGAATCGGGTCGTTGTTTTTCCTGTTTTTGGATCGCGGTGTGCGATCACCACAGGACGCGATGCCCCAAGCGGTTTGTCCGGGCACCGAGGGGGTCATACAGGCTTCGCAACACAATTTACGGAATTGAAAACGGGGCAGCGAGGAGAAAGATATGAGTACCTGAACAGGGCTCGAGAAACCGGGAAAACCGTGTCCGCGTCGTGTCCGACACGACACAGGACACTGTGTCCCGTGTCCGTGTCCCGCGTCTAGGGTTAGGGCTAGGGTTCAGGCCGGGGCTTGCGGCGGCGCTGGAGGCCGGCCGAGGCGGCGCTGGGAGCTGCTGCTGTCGGCTGCTGTCGGCTGCGGCTGAGTCGACGAGGGGAGGAGGAAGGAGGGGCTGGCCGGCGGAGGAGGGCCGGACGGTGGCGGCGTCGTGGCGGTGGTCGTGGTGGTGGGGGTCGTGGCTGACGGTGGCGAGGCCGGGGCTGCGGGGGTTTTATAGAGGGAGACGGCGGTTGGGGAGGCCGAGCAAGTCGGAGAGAGGGGTGGACGTGGGGGCGAGGGGGTGAGGTGGCCGGCCGGAGCGGGCGGCGCGCCGGGCGGGGCGGCGCAGGACGCGGGGAGAGGGAGAGGGTCGTGGGGGGGGTGCGGGTTCGGGCACGGGCGGGTCGGGTGGCTGGCAGACCCGACCCGACCCGGTATGGCTGGGCTGGGTTCGGGGCTGGGCCCGGTGGGCCGGGTCCAGCGGGCCGCGGGCTGGGTTATTATATAAAAATATAATAATAATAATAATAATAATAATAAATAATAAATAATACAATTAATTAAATAAATAGTTTTAGGTGTTTTAAAAATATGTCCGGGGTCCGATAAATTCCAGGAAAATTACCCTAAGTCCAGTTTTTTATTTTACACCAAAAAATAATATTTCCATAATATTTTAATATTGTTTATTAACAATTAAAAATCATTCAATAATTAGAAACCCTGATTTTAATTACAAAAAAATTCCAGAAAATTCCAGAAAATTGTGAAAAATCCCAATTTAAAATTCTTGCAAAATCTGGGGGTTTACACCAGAACTGGATTTCGATGAGCCGATCACAAAATCGCCCGTTATGTGGAACCGTGGGGCCCACGAAACAACATTTTGTCAAATTCTCAGAATCGAACCAAACTTGGGTCACAGGACCAACGTAACGCTGCGAATCTAGTGGCATAAGTTTTGATGTGAAATAACAAGTACACACGAAGTTATGGCGAGTGTCAGAAAAGGTCGATACGATATTTTTCGACGGATACGTGTTGATTTTGGTGTGCACGCACATCCAAATCGAGTTTCGCGAAAGCCCACACATCCGCGTTTACCTTATGCGCCTTTCGATGCAACTCATACACGATGAAGTTGCCTTATTTGGCGGGACGCACCCCGTATCGCATAATTTTGGGTATTTTAGAAACAAGTTTTTGGTCATTTTGGAACAAGAATAATTTAACCATTAAAGCAAACTAATAAAAACTAAAAAAATAGTAAAAATTTTGGTTATATTGTGAAGAAGTCCTTTCAATTATATTTTGAAAATAATTAACGAGTTGGTGGCAAATTGGACATGAACATGGGTACTTGGACTGAAATTCTAAACTGTTTCCGAATAATTTTTTGGCCAACTTTCGGTCGATTTTTTGATCAAACCGGGGTGCCTAAATTCGTTCCACTTGAAGGGAATCCTAGAGGGTTAGGTTGTGAACGTACCAGCGAAGACAAGACACAAATTAGACGAGCGAGGAGGGCTGTGGCTGCGCGCGAAGTAGGGGCCGTGACTGTGCGTTGTGTGTGTGTGCGCGCGGGGGGGGGGGGGGGGGACGGCGGTGCGGTGGCGCGGTTGCGGGCGTCCAGAGGTCGGCCGACGGGTGGAGCCATAGGGCATGGGATTAGAGTTAAGGTTTCGGTTTTGATGAATGTGTATAAGTAGTTAGTGTATATATATATATATATATATATATATATATGTGTGTGTGTGTGTGTGTGTGTGTGTGTGTGTAGAAAGGGGGGAGAGTTCCCTGTGTACGAGTTGGGGGTGTTGGTTTAGAATTAGGATTTGGGTTTTGGGTAGGGTTTGGGTTATTGGGTTTGGGTAGGATTTAGGAGTAATGGGTTTGGGTTTCTATTTTATTTTTCTTTTATTTTCTTTATTTATTCAATAATTAAATGCAAAAAATTCCCAAAAATAGTTAGGCACTTGTAAAAATTCTAGAAAATTTATATTTCCTCCAATAAATAATCTAGAACCAATTTATATTAAATTAACAATATATTTACTAAATATTAATGGATATTAAATTAATTAATTAAATCCTTAAATTCTATTTTCTATATAATATTAAATTGGGAGCGGGTAAGGGGTTCGAATAACACAACTCGAGGGTCATGTGCGTAATAGGAAAAGTTAGGCTCATAGCATGAATTTAGTTGGGATCAATGGGTTGGTGTAGCATGTTAAAATCGTACGTCACGAATAAATGGTTAATTAATCATCGTTTCCTCGTAATTGTGTCACGAAAGTTGTGCGACCAAAATAAGGCATGTGATTACGAATTTGTGAGGGACGGTCATGGCAAGAGTCTAATTTGACTCGTCTAAGTCGAGCATGCTAGGTTGGTTGAAAGGAAAAGGCTAGTGTTGCACTCAAGATCTTAAAACCATGGGGGTTGGTTTACAAAGTTTAATTAAATTATCGAATAAATATTAAAATAAAGAAATAATTAACAATTACCAAACTAACCCGATGTAAAAATCAGGGTGCTCATAGCTGCTATGGTGAAGTCAAACTGGTGGAGGATATGGTGGTGGTGGCATGATGAAGGTGGTGGTGCAACTACTGTGTCAGCTGAAGGGGGGTGATCCGGTGGTGGTGATGGCCGGAGGAAGGTGAGGAAGAAGAAGAGGAATGGAGATGAAGAAGAAGAAGAATGGAGAAGAAGAAGAAGAATGGACATGAGGAGGTTCGGTTGAGAGAGGGAGGGAGGAGAGAGAGTGAGGTGAGTGAAGAATGGGTTTCCTAGGGATTAGGGCCGGCAACATGGGGATGGGTGTGTGTGTGTTAAAATAGGGGGAATGGGTGGTTGTGATAGAGGGAGATTTAAATCAAGGGCTTGGATTTAGTATGAGTGAATAGTACTATGCAAGGGAGAGGGTGTAGTGAGTGACCGGTCACATGACCAAAGAATGTGGCTCTTCATTTGGTTTTCCACAATAGGAGTTTGACACCTAGCAACCCTTTTGCATATGAGTCCCTTAAAGTTTGGGGTTTACAAATAAAGGAAAAAAGTGAGGATTTGATGTAGAAAATTGGTGTTTGGTGTTTTGTAGGATGGAGAGGGTGTTGGTATTTTGTATGAGCCTCATGATTGGGTGTGAGGGTTAAGTTGGGGTTAAGTTCAGTCAGTTTCACTAATTTAAATAAAAGTTGTGTCATAAGTGTTCTTACATAAAATGGGAGTACATGGGATCTCAATTGGGAGTGACACAAATATCATGGACGGTGTAGGCTTGGTGTTAGTCTTGGGCCCTTTAATTGGTTAGGCGAAACGGGTTGAGTTTGTGTCCCCAAATCGATGGCAATGATATAGGTACAAGGCATAGGATTAAAGAATTAATTTTTGTAACTGGAAAGTTGTGCAATTAAAATAGAGCACAAGGGAGTATGTTTGTGAGTGACAGAAATATCCAGTGCCTAGGTTGACTTGTCAGGTCAAGAGTGCAAAATTTGTTGGAAAGTAAAGGCTATTGTTGTGCCCCAAATATTGTAGCAACGGTAAGGTGCATCAAGAGTATAAATTAAATGAGGACGTTTGGCAGATACTGCACTGCCGTTGGCCCCCAGAAAAGAATCACGGTCTCTCTTGGTCTTCAAACCCAGATCCCGCTCAACCTTGCGTGCCTCCGCAAGTATCTCCGAGTATGTCTCATAAAAAGACGGAATGAGAATCTTCACTTCCCAGTTTAGACCCTCTCGGAAACGAATAGCTCGAACCTCCGGCTCCCTCACCAGATACTCTGCAAATCGGCTCAGCCTACCGAACTCCGCAGCGTATTCCTCCACAGACATGCTCCCCTGAATGAGACTCTCAAATTGTCTCCCCAAGTCAAGCCTGTCTATCCGAGCGAAAAACTTCTTCTTGAAAAGGTCCTTGAATACCTCCCAAGATTGTCCTGCGTCAACCAGAACCGGCTCATTCCTAAACCAAGTACGAGCGACGTCGAACAGTTGAAGTCCTACCGCCTCAACCTTCAGATCTTCAGAAAGACGGGACACCCTCATAAGACGCTCAATGTCCTCGAGCCAATCATCAGCATAGACGATGCCCTCCGTCCCTTTGAAAACCCTAGGCTCCAGTTTCTTGAAGTCCTGAATGTTGCCTGGCCGAAGCTGAGCAACTTGAGGAACAACCAGTTGCTGGATCGGAACTCCTCTCTCGACTATAGCACGAGCAAGCTGATGAGCACTCTCGATGCCCTGCCGTAGAACGTCGGTCTGCCTCTGATGTGCCTCCGACTGAGCCCTCTGTGCCTCGAGCATCTCACGAAACAGTATAAACATCTGTGACGCCTCTGCTGGCACAGGAGGTGGAGGTGGAAGCCCCTCAGATACAGCTGGCACAGTCCTCTGAGTAGGTGGTGGACCTCCGAAAGCAGCTGACACTCCAATCACCGGAGAAGTGACTGGTGCAGGCCCTCGGGATGTCGCAGACCTCTCAGAAACTGCTCTCCCTTGCTGTGATCTAGTCTTAGGCGGCATCCTGAGACAAAGCGAAAGAAAGAATCAATATGGCACAAGATGTAAGACATCAAGGAAAGGACAGTTTAAGGGATCAAGTATCAATATCAAAGGAGAATAGTTGAATCAAAAGAATTTTCCTAGATGTGATTGAGTATCTCAGCCTATATCCTATATCATATATCCTATTGCAGGCTCGCAGTAATACAACTAAGTTGTCGCACTACCACGACATCACATACTTGTGAAGCTTGACCTGCATGGGCCACCACCAAAAACGTGTCACGACCCGCACCCGGTGTAAGGGTACTAGTCGGAAACAACGCCCAGCCTACGCCGCAGAATCGGCGGTAGAACGCTGTCTAGATAATCTATCTAATATAATGAACCACCAATAATGATAAAATACTCAATCACAGAACTAAGATAGAATAAGCACGAATCAGATAAAGAATAGAATAGTCACAATACAACTCATGAGTCTAAAATAATACATCAATGAGTCTGAAGAAAAACAGAAATAAGCTGGAGACAAATCCAGTACAAAAGAATACTACAAAACTATAAAGCTACAACTCCAGGGTCAACTGTCTCAGTTGGGATAAGTCCCTCTTGAGCCAGGGTCTCAGAATCTAAACCCACAACCTCCTGGGGTCCATAGTAGGTAGGGTACTCCTCAGTGTCATCTGGAAAAATATTTCCAGTCAGGAAGGAGCAGAGTACAACCCTAACAGCAGTTCTCAAATAATGATAAAAACTATGTAACAGTAAATAGCTGTGGATAAACAAGATGCATAAATAGATACAAGAAATGTATAGACAATAAGGAAGTACTGGAAAGAAATACAATAATGAACAATATGCTGATGGAACAAGAATACTAATGACTAAGTGTGTGAGTACTAGCTTTAACATGTGATCGGCTTGGGAACTTGCACAAGAGTATAATGGCCTGGCTGATTATACGTGCGGTGTATGATCAACACTCACAAGGAATAAGACATGCACAAGGAGGGTATGATCACATATCTACACTAAAATACTCCCCACCCCCGATTGGTATAATAGATCCAACCACGGTACGTTATGGCACGAGATTCCCCAAGAAGAGAGCGACTCCTCCCGAAAATCGGTGTCTGTACATGTACAAGATAACCAATGAAACAATACTTGCACTATATACACCATATACCAAGGAATAACATCTCATGACGAGATCCGGATATACCAATCCGTGTAACAATAGTGTCAAGAGAACATGTAAATCTACACTAGATACAACGAACATAGAAGATATCATAAATGAGAAACTATCAGAGAATGTACTCACCTGAAGTCCAATGAACAGTCTCACAAATGTCTGACTCGGTGCCTCGAAGACCTAGATATGGAATACAACATTAAAACAAGGTCCCGGAAAGAGAACAAGTCAAACTAGACAACTTCTAGGTCAATAACTCAATTCTAAGGCAAAAGTCAACTATGGTCAACTCTAAAGTCCACTAAAGTCAAATATGGTCAAACCCAAAGTCAACCCCACAAAACATCCATAAAATAATATAAAAATAAAATACAACAATTTAGGAATCAAATTAGATTCCAAAAGAAACTCACACAAAGTATACTAATAATACAATTAATATATACCTTAAAAATATATATATACAACCCAATATTCATATAATTAAAATACTATATTATAACAATTATTATACCTCACAAAACACATATATATATACATATAAAATCACAATACAATATAATTAAATAACTAATAATTATATACTTATATATATACACATCTACACTTATAATTAAATACCAATTGTTACAAACTCATGTACATATTAATGTACATATTTTATATGGCTAGAAGCACACCTAAAATATATACATTAATATACAATAAGTTCATAATAATTATAAATAATACAATTACACAATCAAACACATAAATATATTTTATAAAATATTTTATGTATAAATTATATTATTTAACAAGTAGTAACATATATATTTGCATGCAAGAAAGCTACATATTATATTATACATTACATTAGCACACACAAAATATAGATCTATGCTACAATAATTACTATAATAAATACACAAAATAAATATATAATATCCATATATATTTACTAATTATAAATGAAGAATTGAACCACAATTAATTAGATCTATGCAAAATACACACAATTGGAGAGTATCTCACCGTATCCCACTAGATCTAGGATACGCATGCGACACGAGTCCAACACACAACCAAATGCACCCCGAAGGACACAAACAAATCACAAATAATATTTATGAACAAATCAAAGTGTCAAAAGTAGATCTATGTGTCCGTGTCAAAATACGACATGTTCAAAGCCCCGTGTCGGAGGAAAACCCCCAAATGACACGTATCACCAAATAGTTGGGATACGAACCACAAGTATCCCAATATGGACACGACACTAGCCTCAAACACAAATCTCATGTCCAATTGATCTATAGGATCAATTGACACACACAACAAAATGTAAATTCGGAATTCCAACAAAATTGATACAAAAAGTACCATAACTTTCTCCATGGGTCTCCTATGAACACAAAACAAAGTCCTATGGGTAGTACATACATATAGGTTGATTTTACATGATTAAATCCCATATTTAGAAGCTATTTAAATGGGAAAAATCTGAATTATACCTATTGGGAGATGGATTCCCAATGAAACCTCCAATTGAGATGAACTTGCTTCCAAATTGTAGATCCTTGCTCCTCTTTGTAGATCCTTGCTTTCTTCTTCTAGATCCTTGCTTTCTTCTTCTCTAATGGTGAATTGGGAAGAATTTGGAATGAATTTGGTAGGGAATTGGATTGGGAATGGAGAGAATTTGGTAGTAGGAAAATTCTAGATCTAGATTTGGAATGAAATGAGAGGAGAGAGAAATTCCCCCCCCCCCCTCATTAATAGGCCGGCCATAGCCCCTCCCCCAAGCAATTGTAAAATGTCCAATGTACCCCTTGGGGCCTCTCATGAAGAAATAATTAAGGAAGGAAGCTTCTAGTCTAATCATTTAATTAATTTAATCCATCTCCTTAACTATGGGCTTTCTAAATGGGCCAAGTCTAACTAGTTAATTCATGTTGGTCCATGGGTCCAAACTAAACTAGTTGGGTCCACTAAAATAAGTCCAAAATAATTAAATAATAACTAACAACAATTAAATAATACAACAAATAATTATTTACCATGCACAATATTTATTTAAATAGGAAATTACCAAAATACCCTTTCCTAGAAAATGTGGTAGTGACAAGTCTACCCTCCTTAAAATAATTTCGTCCTCGAAATTCAAAGACGAAAACTACCCCCAGAAAATCACAGAACATAACTAAAGAATCACAACTAACTAATGGACAGAACATAACAATGAACAGAACATAACTAGAAAATAACATACCTCAAGGTACAAACAAATATGGATAACGCTCTCGCATTTCATCCTCTCTCTCCCAGGTAGACTCCCCCGGAGAGTGATGCCTCCATGCGACGCGCACCAAAGGAATAGTCTGGTTCCTCAGCACCTTCTCTCTCTGATCCAGAATCCCAACTGGCTGCTCTGGATAGCTAAGAGTAGGGCCCACCTCTATCTCTGAGTGATCCAATACATGACTAGGATCTGCCACGTATCGTCTCAACTGCGACACATGAAACACATTATGCACTCCCTCCAATGCAGGTGGCACGTCTAGTCTATAAGCAACTGCACGGACCCTCTCTAGAATAGTGAAAGGTCCAATGAATCGCGGACTAAGCTTTCCGCCTCCACCGAAGCGAATCGTGCCTCGTGTCGGAGAAATCCTTAGAAACACCAAACCACCCACCTAGAACAAAACACCACCTTAAGAACTTAATCTATAACAAACAACCAAGAACAAACAAAAATCTAAACTATACCTCGAACTCCAAAGGTCTCCGATGGCTATCGGCCCAATGCCGCTGTCTGTCCTGCGCCACTCGAAGTCTGTCTCTGATCAACTGAACCTTCTCTGCTGCATCCACAACCATCTCTGGCCCAAGCAAAACTCTCTCTCCAACATCGTCCCAAGACAAAGGAGTACGACACCTCCGACCATATAGAGCTTCAAAAGGTGACATCTCTATACTGGCCTGGTAACTGTTGTTGTAAGCAAACTCTACCAAATGGAGATGGTCCTCCCAAGAACCCCCGAAATCTAGTACACAAGTGCGCAACATATCCTCGAGAGTCTGAATAGTCCTCTCTGACTGCCCATCTGTCTGGGGATGATATGCAGTACTGAACTTGAGCTGAGTGCCCAAACTCTCCTGCAAACTCCTCCAGAAATGAGAAGTGAAACGACTATCCCGATCTGAGACTATGCTGACGGGAACTCCATGTATCCTAACGATCTGCCTTACATACATCTCTGCCAGCTTCTCCGTAGACAAACCCACCTTGAAAGGCAAAAAGTGGGCCGACTTGGTCAACCTATCAACAATGACCCAAATCGCGTCTTTCCCTCCTGGAGATCGTGGAAGTCCGGACACAAAATCCATAGTAATGTTTTCCCACTTCCACTCTGGAATGGGTAATGGCTGAAGTAAACCTCCTGGCCTCTGCCTCTCGGCTTTCACCTGCTGGCACACTAAGCATCTGGATAAAACTGTGCCACTTCCCTCTTCATGCCATACCACCACACACTCTCTCGCATATCCCGATACATCTTGTTAGCACCTGGATGTATGGAATACTGAGAGCGATGCGCTTCCTGCAATACCTCCTCACGCAACTCCCCACTAGGCACACACAATCTAACTCCATGCCTCAAAGATCCATCCTCTGCAATAGTGAAATCATCCTCCAATCCTGCTCTCACCTGAGCTCTGATACTCCTCAAGGATACATCATCATACTGTGCTGCCTTGATCCTATCCATCAAATCTGAATGTATCTGCAATCCCCACATCTGCATAGCACCACCAGGAACAATCACCTCAATGCCCAAGCTCTCCAAGTCCTCCAACAAATATCGATCCTGCGTCAAGAACATAGCTATCGGATACCTGCTCAAAGCATCGGCAACTACATTGGCTTTCCCAGGATGATATTGCAAAGAGATATCAAAATCCTTCATCAGTTCCAACCACCGACGCTGCCTCATATTCAACTCCTTCTGTGTGAAAACGTACTTCAAGCTTTTGTGGTCTGTGAAGATCTCCACACGCTCTCCGTACAAATAATGTTTTCACAACTTCAGAGCGAAAATGACGGCTGCCAACTCCAAATCATGGGTAGGATAGTTCTTTTCATGAGGACGCAATTGCCTGGATGCATAGGCAATCACTTTCCCATGCTGCTGAAGAACACAACCTAAACCCTTCCCCGATGCATCACTATAAATAGTGAAACCTCCGGACCCTGATGGCAACGTCAAAATAGGAGCAGACGTCAACCTCTTCTTCAACTCCTCAAAAGCAACCTGGCAATCCTCCGTCCAAACAAACTCCACATCCTTCCTTGTGAGTCTGGTCATCGGCTCGGCAATCCTCGAAAAATCTTGCACAAACTTCCTGTAGTAGCCTGCCAATCCGGGGTCCAAAAAGTCAACCCGGGGTCCAAAAAGTCAACTCTGGGTCAAAACTAGGTCAAACGTTGACTTTTATGGTCAACGAGGATAATCATGGTCAATGCTAGGTCAAACTAGGGTGCTCCTAAAATTCTAGGTCAAAACTAGCTCATTAAGCTAGTAAACCCTCAAACTTGCCTCCTCGAGATACCGGAATACCCTCGGTATCCAATACCTCGACCTAAGCTACGCACCCCGCCTATAACCCACTAACACCTATGCTAGCACGTGTAAATATATACACATATACAAAAAAATCCAACTCTAAACTCAAACCTAGGCAATTGCTCAAAAACTCCGCTCCGATACTCAATACCTTGGGTATCTCAAGGTATTGAGATACCTTGATATCTCAAGGTATTGAGATATCTACTAATCCTCTCTCTAACACTAACCTTCTAGCTATCTATCTATGTATATAGATATATACCTAGCTATATATATATATATATATATATATATATATATATATATATATATATATAGGCTAACATATATATATATCTAACACATATATTATATATATACACCTACGTATCTATATATATATATCCACACATACACACATATACACACAACTTATGAATATATAACTAACTATATATATATCAACTATAGTAATCTAAGTATCTATCTATCTATCTAACATAAATATATAGATCTCTCTCCCCCTCTCACTACCTGCTACTGCTAGTGCCTCGCCACGCGGCGCTTACGCTTGCTGCTGCTGCCCGTTCTGTTGTTACTGCTGTTGTACCTGCTGCTTGAGCAGGCTGCTCCTGCACGCTGCTGTCGCGGCCCTGGCGCGGCGTTGCTGCGCCTGCAGTCACTGCCGCTGCGCTACTGCTGCTGCTGCTGCATCAGGCTGTTGCTGCCGCTGCACTTTGCTGCGGCCGCTTCGCTGCTGCATCAGGCTGCGCACTGCCCACTGCCTCCCCCTCGCTGCACTGCTCGACACACCACACACACACAAACACGCACACACACACACACACACACACACACACACACACACACATATATATATATATATATATATATATATATATATATATATATATATATATATATATATATATATATATATATATACACACACTCATATGTATATAGGCACACACACTTCCAAACACGCAAGCACACACGCACACACTTATAGATATATATATATACACAAGCATATATACATATATATATATACACACACAACCAAATATATATATACACACACTTATATATATATAGACACACATATATATAGACACATATACACATATATATATATATATATATATATATATATATATATATATATATATATATATATATATATATATATATATATATATATATACACGTACACAAACACATATATATAAGTACACACACTCATATAGATATACAAACACACACACACACACACACACACACATATATATATATATATATATATATATATAGACTCCTAAACACAACACACAACACAACACACCAAACACCCCACCAACACGCGCACAACCACCCCAACACACACAAATACATATATATATATATAAAATACAACCCGAGAACTCTAGCACACACTCTTCAAAGCTAACCCAATGCGCGCACGAGCCCGAAACCAAGAAACTAAGTCGAAATGGCCGTTCGGTCAATTCGACGAACACGTGATGCGCGGTTAGCAAAATCTCCTGAAACGCACACCAAACCTACTCGAAATCAGCCCAAATTTTACCCACGGGTTCTAATTGATGTCTAGATCTTAGAAAAAATGCTAACTCGTCGATTCTAGGTCCGTGGCAAAAACGCACACCCACATAGAACCTACGACGACGAAAACCCCCAAATCGCCCGAAACGTCCATTTCTCCGCGACACGACTTCACGTGTCCGAACGGAGACACATACTAACCCCCAAGACACCCAAGCACATCTACCTAGGTCCGTCTAACCTAGGGCATCACCCAAAATTGGGCCAATCTCGGATTTCATCCAAAATTGACACAAAACCTAATGTCAAAGTCTCCAAACACAACCAAACTTGTTCTAACTTTCTCCCACGGGTAGCCTTAAGGTCTAGGAAGGTTCTAAACTACTAATTACACTATATAATAGCAACCACTAAGACGAAAGTTAGGGTTTACCTCTTGGGAGTTGGAATCCCAAGGCCAAAGTCTCCAAAACCCTTGAAATCACCACCCTCAAGCTTCTAAGCCTCCAAATCAAGCCTCCACACTAAGTCTAGGCTCTACACACCTAGGTTAGGGAAAATCAAATGGTTAGGGTTTACATCTATGAAGAATAGAAGAAGAAAGAGAAGAAATGACTTACTTGAGACTTGTTGGAAGAAGGAAGAAGAAGAAGAAAATAGAGAATGGAGAAGAAGAAGAAGAAGAAGAAGAAGAAGAAGAAGAAGAAGAAGTGAAGGAATGAAGAAGGGGGGGGGGGCTGCTGTCCAGGTATGGGAAAGGGGCCGACCAAGCAATAGAAATAGGGTTTACATAATCCAAATGACTAAAACACCGTCTCATTTAGTCATGCTAATTGGGATTTGGGTTTGGGGTTCCAAAAGCACTCAAATTAACTCATAATCACTCCAACTAACTAAAATAAAATATAATAATAATTCTAAACCCATAAATAAGCCTCACAAGGGTGTTGGTTGGGTCGGACATGGGTCCACTAGGGTCTGACATGGGTCCAGACTAGCCAAAACCCTAAAACAACTAATAAAAAAATAATACAACCATCAATTAAATATAAATATAACTAATTATAAACAATACACAATTTACCAAATAAAAAAAAACTCTATTTTCTAGAATCGGGTAGTGACACCATGACCTACGCTTTCCTCGTATAGGAAGCCACATGTCAAGCAGGCAGCAAGTTGTGCACCCACTCACTAGATCGTGAGATGTCATCCCATTAAAAGTGCACACACAGTGCGGACTATCTAAAGTGCGTGCACACTGTCATAAATGCTCTAGAATCCTATAAATATAGGATCATTATGTATGTTACAGGGATGGAATTTCAAGTCTTTGAAGTTCAAGAACATAAGGAGAGAAATAGAAGCTTGTCTTGCCATTGTTGCCAAAGATTTCTCATTGCCCAACTTTTCAAGTTGTTCACAGCATCTTTGTATTTCTTTATCGTCGGGTGGTCCAAGGACTAAAGTAATCATCCACATATCAGATTCATACAGCTATACTTTCCTAGAATTATCACGCCCCAGTCCCAAAATACTGAGGGACTAGCCACGTGACAATAGCCAGCAACACAACTCCAATGGGCAAACCCAATTTAATGGACCCGCTAGAGTGTACTTAAGCTGTAATAAATATAAATTCAGTCTACACCATCTATCACAGAATAATTCTAACCGCATCCACAGAAAAAAATATAACTAAATATGATAGACTAATCAAGATATTAGATAAAGAAAATAGTCCATCATTAAGTCAACATATGTAGTATCTCGGGGAACAACCTGATAAAATAAGAAAAGAAAATAAGTCAATACATAAGTCCATGAGTCAAGATATGAAATAACTGGAAGCATAAATAACTGAGTATGTCACAGAATACTCAAAAAAAATTCTCTCCTACAACCTCATCCTCTGGTGCCAGTACTGCTCCAGCGTCAGCTCTTGTCCCGTATATCTCGGGGTATTCCTCCTCTAGTGTACCTGGGGATATTATCCGGATCCAGGTCCTCAGGGGACATACCAAGGTACAAGAATAACTCAAGTCAAATAAAATACAGTAAATAAAAATAGATCCTCAGAGCAAACTATATAACCAGCTAAGTAAAATTCAAATGAGAGCATCACTAGTACTCAGGCTAAGACCACTACAAGCTCTGTGTCGGGGAGCCCGTAGCAGCAAGAATATCACGTAATGGGCCAAGCTCTGGAACAGAGACTAAAGCACCTCAATAATAAAGTATATATATATGTAATCAGCCTGTAGCATGTGTGTCTCTCCCTATCCAATGTAATCACACGTCTCATATCCACGACGTCTTATGTCCATAACACACAAGATCATGATCTCTAGCTAGTACAACGAGTCATAATGATATATATGTATATGCAAGTCTCAAGTCACGAATCATGTAAACCTATACAGAATCAACATGAATAACTCAGAAAAGATTCTGTCATATGAATAGTGTCAAGTGTCCTATGGTATAACGTACTTAGTAAAGCAAGTACGTAAAAATATATAGGTTCGTGGTATCAACTCTCTAAGTGACGTTACACGACTACGCGTACGACGTCGACACCCGAATCTTGTTGGGACGTTAATCAACATCTTACGGTCCTAGGTTAAACAGGTACAATACAAAAGTATATAGAAATAACTCAAGCAAACAATATCATAAGATCTACTGCAAGTTGGCAACGTACACTTGCTTGTGTTCTGAGCTCTGTCAGTTGCTCCAATATAAGTAGAATCTCCAGGTATGCCTCTGGATGCTGAAACAAACATTACCATTGTGGTGGCCCATGCAGGTCGAGAGCATATTGTCTCGGTTACGTTACTGTACCGAGCAAGCCTGCGCATAGGATTAGAGTATAGGATCTCATCCACTTATTTAATCACCTCCCTTGATTTTATTTCGCATTCTTATTTGATTGCTTGTCTTACATCTTGCTTGATCCTTTCACAACGTTAATCTTATTTTTTCTTTCGTGCTTGATAGGGGTTAGGAAGGTGACTTGTACTAGGTATATATACTATATTGTTCAATAACACTATTAGTTAATTATTGTAAGATTGGTAGTATGCCTCATAACCTAGTATCACATAGTCCTTTTGATCCATTAATAAAGTATAATTGAATGACACCAACTATAGGCTTGCATAAGAAGATAGTGTTTATCCAGACTGTAGAACTTAGAGGCCCATTCTCCCATTTGGTTGACTTTAGACTTAGACAAGAAGTTAGTATGGCAACTGTAGAGGCACAACACCGGACAAGTCTTCTCTTCTTTGTGAACTTAAATTATTTTGTACCTTCCTTCATCATAATCCATCGTACTTATATTTTCTAGACTACCTCCACTTATGCTGCTATTTTATAGCCTAGTTTTGCAAGCTTATTCTTTTATCATGCTTATTCATGACATATGTGTTATTGGGGATGCCTACTAATACATTGTCTAAATCAGAATCAGTGTATTATGGTCTGATTAACCTTAATGCACTTGGTTCGCTCTTCGCATGACTACTTTACGTAGATTGAGATATAGTTGACTCAGCATGTTAGACGAATATACTTGTCCATTGGACATGTTCGAGCATATATTATCGGTTATATAACTGTACTGATATGAGCATGCAAATAAGAATTTATCCAAAATAAGATTTTAATCCACAACTGCCCTGACAACTATCTTTTTTTTGAATTTTTTAAATTGCCTTGAACCCCGTACTTGTATTATATCACCTCCTCCTTAAATTCTTTATTATTGTTTTTCGTCTTCCCCTATTTTGGAAAGACGAACGCTCGTGCTTAGTATAAGTTTGATACACGGAGAGTACTAGATATACCCCATAGGCCAATCACATTACTTGGTGACTACCTTTTGTAATTAAGGGCATATCACATGTGATATATTTGGTGTTAAATTTTTTAAGATATGTTAATATTTTAACTATATGGCATACCCACGATACTAATGGATGACACGAGTAGCAGTAGTAGTATTCTCTTTCCTATCACCATCTCGTCCCCTTGGGTGGCTCATCTTCTCTACCATATATATTCCTTGTCCCATGCTTAATTCTTTCTATCATAGTTGCATCTTTTCGTGCCAACATGAATTGTTTGATTTACTTCAACCTCACCCTTATTTTGTTAGTTAAAAACATAATCGGATTAGTAATGATTAATAACTAAAAAGATGAGTTCATGATAACCCTTATGTATATGCACTATAGCAATATCTGTATTCTCTTATTATTTTTAAACCTTGAGTAGCATACTTTAGTCTAACATGAATTAGTTGGATTGTTGAAATGGTTCATACTTCTAATGGTTTTATAAAGTTATTCAAGACCTTAATTGTTGCCCTACAACTTAGACTAAGCTTAGGAAAGAGTTGAAGGCACTTGTTACGAACTGATGACTATGACGAATCATTGGCGATGTAGCGACAGCTGCAGCTAGATCATTATAGTAGAGTAGTCGAATTATTTGCAGACATACTGGCCAGGTGGCGTGGCAGTATTAGACTACGATACTTGACGGTTACAGAGAAAAATTATGGTTATGAGATTCTAGACAAGTATCCCAAAATTTTTGACCTAATGAATAAATTTGTCTTACAACCTAGACAATAGCCTCAAAAAAACTTTGACTACTAGTAAAATTCTTATAAGTTGGGTAGTGTAGACGAATTAGAGGATAAATGAATAGTGTATAGACAATAAGGGAGAAAAGTGTTAGGGTGGATGACCATAACCTTTTAGGAAGCGCTGCAAGCTAGCAATGAAGTGTTAATAGCTATTGTGATTTATTGCGAATATGGGTTAGTGTTAATTTCGAGGACAAAATTATTGTAAGTTGGGTAGAATATAAACCCCCTAAATTTTTAAATTTTATTTTAAGTATTTATTTAAATTATTGAATTTCTTTAGAGTATTTTCATAGTTAATTAGAAAATAAATCTTATTGATTAATTTAATTATATAAATACTCATTTAGAATTAATCCACAAAACGATTTTATTTATTTATTTTTTAGTCTTGTTAAATAGTGATAGATTTTCTAGACTTTATTCTGTGTGCAAATTTTCTTTTAAATTTTTTATATAGTCGCATCTATATATGTAAATATATGTGAATAATAATAATTATATAATAATAGAAATAGTAATAGTAATAGTAATAATAATAATAATAATAATAATAATCATAATAATCATAATAAAAGAAAAACAAAAGAAAAAGAAAAGAAAAGAAAAAGATAATTAACAAAACCCTAAACTAAATTACCCAAAACCTAAATCCTAAACTAATCACCCCCCCTTCACAGCAACTCCCCCCGCAGCAGCAAAACCCTCGCAACCCTATCTCTCTCTCTCTCTCTCTCTCTCTCTCCCTCTCTCTCTATATATATATACACACACAAACACATAAACTAAACATAAACCCTAACTCTAACCCTAGTCTCCGACACCACCGACCCCCGACCTCAGTCGACCGAGGACCGACCGCCCCGCGCCGCCGCAGCCCGGCCGACCGCACCGTCGTCCGCCCCGCGCACGAGCATGTGCACAGTCCCGATGCCCCACTTCACGGTATGGTATCTCTCTCATCTCTCATCATTTTCTCGAGCGGTTTGTCCGTGTATGTTCATGACCTAACCCTTTAGGATTTTTCTTCAAGCAGGACAAATTTTCGTTCCCTGGATTGGTCGAAAAATCGACCGAAAGTTGGCCGAAAAACTGACCAAAATAGTCCAAAATTTCAACACCAAACCCCCATATTCATGCCTAAATTGTCACCAACCTGTTTAATATTTTCAAAATCTAATTGAAGAATTTTGTTCTCTATATAACCGAGAATATTTTTGTTCTTTTACTTTTTATTAGTTTGCTTTAATTGTTAAATTATTCGGCCTCTAAAATGACAAAAAACTTGATATTTTAAAATTAAAATTTTGTAATACGGAGTACGCCCCACCAAACGGGAGCGCCTCATCGTATACCAATTGTACTGAAAGCCGCGTATGGTATATCCTGACGTGTGGGATTTCACGGAAGTAAATTCGGACGTGTGTGCGCGTCGGAATCAACCCGTATCCGTAAAAAGTTCCCGTATCACGACTTTTACAAAACACCACCCCGCTTTGTGTACGCTCGTCAGAATGCGACGAAACTTGTGCCATTGGATTCGTGGTATCACGCTGGTCCTGTGACCCAAGTTTTATGCAATTTTGAGACAGTTGACCAAGCCGCCTATTCGCGGGCCCCACGGGTTGATGTGAAGGGCGAATTTGTGATCGGCTCATCGGAATCCAAAATTGGATATACCGTTGAGTTCATATCGACATTTAGAATTTAATTGACCTATAATTTGTCCCATTTAGAGACCTTTACCTCTAGAATGCTTTTCGGTGCAAAGTGGGCTACATTTGGACCCCTCTTTGGCCTAAAATTATCGTTTTGCCCATGTGTCCAAATTGGACGAAAGTGTAGTATTTTCTAGCTATCTAGCTTATTCTGGGAACGTTGGTGATGTTTATTTCAGCATCCGGAGACATTTATTATGATGCCATAGTTTTGATTATTTGTGCTTGACGTCTAGACGCTTACACTTTGCAGCTTTCTTGCCAGGCAAGATACCTTGCCAAATTATTTATAGTACTTTGCATGCTTATCATATTTTTATATATTCATTATATATGTGTTTTCTTTCATTCATAATTATATACTATTTATGTTAACACACACTTGACACATAGTATCATGGGAGGGAAGGACAATCAGTAGGCGTATGGGCTACCCACTCTGGTAAATCGTAGTTACTAGCATGCACTACGGGAGTTGTGTCACGATGGTCGCTACCATCGTGGTATGTCAGCTGATGGTGTCACGATGGTCGCTACCATCGTGGTATGTCGGCTGATGGTGTCACGATGGTCGCTACCCTCGCGGTATGACGGCTGATGATGTTCATGGACGTGTGTGTGAGTTGTGAGATAGATAGAGTATCCTACACCTACCCATACGTCAAAAGGTTGTCCTCACTATGCATTTTCATATAGATTGTCTAGTACAGCGTACTTATATATTTTTTGTCTATTATGCATGTTTTACTGTATTCAATTGGCATGCTTCTATGTATCTTGTTACGTCCCTCTGAGGACCTGGTCCCTTTCCAGGTGTAGACGATCTTGACTATTCGCAGGAGCACGATTCAGGACTTGCTACTTATCTTTCTTTCGAGGAGGTCTTCTCTTCGAGCCTCATTGATAATTAGATGTACTTATTTTGTTTCTCTTATATTCTAGTTTGGCAGTGGATTTGTCTCCATCCAACTACTCGTTCTTATCAAGCATTTTATACTTGATTCAGTTATATAGTTGATCGGTTATTTGATTCTGTGGATGAGATCTAGTTATGCCCTGTGACTTGTGACAATATATATACCACATGTGAGTTAATATTCATATTACAGCGTACGTGTGTATTATGGTATCCATATATTGGAGTTGTCATATACATAAGGTTGACATGCTTACGTATTCCAAGTCGTACGTATTTTGGGACTGGGACGTGACAACCATTGCTCTCAGAATACCTAAAATAGCTAGGATTGACTACCCATAAGTCTAATTTGGATACAGGAGCAGAATTGACAGTTTTTGGTCAAAGCGGGATCCACATGGGGCCCACTTTGCACCGAAAAATGTGCCAGAGACAGTTATCCAAATTTATCAAATATAGTATCCACGAGTCCAGAACGATGATATAAAACCAACAGAATATCCAAAACTTGATTCTGATAAGCCAATCACGAAATCGTCCGTCAAGTGAAATAGTGGGGCCTACGAAACGGTGTTTCGTCAATGTTCTCATAATCGAACCAAACTTGGGTCACAGGACCAGCGTATCTCGCGAATTCGATGACACAAGTATCATTGCGAAACGACAAACACACACAAAATTATGACGAATGTCAGAACAGGCCAATACGGAGTTTTTCGACAGATACACGTTGATTTCGGTGTGCACGCACATGCAAATCAACTTCCGCAAAATCACATATGTATGCGTTGATGATACGCGCCTTTTGGTACAATTCGCACACGATGAAGTCACCTCGTTTAGCGGGACGTACCCCATTTCAAAAAAAATTGGATTTAGAAAACCAAGTTTTTAGTCAAATTCAACAGCAAATAAAATGCAGCATACATCGAATTAAAATAAACTAATTAAAGAGATTAAATCTCGGTTATGTTGTCTAAATTATTGTTTAAGTAGGATTTAAAAATATTAACTAGGTTGGAAGAAAATCAGACATGAACATGGATGGTTGGAACAGTTTCTGAACTACAAACTGGGTCTTTTTTCCTGTTTTGTGTCACGAATTATGATCGACACTGGACACGATACACCGAACTAATTACACAGGGTTCAAGGGGGTCATGTGGTCTTCGCATAGGATTCAATGGGTCAATATTTAGTTAACTGTGCTGAGAGAACATGGGCTAGAAGTAGTGTACCTTACTGTGTGTTGTGTTCAAGATTCTAGCGGCTGTGCGGAGGCGTCTTGCGACGGCGACTGTCCAGCGGTCGTCGGCGACCGGGGTTGGTCGAGGTGGTATGTGGTGGTCGGCTAGGCTAGGGTTTAAATAGGATGACAGGGAGGGAGTTACAAGGAGCTGAAGAGGAGGGGTCAGGGAGGTTTCGGGGAGGGGAAGTGAGGGGGTGCGAGGGTTACTAGGAGGAGAATGGGTTAAGGTTTCGGGTCGGGTCAGGTTATCGGGTTGTGGGTGCAGATTTAGGTCCGAATTTGTTTAGTTCGGTTTGGTTTGGGTTGGTTCAGTTTGGGTTGGTTTGGGTTAGTTTATTAATAACTCTATATATGTAATTAGCTATGTAAAATAGTTTTGGACCCCAATAAATTCTAAAAAATTATACAATATTCTATTATTAATTATATACCCAAAAATATAATTTCTATACTATTTTAAAATTAATTTAATACACAAAAATATAAATCCATGAACGAACATTTATTATAATTAGCTAAAAATTACAGAAAAATCTTCCTTAATCTCAATTAAAATTATAAAAAAATTAATTCTAAAAATTAGGGTGTTTATAATCTACCCACCTTAAAAGAATTGCGTCCTCGCAATTAAGAAAATGAAACGTAACCGGTCAAAAAAGGTTTGCTCCAGAAGAGATGATGCGGTTGCAAGACATGTTTGTTGAAGCATGACACAAAGGATAAGGAACCATGAACAAGAAAAGTTGGGAGGAAGGGTGAGGGTTTTGTTCAAGTAGAACACATAGGGAAGCAATGAAAACTTTTTCCTAGGCAATGAGAGATAAGTAACTCAAGAGTAAAGGAGCCTGGTTAGAACGAAGATCAACTACAGCTTATGAAAAGTTGGGTACTACTGACATATTACTAATTTAGATTAACAAGTTCATGCTAACATAATACTAGGTATAGGCTAGGGAATGGAACTAACTGGCACATGCTAAAGTATTACTAGGAATATTTGCTATTATAGCTAGCTATGATAAAACTAAATCTTACTCATATTCGCTACTCCTCGAGTCTGTGCCTCCTCTACTGTCATCGCAAAAGCATGTCCACGTCCTTGTGGTGGTGCCCTCTACTGTTGTTGGGCCTGCTGGAAGAGTGCTGCCTGTGGTGCCAAGGGTGGCCTCAGCTGATATCCTCTCGGTGCTGGTAAAGCTTGTCGGTTTACCATTGGTGCTCCCTCTCGACGCTCAGGAAAATCCTTGGCTGAATGTTGGTTGGATCCACAAATTAAGCATAATCTTAACTTACGTATGCACTCGCTCTCGTAATAACCTCGCTTGCCACAATATTGACATATAGGCAGTGCCTGTGGAGCTGCTCTGGGTGGCTGGTGCATGTGAGATCTCTTTACAGCTCCTCCATGTGGTGCTCTGGCTGGTGCTGATGTGAACGGCCATTTCAGGCTGGACTCTCCTGGTGACGCGCTCCATGCGTCAGCCTGCAGCAAGGACGTCCGTATAAGAAGTAGGTGCAATGGAGCCGATTAATCTCTGTAGCTCAAATCTAAGTCCGTCGAAGAACTTCTCCGCCTTCTCCTCTTTTGTCAGAATCAGAGTAGGGGCAAAGCGACTCAAACGAATGAACTCTGCATTGTACTCTTCTACCGTCATGTTGTCTTGAATGAGGCAGTTAAACTAATCTTTAAGTTTCGCTCTGGCAATGGTTGGAATATACATCTCCTGGAAGAGTCTAGAGAACTCCTCCCAAGTGACTCGGTCTGGTCCAAGCCGTCTCTCTTCAGATAGCCACTAGTAATGTGCATTTCCCGTCAACTGCATCCTGACGGCAGTTATCTAATGCTCCCTCGGAAGCTCAGCTGCTTCTAATTGGTGTTGAGTGTTTATGAGCCACTCATGAACTCCAGTGGGCTCCCCCTTGCCTGAAAAGGTATGGGACTTCAGCTGGCAGAAATCAGTGATAGATCCCGTCGATGGCCGTCTAGCTGGTGGGTTCGCCTGCTTCAGTGCGGTCACTATATTATTTCTCAAGTTCTATGCCTGGTGTTGCTGGGCCTCTTGATGAACTTTCTGTTATGCTTGCATCATTGTATAGAATATTTGGAACATCTGTTGTCCGTCCATAGGGTGTCCTGGTGGAAAAACTAGCATCGATGGAGTGAATTACGGCAGTAGTGGAATATCGTCTCGCTGAAACCTCGAGGCATGTTGATCTGCTTGATTGCTTTGTTGAGTGGATGGTTCTCTACCCAATGGTGTTACCCCATCATCGTAGGTGACCACAGCACCTTGTGGTGTACCCACGGGAGTCTCATCGCTGGCTCGTGGATCTATTACTCTGCATCCAAAGTAAACTATGTGTCACGCCCCAGTCCCAAAACACCGAGGGACTGGACACGTGGCAATGGCCAGCAGCACGCACCGATGGACAAACCCAATTTAATGGATCCATCGGGGCATACTTAAGCTGTATTACATTAGTCAGGGTTTACTAATCTCATCCACAGATAACAGATAACAATATCAGCAACAGAAATATTAAACAACAAACTGTCAGAGTAAATAAAATCGGAGAACAATTCGATATTAAGTCTGTTTACACAAGTTCTCAAAACAGGAAATAAAGAGTTTTATTAAACAGGAAAAAAAGTCTATTTGCCATAAAGATTGAGCATGGCAGAAGCAGATGTTCAGGAGAAGTCCTCATCGATCACCTCGTCTTCAGGTTCAGGTACGGCTCCGAGTAGTGCTCCTGTTCCGTACACCTCAGGGTAGATCTCGTCTGCTAACCCTGGGGACATAATCCGAATCCAGGTCCTCAGGGGACATAGCAAGGTACAAGAAAGCTCAAGCCAAAATAAATGCAGTACAGCAAATAATGAAACAACAGGGTAAACTATATAACCAGGCTAAGTGAAAATGCAAGATGAGAGCAACATTAGAACTTAGGCTGAGACCACTACAAGCTCTGTGTCGGGGAGCCGGTAGCAGTAATAACACTAGTAGAGTGTCTAGCTCTAATATAGAGTCTGAGACCTCACAATAAATATAACACTAGTAGAGTGCCTAGCTCGAATAAAGAGTCTAAGGCCTCACCATAAATAAATATATATATAAATCAGCCTGAAGTCTGTGTGTCTCTCCCCACCCAATGTAATCACACGTCTCATGTCCATGACACGCAAGATCAAAAACTAATACAGTAAGTCATCTAATCTCTATAAATATAATGTCTATGTCAATCCTACATCCTATACAGAATCACCACGAATATTTCAGGAAGATTCTGTATCATGATCTGTGTCAGGTGTCCTGGGTTATAACGTACTTGATAAGACAAGTACGAGAAATATAAATGTCACGATATCCATCTCTAGATGACATTGCCCAACCTCGCGTACGGTGTTGGCACCCGACTATGATCGGACGCTAAGCAAGTCACACGGCCCTAGGGTTGAGCATGTACAACAGATATAATTAAGTCCAAGTACTATGTAATAGAGACTGCAAGTTGGCAAGGTACACTTGCCTGGGTTTTCGGCTCCAATTGTAGCTCTGGCTTCAGCAGAATTTGCAGGCAGTACTCTGGCTGCTGAAACAAGCATCACCATCAGATCCAAAAAATATTAATCAGCTAAGAATGCCTGTCCTTGAGTCCAATTTGGAGACAAGGGCAAAAACGTCATTTTCGGGTCAAGGCGGGGTCTAAATGTGGGCCGTCTTGCACCGAAAAACAAGTCAGGGTCAAAGGTCTCCAAATCAGTCCAACTTAGTGTCAACAGGTCAGGAACGATGATACGAACCCAACGGAACTTCCAGAATTGGATTCCGATGAGCCGTTCTCAAAATCGCCCGTCGAGTGGAGCTTGTGGGGCCCACGACACGCGATTTTTCCAACGTTCTCAGAATCGAACCAAACTTGACCCACAGGACCAGCGTATTGCTACGAGTCCGATGGCGCAAGTTTCGTCTCGATCCGACGTGTACACACTAAGTTACTGCAAGAATCAGAAAGTACGGATACGGGGCGTTGTCCGCGGATACGCACTGATTCCGGTGTGCACGCACATCCGAATCAGCTTCTGCGAAAACCTGCACGTCCGTATCAACGACGCGCACGTATCGGTGAAGACCGCACGCAACCAAGTCGTCCCGTTTGGCGGGGCGTACTCGATTCCGGGGTAAAACAGGGCTAAGTTTTTTCCTGTTTTGGATCGCGGTTCACGATCACCTCAGGACGCGATGCCCCGAGCGGTTTACACGGGCACCGAGAGGGTCATACAGGCTACGCTATGCAATTTACGGAATCAAAATCCGAGCTACGAGCAAAAAGTTACGGGTACCTGAAGTGGTCTGAAAAACCGAGTTTAACTCGTGTCCGACACGCGTCCAAATTGTGTCAGGGTACTGTTCACTTGGGTTAGGGTTTCCTGTGTCCGCGGCTTCTGTGTCCGTGTCCGCCGGAGTAGGTCGGCGCGGATGGAGGCGGCCCGCTGCGGGTGGCGTCGCCGGAGACTGGGTCGTCGAACGGTGGGCGGCCGGGGAGGTGCGGTGTTGGGTTCGATTGCGGCGGGTCCTGGACGGAGACGCTGGTGGTTCTGCGGGGTGGCGCTGGGTTGCTGAGGGCGGAGGACGGCGAGGCGGCAAGGCGGTGTCGAGGAGGAGGAGATCGACTGGGGTGACTAGGGTTTCGGCGGGTCGGGCAGCCGGTGGCGGAGGAGCAAGGCCGGGTTTAGGGCTTTATATAGTGGTCGAGGGAGAGGGAGAGGCGGCGTCCGGTGAGGGGAAGCCGGAGCGGAGGGGACGGCGGTTGCGGGGAGAGGAAGAGGAGGAGCTGGGGAGGCGAGGAGGCGACGGCGGCGGCCGTTCCGGCGGCGGGAAGTTCAGAAGTCGGGTTGGGGGAGATGAGTTATCGGGTTCGCGGGTCCACAGGGTCGGGTCGGGTTGGTCGGCCGGACCCGATCCGACCTGCTAGCAGTGCGGGCTGGGCCGGAGTTGGGCCAGGGTTGGGCCGGGCTCGGGATATAGGGTTTAATTATTAAAATAAATAGCTAAATAATTAAACAATTAAATAATTAAATAAATAATTATTTTTAGGTATTTTAAAAATAGGTCCGGGGCCCAATAAATTCCCGAAAAATTATCCTATGTCTAGTTTTCTATTTTACACCATAAAATATTATTTTCATAATATTTTAGTATTATTTATTAACAATTAAAAATCCTTTAATTATTAAAACACCTTAGTTTAATTTCAGAAAAATCTCAGAAAATCTAGAAAATTGTGAAAAATTCCAAATTAAATTTTTTTGAAAAATCAGGGGGATTACAATATACCCCCCTTAAGAGGATTGCGTCCTCGCAATCAAAGAATAACCGGTCAACAGAGATGACACGGTTGCAAAATTTATTTGAATCATAAAATCAAGGTTGAGAGGAACACCTAGGAAAAATTATTTCCCTAAGCATTAAAAGTTATGCAATTTCCCAAATATGGGAAATCTAGAAGATTACAGTTTTAGAAAAACAGGTTATCTTTCAAAAACATATCAGGTTAACAATTATAAAACATTGTAAGTTATAAGTTCAAAATTTCTAGGTTAACACTAGGTTATCTATTATAAAACATATTAGGTTAACAGTAATAAAGCATTCTAAGTTATTCTTTAAAAACAATTTTAGGTTATCACTAAATTAGCAAGTTTAAAATTACTAGGTGATCACTAGATTATCTATTATCAGCAAGTTAAAATTTTCAGGTTAGGTCTAGGGTCATGAACCAGCAGGCACGAACTACAGAAATGCTAGAAACAAAACACTATAAGAACTTACGCGCATTAGCAACTCCATGGTTCTGCGCGTCTTCCAAAGTCATCACTGGTGCTTGTCCGCGTTCTTGTAGATGATTCCTCGGCGGCTGTTGAGCCTGCTGGAAGAGTGCTGCTTGTGGTATCCATTTATCTGCATCCAAAATAACCAATAAAAGGCGCACAGGAATCAAGGCAGGATGCAAGTCAAGGAATTTGTTCGAATCAGATATAGATGTCAAGAACGTTTCAAGCAAGTGGATGAGATCCTAAAAACTTATCATATTCTTATTGCAGGCCTGTTCGGTCCCTAAGTTGAAACCGAACAATTTAGTCGTTGACCTGCATGGGCCACCACAAAAACCATGTCACGCCCCAGTCCCAAAATACCGAGGGACTGGACACGTGGCAGTGGCCAGTAGCACGCACCGATGGACAAACCCAATTTAATGGATCCATCGGGGCATACTTAAGCTGTATTACATTAGTCAGGGTTTACTAATCTCATCCACAGATAACAGATAACAATATCAGCAACAGAAATATTAAACAACAAACTGTCAGAGTAAATAAAATCGGAGAACAATCCGATATTAAGTCTGTTTACACAAGTTCTCAAAACAGGAAATAAAGAGTTTTATTAAACAGGAAAGAAAGTCTATTTGCCATAAAGATTGAGCATGGCAGAAGCAGATGTTCAGGAGAAGTCCTCATCGATCACCTCGTCTTCAGGTTCAGGTACGGCTCCGAGTAGTGCTCCTGTTCCGTACACCTCAGGGTAGATCTCGTCTGCTAACCCTGGGGACATAATCCGAATCCAGGTCCTCAGGGGACATAGCAAGGTACAAGAAAGCTCAAGCCAAAATAAATGCAGTACAGCAAATAATGAAACAACAGGGTAAACTATATAACCAGGCTAAGTGAAAATGCAAGATGAGAGCAACATTATAACTTAGGCTGAGACCACTACAAGCTCTGTGTCGGGGAGCCGGTAGCAGTAATAACACTAGTAGAGTGTCTAGCTCTAATATAGAGTCTGAGACCTCACAATAAATATAACACTAGTAGAGTGCCTAGCTCGAATAAAGAGTCTAAGGCCTCACCATAAATAAATATATATATAAATTAGCCTGAAGTCTGTGTGTCTCTCCCCACCCAATGTAATCACACGTCTCATGTCCATGACACGCAAGATCAAAAACTAATGCAGTAAGTCATCTAATCTCTATAAATATAATGTCTATGTCAATCCTACATCCTATACAGAATCACCACGAATATTTCAGGAAGATTCTGTATCATGATCTGTGTCAGGTGTCCTGGGTTATAACGTACTTGATAAGACAAGTACGAGAAATATAAATGTCACGATATCCATCTCTAGATGACATTGCCCAACCTCGCGTACGGTGTTGGCACCCGACTATGATCGGACGCTAAGCAAGTCACACGGCCCTAGGGTTGAGCATGTACAACAGATTTAATTAAGTCCAAGTACTATGTAATAGAGACTGCAAGTTGGCAAGGTACACTTGCTTGGGTTTTCGGCTCCAATTGTAGCTCTGGCTTCAGCAGGATTTGCAGGCAGTACTCCGGCTGCTGAAACAAGCATCACCATCAGATCCAGAAAATATTAATCAGCTAAGAATGCCTGTCCTTGAGTCCAATTTGGAGACAAGGGCAAAAACGTCATTTTCGGGTCAAGGCGGGGTCCAAATGTGGGCCGTCTTGCACCGAAAAACAAGTCAGGGTCAAAGGTCTCCAAATCAGTCCAACTTAGTGTCAACAGGTCAGGAACGATGATACGAACCCAACGGAACTTCCAGAATTGGATTCCGATGAGCCGTTCTCAAAATCGCCCGTCGAGTGGAGCTTGTGGGGCCCACGACACGCGATTTTTCCAACGTTCTCAGAATCGAACCAAACTTGACCCACAGGACCAGCGTATTGCTTCGAGTCCGATGGCGCAAGTTTCGTCTCGATCCGACGTGTATACACTAAGTTACTGCGAGAATCAGAAAGTACGGATACGGGGCGTTGTCCGCGGATACGTACTGATTCCGGTGTGCACGCACATCCGAATCAGCTTCTGCGAAAACCCGCACGTCCGTATCAATGACGCGCACGTATCGGTGAAGACCGCACGCAACCAAGTCGTCCCGTTTGGCGGGGCGTACTCGATTCCGGGGTAAAACAGGGCTAAGTTTTTTCCTGTTTTGGATCGCGGTTCACGATCACCTCAGGACGCGATGCCCCGAATGGTTTGCACGGGCACCGAGAGGGTCATACAGGCTACGCTATGCAATTTACGGAATCAAAATCCGAGCTACGAGCAAAAAGTTACGGGTACCTGAAGTGGTCTGAAAAACCGAGTTTAACTCGTGTCCGACACGCGTCCAAATTGTGTCAGGGTACTGTTCACTTGGGTTAGGGTTTCCTGTGTCCGCGGCTTCTGTGTCCGTGTCCGCCGGAGTAGGTCGGCGCGGATGGAGGCGGCCCGCTGCGGGTGGCGTCGCCGGAGACTGGGTCGTCGAACGGTGGGCGGCCGGGGAGGTGCGGTGCTGGGTTCGATTGCGGCGGGTCCTGGACGGAGACGCTGGTGGTTCTGCGGGGTGGCGCTGGGTTGCTGAGGGCGGAGGACGGCGAGGCGGCAAGGCGGTGTCGAGGAGGAGGAGATCGACTGGGGTGACTAGGGTTTCGGCGGGTCGGGCAGCCGGTGGCGGAGGAGCAAGGCCGGGTTTAGGGCTTTATATAGTGGTCGAGGGAGAGGGAGAGGCGGCGTCCGGTGAGGGGAAGCCGGAGCGGAGGGGACGGCGATTGCGGGGAGAGGAAGAGGAGGAGCTGGGGAGGCGAGGAGGCGACGGCGGCGGCCGTTCCGGCGGCGGGAAGTTCAGAAGTCGGGTTGGGGGAGATGAGTTATCGGGTTCGCGGGTCCACAGGGTCGGGTCGGGTTGGTCGGCCGGACCCGATCCGACCTGCTAGCAGTGCGGGCTGGGCCGGAGTTGGGCCAGGGTTGGGCCGGGCTCGGGATATAGGGTTTAATTATTAAAATAAATAGCTAAATAATTAAACAATTAAATAATTAAATAAATAATTATTTTTAGGTATTTTAAAAATAGGTCCGGGGCCCAATAAATTCCCGGAAAATTACTCTATGTCTAGTTTTCTATTTTACACCATAAAATATTATTTTCATAATATTTTAGTATTATTTATTAACAATTAAAAATCCTTTAATTATTAAAACACCTTAGTTTAATTTCAGAAAAATCTCAGAAAATCCAGAAAATTGTGAAAAATTCCAAATTAAATTTTTTTGAAAAATCAGGGGGATTACACTATGAGAGGTGCATAGAGGAATCAAGGCAGGATGCAAGTTAAGAAATTATTTTGAAGTCGATGTAGAGGTCAAGAACATATCGACAAGTGGATAAGATCCTATAATTTATCCTATCCTAATTGCAGGCTTGCTCGGTTTCTTAGTTGAAACCGAAGCAATATAGTCGTAGACCAGTATGGACTACCATAAAAATTATGTCACGCCCCAGTCCCAAAATACCAGGGGACTAGCCACGTGGCAATGGCCAGCAGCACAACTCCAATGGGCAAACCCAATTTAATGGACCCGTTAGAGTGTACTTAAACTGTAATAAATATAAATACAGTCTACACCATCTATCATAGAATAATTCTAATCTCATCCACAGAAAGAAATATAACTAAATATGATAGACTAATCAAGATATTAGATAAAAAAATAATCCATTATTAAGTCAACATATGTAGTATCTCGGGGAATAACCAGATAAAATAAGAAAAGGAAATAAGTCAATACATAAGTCCAAGAGTCAAGATATAAAATAACTAGAAGCATAAATAACTGAGTATTTCACAGAATACGCAGGAGAAATCCTCTATCACAACCTCATCCTCTGGTGCTAGTACTGCTCCAGCGTCAACTTTTGTCCCATATATCTCGGGGTATTCCTCCTCTGCTGTACCTGGGGACATTATCCGGATCTAGGTCCTCAGGGGACATAGCAAGGTACAAGAATAACTCAAGCCCAATAAAATAAAGTAAATAAAAATAGATCCTCAGGGCAAGCTATGTAACCAGCTAAGTGAAATGCAAATAAGTGCATCACTAGTACTCAGGCTGAGATCACTACAAGCTCTGTGTCGGGGAGCCTGTAGCAGCAAGAATATTACGTAATGGACCAAGCTCTGGAACAGAGACTAAAGCACATCAATAATAAAGTGTATATATATGTAATCAGCCTATAGCCTATGTGTCTCTCTCCACCAAATGTAATCACACGTCTTATGTCAACGACGTCTCATGTCCATAACACGCAAGATCATGACCTCTAGCTAGTACAACGAGTTATAATAAAATATATGTATATGCAAGTCTCAAATCATGAATCCTGTAAACCTATACAAAATTACTATGAATAACTCATGAAAGATTCTGTCACATGAATAGTATCAAGTGTCCTATGGTATAACGTACTTGGTAAAGCAAGCACGTAAAAATATATAGGTTCGTGGTATCAACTTTCTAAGTGACGTTACACGACTCCGCGTAAGGTGTCGAAACCCGAATCTTGTTCGAACGTTAAGCAATGTCTCACGGTCCTAGGTTGAATAGGTAAAACATAGAAGTATAAAGAAATAACTCAAGCAAATAATATCACAAGATCTACTACAAGTTGGCAAGGTACACTTGCCTATGTTCTGAGCTCCGTTAGTTGCTCCGATATAAGTGGAATCTCCATGTACGCCTCTGAATGGTGAAACAAACATTATCATTGCTCTCAAAATACTCAAAATGGTTAGGATTGACTACCCATAAGTCCAATTTGGACACAGGGATAGAATTGACAGTTTCTGGTCAAAGTAGGGTCCACATGTGGCCCACTTCGCACCGAAAAATATGCCAGAGACAAAGTTCTACAAATTTATCAAACTTAGTATTTAAGAGTCAAGAACGATGATACGAACCCAACGAAACATCCAGAACTTGATTCCGATGAGCCGGTCACAAAATCGCCCGTCAAGTAAAACCGTGGGGCTCACGAAATGGTGTTTCATCAACGTTCTCAGAATCAAGCCAAACTTGGGTCACAGGACCAGCGTAATGCTATGAATCTGAAGGCGCAAGTTTTGTTATGAAACGACAAGCACACACAAAATTATGATGAGTGTCAAAATAGGCCGATATGGGGTTTTTCGACGGATACGCATTAATTTCGGTGTACACGCACATCCAAATCAACTTTCATAAAATTTTACACGTCTGCATTGACGATATGTGCCTTTTGGTATAATTCGCACACGACGAAGTTGCCTCATTTAGCGGGACGCACCCAGTTTCAGAAAAATTTGGGTTTAGAAAACCAAGTTTTTGGTCAAATTCAACAGCAAATAAAATACAGCATACATCGAATTAAAATAAACTAATTGAAGAAATTAAATCTTGGTTATGTTGTCTAAATTATTGTTTAAGTAGAATTTAAAAATATTAACTAGGTTGAAAGAAAATCAGACATGAACCTGGGTGGTTGGAACAGTTTTTGAACTACAAACTGGGTTATATTTTTTCCTGTTTTGCGTCGCAAATTATGATCGACACATAACACGATACACTGAACTAATTATACATGGTTTAAGAGGGTCATGTGGTCTTCGCATAGAATTCAACGGGTCATTATTTAGTTAACTGTGCAGAGAGATACAGGGGCTAGAAGTAATGTACCTCGCTGTGTGCTGTGCTCGAAATTCTGGCGGCTGTGCGGAGGCATCTTGCGGCGTGCGGCAAAGACTGTCCAGCGGTCATCGGTGGCCGAGGATTGTCGGGGTGGTAGAGGAGATGATGGTGGTGGTGGTGGTGGTCGGCTAGGCTAGGGTTTAAATAGGGTGACAAGGAGGGAGTTACTAGGAGCTGAAGAGGAGGGGTCGGGGTGGTTTCGGTTAGGGGAAGTGAGGGGGTACAGGGGTTACTGGAAGAAGAATGGGTTGGGGGTTTCGGTTCGGGTCATCAGGTTATGGGTGCGGGTTTAGGTCCGGATTTGTTTAGTTTAGTTTGGGTTGGGTTGGTTCGGTTTTGGTTGGTTTGGGTTGGTTTATTAATAACTCTATATATATGTAATTAGCTATCTAAAAATAGTTTTGGACCCCAATAAATTCCAAAAAAATTACACAATATTATATTATTAATTATAGACCCAAAAATATAATTTTTGCACTATTTTAATAATTAATTTAATACACAAAAATATAAATCTATGAACGAACATTTATTATAATTAGCTAAAAATTACAGAAAAATTACCCTTAATCTCAATATTCATAATTCCAATAATTAAAATTATAAAAAATTTAATTCTAAAAATTAGGATGTTTACAAGAATTAATTGTACTTAGACTATTGTCTAAGATCTTTTGTACTCTCCTTTCTTTAAATAGTTTGTAATACAAAGTTCGTACAACTTTTGTTCATCGCAAACACTAGCAAGTCTTAATCATGTAGTGTGGGTGTCATGGCCAAAGAAGATATAGGTATATCCCCCAATCAAAAGGTATTCCCCTAAAACTAGGCCGACATACATAAAATAAATACAAGACACGAGAATGACTCATCTAGTCGCTCGCACCCAAGTATAGCTTGGACGCACAGTTTATATAATCTAGAATATAATCAATAAGGAAATATACAAGTAAATTATGTAAATAAAGAGTAAAGACAGTAAACACAAAAATGTATACTTGCCTAGATCCTGAATGGTGTCAAGACAACGTACAGGTAACAAACATGGCAAATCAACGAAAGCAAAAAATATTAAAGCAGAACAAACATCTCCAGATACTGAAATAAGCATCACCAATATTTTTGGAATGAGTCAAACAGTTATAATAGACTACCCATAAATCTAATTTGGACATAAGGACAAAAATGACAGTTTTTTGTCAAAACGAAGTCCACATGTGGACCCACTTTGTACCAAAAAATATACCAAAATTAAAGTTATCAAACTATATGTCGAATAAGACCATAACAACGATAAAAACTCACTGGTATGTCCAGAATTAGATTCCGAAGAGCCGATCACAAAATAGTCCGTTGAGTCCCATCGTGGGGCCCATAAAATGACGTTCTCATCAACGTTCTCAGAATCGAACGAAATGGGTCACAAGACCAGCATAATATTGTGATCCTAATGGCATAAGTTTTGTTGTAGCATGACGAGCATGCATAAAGAAATTGAGAAATTTTAAAAAGTCATGATACGATGACCTCTGACGAATACGGATCAAATTCGTCGTACATACGCGATCAATTCAAATTTCGTCGAATCTCACACGTCCACGATTATGTACGCATCTTTTGATGCAAACAGTACACGACGAGGTCGTCTGATTTGATGGGACCAACTCCGTATTACAAAAATTTAATTTAAAAAACTATTATTTTTTGGGTTTTTGGAACCGAGTTTTGATCGATAAAATCTATGAATTAACCAAAACTATTTATATAAATATGAAGGTGGTTATACTTGCTATGCAATGGAACCGATGGCTCATTAAACAAAGCTACAATGGGGAGAAACAAATATGCCAAGTTGGCGCAACGAAACTGTAAAAATAATTTTAGTTTAAATTCGCAACTTGGAGGCCAGTTTTGTTCTAACAAACGATCGAATTAACCATTGAAACTTGAGGAAGGGTAGAGATATATACCAAGATTGCATTTTTCGATCGTCGATACAACGGTTAAATGGCCCAGAATACACGTGCAAAGTTGTTGCAACAAAACAAAATTCTGACTTCTAACCCCTGCGCGTCATGACGAGTTCGAATCAAAATTGAAAGTCCTGAATCACGCGAGGACGTGGCGCTGCTTCCGGGGGTTGCATGCGGTCATCACCGACGACATGGAGAAGGTCAAGGGCACGGCATCCTGGTCGATCGGGCAGCTCTGGAGTGCTGTCGGCCAGCGGGCGAGCGCGGTTGCGGGGTCCAGACGGCTCCGTCGCAGACTTTCGAGCGAAGGTCGGCGTCGTGGTGCATCGACGGAAGAGGAGGCATGGTATGGGGTTTGATCGATCGTGAGATGACAACTGCCGAGGGAGGGCCAAGGAAGGGTCGTGCGCTTGAGGAGGAGGACACGGGAGATCAGGTGTTGGGAAGAAAAAAAAGAATATCAGTTATAGCTATTCACTACGGTCATATGAATTATTTAGAATTTGAATAAATGCAATAAGGATTATATAGAAATAGGTTAATAAATTAGTGGGTTTGGATTTTAAATTTTAAAAATAATTCCTAACACATAAATATACTAAAACTTATATACATACCATATATGTATACCAATAACTTATTAATCCAAAACCATTAATCATATATATATATATATATATATATATATATATATATATATATATATATATATATATATATATATAATATGTGTGTGTGTGTGTGTGTGCAAGAAAAATAATAATTTGTTATATATAAAAAAAGGGAAATTACAAGTACTTTCTAGCTTTGAGCCAGCAATAGAGCTCATTGCATCTCAATTTTAAAAAAATCAAAAAAATGCATCATTTATGTACCGTTTGCAAGAAACATGGTCATTTTGCTAGCACATGCTATACTCGTCAGTGGTTTGGTTCGATTTGTTCCCAATGTGATAAGCAAGGTCATCCAGTGGATATTGTTTTATGCTTCATCCAAATTTAAGGACTCAATTTTTCTAGCGGATAAAGACAAAGGATTCTTTCTCGACTCACTCTCCAGTACCTCAAACTGACATTGTTGATAATACGTACCTCAAACTGACATTATTGATAATACACAGACATCGACAAATATTCAGCACTGTCTTACTCAGTTAGAGCTTCAGATCCTGTCACGACCCGCACCCAAAAAATCAGGCATGAGTCGTGGGTACATCCAGCCTACGCCGCATAATCAGCGATAGAACGCTGTCTAGGTCCGTTCTAGGTCACAACTATATATATCTCACAACAACATGTCAAAATAATCTCTCCAAAAGGAGGGCAACAATACAATATATATAAACTCAATCACAATAACTAGGGAAAGAGTAAAAGCACGATAAGATATCAACAAAAGAAACAAAGAACCCAAGAGAGCAAGTACAAATCCAAAATATACAGTCCAAGTCTAAGAGTCTAAAACATCTCACATCAATAGCAAAATAATAAATAGTACAGTCATCTAAAGACCAACTGGAAACAAACCCAGTGAAACCCACCTAGCTATACTAGGGCGCTAGTGGCATCTCCTCAGCTGGGACGAGCTTCTCCTCAATCTCAGGGTCGCAACACTCGTGGACACCTGGCCCGTAGTAGGTCGGGCAAAAATTCTCAGGATCCTCTGGAAAAAATATATCCAGTCAGGATTGGAGCGAAGTACATAACTCTGAAAGCAACTCCAAAAATATGGTAAGGTATATATGACTAGCAATAGAAAAGAATACAAGATGCGCAGGAAAGTAAATATATGGTAGAACTGATAAAGTAACTGCAATGTAAAACTGGAGAACAATACAAGTAGTAGAAAAGTAACTGCATGTGAGAAAGTAGGAATACTAGCTAAGTGCCTTGAGCATAAGTTCGTTATGTGATCGACTTAGGTTGAACTTGATTTAATCTATGATAACTCCGTTATGCGTGAGTTGCATAACCGACATACATATGAATACTATTTGGATTTGATCACATAACCAACTTCTACTCCCCTCACCCACTAATACTCTTGGATCCAACCACGACACGCTACGTACATGATAAATTGTCATGCCCTAGTCCCAAAATACCGAGGGACTAGACACGTGGCAATGGCCAGCAGCACACACTGATGGACAAACCCAATTTAATGGATCCATCAGAGCATACTTAAGCTGTAAAATAAGGTCTACGACAACATGGTACAACTAATCTCATCCCCACAAGATAAATATGATCCACATAAATAAGAAATGTAAATCATCAACCAGTCTTAACAAAATGCTTCGGGGAACAATCCGATAAATATCTGATACAATGGTTCAACAGACCAAAATATAAATGACTGAATAAAGTAAATACTGAGCATGAAACATGGATGCTCAGGAAAAGTCTTCAGCTAACACCTCGTCCTCGGATGTCGGTACAGCTCCTGTATCAGCTTCTGCTGCGGTCCCGTATACCTCGGGATAGATCTCGTCTGCAAATCCTGGGGACATAATTCGAATCCAGGTCCTCAGGGGACATAGCAAGGTACAAGATAATACAAGCCAAAATAAATACAGTGTAGCAAATAATGAAATAAATAGGGTAAGTAAGTAATCATCTATGTGAAATGCAAGAGAGAGCATCAATAGTACTCATGCTGAAACAACTACAAGCTCTGTGTCGGGGAGCCGGTAGCAGTGAAATCATGAGGTGGTCTAGCTCAGCGGGAGACTGAGAAGCCGGCATAATATAGTCAACCTGTAGCCTGTGTGTCTCTCCAGCAATAGATGAAACAATAGGGGAACACTAAATAACCAGCTAAGTGATATGCAAGATGAGAGCAGCACTAGAACTCAGGCTGAAACCACTACAAGCTCTGTGTCGGGGAGCCGGTAGCAGTAGTAATGAGTAATGGGCCAAGCTCGGGTTTCAGAGTCTTGCGCCTCACAATAATAGGGGATATATAAGTATGATCAGCCTGTAGCCTGTGTGTCTCTCCCCACCCAATGTAACCACACGTCTCATGTACATGTCACGCAAGATCATCGCTAATGCACAAGTCATAAAGTATCTATGAATATAGTATCTCTGTCAAGTCCTGTATCCTATACTGAATCACTATAAATATCTCAGGAGGATCTTGTCTCATGTAAAGTGTCAAGTGTCCTGGGGTATAGTGTACTTGATAAGACAAGTACGAGAAAGTAAAAGGGGTCACGAATGTCCATCTCTAGATGACAATACACAACACCGCGTACGGTGTTGGCACCCGACTAATAATCGGACGCTGAGTAAGTCACACGGTTCTAGGTTAAGCATGCACAGCAATATAATGAAGCAAGGAAAATATGTAACAATACTGCAGAGTTTGGCAAGGTACACTTGCCTGGGGTATGAATACCAACAGTCGTCCCTGTATCAGTGGATCATGTAGGTACTCCTCCAAAAGCTATAATAAACATCACCAATAGTCTCAGAAGATATCAAATAGCTAGAAACGCCTGTCCTTAAGTCCAATTTGGACACAAAGGCAAAAATAACCTTTCCGGGTCAAAACGGGTCCACATGTGGGCCACTTTGCACCGAAAAGCGTGTCAGGGTCAAAGGTCACTAAATTCGCCAAATTTAGTGTCAACAAGTCAGGAACGATGATACGAACCCAACGGAACTTTCAGAATTGGATTCCGATGAGCCGATCACAAAATCGCCCATCAAGTGGAGCCGGTGGGGCCCACGATACACGATTTTGTCAACGTTCTCAGAATCGAACCAAACTTGGGTCACAGGACCAGCGTATTGCTATGAGTCCTATGGCGTAAGTTTTGTCTCGATCCGACGTGTGTACACAAAGTTGCAGCGTGAATCCTTACAAGTTAACCTAGTCATAGGTGTTGTTGTCCATTCAGGAGTCAATCAATTGTTCAGTCAGGTGAATCCTTTTTAGACTCCTGTCAGCAAAATGATATATTCTTCATCGTAATACTTGAGTTCTGAACTTGACCCAAGTTACGAGGCAAAAATAAAAAATTTATGCTGTCATAGGGATGCATGTATCAGGATCGCAATAAAACGTAGGTAGGTAGCGAAGGTTATTCTAAAGATAGCACCGTTTTAAACTGCAATCTAAACTAATAATAGGGTTTGGTAATTACCCAAGAAACAAACAGAAATGGCTACAGAAATAATACACTTATCGTGTTTATACTAAACACGATGTTTCGCCTTTCCGAAATAAGGGAAGACGGAAAACAATAATCAAGAGTTCAAGGGGGAGATAATAGATTAGAAGTATGGGGATCAAGGCGTTTAAAGAATTCAATGGGAATTGTCAAAGCAATTATGGATTGAAATCCTATTTTGGTAATTCTTTTTCACATGCTCGTATCAGTACAGTCATGTAGCTGATACGATATGCTCAGACATATCTATCGGACAAGTACATCCGTCTACTAATCACTATATATCTCAATCCACGTAAAGTAGTTAAGCGAAGGGCGAACCAAGTGCACTATGGTTGATCAGACCGTAATACACTAATTCTGAAATGTATTAGTGTAGTACTCCAATAATACATATATCATGAACAAGCTTGATAAAGAATAAGCTTGCAAAACTAGGCTATAATAGCAGTATAAGTCAAGGTAGTATAGTAAATATAAGTATGCTAGATTATGATGTGAGAAATACAAAACAATTCAATTTCACAAAAAGACAAGACTCTACAATCTCTACAGTTATTATTCTAACTCCTTGTCTAAGTTGCTAGTTGACCCAAAAGAGGTATGGCCTTCTAAGTTCTACAATCTTAATATACACTATAGGTTGTCCGCCTAAAACAGAGATTTCAAGAAAGTTCGCGTAAAGTAGGGATATCAGAGCTGTCCGCGTAAAAAGTCTGTGCGTAACAGTCTGCGCGTAAGAGCCTGTGTGAAAGTCTGAGCGTAAAAGTTTTGCGCTAAAATCTGCGCATAAAATTTGCGGGCGTATAGTTTGTATAAAAGTCTGCCTAAAAAGGGTTGCGTAAAATCTGCCAGCGCACTGCGTAAAGTCTAGCTTATGTTGTAGCGTAAAGTTGTACGAGAACTCATGAGTTTGTCAGTCAAAATTAGTGAATCTTGATATCTGACAAAAGTACTTACACAACGATCGAGTGGACGGTTTGTGATGATGATTTTGGCACGGAGTCCCAGGTTGTCGTTTAGTGACTTTATTGGATACAAGTCATAAACGCTTGAGGTGAGACAAAATCAGATGTCCCGTCAAAAAGTTGTTTCTTTTTGCACAGGGCCCGTGGCGTATCTCTGCACGAGATTTGGTCAACTGGAGAAAGCTAAGGCTGTAACAATTACGCTCACATCTATCCTTATATCTTACGCCTAATCAGGTTACTCTACTCTGGTCATCTATTTATTCATGAATCATCAAGTTTACGCAGGGCAGTTACCTACGTGGCTTGCATGACGCAGGATAAGGAAGACTAAGGGATCGTGGGTAGTGGTTGTCATAACTGCAGCGTAAAGGAGACAATCTTCTGCGTAACTTGGTTTTTACGCCAACAAGAAAATCATTTGGCTTTTACGCCAACTAGGCAGTTGTTTGGTTCTTATGCCAACAATGGTCAAATGGGTTTTACGCCAACAAGGGTAAAGGGTCTCTGGCGTAAAACTCTGGTTATCCAACATAGGATGAGGTTTCAGTCTTAGTATTCAACCTTGGATTTCTATGGGTTCCTTAAGACTAGGGTCAACAATATGGTCAAATTATAAACTACTCCTAGTAGTATTTTTACTACACTCAAGTCATACATAAATACGCCCAGGAATAATGATAAGTTAATCTATAGGTAGTGATGCTAGGGTTCACTAGGTAGTATGGAAGACTAGGATTCATTTAGTATCCTATACTTAGTGATGTGTCAAAGCCCTAGTTGTGTTCTTAATAGGAATACTACCCTAATTATTATCCTATCAACATGGATTCCTATATTCTAGCAGGGGCTATACTTAAGGAATTATCAGGGAAGCACATGAATCAAGCAGGATGTAATTTATTCAAATAGAATGGATTGGAAGGAAGATGAGTCATAGTCAATTATGGATGAGATCCTATACTATAATCCTAGGTGCAGGCTTGCTCGGTACAGTAACGTAACCGAGACAATATGCTCTGACCTGCATGGGCCACCACTAAAAACATGTCACGCCCCAGTCCCAAAATACGTAGGACTAGGACACGTAAGCATGCCAGCCGCCTGTATATATGGCAACTCCAATATATGGAAACCATAATACAAGCGTACGCTGTATAATGAACAATAATTCACCAGTGGTATAATTAATCACAAGTCACAGGGTAATATCTAAATCTCATCCACAGAAATCACATATATATGAATAACCAATAACCAGATAACTAGATAACAATAATAAGTATCTAAGGAATGACAGTCGGATGGAAACAAATCCACTGCCGAAATAGAATATAAAATGAACCAGATACACACCATATAAGAACAATATCTGACAATCACGAGGCTCGAAGAGAAGACCTCCTCGGAATATAAGTAGCATGTCCGGATCTGCACTCCCGCGAATACTCATGAACATCTATACCTGGAAAGGGACCAGGTCCTCAGAGGGACATAACAAGATACATAGAAGCATGCCATAATGTAAATACTGAATAAATAAATGGGGTGTGCTAACCATCTAAGTGAATGCAATTTAAAGACCTTGTAGTACGCATGGGAATGTGTAGGCTTAACATATGCTGACGTAATTCACCAATCGTCGGGACTGGCTAGTATATGTGTCATATGCCCCCTGACTCAAGGGCACTCTGCAATCGACCATCTCCGAGGAGCGTGGTACGAAGGATAAAAACATACAAGGAGGGGGGTGTCCCATACGTCTACTAGTATCTTTCCCACCCAATATAGATGTACAAGTCGTGAAAACGACGTGGACACCTTCTACTATGATGCAAGTCTCAATAAAATAAACAACTAAGCTAAATACCGTTACACGTGTTACTCATACCGATGGCCAGTCGAGTATGAGGCACGCGTCCCTACATGAACTCACTCTGTGACATGTAATGATACGTGTCAAGGCCTGGGAAGTCATACCAATAACTCCACAACTTTAGGTGGGTCTACTAGACACTAGGTCAGATACAAATCCTAACGTCAACGCCTTCGTTGACTGCACTCGAGTTTTCTCGGACACGCACATTTATATAAAAATAAATAAATATGTAACTAACAATAACTGAATTTAAACAGTACAACAAGGTAAGGTATACTTGCCTGGCAAGAGCTGCAAGATATAACGTCCAGATGTCAAATACCAAGTGTCAGAAACTATGGCCTCAGAATGAACGTCTCCGGATGCTATAATAAATATCACTAACAGTCTCAGAAAATATCAAATAGCTAGAAACGCCTGTCCTTAAGTCCAATTTGGACACAGGGGCAAAAATGACAGTTTCCGGTCAAAGCGGGTCCACATGTGGGCCACTTTGTATCGAAAATCGTGTCAGGATCAAAGGTCTCCAAATTCGCCAAACTTAGTGTCAACAAGTCCAGAACGTCGATACGAACCCAACAGAATGTCCAGAACTGGATTCCGATGTGCCGATCACAAAATCGCCCGTCAAGTGGAGCCTGTGGGGCCCACGATACGGGATTTTTTCAACATTCTCAGAATCGAACCAAACTTGGATCACAGGACCAGCGTATTGCTACGAGTCTGATGGCGCAAGTTTCGTCTCGATCCGACGTGTGTACACAAAGTTGCAGCGTGTTCCAGAACAGGCGGATACGGGACGTTGTCGGTGGATACGCGTTGATTCCGGTGTGCACGCACATCCAAATCAACTTCTGCAAAATCCTGCACGTCCGTATCAACGGCGCACACATTTCGGTAAAGACCACGTGCGACCAAGTCATCCCGTTTGGCGGGACGTACTCAGTTCCGGGGTAAATCGGGGTATGGTTTTTCCTGTTTTTGGATCGCGTGTCGCGATCGCCACAGGACGCGATGCACCGAGCGGGTTGCACGGGCATCGAGAGGGTTACGTAGCCTACGTGTCACAACTGACGGAATTAAAAACGAAACTACGAGGAGATAGAACGGGTTACCTGAACAGGGCTTCGTGGAATAAATTTCCCGTGTCCGGGAAGAGATGCGACACGATGTTGATCGTGTCCGGGCTGTATCCGGGCTGCTGTGCTCTATCCTGATCGCTGTGTCCGGTCAGAGTTCAGCGGAGACTCGTCGAGGCTTTGCCGTGGCGGCTCAGGGCGTCGCCGGAGGAAGACATGTGGTGGTGATGGGTGGTGGACATGGTGGTTTGAGGTGCTGCTCGGGATCGTGGGGGAGGAAGTCAGGGAGGAGGTCGGGTGGAGCTGGGGAGTCGTCAGGTGGAGGGCGGCTGGGCGCTGGCCGGACAGGGAGTGGCCGAGGAGGTTGAGGTCGAGGGGGTCGGGGAAAGGGGAAAGGGGCTCGGGGGGGGAGGAGAAGAGGAGGAGGAGCTGGGGAGGTCGAGGGGTCGGCTGGGGGGGGTTGTCGGGAAGTGAGTGACGAGCTCAGGGAGGAGGTCGGGAAGGAGGGAGGGTGGCTAGGGCAGAGTGGAGGAGGAGATGCCGCACCGTGGGGGAGGCGGAGGTCGGGGGGGGCGATGCTGGCGGAGAGGAAAAGGGAGCTCGGGGAGTGGCGGTGGTGGTGGTAACCGACGGGGGGAAGAAGAGGAAGGGCGGAGGAGGTCGAGGGGTCGGCACGGCCATGGGGAGGCAGTGGTGAGATGGTGGAGGTGGTGGAGGGGAAAGAGAACTCGGGGGAGAAGGGCTCGGGTGGCTGGGAGAGGGTGGCGGAGCTCAGCGGGGGGGGCGGGGTTTGCTCGCCGCGCGGGGGGGGGGAGGGGGGGGAGGCGGAGTGACTCCGGCGGGGGGGGGGGGGCTCGCCGATCCGGCGGGGGGGGGGGGGGGGTTGGCTGCGGGCTAGGGTTAGGGTTAGGGTTTTCTTTTGGATTTTTCTTTTGAATTCTTTTTATAGAAAAAAAGGGTAAAATAGTAATTTCACATGTAGGATATTTTTCAGGTGGGTCCCGCTTCCAAATGGACTGTGCAGGTTCACCGGCCAATGAGGGGGTGACACCTCGCACTGCAAATTTTGTAGAAAAGTCCCTGTAATTTCCCATATTGCACAGAGGTCCTATTTTAGGAAATTGTGCAATTACGAAAATTTCTGGGAAAAACACCCGATTCCTGAAATTGCTAAAACGTACAGAACTGAGGGAAATTGCTGTGTGAGGGTCCTGAGGGGGTAGGGGTGAGTTTGGGCAGGGACTGGGCCTAGTTTTGGGGTGATACGGACCATCGTATTTAATTAATGAATAAATACTGCGCACGGTGTTCTCTAATTATTTATAGGCAGGTAGGGCCATAATTTTAATGCGGTGACAATACACTAAATATAGTATACTCAGTGTAGAATAATAACGTATTTTTGTCTGGGAAAACAGGTGCAGGTTGGGCCTCTAATGTCTGTTGGAACAGAGAATGGTACATGTCTGGGAATTTAAATACGTACGTTTGTAACGATATTTGTGCGTCTAAAACGAGGCTCAAAACAGAGTATCTGGGATTTGCACAAAGTGCAGAATAATAGGCTAGCATGTCTAGGAGAGGTATGTGAACTTTGTTCGGGGATAACAGTCAGGGTAAAGCTCCAAATAATTCGGTGATGGACAGGTGCACAAGTCAATAGGATATGTAAGCAAAATAAATTAAAATATTGCCATAAATCCTGAATTGCTGAAAATAATCCTAAAATGCTAAAATCTGGTCGAGGGAGTTTACAGGGGTGGTCGATGGTCGAGGCGGATGACGGAGATGGGGGAGTCGGGCTGGGCGGACTCGGCCGCGGGGAGTTGGTCGGGGAAGGAGATGGTCGATTGGGTCTAGGGCGGAGGAGCAGCGTCGGGGTCGTGGGGAGAGGAGGAGGTTACAGCGGGCGGCTGAGAGAGGTTGCAGCGGGGTTGACGAGAGAGAGGGTGCGATGGCGGCGGCACGGAAGTCGAGGGGAACTTTATAGGCTGCTACAGTATTTCCGGTGGGGGAATTCGGGTTCGGTTTGGATTTCGGGTCCGGGTCGGGTTTCATGGATCCGACCCGACCCGACCCGCTACGCTGGGTTGGGTTGTTTCAGTCAGCGGTTTGGTTTATTTTGGTTCAAGTGAACCGGGTTCAGTCAGGTTTAATTGGGTTTAATTCTACGTTGGTCTTTAGGGCTTTAAAAATGATTCCGGGGTCCAATAAATTCACAGAAAATTACCCTATGTCCAGTTTTCCATTTTACACCATAAAATATTATTTTCATAATATTTTAACATCAATTAAGAGCATAGAAAAATCTTTTAATCACCAATTCTTTAGTTTTAATTCCAGAAAATTCACCAAAGATTGGAAAAAATTATATTTAAAATATTCTGAAAAATCAGGGTGTTTACAATCTACCCCCCTTAAGAGGATTGCGTCCTCGCAATCAAAGAATAAGCTACTAACGGAAGAACTATAGAAATTACAAGAATGCTTAGTTTATAACTGCATCCGCGAACAAGTCAGGATAACGCTGGCGCATACTATCCTCCCGTTCCCAGGTCGATTTGCCAGAAGAATGATGTTTCCAAGCTACACGGACCAGTCTGATTGTCTGTCATCGCAATGTCTTCTCACTGACGTCGAGGATGCCAACCGGTTGTTCTTCATATCTCAAGCTAGGGCCCACTGCGATCTCTGAATGATCGACTACGTGACTTGGGTCGATCACGTACCTTCTCAGTTGTGAGACATAGAATACGTCATGCACTCCCTCTAAGGATGGAGGTAATGCAAGACGATAAGCCACCTCACCAATGCGCTCTAGAATATCAAATGGCCCGATGTACCTTGGGCTCAACTTGCCTCTGCTCCCGAATCTAATAGTACCTCGAGTGGGCAAAATCCTCAAGAATACGTGCTCTCCTTCTTTGAACTCTAGGGGACGTCTGTGCGTATCAGCTCAATGCTTCTGTCTGTCCTGAGCTGCTCGAAGATGATTCTGAATTTGTTTTACCTTCTCCACTGTCTGCATTATCAACTCTGGACCCAGTATTTGACGTTCACCAACGTCACTCCAACATATTGGTGATCTGCACTTCCTTCCTTATAATGGCTCGAATGGTGCCATCTGAATGCTGGCCTGATAACTGTTGTTGTAGGAGAACTCCACTAAGTGCAAATGATCTTCCAAGATCCTCCAAAGTCTAGCATACACGATAGCAACATATCCTCCAAGATCTGAATGGTGCGCTCCGATTGACCATCTGTCTGTGGATGGTAAGCTGTGCTGAATTTGAGTCTGGTGCCCAGACTCTCTTGCATGCTTCGCCAGAAATGAGATGTAAATCTCGAATCTCGATCCGATATAATACTAACCGGCACTCCATGTAATCTTACGATTTGTCGCATATACATATCGGCTAGTACCTCTGTGGACTGTCCAACTCTAAATGGCAAGAAATGTGCCGATTTAGTGAGTCGATCCACGATAACCCATACTGCATCTCTTCCGCTGGGGCTCCTGGGAAATCCAGTGACAAAATTTATCGTGATATGTTCCCACTTCCATTCTGGTATAGGAAGTGGCTGTAACATACCTGCAGTCCTCTGATGCTCGGCCTTTACTTGCTGGCATACTAAACATTTAGCCACAAATCTTGCAATCTCATTTTTCATTCCATGCCACCAATAATACTGCCTCAAGTCTCGGTACATCTTGGTTCCTCCTGGGTGAACAGAGTACATGGAGCTATGTGCTTCAGTCATTAGCTCATGTCTCAATTCTCCATTTGGAACATACAGGCCATTCCCATACCTCAATGTCCCGTCTTCATGTATGCAAAGTCCTGTCTGCATGCCTGCTTCTGTCCTCTCTTTAAGTCTTCGAAATCTAGCATCGGTAGGCAAAACTTCTTTAATCCTCTCCACAAGTGACGACTTAACTTCGAGATTAGCCAGCAAGCCACTCTGTCCTGGTAAAACAACCTCTATCTGAAGCTCCTGTAGATCTTTCAATAACTCGGGCTGCATCGTCAAGAAATAAGCCGTAGGCTTTCTGCTGAGTGCGTCTGCTACGACATTCGCCTTTCCCGGGTGGTACTGCAGATCTATATCAAAGTCTACCATCAATTCAAGACAACGTCTCTGCCTCATGTTGAGCTCCTTCTGAGTATATACATACTTCAGACTCTTGTGATCAGTAAAGATGTCTACCTTCTCCCCATAAAGATAGTGCCTCCAAATCTTCAATGCAAATATAACTGCTGCTAGCTCCAGATCGTGCGTTGGGTAGTTCTTCTCATGGACCTTCAACTGTCTCGATGCATAAGCAATAACTTTTCCATGTTGTATCAAAATACATCCTAGTCCACTACCTGACGCATCACTGTAAACAACAAAACCTCCTGACCCTGAAGGAAGAGTCAAGACAGGTGTTGTTGTTAATCTTCTCTTCAATTCTTCAAAGGCCTTCTGGCAGTCTTCTGTCCATATAAACTCCTGGTCTTTACGTGTCAACTTCGTCATAGGCTCCACAATCCTTGAGAAATTTTCTACAAACCTCCGGTAATATCCTGCAAGTCCGAGAAAACTTCTCACTTCTGCAACTGATGTAGGTGTAGGCCAAGTCTCTATCGCAGCAACCTTCTCTGGATCAACTGAAAGTCCTTCTCCTGAGATGATATGTCCCAAGAAAGGCACTTTATCCATACAAAACTCACACTTACTGAGCTTGGCATATAACTTCTCCTGTCTCAAGGTCTCTAGCACAATTCTGAGATGCTCTTCGTGCTCTTCATGGCTCTTGGAATGTACTAGAATGTCATCAATAAATACAACCACAAATTTGTCCAAGTACTGATGGAAAACTCTGTTCATCAAGCTCATGAACACATCTGGTGCGTTGGTTAAACCAAACGACATTACCAAGAACTCATAATGTCCATACTTGATCCTGAAAGCTGTCTTCGGTATATCCTCCTTCCTTACTTTGATCTGATGATAGCCGGATCTAAGGTCAATCTTCGAGAATACCCTAGCACCACTTAATTGATCGAATAGATCATCAATGCATGGTAAGGGATACCTGTTCTTGATGGTCACAGTATTTAGTGCCCTGTAGTCAATGTACAACCGTATTGTTCTATCCTTCTTTGGCACAAATAATATGGGTGCTCCCCAAGATGAAACACTGGGCCGAATGAAACCCTTCTCCAGAAGATCATCAATATGTTCTTTCAACTCCACTAAATCCTTAGGTGCTAGCCGATATACTGATGAAGTGATAGGCTCTGCTCCTGGAGTTAAGTCTATTGTGAATTCTATTTCCCGATCAGGCGGTAAACCTGGAAGATCATCAGGAAATACATCCACAAACTCTGATATGAATCTTGGGTAACCTGTCTCCCCTTCTACAGATAGTACCCTAAGAGTAGGCTGAACTCCTTGCTCTACTGCTCCTCGAAGAAACTCAAATTCTGGATGTCCAGGCGGTCTAAATATAACCCGTCCAAGTCGGCAATCAAGAGTCGCATGGTACTGACTTAACTAGTCCATACCAAGTACAACATCGTAATCCGGCATGGAAAAGATCAGAAATTGAGCTCGCATCTCTCTTCCACAGACTACTACAGAACATGATCTACAGACGTCGCTAACTGGGATAATTCCACCTCCCGTAAGAATTCTCTTTATCTTCGGAAGGGGTACGGTAGCTACTCTATGGGTGGCTACAAAGCTAGCTGCTATAAATGAATGCGATGCTCCAGAATCAAATAAAGCTACAGATGGTAATGAAGCTACTAAAATAGTACCTGCGATAACCTCTCCTGCAGTAGCTTCCTCCTCAATAGCCAATGTAAATGCCTGGCCTCGTCCCTGAGCTTGGCCTTTCTGCTGCTGCTGAGCTTGCCGAAATAGAGCTGCCTGTGGTGCCAGTGGTGGTCTCTGCTAATTTCCTCCTGGGCTGGTGGTCTGACTCCTCCAACTCCTGCCTGCGGTGCTCCTACTGCTGGATAAGCTGGTCGTGGTACAGGTAAAGCTAGTCTCGGTGCTCCCTCTCTTCGCTCGGTGCAGTCTCTGGTTTGATGCTGGTTGGATCCGCAAGCCAGGCATAGTCCCAACTTGCATCTGCATTCTCTCTCAATGTGACCTACCTTGCCGCAGTGGTGACAAGTAGGGAGAGATATGGCCCTGTGTGCTGCTCTATCTGGCATACTCCTCTGGGATCATTTTGCAGAATCCCCATGTGCTGTCCTGGATGGTGCTGATGTGATTGGCCTCTTCAGATTTGACTCCCTTCTAGTGACGCGCTCCATGCGTCATGCTGCTATAAGAACGTCGGTATATGATGTAGGTGCGACCGATCCAATCAACCTCTGGAGCTCGAACTTTAGTCCGTCAAAGAGCTTCTCGGCTTTCTCTTCCTCTGTCGAAATCAAGGTTGGGGCGAAGCGACTTAGACGAATAAATTCTGCGTTGTATTCTTCCACTGTCATATTGCCTTGGATAAGGCGGTTGAACTTGTCTCTGAGCTCCGATCGTGCAACTGCTGGAATATACATCTCTCGGAAGAGTCTGGAGAACTCTTCCCAAGTGACTCGGTTCTGTCCGAGCCTCCTCTCTTCTGATAACCACTAATGATGTGCATTTTTAGTCAACTGCATCCTGACTGCAGTCATCCATTTCTCTCTCGAAAGTTCAGCTGCTTCCAACTGGTGCTGTATGTTCGTGAGCCATTCGTGAACTTCAGTTGGCCCTTCTTTGCCAAAAAAGGTACGAAACTTGAGTTGACGAAAATCGATGATAGATCCCATCGCTGATCGCCTCGCTGGTGGATTTGCCTGCTCCAGTGCTGATACTAGGCTGGTTCTCAAATACTCTGCCTCATGACGATGAGCTTCTTGCTGAACCTGCTGCTGGGCTTGCATCATGGCATACATCATCTGAAACATCTGTTGCCCGTCCATGGCTTGTCCTGGCGGGAAAACTGGCATCTGTGTAGTGAACTGTGGCGGAGGTGGGATGTCGTCACGCCGGAACCTTAGATTAGGCTGGCCGGTTTGATTGCTCTGCAATGTTTGTCCTCCATTCCCTGGTGTCACTCCGTCTACATAAGTAACCACAGCGTCGTGTGGCGTATCCAAGGGAATCTCATCTCCGTTCCTGGGATCCATTGCTCTGCAACTAAAGGATAAACTATACGAACGCTCAGAGGAACCAACACAGGATGCAAATCAAGTAATAAATTCGAGTTCGATATAGAGTTCAAAAATGGTTCAAATAATGGATGAGATCCTATAACTTATCATATCCTTAGGGCAGGCTTGTTCAGTCCCTAAGTTGAAACCGAACGATTTAGTCGTAGACCTGCATGGGCCACCACAAAAACCATGTCACGCCCCAGTCCCAAAATACCGAGGGACTAGACACGTGGCAATGGCCAGCAGTACACACTGATGGACAAACCCAATTTAATGGATCCATCAGAGCATACTTAAGCTGTAAAATAAGGTCTACGACAACATGGTACAACTAATCTTATCCCCATAAGATAAATATGATCCACATAAATAAGAAATATAAATCATCAACCAGTCTCAACAAAGTGCTTCGGAGAACAACCCGATAAATATCTGATACAATGGTTCAACAGACCAAAATATAAATGACTGAATAAAGTAAATATTGAGCATGAAACATGGATGCTCAGGAAAATTCTTCAGCTAACACCTCGTCCTTGGATGTCGGTACAGCTCCTGTATCAGCTTCTGCTGCGGTCCCGTATACCTCGGGATAGATCTCGTCTGCAAATCCTGGGGACATAATCTGAATCCAGGTCCTCAGGGGATATAGCAAGGTACAAGATAATACAAGCCAAAATAAATGCAGTGCAGCAAATAATGAAATAAATAGGGTAAGTAAGTAATCATCTGTGTGAAATGCAAGAGAGAGCATCAATAGTACTCAGGCTGAAACAACTACAAGCTCTGTGTCGGGGAGCCGGTAGCAGTAAAATCATGAGGTGGTCTAGCTCAGCGGGAGACTGAGAAGCCGGCATAATATAGTCAACCTGTAGCCTGTGTGTCTCTCCAGCAATAGATGAAATAATAGAGGAACACTAAATAACCAGCTAAGTGATATGCAAGATGAGAGCAGCACTAGAACTCAGGCTGAAACCACTACAAGCTCTGTGTCGGGGAGCCGGTAGCAGTAGTAATGAGTAATGGGCCAAGCTCGGGTTTCAGAGTCTTGCGCCTCACAATAATAGGGTATATATAAGTATGATCAGCCTGTAGCCTGTGTGTCTCTCCCCAGCCAATGTAACCATACGTCTCATGTTCATAACGTCTCATGTACATGTCACGCAAGATCATCGCTAATGCACAAGTCATAAAATATCTATGAATATAGTATCTCTGTCAAGTCCTGTATCCTATACAGAATCACCATGAATATCTTAGGAGGATCCTGTCTCATGTAAAGTTTCAAGTGTCCTGGGGTATAGTGTACTTGATAAGACAAGTACGAGAAAGTAAAAGGGGTCACGAATGTCCATCTCTAGATGACAATACACAACACCGCGTACGGTGTTGGCACCCGACTAATAATCGGACGCTGAGTAAGTCACACGGTCCTTGGTTAAGCATGCACAGCAATATAATGAAGCAAGGAAAATATGTAACAATACTGCAGAGTTTGGCAAGGTACACTTGCCTGGGGTATGAATACCAACAATCGTCCCTGTATCAGTGGATCATGTAGGTACTCCTCCAAAAGCTGTAATAAAGATCACCAACAGTCTCAGAAGATATTAAATAGCTAGAAACGTCTGTCCTTAAGTCCAATTTGGACACAAGGGCAAAAATGACCTTTCCGGGTCAAAGCGGGTCCACATGTGGGCCACTTTGCACCGAAAAGCGTGTCAGGGTCAAAGGTCACCAAATTCGCCAAACTTAGTGTTAATAAGTCAGGAACGATGATACTAACCCAACGGAACTTCCAGAATTGGATTCCGATGAGCCGATCACAAAATCGCCCGTCAAGTGGAGCCGGTGGGGCCCACGATACATGATTTTGTCAACGTTCTCAGAATCGAACCAAACTTGGGTCACAGGACCAGCGTATTGCTACGAGTCCGATGGCGCAAGTTTTGTCTCGATCCGACGTGTGTACACAAAGTTACAGCATGTTCCAGAATAGGCGGATACGGGGCGTTGTCGGTGGATACGCGTTGATTCCGGTGTGCACGCACATCCGAATCGACTTCTGCAAAATCCCGCACGTCCGTATCAACGACGCGCACGTATCGATGAAGACCGCACGGGACCAAGTCATCCCGTTTGGCGGGGCACACTCAGTTCCTGGGTGAAACAGGGCATTGGTTTTCCTGTTTTTGGATCGCGGTTTGCGATCACCACAGGACGCGATGCACCGATCGGGTTGCACGGGCATCGAGAGGGTTATACAGTCTACGCGTTGCAACAGACGGAATCGAAAACAGAATTACTAGGAGAGAGGAAACGCTACCTGAACAGGGCTCCGTGAATCTGACTTCCACGTGTCCGGGTCGTCTGCTTCGTGTCCTGCGTCAACTGTGTCCGGGCTCAGAGAGCTGTGTCCATGTCGGGGCGACTGTGCCTAGGGCTTGCGGGAGGCGGGCCGTTCTCGTCGACGGAGGGTGGCTCGTCTGGCTGAGCGGGGTCGTCGACGAGGCGGAGCGGAGGGGGACGATGAGGGACAGGGCCGAGCAGTTCGTCGGGGGAGGGCTAGGCGGAGGACGGTGGATTCGGGCTGAGGTGGTCGATGGTCGAGGCGGATGACGTAGATGGGGGAGTCGGGCTGGGCGGACTCGGCCGCGGGGAGTTGGTCGGGGAAGGAGATGGTCGACTGGGTCTAGGGCGGAGGAGAAGCGTCGGGGTCGTGGAAAGAGGAGGAGGTTGCAGCGGGCGGCTGAGAGAGGTTGCAGCGGGGTTGACGAGAGAGAGGGTGCGATGGCGGCGGCACGGAAGTCGAGGGGAACTTTATAGGCTGCTACAGTATTTCCGGTGGGGGAATTAGGGTTCGGTTTGGGTTTCGGGTCCGAGTCGGGTTTCATGGATCCGACCCGACCCGACCCGCTACGCTGGTTTGGGTTGGTTCATTCAGCGGTTTGGTTTATTTTGGTTCAAGTGAACCGGGTTCAGTCAGGTTTAATTGGGTTTAATTCTACGTTGGTCTTTAGGGCTTTAAAAATGATTCTGGAGTCCAATAAATTCACAAAAAATTACCCTATGTCCGGTTTTCCATTTTACACCATAAAATATTATTTTTATAATATTTTAACATCAATTAAGAGCATAGAAAAATCTTTTAATCACCAATTCTTTAGTTTTAATTCCAAAAAATTTACCAAAGATTGGGAAAAAATAAATTTAAAATATTCTGAAAAATTAGGGTGTTTACATAAATAACTCGCGCACATGAAGGAGAGAGCACACGAAGCACATGATAGCACATAAGAATCAATACCTGAAGCACATGATGAAATAAACGTGATAGAGTACCCGCTGAACACGGTAAGGGGGATAACATCTCATGACGGGATCCAAATAGTACCAGCTCATGAAACAATGTGTCAGAATCAAGTATTACAGTTCTAGAACAGGTGATATAAACGCTATCATGAAATGGAAACAATCAGAGGTAGTTACTCGCCTGACGTCCTGAGCAACAGGTGAGGATCGAGATCCGGACTGGCATCGCAAGGACCTGTTGAGAAAAATAAGGTTAAACGGGATTCTAAAGAGTTAAACTGATATAAAATAACTAAAAACAAGCTTCTAGGGTTGTTCTAGGTCGAACAGGTCAAACCGAGGAAATCTGGGTCAAAAAGTCAACCCGGGATCTAAAAAGTCAACTATGGGTCAAAACTAGGTCAAACGTTGACTTTGACGGTCAACTGCGGCAATTACGGTCAACTCTAGGTCAAACTAGGGTGCCCCTAAAATTCTAGGTCAAAACTAGCTCATTAAGCTAGTAAACCCTCAAACTCGCCTCCTTGAGATACCGGGATACCCTCGTTATCCGATATCTCAACCTATGCTATATATCCCGCATATACCCACTAATGCATATACTAACACGTATATATATATATATATATATATATATATATATATATATATATATATATATAAACCCAACTCTAATCCCAATCCTAGGCAAATGCCCAATACCTCGCCCCGATACCCAATACCTTGAGTATCTCAAGGTATTGAGATACCTTGATATCTCAAGGTATCGAGATACCTCACCTATTCATCTCAACTCACTAACTAACTAGCTAGCAATACCTATATGTATATATCTAGCTATCTATCTAGATAAATATATATGTATCTAACACACACACACACATATATATATATATATATATATATATATATATATATATATATATATATATATATATATATATATATATTTACCCATCCATACACATATATATACATAACCACACCAACACTCTCAAACACACACACAACCACCCATATACATATATATACACATATATATATATAATATAACTTGAAAACCCTAGTACACACTCCCCGAAGCTAAACCAACCCGCGCACAAGTTCGAAACCTAAAAACCAAGTCAAAATGGCCATTTGGTCATTTCGACAAACACTTGGTGTGCGGCTTACGATACCTCATGAAACGCACACCAAACATACTCGGAATCGATCCAAAATTTACCCACGAGTTCTAATCGATGTCTAAAACCTCAAAAAATGCTAACTCTCCGATTCTAGGTCCGTTGCAAAATTCCACATGCATGTGGAACCCACGGCGACGAAAAACCCCTAAATCGCCCAAAACGCCAAAAATTCTGCGATACGATCTCACATGTTCGAACGGGAACACGTACTTACCCTCAAGAAACCCAAGCACGTCTATCTAGGTCCGTCTAACTTAGGACATCACCTAAAATTGGGCCAATCTCGGATTTCATCCAAAATTGACACAAAACCTAATGTCAAAGTCTCCAAACACAACCAAACAAGCTCTAACTTCCTCCCATGGGTAGCCCTAAGGTCTAGAAAGATTCTAAACTACCAATTACACTATATAAGAGCAATTACTAAGAGGAAAGTTAGGGTCTACCTCTTGGGAGTTGGAATCCTAAGGCCAAAGTCTCCAAAACCTAGAAATCACCACTCTCAAGCCTCCAAGCCTCCAAGCCAAGCCTCTATACCAAGTCTAGGCTCTATACACCTAGGTTAGGGGAAAAAGAAGGGTTAGGATTTACATTAAAGAGGGAAACAAATGAAGGAAGTGAAGGAAGAGGGAAGTGAAGAACTTACTTGGAACTTGGGAGAAGAAATTGGAAGAAGGAAAGAAGAAAGAGAATGGAAAGTGAAAATGGAGAAGAAGAATGAAAAGAAAGGGAGGGGGGTTCGGCCAAGTAAAAATATAGGGTTAGGGTTTGTGAACATAACACAATATCCAAAATACCCTCCAAATTAGTCATCCAAACTAGGGTTTGGGTTTAGGGTTTACTTAAACCCTTCTAACTAATCCAAAACTCTCCAACTAGATAATTAAAAATAAAATAACTATTCTAAACCCATAAATAAGTCTGACAAGGGTGTTGATTGGGTCTGACATGGGTCCACTAGGGTCTGACATGAGTCCAAAGTAGCTAAAACCCTAAAACAACCAATAAAAATAATACAACCAACTAATTAAATATAAATATAATTATCTATGTTCAATAAATAATTTACCAAATTAAAATATAAAAAAAATCCTATTTTCTAGAATTGGGTAGTGACAAGCCTACCCTCCTTAAAATAATTTCGTCCTCGAAATTAAAAGACGAAACTAGGACAGGAATGCAAGGAAAAGAAAGAACCATACCTCAGGGCTCGAAAAGATAAGGTTATCGCTCGCACATTTTATCCTCCCTCTCCCAGGTCGACTCACATGGAGAGTGATACGTCCACGCGATGCTAACCAAGGGAATAGTATGGTTTCTCAACACCTTCTTTCGCTGATCCAGAATCTCCATCGGCTGCTCTGGATAGCTAAGAGTAGGGCCCACCACGATCTCTGAGTAATCCAATACGTGACAGGGATCCGCCACGTACCGTCTCAACTATGACACATGGAACATATCATGAGCTCCCTCTAGCATAGGCGGCAAATCTAGCCTATATGCCACAGCGTCGACCCTCTCAAGGATGTTGAAGGGTCCGACGAAACGTGGGCTAAGCTTCCCGCCTCCACCGAAGCGAATAGTGTCCCGCGTCGGAGAAATCCTCAGGAATACCAGATCACCAACTTAGCACAAACAAGGTCTCAGCACTTAATCTAAAACGAGCAATCACAAGCAAACACAAGAACAAAATCTAAATTCTAAGCTATACCTCAAACTCCAAAGGTCTCCGGCGGCTATCAGCCCAATGCTACTGCCTGTCATGCGCCACCCGAAGTCTATCTCTAATGAGCTTAACCTTCTCCGCCACATCTACTACCATCTCTGGGCCAAGCAAAGCTCTCTCACCTACATCATCCTATGATAACGGAGTGCGACACCTCCGTCCATACAACGTCTCGAATGGTGACATCTCGATACTGACTTGGTAGCTGTTGTTGTAAGCAAACTCTACCAGGTGCAAGTGATCCTTCCAAGAGCCTCTGAAATCCAGAACACAAGTGTAAAGCATGTCCTCGAGTGTCTGAATGGTCCTCTCTGACTGACCGTCTGTCTGTGGGTGATATACAGTACTAAACTTGAGCTGGGTGCCCAAGCTAGCCTGCAGACTCCTCCAGAAATACGAAGTAAAGCGACTGTCCCGGTCTGATACTATGCTCACAGAAACTCCATGCAGTCTGACTATCTGGCGCACATACATCTCTACTAGTCTCTCCGTAGACGTACCCACTTTGAATGGTAGAAAGTGGGCCAATTTGGTCAACCTGTATACGATGAGCCAAATTGTATCCTTCCCTCCTAGAGAACAGGGAAGTCCAGAAACAAAATCCATGGTCACATGCTCCCATTTCCACTCCGAAATGGGTAATGGCTGGAGCAACCCTCCTGGCCTCTGCCTCTCCGCCTTCACCTGCTGGCACACTAAGCATCGGGATACAAAGCGTGCTACCTCCCGCTTTATTTCGTACCACCATAAATGCTCTCTCAGATCTCTATACATCTTGTTGGCACCTGGATGCATAGAGTACTGGGATCGATGCACCTCCTGAAGAACCTCCTCGCACAACGACCCACTCGGCACACACAACCTGGTACCGTGCCACAATGAACCATCATCAGCAATGGTGAAGTCATCTGATAATCCAATCTGAACCTGCACCCTGATGCTCCTCAGGGACTCATCCTCATACAGTGTAGCCCTGATCCGGTCTATCAACTCTGACTGAATCTGCAGTCCCCATATCTATATCTCAACTCCAGGCACTATCACCTCAATTCCCAAGCTCTCTAGATCTGCCAGGAGATAACGATCTGTAGTCAGGCACATAGCTACCGGATACCTACTTAGCGCATCGGCAACTACGTTCGCCTTCCCTGTATGGTACTGTAACAATATATCGAAGTCTTTCATCAACTCCAACCATCTCCTCTGCCTCATGTTCAGCTCTTTTTGGGTAAACACATACTTCAAGCTCTTATGGTCAGTAAAAATCTCCACACGCTCTCCGTATAAATAGTATTTTTATAACTTCAGAGTAAAGATGACCGCTGCCAACTCCAAATCGTGGGTAGGGTAGTTCTTCTCATGAGAACGTGATTGCCTAGAAGCATAGGCAATCACCCTCCCATTCTGCTGTAACACACAACCCAGTCCCTTCCCCGATGCATCACTATAGATAGTGAATCCTCCAGATCCCGATGGCAACGTCAACACTGGAGCTGTCGTCAACATCCTCTTCAGCTCATCAAAGGCGACATGTCACTCCTCTGACCAAACAAACTCCATATCCTTCTGGGTCAGCCTAGACAACGGCTCTGTAATCTGGGAAAAATCCTGAACAAATCTCCTGTAGTAACCTACCAGCCCCAGAAAACTCCTGACCTCTACTACTAAACTCGGAGCACTCCATGCCTCAACTGCCATGATCTTCCTCGGATCCACCGAGATCCCCTCTCTTGTCACCACATGACCAAGGAATTCAACCTTGTCAAAGAAGAACTCATACTTCGAAAGCTTTCCATAAAGCTTCTCCTTCCTGAGAGTCTCCAGCACTATCCTCAGATGCTCCTCATGCTCCTCTGGGGCCTTTGAATACACCAAGATGTCATCTATAAACACCACCATAAACCTGTTCATATGCTGATGGAACACCTTGTTCATCAGATTCATGAACACTTCTGGGGCATTAGTCAACCCGAACGGCATCACCATGAACTCATACTGTCCATACCTGGTCCGAAAAGCTGTCTTTGGAATATCCCCCCTCCTGACCTTCACATGGTGGTAGCCTGTCCTCAGATCAATCCTGGAAAATACCCTGGCTCCGCTCAACTGGTCAAAGAGATCATCAATACGCGGCAGTGGATACTTGTTCTTGATTGTGAGATTGTTCAGAGCCATGTAGTTGATACACATCCGTATCGATCCATCCTTCTTCAGCACAAAAGGTACCAGAGCACCCCACGGAGAAGAACTAGATCTGATAAATTCCTTATCCTGAAGCTCATCCACCTGCTTCTTCAACTCTACCAGCTCACTGTTGCCGACTCTATAGACGTGCTGGGATATCGGCTTCGCGCCTGGCACCAAGTCTATAGAGAACTCCACATCTCTGTCCGGAGGTAACCCTGGCAACTCCTCCGGAAAGACATCCATGAACTCTGCTATCAATGGATGTGGCAACCTCTGCTCTTCCACCAGGGCTTCGCAGAAGACTCCCTCGCTCTGCTCTGCTGCTCCTCTGACAAATTCAAACTCTGGCTCTTCCGGCGGACTAAACAATACTCTGCCTCCACGATAATCTATACTAGCACAGTGCATACTCAACCAATCCATCCCGAGTACAATATCATAGATCGAAAGTAGCATTACGAGTAGGCACACACTCAACTCCCGGCCTCCCAAGGTAACTCTCCGGTCTCTGCAGACATCACTGACTAGGATGATACCACCCCCGGTCATGATCTTGCAGTGTCTAGCTAAAGGTTCAGCAATAAGATGGTGTCTAACAGCAAAAGATATAGACACAAAGCTATGGGAAGCACCAGAATCAAATAAAGCAAGTGCTGGAATGAAATCAAGAAGAACAGAACCTGAGATCACGTCACCAACGGTCTCGGCCTCCTCTATAGTCAGGGAAAAAGCTCGCCCTTGCTGTCCTCCTCGTTGTTGCTGCTGGTGCTGGGCAAACCTCTGCTGCTAAGTCTGCAAAGGCTGTCCTCTTTGCTGTACTGCAGGTGCTCTGGTTGGTCCCCTCTGAGTGGCTCCTCCGCCCTGAGCTGTACGAGCGAGTGCTGAAGGGCAATCCATCAACTGGTGATCTGTTGTACCACATAACAAGCATCTGCCCAGCCTCTTCCTGTAAATGTCCCATCCGTGCCCCGGCTTCCTACAAAAAGGGCAAGTGATGGCTGCCTCGGACCCTGCTGCTATCCCTGCCTCTGCTGTTGGGGCGCCTGCCGGAAAGGCGCACGACCCTGACCCTGGTGCTGCTGAGTCTGCTGGAACGGCCTTTGCCTGGGCCCGTACTGCTGCCTGCTCCGGAAGCATCTCTACTCCTCTTGGTCTTCAGCTCCAAGTCATCCTCAGCCCTCTGAGCATCAATCACAATCTGCTCGAAGGTCGCCTCGTGGTCACTCCTAGTCAAGGACTTGACCGCCATGACCAAACCCTTGCGAAACTTTCGCGCCTTCGCTGCCTCGCTCAAGCCCTCTACAAATCTGCCCAGACGGCAGAACTCTGCTGCATACTCGTCCACCAGCATGCTCCCCTAAACGAGTGCCTCCAACTGGTTCTTCAAAGCACTGAGAGCCACATCTGAAAAGAACTTCTTCTTGAAAAGCCTCTTGAAAGCCTCCCAAATCAGTCCCGGTACCATTACCCTCGTGTCAGTACGGTACCAAGTAAGGGCAGGATCGAACATCTGGCTGCCCGCTGCCTCTATCTACATGCTAGTTGGGATCAATGCCAGTCTGAAGATCCCCTCGATGTGCTCGATCCAGTCATCCGCGTGCAGGATCCCCTTTGTACCCCGGAACTCCTTGGGCCACATCCTCTAGAAGTCAATGATGTAGCCTGGCCTCGGATGTTGTGCCTGGTCTGCCTGTGGCTGGATCTGAGCCACTCTGTCGACTGCCATCATGGCCACCTGGTGGGCATTCTCAATGCCCAATCTCATCACGTCCACCTGGCGGTGCTACGCGTCCATCATCTCCCTGAAGAACGCAAACAACTGGGCGGCGTCTACCGGTGTAGGAGGTGGTGGAGGAGGTACCACCGGAACAACTGGGGTAGCTCTCGGATCGACAAGTAGAAGAGGATCTCCGAAGAAGCAGATGCTCCCTCAACCGCAGGAGTGGCGAGTGGAGCGGTAGCAGCTGCCTGAAGTCGAGCAGGACGAGAGGTAGCAGACCTCTCGGTGGCAGCTGCTGGAACGATGCAGTGAGACCGTGTCTTCGGAGGCATCCTAAACACAGATCAAAAAAAGTTAATACAGTGCAAGATACGATATCATCAAAGAAGGACAGTAATATTTCAAAAAAAAAATTTAGAAAAATTAAAGATAGCAAAAGAAATCAGGAAGGGTCCTAGCTGTGATTGAGCACACTCTCTCTAGCCTATATCATATATCCTATATCCTATCGCAGGTAGACCTAGAAACTAGACCTGCGTGGGCCACCACCAAAAATGTGTCACGACCCGCACCCGAAAAATTGGGCATGAGTCGTGGGTACGTCCAGCCTACGCCGCAGAATCAACGGTAGAACGCTGTCTAGGTCCGTTCTAGGTCACAACTATATATATCTCACAATAACCTGTCAAAATAACCTCTCCAAAAAGAGTGCAACAATACAATATATATAAACTCAATCACAATAACTAGGAGAAGAGTAAAAGCAAGATAAGATATCAACAAAAGAAACAAAGAACCCAAGAGAGCAAGTATAAATCCAAAATATATAGTCCAAGTCTAAGAGTCTACAACATCTTACAACAATAGCAAAATAATAAATAGTACAGTCATCCAAAAACTAACTGGGAACAAATCCAGTGAAACCCACCTAGCTATACTACGGCACTAGCGGCGTCTCCTCAGCTGGGACGGGCTTCTCCTCAATCTCAGGGTCGCAACACTCGTCGACACCTGGCCCGTAGTAGGTCGGGCAAAAATTTTTAGGATCCTCTGGAAAAAATATATTCAGTCAGGATTGGAGCGAAGTACATAACTCTGAAAGCAACTCCAAATACATGGTAAGATATATATGACTAGAAATAGAAAAGAATACAAGATACGCAGGAAAGTAAATATATGGTAGAACTGATAAAGTAACTGCAATGTAAAACTGGAGAACAATACAAGTAGTAGAAAAGTAACTGCATGTGAGAAAGTAGGAATACTAGCTAAGTGTCTTGAGCACAAGTTTGTTATGTGATCGGCTTAGGTTGCACATGATTTAATCTACGATAACTCCGTTATGCGAGAGTTGCATAACCGACATACACATGAATACTGTTTGGATTTGATCACATAACCAACTTCTACTCCCCTCCCCCACTAATACTCTTGGATCCAACCACGACACGCTACGTACATGATAAATAACTCACGCACATGAGGCGAGAGCACACGAAGCACATGATAGCACATGAGAATCAATACCCGAAGCACATGATGAAATACACGTGATAGAGTACCCGCTGAACACGGTAAGGGGAATAATATCTCATAACGGGATCCAACTAGTACCAGCTCGTGAAACAATGTGTCAGAATCAAGTATTAGAATTCTAGAACAGGTGATATATACGCTATCATGAAATAGAAACAATCAGAGGTAAGTACTCGCCTGACGTCCTGAGCAACTGGTGAGGATCGAGATCCGGACTGGCATCGCAAGGACCTATTATGAAAAGCAAGTTAAACAGGGTTCTAAAGAGTTAAACTGATATAAAATAACTAAAAATAAGCTTGTAGGATTGTTCTAGGTCGAACGGGTCAAATCGGAGAAATCTTGGTCAAAAAGTCAACTTAGAGTCCAAAAAGTCAACTCTGGGTCAAAACTAGGTCAAACGTTGACTTTGGCGATCAACCGGGGCAATTACGGTCAACTCTAGGTCAAACTAGGGTGCCCCTAAAATTCTAAGTCAAAACTAGCTCATTAAGCTAGTAAACCCTCAAACTCGCCTCCTTGAGATACCGGGATACCCTCGGTATCCGATATCTCAATCTATGCTATATACCCCGCATATACCCACTAATGCATATACTAACACGTATATATATATACACCTATACATATAAACCCAACTCTAATCCCAATCCTAGGCAAACGCCCAATACCTCGCCCCGATACCCAATACCTTGAGTATCTCATGGTATTGAGATACCTTGATATCTGAAGGTATCGAGATACCTCACCTACCCATCTCAACTCACTAACTAACTAGCTAGCTATACCTATATGTATATATCTAGCTATCTATCTAGGTAAATATATATATATCTAACACACATATATATATATATATATATACATATATCTATTTACCCATCTATACATATATATCTCCATACACAAAAATATCCATACTTATACTTATATCTATATACATAACCACACCAACACTCTCAAACACACACACAACCATCATATACATATATATACACATATATATATATATAATATAACTTGAAAACCCTAGTAAACACCCTCTGAAGCTAAACCAACCCGCGTACAAGCCCAAAACCTAGAAACCAAGTCGAAATGGCCATTTGGTCATTTCGACGAACACTTGGTGTGCGGCTCACGATACCTCGTGAAACGCACACCAAACCTACTCGGAATCGTCCTAAATTTTACCCACGAGTTCTAATTGATGTCTAGAACCTCGAAAAAATGCTAACTCTCTGATTCTAGGTCCGTGGCAAAATCCCACATGCATGTGGAACCCACGGCGACGAAAAACCTCCAAATCGTCCGAAATGCCCAAAACTCTGCGATACGATCTCACGTGTCCGAACGAAGATACGTACTTACCTTCAAGACACCCAAGCACGTCTACCTAGGTCCGTCTAACCTAGGGCATCACCCAAAATTGGGCCAATCTCGGATTTCACCCAAAATTGACACAAAACCTAATGTCAAAGTCTCCAAACAAAACCAAACAAGCTCTAACTGATCCAGCTCCGACTCAAGCGCCAACATGTCTTTGCTGGCTTCTCTGTATCTATCTCTACTGGTATGTCTACTTCTTTTATATTAGAAACTGGTGCTTCTTATCATGTGACTTCTGATATTAGTCTCTTATCTAGTTTTGCACATTTACCATCCCACTTTCTCTCTTTACATACAGGTGATGTTTTTTAGTTGGTCATCACTCAATCTGGTTATATTATTTTTGATACTTTGAGTCTTTATTTTGTTTTACATGTTTCACATTTTACTTTAAATCTCATATCACATAGTAGCCTTTGTGAGAGTGGATTTATTGTTTCTTTTGATTCCCTCACATGTTCTGTAAAGGTTCCTCGTACAGGACAGACGATTGGTCGGGCGTGTAGGAAGGGATTGTTGTACCACTTAGATTTTCTTCATCTTCCATAAACTCAACATTTGAGTTCTAGTCATGTTGCTATCGTCACGTCTAGTGCCGACTTGTGGCACAAATACTTAGGTCATATTTCATAACCCCCTCTAAAGACTTTATTCCTTAGTGGAGCTATTGGACGTGTTTCGTTCTCTTCTTTATCCACATGTACGGATTGTAAGTTGGCAAAATACTTAGCCCTACCTTTTTTTAAGATTTTATCTAAATCCAGTAGTATTTTTGAATAAGTTTATTATGATATATGGACACCTGCTCCTATCCTATCAGTGTTTGGTTTTCTCTACTACGTGAGCTTTATTGATGATTACACTCGTTATACTTGGGTCTATAATATATGTCACCCTTATGATCACCTACCACTTATAGGACGTTTACTACTATGATTCACCCTCAATTCAATGCTTGGATTAAAACTTTTTGCTCAAATTGTGCTTGTATCTCTCCACTACGATGAGATATATCTTGCAATCTCACGGCACCCTTTTTCAACAATCATGTTCTTATACTCATGAACAGAATTGGGATAGCCGAGCGCAAAAAATTTCATATTCTTGAGACAGCTCGTGCTCTCTTGATATCCTCTATTGTTCCTCAAACATTATAGGCAGAGGCTATTCTTACTTCTGTTAATCTTATCAATATCACTTCTTCCTATATTTTGTCTGGTCGGATACCTCATGAGAGTCTTTTTTTGTGTCCTCTTGATTATAGCATGCTTCGTATATTTGGATGCACTTGTTTTGTTCTTCTTTCTTTGGGTAAGCGTACGAAGCTGACAGCTCGATCAGCTAAGTGTGTTTTACTCGATTTTATTTTCGAGCACAAGGGATATCGTTGTTATGATCCGTTGGCTCGTCATCTTCGTATATCTCGCCATGTCACCTTTCTAGAGGAATCTCCATATTTTACTTTCCTACCTCCAGATGTTCATTTCTTGTTTCTCCAGTTCCATCGTCTAGTGTTTTTATTGATCCTACTCCTTTGCTTCCCTTTCTTGGTATAGCTCCTTTTATGATGCCTCTGTCGCCAACTCAGGAGGATACTCCATATATTCCACCAGCCTCTGATACATATCTTCTCCACCATCTATACCTTTACCACAACCTCTATGTCAATCCCAATGTACTCATTGATCTCCTGCTCATTTCACTCTCGACTGTTCTGGTCCAATAGATAAGTTTGGTTTTGCTACCTTAGTCTCATGTTCTCAACAGTTCTATTCCTTCCTTACTGCTATATGTACTACACGAGAGCCCAGTTATTATCAAGAGGTTGTTTAGTATTCTAAGTGACAGGAGGCTATGGTAGAGGAATTTTGAGCATTTCAGCAGACAGGTACTTGGGATGTTGTTCCACTCCCAGACGAGATCCAGCCTGTTAGTTGAAAGTTGGTCTTCAAGATCAAGTATCGACATGATGGATCCATTGAACGACACAAGGCTCGCCTTGTTGCTCGAAGTTTTACATAGGAGCATGGGATTGACTATGATGAGACATTTGCACATGTTATTCAAATAACCAAAGTTCATACATTACTAGTTGTTGTTGTCGCTCGTCAGGGGCTACTCTATAAGATGGATGCGAAGAACATCTTTTTTATAATTCTTTATCCGAGGTTGTCTATATGGATCCCCATCCAGGTCTTTCTACTCCGTCGGGACATGTTTGTCGCCTTCACCGTACTATCTATGGTCTCAAACAAGCTCACCGATGTAACGCACATTTTCTTTGGGCCCTACCGTGGTGGAATAATGCTCTAAAGGCATATTTGTAAATATTTTAAAATATTTGGTAGCTAGAATTTCTTATGACCTAAAATAATTCCTATAATATTTCCTAGAATAATTCCTAAAATATTCTTATTTCATAAGGTTCTTATAAGCCTTTGAGGCACTATAAATAGGGGGATATTCATTTGCTCCTCATGACCCCAAAAGTTGTAAAGTCTCTCTAGTATAATAAAGTTTTTAATATTCCAATATCTCTTTTGCTCCACAATTTTTTTTATTCTCGCGCCTTAGTGATCTAGCTAAGCGTTTGGGGGAAGGCTTGCACGGGTATTCGAAGAGGAAGTTCGTGCACCACACTGGTCAAAGTGCAAAAAAAATACTAAGTCTGTGACAAGTGGTATCAGAACGAAGGTTAGTTGGTGCCATGTCGACATTTGAGAGCGTCTGTCATGACCCATACGAGTATATGGGTACATCCAACCTACGCCACAGCATGGATGATAGAACGCTGTCTAGGTCAACTATCTATCAATCTCACACAATAATGTATGACATGTCAAAGATATATCAACTCCAAGAAGGAGGACAATATAATAATAATGATAATGATGAATACTCAATCACAATATCTAAAGTATGATAATATATCAAAGAAGTCTAACATAACTATAAAATCTAAACATCAACAATAACCAAACACAACAACAACAACAACAACAACAACAAATAGAAATAATATATAAGTCTCAAATATAAGCCAGAAACAAATCCGGTACCAATATGCTAATGAAACTAACTAGGCTAACTAGTGATCCAGCTAGTCCTCCCGCAATCACTCATGAGCTACTGGGTCCAAGTCTGCACCATCTATCTCCCGTGATCCATAATATGTAGGATATATCTCCTCTAAGAAGTCGTCTGAAATATATATTCAATCATGATTGGAGCGAAGTACAACCCAATAGCAGTTCCAATTAATTGACAAAGACTATAAAATAATTATAGAAAGTAATACATTATGAGCAAGGAAGTAAATGAATATTGGAATAAATACAGTCTAAGCTAGTTTAAGAAACAAGACAAGATATGCATGGTGAATCAAGAAGTATAGTAAATAAAGACTACAAATAAAGGGAACTGAACTAGATAGCTATGAGGTGAGTCCAGCAAATATCATGTGAAGCCAGTAAGAATATAACTAACCTAGTGTGTTTTAAAATACCACTTTCGACATGTAAATGGCTAGGAATAATACGGCTCATCGCACGTGAGGTGTGCAACTACTATCATTCCAGATTAGACCAGTAGGGATGATTTCAGCTTTTGGGAATGTTTACATGTCTACTAAGATATTTTTTCGTCCGACTAATATCAATGAATCCAAATCCTGACAGAAAATCAAGTACGAGGCCAGCCAAATAAAATAAGTGCTGTCAGTAAGTGAGTTCTGATGTGATGCCAGTAAGAGTCATGAAATAGAGGCTAGACAAGTGTGATGTACATCTCGCAAGAGAGTGAATCCAGATAATACTAATCTGTGAATCCATATTATTGAGGAATCAAGTAGAACAATACTACAAACTATAATCATAGTAGATATCAAATAATAAAAAATATTAGAGAATGTACTCGTCTGTGGTCCAGAGCAAAGGATGCAAATCGGTGTTCGAACTGGTGTCACACTGACCTATATATGAAATTTTATGTAATTTGGTGTATTGGAGTAATAAACATGCTTAAATAAGCTAAAATATATTTTCTAGGTCAAAACTAGGTCATACTAGTCAAACTAGGTCAATACCTTGATTCTAGGTTCAAAACTAGCTTCTAAGTTGGTTATAAGGCTAACTAGTTAATACTAGGTGATACTGTAAACTCCCTCACCCAAAATTAGGCTTACTTGGCTTAGATAGAGAAACTATGGCTAGTTTTGAATCCAATTAGAAATAGAACACGGCATTTTATTTAATTTTATAATATTTATATCACTTAGTGCACCTTACCGTTGCTTCGATAATTGGAGCACTACACTAGCCATTGCCTTCCTACAAATTTCACATCCTTGTCCTAGACGTGCCAGTCATCTATTCTGACCTTTGTGTAACTTATAATTATGCTCTCTTGTGCTATATTTTGGTCGCACAATATTCGTCGCAGACATTATTATTTAATTCTAAATAAATACAACTTTGTATCCTTGTGCGTTCCAATCGAAATTGGAGACACAATCTTGACCCATTTTGTGCAACCCAAACTATGACAATATTCTATTCTGAGTCCTCTATGTCTATGAAACTTGTGTCCCACCTAATTTTAGCCCCATGTACTTATAATTAATTTTAGAACACCGTTTACTTTAATTTTAATTAATTTAATCCAATTTCTATCTTTGTGCAATTTTCTAATTGTTGGGCTCTTTTATGCAAAAATGCATTAAGGTGTCAACACCGTTGGACACAACACATGAAGAAACCTATTTCTTCTTCATATAAATTTTTCCCATAATTTTCGAAATATGCAACACACAACATCCCCCCCTCATTTAATCCTAGCCTTGCATTTGAAATAATGCAAATCCTAGCCCTCCAAACATCTCCATGTAAGGCCAAGCCCATCCCAAGTAGGATGTTGACCAACCCAACCCCCTAGGTCAACATCAAACCCTACTTTTCTACCTATTTATACAATTTCTCTCTTCTTTTTTTCCTATTTCACAAAACCCAATACCAATACCTATTTCAGCCGAATCCCCCTCCCTCTGCTATTCATCATCTCCTTCCTCCCGAGCCGCCGGAGCAACGCCTCACAGGACCTCCATCTCAGCCAGCCAGATCTTCTCCACCTCACCCCGATGTTCCACGACTCCCTTCCTCCCTGTCTCCGTCGACCGGAGCCACCACAGCCCGCTGAAACGCCGCTCCTCCTCCTCATCACCCTCATGTTCATCTCCCCGCACCACCACTGTCTCATCTCTACTCTTCTCCTCCTCGACGGAGCACCACCTGCATCGACGACCCACAGTCCTTCTTCCCCGACTCCTCCACGTCCTCGACGAATCGACCTACCCTGCCGTTCTCTACCCTGCACCGCCGTCTCCTCCCTGTATATACCCCCACGCTCAGCCGAGCCTGCCTCGCCAGACCTTCCTCTCCACCGTTCCCTGTCCTCCGCCTGAATCAACTCCTCCACCTCTCTTCCCTGTCTTCTTCAACCTTCCCTCGACAGCGCGGCCAACTCTGGCCAGTCCACCTCGTCCTCGTCCAACAGCCACGTCCTCGTCACAGCAAGATCTTCCATGTCCATCCTCCTCCGCCGGATCTTGGCCGTACCCGACTTCCTTCCCTCGCCTGAACCACCCCGCTGCCTGAGCCTCCTCCGGCCATCCCTGGTCCACATCATCATCACCATCATCATTATCATCATCATCATCATCATCATCTCCAATCATCATCACCATCATCTTCATCATAATCATAACCATCATCATCACCATTAATCATCATCATCAAAATCTTCATCATCATCACAATCATCATCCCTATTACCATTACCTTAATCCTTATCATCATCATCACCTAATCATCACAATCATCATCCCTATCATCACCTAATTATCATCTCATCGTCACCTAATCATCATCTCATCATCACTTAATCATCATCATAATCATCACCATTACCATCACTTAATCATCATCATAATTATCATCCCTATCATCATTCTCATCATCACTTAATTATCATCATAATCATCACCATTATCATCCTTAATCATCATCACCATCACTTAATCATTATCATAATCATCATCCCATTCATCATCCTCATCATCACCATCATCCCTATCATCATCACCATCATCACCCTCGTCATCATCATCAATATCGACATTATTGTCGTCATCGTGGACCCGTCACCCTCATCGAAGATGACCTGCAGTAGTCACCCTCGATCCTCGTGCCATGCACGCTAACCCCGAGGTTCGAACCTGTCCCTCTCCTTTCATATTATTTATGTGTGCTTGTGATTAGTGTTGCTTCATGGTTCAGTTTAGTTCAGACCGTGTCGGTTCACCTAAAGACTAGTGTGCGTGTGTGTAGGATAACTAATTGGTGCATATACATTGTGTGATAATTAATGCTAGTACTAGGTATGACTGTATTATAGATGTTGAGTGACCATAAGTGTTAGTAGTGGATACCCTGTATTGACATTTGACCATATGACCCGTACGCGTATAAGTACGCGTATGTATATAATGTTCAGATTTGTATATATATATGTATTGTATAAGTAATTAAATAATAATAATAATTATGACTATAACATATTGCTGTGAGACCCTAGGACACTGTGGATTTTTTTGCATATTTACCTTGACCTTGTGACCTGAATATTAGGAAATTGTCTGCCTTGTGTACACTGACGTACTGGCTTAGACACATGTTAGTTGACTGTCTGATTTTGATACATCATTTGAAGACGTGACACCCGCGTAATTAGATACGCAATTGACCGTGATAGTTGACCAGTGTCACCCCTAGCGTACCCTCTGAGTCTAGTGTATTTATGGTTGTGTATGTGCTAGTGTAATGGCTGATGTTGTATTGTGTTATATTATTTGTATATATGACCCATTGGATTGATCTGTGCGACTTCAGGAGCAGGTTATTGCCAGGCAAGTATACCTTGCCATTGTATTGTTATTCATATTCCATATATTGCATGCATCTTTATTTCTGTCATTTAGTTCATATATTTTAACTGCTATATAAACTGCGCGTCCAAGGAAACTTGGGTGCAACGACGGTGTCATCGTGATCAATTTTTATTATGTATATGCATTGACCTAGTTTATGAGATCGCCCCATTATCATGAGGCATCATTAGGTTTCATTGGTCGTGACACAGTTGTTATACGAGTGAGTCTCATGTAGGACACGGACTGCGTACTGGGTTGGCCTCATGTACGTATGGGACGTGCGATAGGGAATAACTGTTGATAGAAACTTTGCATGCCAGAAGACCTAGCAGTTATTAGAGGTATTATCGTGTCATGGATATGACATGCTTAGAGCATGGGGTGGAGAGAACAACAAGTAAGGCATTTGGGCTCCTTTGCACTTTCCTTTTTATGTAACCCGCATGCTCTGTCGGAGATGCGTGGTCGTGATGACCCCTATATTACCTGGCGGCCTCTGCCATTCAAAAGACGACATGCTTTGTAGGCCCCTGAATCTCCAAGAGAATCATGCCAATCCTATTTTGGCCAGATAGCCCACGTGTTGGAAAGTTGTTCTCAAATTGCATTCACATAGACGGCTAGGCGACCCATTGGATGTTTATTTTCAGTACTTATTGGCGTGCTTCTATGTATCTTGTTACGTCCCTCTGAGGACCTGGTCCCTTTCCAGATGTAGATGTTCATGAGTATCAGCAGGAGTGCGGATCCGGACTAGCTACATATATTTCGAGGAGGTCTTCTCTTCGAGCCTCGTGATTATTAGTTGATGTACTTATATTGTGTTTGCTTTTATATTCTAGTTTGGTAGTAGATTTGTTTCCACCCGACTATCATCTTTAGATACTTCATATTGAGATTTAGTTTTATAGTTACTGGTTATTTATTTCTATTTGATTTCTGTGGATGAGATTTAGATTATGCCTGTGACTTGAGATAGTTTATACCACTTGTGAATTATTGTTCATAATACAGCGTACGCATGTGTTATGGTTTCCATATATTGGAGTTGCCATATACATGCGGCTGGCATGCTTACGTGTTCCTAGTCCTACATATTTTGGCACTGGGGCGTGACAGATACTAGGCTATACCTAGGTTTCTAGGTCCATACTAGTTAAGCCTTGCTAATATCTAATGTGTAATAATTAATACTAGGTATACTACTAGCTGTTATAGTATACTAAGATATCATATATATAACATAGACTCATAGCTCCTTTTACCTAGCAATACCTTGCTATACTAATTTACTATAACCAATATCCCAAATCAAATACTACTATATAATGCTAATACCTAGACTAATATCCTTACCTTGGTATTACCTTGACCTCAAGCCTAATATCTTGGTATTTACCTAATACCTTGTCTACACTAGCTTATTACCTCACTAAGATATTTCATGTATCATGTTGACACATTAATACCCACTAAGAACTAGCACTTATACTACATTACCTCATATCTCTCAAACACCCAAGTATCTAATGATATTAACTCTTAACAACCTATCCCGGTATCAAACCTTGATACTCAAAGATATCCTCACACACTCCTAACTGGCATGACCCCTCACCCTCCAATGCACTACTTAATGTTTATATTGCTTCTTGTACTCCTCCACACCTATATTGTATTACTTGAAACCTCAATCCCCTGTACCCCCAAGTACCCCTCATTGATACTCAACTGATACCTAATTCTAATACATTGTAATACACCCTCTAAATCATAGTATGATATTTCATACACCAGTACTGATACTTAATTCTCAAATTTTCCCACTGTACTGGCACTTCCTAGGTACTGCACTACAGTGAAGAACTCTAGATTTTCCCTACTGCCTGCATACTCCTCCTCATATCCATGCTTCCAATGCACCCATTTGCAATCTTGTGGGACAGGTTAAATAGTTGGATACATACACTGATATGAATTATCCAGTCACACACAAAGGTGCACTGTCCCTCCATCTAATACAGGCACACAGTTCACATCCCTAACCCCTATTACACTGATCAATGCACACACCATACCGATACAGAATTCCTAACCTGGCCTACCTGTGCCTGCACTCAAGTTACCCCCCTCCATCAGCACCCGAGTGATGTACCCACTGTTGCAACATGCAGTGAGCTCCAAGAGCAAGTGTTATTATTGCAAGCAGTGGACTGGACCTTCCCTTGCCTGTTGTATCACACAGGTACTCCTACCTCACCATACTGCAACTATGTGCCAATGTGCACTGTAAAACCCCTCTCAAATGAACTGCACATCAACTTTCTCCCATGCCTAGGCAGAACTCGATATCCCACACTATGCAAAACTTGCACACTACTACTGCTACCTCACTGATCAGGAAGCAACCCAATCTAGGCCTTCATATGCCTGTGCAAGCTCAGGTCTGAGCACCTTACCCCTGCAGCAGACATAAACAGGAACCCATGCACTTTAGTTTAATATTTGTTGACACAAATCACTTCCCCTTTCTAATACATGTTGTTCACTTGAATCATGTTATTTCTATCTAATAGATACACATCCACAAATATATTTCCCACCCTAACTTTCAGCACATGTAGTCCACAGTTTCAGACCCAGGCTAATCTTCCTTCATTGACACACAGTTCTCTACTAATATTTACCAAATGATAGAATAACAGTCACTAATACCAGAGGCCGATACAGGGACTTGTATACACTCTAAAACACCCTCACTCTCTCAGCACACTCCAAGTGCCTGCAACCAATGTATCTGAATAATGTAGAACCTTATCACACACATACTACTTATTACAGTACTCCTTAGCATTAAGATACACCTATTAGGTACTCACATGTTTCAACTTTCACCAATACACTTTTTCCAGACTTATTGTGAATACAACAACACCTAATCATAACACTAAAGTCTGACCACTCAAAACAACACACTACCTACACCACTAACTGTCACCCCCAAGTGAATCATAATTCCTATACAATAATGCATATATTGGTGGCATTCTAGCAAACACCTAGAGTGCACCTCTTAATGATACTCTAAAAATCTATGATACTCTCATGATACCCTCTCCCTAGCATCACAATATACCACTAATACTTATAGAACATATTTAATATAGTAAATATAGTATAACTATTATAATAAAAGTTATTCTAATGCAATAAAGAGAAATTGATATGCTTTGACTCCAAATACGTAAAATACCCAAATCTCACCCCCCTGTATCATGGGATATCATGATACGGACTCTCCGTATCCATTTGTGGACACATAACTAGGCTCACAACACCAAAATAAACCTAATTAGGTCCTCTAAACCTAATGACAAATACTTTGTGTACCAATCTTGGATTTTCTCCAAAATTGGCACCAAACACTATGTAAAAGTCTCCAAATGGGTCAAATAAAGCCCAAGTTTCTCTCTATGGGTAGCCTTAATGCATGTGTGGATTCTAAATGACTAATTACTCTAATTTAAGGCAAATACAGGGGTTAATATTAGATTTTACCTATTAGAAGATGGATTCCCAATGCAAAAGCCCTAATGGACACAATCCTCAAGAATGGACACCTTCTTCAAGCTTCTCTCCTTCCAATGCTTCCTCATTTCTAATCCAAGCTCTAGCCTCCTTGAGATGATAATATAAAAGAGTTAGGAATCAATTTGGGGATGGAAGAGGTTGGGTCTTCTTCTCAAATGGAGAAAGAAATAAGATGAGGCTAATTAGGGTTTGTTAGAGGCTATTAATGAATCAAATGAGGGGTTTATAAAGGGAATATGATCAGCCACTATTTCTAACCCTAATGCAATATAAAATGCCCAATAAACCCTTACAATTAGTCATGAAGGTTTAGTTAGGAAAGGGGTTTCATTAAATAGAGTTCTAATAATTAAAGGAAGAATTTTACTAATCATTCTCCATAAATTACAGGGGTCAACAATGGCTAACTAATTGGGTGCACTAATTGCGTCATGACAATTCTAGTCGGGTCTATCTAGATTCACTAACCAACTAGTCTAACTAATGGCTAACAACTAACTATATCAGTATATAAATACATGCAATACTACCAACATTGAAAAATAAAAAATACAATCACTATAAATAAATATGAATATAATTATCAACAAGGGTACAAAATAGAAAAAGACAAAAATATCCCTATTCTGGAAATGTGGTAGTGACAGCATCCAGGAGTGGCCCGTATCGCCTAAGGAGAGGAACAACAAGACCAACAACAGGGGCAAGAGTAAGGAACCTATGATGGAGCGTACCATTACCGATCTTGCAGAATGCCTCGAGATCTTGGAGACGGGTTCAAGTGACGTAGGATGTGCATGGTCTTCGTGGAGCAAAGCAACACAAGGCTAAAGAAGTTCTACAAAATGGCTCAAACGGCTCCGTGGAGCAAAGCAACACAGGCTCGATCTCCTGGGTCCCAGATCATTAATGGTGCAAAATGGCTCAAATGGCAGAACTCTGTTGCATACTCGTCAACCGACATGTTTCCTTGGACAAAGTCATGAAACTAACTCTCCAAAGCTCCCAAGACTACGTCGGGAAAGAACTTTATCTTGAAAAGCTCCTTGAAAGCCTCTCAAGTAAGTCCTCGTACGGTAAGCCTGGGCTCCGTGCGATAGCAAGTGAGTGCGATATAAAACAGCTGCCTGCCGGCCGCCTCGATCTGTAAGCTCTCTGAAATCTGAGCCAAACGTAGGATCCTCTCTATATCCTCCAACCATTCGTCCGTGTAGAGTATCCCCTCGGTACCCTTGAATTCCCGAGGTGACATCCTCTTAAAGTCCACAATAGTGTCTGGCCTCTACTGTTGTGGCTGGCTAGGATACTGCTGGACAACTCTCTCCACTGCCTGTAGAGCCACATAATGAGCATTCTCCATTCTCTCTCTCTCTCTCATCATCTTTGTCTGCGCTTGGTGCGCCTCTGCATGCACCCTCTGTGCCTCAGCCTAAATACCCTGAGCCTCCGCTGCCACCATATGGGCATCTACCATGCCCTGGATCAAAGAAATATGTGTCGGTGGTGGTAGGTCCTCTTCAATAACTGGGGCAGCCCTCTGGAAAGGTGGGAGAGGAGGAACCATGAAAGCTGCCAAAATTCTAATATGAAAAGGTAAAGCAGAAGGAGCAAACTGTCCGGGTGGCAGGTCGAGAGGTAGAATACCTCTCTGAAGCTGCGGGTCCTGATCTCTTTAATCTGGTCTTCGACAGCATCCTGAAGACAGATCAAGCAAGAAAAAGTCAATAAGGCACAATATACGATATTATCAAGGAAGGACAGTAATATTCAAAGAAAGCAAATATTCAGAATGATAAAGATAGCAAAATCAATAAATTAGAAATTTTTCTAGTTGTGATTGAATATACTCTTATCCTATATCCTATATCATATAGCATGCTCGTAATAGTACTCTAAGTCTGAGCACTACTACGATATCGTACTAGTTATGACTTAAACCTGTATGGGACACCATAAAAGCGTATCATGACTCATACCAGGAAATTGGACATGAGTCGTGGCAGCCTACGCCACATAATCGATGGTAGAACGCTGTCTAGGTCACAATACTATCTATCATATCTCACAATAATATATAACCTGTCAATAATCTCAACTACATATGGAGGACAAGATGAATATAAATATAATTTCAAACCAATAATCCATCATAATAATATCTATAGAAAGATGAATGACACGATAAGGAAATAAAAATGATATAAAGGAGTTCCAACACATAAGTTTAGAGATAACGTCTCACACAATAACAATAAGTTTAAGAGTCTAGATAACTCAATCTCAAAATAAAACTCATAAATAATAACAACTCAATGTATCAAGGCTGGAGACATATCCAGTACAATATAATCTAACTAGCTAAGTCACTACTGGTGTCTCCTCTATAGGAAGTGCCTCCTTCTGAAGCTCCGAATATACCCATCGTCTACTCCCGGTCCATAATAAGTGGGAAAAAAGTCCTCGAGATCCTCTAAAAAATATTATCCAGTCAGGATTGGAGCGAAGCACATACACTAATAGCAATTCTAATTATATTGATAAAAACTATAAAGCAGTGAGTAAGGAATATATATGATAGAATAAAATACTGAAATATAAGAAAAATTAGAGAGACAATCATCATATCATAAAGAAATAACTAGCAATGAGTACACTGGTAATAGTAAGCAGTAAAAGCAGATAAATGTGAATATTAGCTATGTATGAACTGGAAATAGAGGAATGAAAATACTGGCTAAGTGCCTTGAAATATTAGTTTGCTATGTGATCGGCTTGGGACTAGATCAGGCTTGTTATGTATGATTAGTTATGATACATGTGAGGTCAGGCTAACCATCTAGTTAGCTATGATACGAGCAAGAGTCAGGCTAATCATATATAACAGGCTATGAGGCATGTAATATAGTCAGGCTATACCATACATGAGATGTGGGGTGAGCTATGATGCATGTAAGGTGGGGTATGATCGCATAACTTGATAGTATTTCTCCATCCTCGGCTAGTACGATGGATCCAATCATGATTCTTCATGACATGTATCTATGATACTAGCCCGTGTATCCACTGTGTTGAGAATCAAGTATAACACTACAAATTGGAATCATAGTAATTATCAAAAATAATAAAAACTGTCAGAGAATGTACTCTTCTATGGGGCTGAGCAAAGAACAGTCAACAGTGATAAAACCGTAGTCTAAGAGTCCTAAATATGGAATATCAATGTTAATAGGTGATTTGAAAAAGATAACATGACTAATTAGTTTATGGTGATGATTCTAGGTTAATTCTAAGACTTGGTATCCAAACTAGGTCAATGCTAAGGTTAGAGTCCACATTTATCTAAGGGTTGGATTTCTAGAGTGATACTAGATATGTACCATGTCATTCTAAGTTACATTAACTATTGTAGAGTATACTAGGTTATAGACACTATTATATATACATATATATTCTATAATTTAGTATCTAGGTGTTACCTTAACCCCAACACCTATAACTTAGCTATATACATTTACTACTTGTCTCAATGTAATATCTTAGCTATATACTTAACCCTATGTCTAAAACCTAGTACTAGACACCTACTGATACCTCATAACACAATGACAGGTCTGCACCCCAATAATACCTCACTGTTTCAGTTTGAACTGAAACCAACTTAATACCTGAATACTTAACTGCAGTATACATACTGCAATACTACCCTGTCCCCTTCCTCTGTTGCAACCCCAATGCACCACCCAACTGAACATACACACACTCTTCACAGACACACAGGCACATCACATTGCATGTGCAACACCTGCAGTTGGTATCACAAACCTCAATGACTACTCTTAACTGATACTCCCTCATAGTCACTTGACACATACCTATTCTTGTCTACCACTCTCACATATACTGATACACTCTAACCTTCACAACTTCATGCACCTATGGACAGTACTTGTCCATGCACACATAGCAACATACCTTAGACACACATTACCACTAACTTAGTTAACTGAACCTACTACCTTTAGTATCATAACTTCTCCCAAGGTATGAACATACCCCTACTGCACCTGATTGCAGTTAAACTTGCTGCCACAACAAGCTCAGCCACTGTAACTGAATACAGTCCCTTCATTACCTGAACACTTTCCCCCACTGCCCAGGCATGTAGACATTATTTGATGCACTTGATACTTGCAGTGCTTGCACTGCTATGAGTTCTACCAATACTTGCTACTGCTCCAGGCACACTGGCCTGAGCCCCCATATCACCAAGCCTACTTGCAGACATCTGCACTACTATACAACTAACACCAAAAGCAACCATATATTGCTAATATTCCCTGACCACAACTAAACTCTCATTTCCCCCATATACCTGAATGCACATCAACATGCCAAGCACTCAAAATCTGCACAACATCACACCCCCAACTGTATTGCATCAGTAACTGTAGTACTGACACCTACTCGAGCAATCACACACACTGCAACACCACAGTCCTCACTATACCTGCACCTTACCCTCATACACAGCAATGTGCGCCTACACCTATTCTAACCAGTAAAATACTTGCCACCACATACAACACAAATACACAAGCACCTCATATGCAATGAGGTACCAATGATACACAAACACCCAACCAAATATCTGATACTACATACCCGAGCCCCAAACGCCATTATTCGCAGCTACTACCCAAGTCTGAACTGCCCTCTTGGTCACCTACACCTAGTTCAACTATTATACACCCCCACTCTCTTTTCAGTCACACACATACACACACAATAGTATAGGGATAGATATATAGCTAATTACATCTAACATGGATACCAAATAAATATTTAACAAACACTTGGAATGCATTAAGCCTACACACCATACCTACACTAATATCCATATGATACATATTCTCCATATTACACACCCACATGATACAACCCCCAAATGCACAAGAAGCACATCCAATAGATCACATTTAATATGAATAAGCTAATAAATAACTATTTAAAATACAATAATAGGAATTTGATATGATGGATCATAATATACAAAAGAAACACTACAAATTCACTCCATATGGAACCTATCGTCCCTAGGAAAATAGTACTTTTCAAGAATAACGAAATCCCACACCTGTGGGTGAGAATACTGACTTCTTGGCATTGATGCAGTTCGATGAAAACCACTATATGGGAATTTATATCGAACCTGGAGATAGACTAGTTCTGATAGCATTAGGAGAAGTTTGAGTACTGCACTATGGGGAGTCATCGGAGTTCAAAAACTCTTATGGCGTATCATGATACGGCCTACTCGTATCCATTTTTGGACACGTACACTCTACCAAATTATGAAATAAACTCCCAAACAACTAAGGGATCATTCCCTCAAACACTTGGTGGACCAAATTTGGATTTTTCCTAATTTGGCCACAAAATTTAATGTAACTATCACAATAAGCCTCATAAGAACCTAGTTCTTCTTCCTATGGGTAGTCCTTAGCCAAGGGAGGGTTCCTATAGGTCTAATGTATGATATTAACCATAAAATTGATAATAATAAAAAATTTACCTATTGGGAGATGGATTCCCAATGTAGCATACCACAAGGACACAATAGAAAGGATGTGCACCTCATCCTAGCTAGCTCCACACCAAAGCTCCTTTTTGCTCTTCCAAGATCCTTATGATGGAATTGGAATAAAGGAATAAGAGTGGATTTGATATGAAATGGATTAGATTTGAGGTGGATTTGGGGAAAAATGGAGGTGAGCTAATTTGGAAATAAAAGAGGCTAGAATGAAAAGGAGAGAGACTCTCCCTCTCTACTAATAGGGCCAGCTACCTATTCATTAGGGTTAGGGTTAGGTTAGTTCCATTTGATATGTTCAAGTTGCCCCTCCTCTAGTTTATGAATGTTTAATTAATTAAAGGGTTTAACTAAAGGAAGGTTCTATAGTTAATGAAAAGGATATTCTATTTATTCTCCCTAATTAATGAGTCAACCATGACTAAACTAATTGGTTGGCCTAATGGGTGATGTCAAGTCTAGTCCACTAACCAACATTAGTAATATAATAATTAATATATATAAATAAATAATATGAATAATATATGAATAATATAAAATAACAAAAAATTTCTATTCTAGAAATGTAGTAGTGACAGCGGCAAAGGCGGTTTCGATGCTGCACTTGGGAGTCATCAACTTTATCGAGAAAGGCTTGTCCTGCATAGTGAGAATTATACAATGTGAGCCATCAAAGGGGAAAGTTATCTCTGTCATTCAGCTCAATGAGGGTAGAAAAGGGGAAACGTCCTACTTGGTGGTGCTCGATATAAAGAAGGACTTCGAGAAGGAAGACTTTCCAAGCGAGACCAATGATGTTACAAGGGACAATCCTGAGAAGTCACTTTTGTAGAGGGAGGTGGATCTTGCTACCAAACTGGGAAAGGTCAGTAGACGCATGTCGTGGACTGCGAGGAGGAAGATGTGACAAAGATATGTGTACTGAAGTAGAGTGGCTCGAGCAAGGAGTCGCTCGAGGATTATGGTAGACATTCGGGTCGACAGAGTCACAACAGAATCCACATGCGTGGAGGTATGGAGGTATGTATGCATCCACAAGATAAGGTGGATCGGACTAGATAGCCTATTCGAGAAAGAAAAAGAAGAAACAACGCGTGGCGACTCGTCGACTAGGGCTTCGACGAAACAGGTAGGGAAGAATATAACGCACATTTTCTTTGGGCCCCACTGTGGTGGAATAAATGCTCTAAAGACATATTTGTAAAAAAATTAAAATATTTAGTAGCTAGAATCATGCATGAAATATTTCTAGGACCTAGAATAATTCATAGAATATTTTTTAGAATAATTCCTGAATATTCTTATTTTAGAAGATTCTTGTAAGCCTTTGAGGCACTATAAATAGGGGAAGATTCATTTTCTCATCACGACCCCAAAAGTTGTAAACTTTCTCTAGTATAATAAAGTTTTTAATATTCCAATATCTCTTTTGCTCCATAAATTTTTTATTCTCGCCTTAGGGATCTAGCTAAGCGTTTGGGGGAAGGCTTGCACAGGTCTTCGAGGGAGAAGTTTATGCGCCGCACGGGTCAAAGTGCAGAAAAAATACTAAGTTCGTGACACCGAGCTTAGGTTGAGTGTTTCTGGAGTGCTATTTGTGAGGCAGGTATTCAACAGTGTTCTCAGGATCATTCTCTGTTTGTGCGATCGTTACCGCAGGAAAGATTTTTTTTACTCTATGTGGATGACATAATTTTGACTGACGATGATTCAGCAAGGATTGCAGCTACTCAGAGGTACCTTCATCAGTAATTTCAGATAAAAGACCTTGGCAATCTTCGATATTTTTTTGGATTCGAGATTGTACAAGGTAAAAGAGGGATACTTATTTCTTAGCAGAAATATACTCCAGAGATTATTTCGTCTGTTGGTCTATCGGATAGTCACACAGTTGATACTCCTTTGGAACTTAATGTGAAGCTTCGTCCCATAGATGGTGAGCCTCTTATAGATCCTACCCGCTACAGGTAGCTAATGAGTCAACTTGTGTATCTCTGTTTGACCAGACTAGATATTTCATATGCAGTTAGTATTGTTAGCCAATTCGTTTTTGTGCCTCGGTCAGCTCACTATGGTGCCTTACTTCGAATTCTTTGATATCTTCAAGGTTCAATTACGTGTTCATTATTTATGTCTTCTACATCTCCTCTAGAGCTTCGAGCATTTTTCGATACGAATTTGGCAGAAGATCCGACCATAAGACGATTTACTACAGGATTCTGTTTATTTTTTGGTGATTCGTTGATCTCATGACGAAGCAAGAAACAAGACATTGTTGCATGTTCTTCTACTGAGACAAAGTATAGAGCTATGACTGCCACCACCAGGGAGATCATTCATATACGTTGACTTCTCTCTGATATGGGCATTACTCTTACAGGACCTACGTCGCTTCATTGTGATAATAAGAGTGCTATACATATAGAAAATCTGGTTTTTCATGAACGAATAAAGCACATTGAGATTGGTTGTCATTTCATTTGTGGACATTTTTTGGCAGGTACTATTTCTCTACCACATATGACTTTCGTTGATCAGCTGGCAGATTTTTTTACGAAGTCATATCCCACACCACGATTTTAGTTTCTATTGGACAAACTCATATTGTTTGACCCATCATGAGTTTAAAGGGAATGTAAAGATATAATTAGTTTAGAATTTGTATTAGATTCTCATATTCGAATTTGGATTCCTTTTTCTATTCGGATATGGATATGTTATATGTATATATTAAAAAATGTCTCAGGTGGCTAGGGTTGGGCTCCCGCCCCCTTCCAAATATGATCCATCTTTCCCCAACGGGGGCGGAGATTGGCTCCCCGGTCCTTCGTCCTCCTTTCTCTGACTTTGCCCCGGCCCCTAAGCCTTCGAGCGGCCAGGTCATGCCTTCTAGGGTGGTAACGCACTCGGATCACCCGAAGCATCTCGCATCTACGTCTCTTCTTCAGCCGGCTAGAGAGGTGACTGACGACTCCCCTTCGGCGGTTGCGTCCGACGGCCAGCTGGCCCAGGCGGGCCGTTTCCTTGCATCCTTTGTCGCGGTGCAGAGGTGTGGGATTCTTCCTTCCTGGGGTTCTCTTCCTCGGCACTCGTCTCAGACGCCGTTGGCTGCTTCGGCCGCGCCGACCCTCCAGGTCGTTCGATCGAGGCCGGTGGACCTAGTCTCCCCGGTCCGGCCAACACGCTCTTTCCTGGAGGCAGCAGGCGGAGCCTCCACAGGGGCTACAGATTGCCCTATTTCGTAACCAGTTCTTCGACCGTTGCCCCCCACATTTGTTGATGGAGCCTCTCAATTCTGCTGTATTTTACGTTAATTGAAAAGATTACGCACTCGTATCCTCCGATGGGAGTTATCCGTCGGACTTTCGCCAGCCTCAAATTTGTTGGTCCAGTTTCGATTGGGCTAATCGACTCAAAACACGTGCTAATTCGACCTCGTCTAGAAGCTGATTTCCTGCGGTTGAAGTCAAAAAATCTGTGGTTTATCGCAAACGCTCCCATGAGGGTCTTCAAATGGTCTTCGAAGTTCTCCCCTCATTGTGAATCTCCGATTGCTCCAGTCTAGGTTTCCTTTCCAGAACTCCTAAGCCATCTCTTTGCGAAAGCGTCAGTATTTTTGCTAGCATCATGTCTTGGTTCTCCACTCAAACTGGATTCGGCCACCGAGGCTCTTATTCGACCAAGCCGCGCACACATTTTGGTGGAGATGGACATAAGAAAATCTATGGTAGATCACATACGGATCAAGCTACCGAAAGAATGCAACTATTGTCAAGCAGTGGAATATGAGCAATACCTTGAGTATTGCAACTTATGCCTTCATCAAGGCCACTCCTCACCCTTATGCAAGATTAAATCACATCTAGAAGTTGGAGGGGGCATGCACACAAAAAAAGTGGTGTTGGCTGGTAATCGCAACGGGTTTTTGTCTTTCTCCTCTTCTGGTTTGGGTACTGAGGCTGCTTTCTCTTCCGGGGGGCAGCTTGTCCCTGGCTTGCAGGAGGAGGGATGCCCCAAGGATGGGGAAGGATCGTCTCCCATAAGGTTCCCTCTTAATCCCATTCCCTCGAGCTCCTCTAGGTCTTCTCAGCCCGATGCTGAGTTGCTTCCTGTTGGGGTCCACCCCACGGCACAGGTTGCGTGCCTTAGCCCAGGGAAGGCAACAATTGGTGATGGTTCCCATTCGGCTGGCATCCTCTGGGGTGTCCCCTGCCACGCGGAGGTGGAGGAAGCCTTTGTAGGAAAGTAGCCCAGTAAAGAGGAAACAGGACACAAGTTTTGTGGAGGATGAATAAACTTGGTAATTTTTATTGAATGAAATGGTAGCTATATATAGTTGAACATTTGATTTAAAGAGATAGACTAAATAATAAATATATCAAAGTTGTTTCAACAAACAACTTATCAATCTAAACCAACTAATAATCTAAACCAACTAAACAATCTAAACAAACTAACAAGATTATCACCAACAATCACTCCCTTAATCTTGTTGCATCAATGCTTCACTTCCCCCCGATCGTACATGCCATTCAAAAGCAGCTGGTCAAAGCCCCCCGGCTAGTGCCGCTTTCTGTTTTGAGAGATTGCTCGCGGTTTCCACAAGAGCAAGTTCCCAATCTGCCTTTCCCTTCTCTGCAGCTGGAGTCTGCCATGCTGAGGCCAATTGAGAGTCCTCACCGGAAGAAGGGAATGCTTCCCACGATCCATTGCTGGCAGCTGCTGCTGGTTGCCCTCCTTCTGAAAAAAGAGCCAGTGCAAACCTGTTTGCGTGGTCCTTTGCAGATACAACATCATCCTTGAGATTCACAAGATCAGCCTCTTGATTTGGTTTTGCAGGCTCCACCTTCACAACTGGAGGCGGCAGCTCCTCCTCCTCCTCATGAACTGGAGGTGCTGGAAGAGCTTTGATGCTATTCATATCCTCCAACGGTTCTTCTTCCTCATGAAAAGCTGTTGCCGCAATAGCTGGTACCTCCTGTGCCTTTTGAGGGGGGTCCTGGGGCCTCCTTCCTCTATCCCTCATGAATTCCTCCAATGTCTCCAGGAGCTTGTCCGTTATGCGCTGAACATCTGGATACTCTGATGACCTGGCCACGCTGGTGTCCTTGCACCATCCGTAGAAGGCAGCAAGCTCATCAATCTGCTTTGCAGCACTAACATAGGCCTCAAAGGACTTGACACAATCGGCGTATTCCATGTCAAAGAAGCGGTCCAGGAGGATGGCCAATATCTCACATATATCCGCATAGAGCTGGAAGCTTTCCCTGACGACTGGGTAGAGGGCAATGAGGACCATCCTGCTATTCTTTGCTGCACCTGTAGGACGGCAAGCGAGGAAACGGTCGAGCAGCTGCTGCAGTTGATACATCCGACCCAACACCCTCTCAGGCGTCATATCCTTCAATGGAGTAGCATCAGCCTTCTTGGTTTTCAATTTCTCGGCACACCCTCTGTGCACTTGCTCCAGAGATTTGAACTTTTGCCGCAAGCTCTTGATAGAGGGACCACCGTTGTCCGCTCCGACGATCTGAGCTTCCCTGAGTTCTTTCAGAGACGAGCTCAGCCCCCGATTCTCCTCTTCGAGGTGCGAATTCCCAAACTCCATCTCCTTAACAACCGTGGCCTTGGTAGCCAACGAGTTCCTGAGCGAACCAATCTCCTCGTCCCTCTTGGCCGCGAGCGCCGCGATGCTCGACCTGGCCTCCTCGAACTCCAATACGACGTTCTCGTACAGCGCCTTCGACTCGGAGACCTGGGCCTCGAGCGCCTTCCTCCGTCCCTCCTCATGGGCCAGGGCCTGGCTACACATCCCCAGCCGCGCGCGGAGATCCTCCGCAACCCTGGTTTCCGAGTCCAGCCTCGCCTGCAGCGAGCACATTCCGTCGACCAGGTCCGTCCGCTCGGTCTCCCACTCCCTCTCGCGCTTCTGAATCTCTCCTGGGCCCTGTCATGAGCGGTCGGATTGTTTGCTCCTGTGTCAAGATACCATAGGTGGTTCTCGTCATTCTCGTCGCCTTTTAATCTTTGTTGCACCTTCTCTTCATGGATCTGCACTTTTTCCTCATGAAGCATGGCCATGAGCAGTGTTGGTTCATCGTCGTCGATTTGCGTCAGATTGGTACGCTCATCGCGCTTCGGCTTGCGGCAGTCCTTCGCCCAGTGGCCGTAGATGCCACAATTGTGGCACTTACCCTTCTTGTCGCGCGTGCCACCGGACGCGTTGCCGTTGCCGTAGTTCGTGTTGCCACGGCCACGACCTCTTGGCTTGCCGCGCCCACGACCAGAACTTTCGCCACCTTCGTAGTAGGTGTCGCCTTCCCTCCTCTGCTTCGTGCGAGCGAGCCACTCCTCTTTGGAGAGGAGAAGGCGGCTACTTGTGTCGCCGGAGTTGCTGCCAAGATCGTATCGTTCCTCGACGGCTAGAAGACGACCAGTAAGCTCTTCAATTGACAGCGTCTTGAGATCCACTAAAGTCTCAATGGCGATGGCAACTTGCGTGTACTTGGATGGAACGACTCGAAGGAATTTTTTAACTACCTTCTCGTCGTCCATTTCATCGCCGAGTAGTTGCAGGTCGCTGACGAGTCCCGTGAGCCGCATCGCGAAGTCCTCGACGGACTCACCGTCCTTGAACTTCATTGATTCGAAGTCAGCGCGCAATTTCTGCGCCTTGGCCTCGCGCTCGACCCCCATCCGCATCATCTTCACAGCGTCCCATGCTTCCTTGGCAGAGTCTTTTATTGCCAGTGTCCGCAGCATCTCTGGCGGCACGGCACGGAGTATGACGGACAGGGCCATCCTGTCGTCGCGGTAGTCGGCTTTCCCGGGTTTGATCGCCTCCCACAGGCCTTGCGCCTGCATGTTGACTCTCATTAAGAGAGCCCAATCCGCGTAGTTGGTTCGTGTCAGCATGGGGTACTTGAAGGTGAATGACGTCGACGTCGTGGGCCTTTGCTCGTCGTTGGTTGTCATAGCTTCTCTGTTCCTCAACCCGAGCTCTGATACCAAATGTAGGAAAGTAGCCCAGTAAAGAGGAAACAGGACACAAGTTTTGTGGAGGATGAATAAACTTGGTGATTTTTATTGAATGAAATGGTAGCTATATATAGTTGAACATTTGATGTAAAGAGATAGACTAAATAATAAATATATCAAAGTTGTTTCAACAAACAACTTATCAATCTAAACCAACTAATAATCTAAACCAACTAAACAATCTAAACAAACTAACAAGATTATCACCAACAGCCTTTACTGGTACGGATGTGGCAGTTTTTTGTGAAAATGACACCTTAGGAGTGCAGTTGCTTCTAGAGGGGTATGAGACCAATATGGAGCTGGGCCCCTGATGAGTGCCACAGCGGGGCTAGTATCTCTGGGCCCCGTAGATCATCAGCGACAAGCAGATGAGGCTACTCAGGAATCGACTAAGCCCCTCCCCGTGGTGGGTCAGAATGCCGTGGAAGTAGAGGCGAGAGAGTTTTTCCTTCTCCCGAGGGGGTCCTGAGAGCCGTTTTAATGTACGGTTCTCCGATGACAGGATGAGTAAGTTGGGCCGATGAGGTTGATAATACTGCAGAGGAGGAGTTAGGTTTTCACTTTATTTCAACCCATGATTCTGAGACGGGTAAAGCTATGGCTGCTGTTCAGGGAGCTTCAGGTTCTGCCCCGGATTCCCATAGTGTGGGCGAGTATTAAGAGGAAGTGTTCACACCCGTCGAGATCGTCGAGGCACATGGAGATTCGGGAGTCATTGTTGAGAAAGGTTCCCCGAAGGCGATGAACGAATCCGGTAAAGGGATGATTGACAGAAGCGAGGTGGAGCATCAAGCTAAGACGACTATAATCAACGACGGGGGGGGGGGGGGGGGGGAGGTTCCAAGTTCTAGGGGGGGGGAGGTTCCAAGTTCTAGGGGCACCAAGTACAGAAGGGCCAAGAATCATCATAGAGTCATAGATGAGCAACTCGTGAAGCTCCGGTCTTTATCCTCCATCCGTACCAAAGCCCTCTCCAAATTTGCTATAGGATGATTGTAGGCAGTAGGTCTTACTTCTTTGTTTTTACAACAGCTCACATGTTTGGGACTCTCTAATCGTGTAATCCTCTAAATGATTCTCTTGGAAATCAGGCAATAATAGTCTTTTGTTATATATATATATATATATATATATATATATATATATATATATATAACTAAGTAAGAAGATGCTGAATATCTGTCGATGTTTGAGTACTATCAACAATGTGATCCTGAGGTACTGGAGAACGAGACAAGGAGGAACCCTTTGTCTTCATCCGCTAGAGGAATTGAGTTTTTAAATGTGGGTGAAGCAGAAAATAATCATCCACTGTGTGTCCAGGCTTTTGGCAGTGAGCACATATCATACCACATCACAGACGAGCATAGCAGGCGACAGCGGAATAACCAAGCTTCCCACAATATGTACATGAAGGATGAAGAGAAGTGGGAGCACAAGCCTTCTTGAAAGTGGTAGACGGAGGACGCGAAGCACCAGCAAGAACAGTCTCAGAACATGAAGTCGTTATAAAGGTATCAATAGAAAGAGAACACAGACGAGTCTCCTCAGTTGTAAGCTCAGAGATAGCAACATCTAGGATGATATTATTCTGAATGATCCGGCCGCTTGTTGACTGAAATTCGGGATACGGTGCCATGAGAAATTGAAAAAGTTGTCGACGTTCTCGACAAGTACGTACGCGTACAGAATTGGGACCAGTACCCTCTGATTTTAGTAGCTCACGCCAGTAACCCCGCATCAGTGTGACAAACTACTGAATAGTATGATCCCCCTGTCTGGCGGCCGATGCCTGGGTGATCAACTGATACTTCTGAGCACCACTTTACTGAACAAACTGAGTAGTCAAATAGTCCCATAATAAAGCAGCGGACAAGATAACCTCAAGATTTTGACGAAGTGTTAGATCAACAGAAGAAATGATGAAAGCAACGATCCGCTCATCATGGTCGTCCCAAGTATCCTGAGTTACACAAATAGTATTTTGAGTCTCTGCTTTATCATCAGCGGCGGGTTCAGGAGGTCTCGGGATAGAAACATCAAGATGACCAAGAAGACGACGACCACATAAACTGGTTCGGACTGAGGAAGTCCACTCAGCCCAATCATGAGAAGTGGTTAACAAAAAATCAGTGGAAGTCGGAAGAAAATCTCAAAATTGCTCCGATAAAGGCAGTTTTTTTTTAATTTGTTTAAGTCAAGCAGAAAAAAAGGAAAAAAAGGAGCAAAGGGGGAATTTGGCAGAAGAAGAAGAAAAGAATAAGAATAAGGAAAAGGAAAAGAAAAGGAAAAGGAAAAAGAAAAGGAAAAAAGAAAAAAGAAAAAAAACAAAGTAAAAAATTTTGCTTCATAAAGCAAAGCAAAGTAGAAACCTTACTGTGTCGTGGGTTTGAATAAGAGAGAGAGAGAGAGAGAGAGAGAGAGAGAGAGAGAGAGAGAGATGTTGCACCCCGATCTTTCGTAGTATCTGTCATCCCTGCTAGGCGCAAATTATCGAACCAGCGCTCCCGTAGGACGATCGTTCCCATCAGGACTTGATGCCGTACGAGCACAAGCTGCGCCCGCATAAGGCCAGGGTTCCAACAGGCGATTAAATGACTAAGCCACAGAGTCACACAGATAGCCTCTAATGCAGCAAAAATTTGAACGACACGAGTAAAAGGCTGTTCGATAACTAGTTCACAAAGTCGTTATAGCGAAAGTATAGAATGAACACAAGTATGATACATGTTACAAATGACGCTAGGCCGAGATTACAAGTCGCTCAAGCTCTCTCTCTCTCTCTCTCTCTCTCTCTCTCTCTCTCTCTCTCTCTCTCTCTCTCTCGAAACAGTAAAGACGTGCCAAGCGGCTTACAACATGGGATGATACATAGGCGATGTTCCAACATTATGTTATGTTTATGTGCTTCATCTCTGGACGCAATACTCCATGACTCCAGAGCGAATTCCACGCCTTAGCATGCACGAGGGGATACTCTATACCGAACGAGGTTCTCTCGCACCCTACAAGCAATCTGGTGGGTTATCAGTACATTGAATGCACTGGTGGAGAGACTTCTCGTCCGCTCAACGAATCCAAACACGTTATATTAGTTTCGTGTACTAACTATTATGTTGTCTTTCTAGTCTTGCCTTAGGATCAGTTTTATGGCATAAGATATAAGTGTAACTCGGGTGGCGGTGTGTCGTGCGATATAAGAGTAACACGGCGAGACTTACCAACTTACCATTTGTCCTTCCTTGCACAAGTGTAAACCAAGTTAATCAAGCACACATATATATATATATATATATATATATAATAAAAGTAGAGAATCGCATAGCGAACACATGTATGCTACAAGCATATTTCTAAATCAGGTGTACGAGTTTGCTTAGATTGTGATACACAGATTACTTTGTTACTCAAATTCAGGCGTGTTACACAAGTTATTCAAATGATCATAAAACTCATATTACACAGATTGCTTGTTTCAATGCAAATGACTCACACGTCGATTGCTGCAATCGAGCTTTACTTAATCTATATAAATATCGCTGGCACCACAAGCCATTATGGACCGTAGCAGGTTAGACGATGATCCTTGCAACGTGGGTAGCGAGCACCGCTGCAAGTTCCCAAATCACCCATTTCTATCAGGATTTCGCCTAGGTCGAATAGGGCCGGTGCACCCCGACGACCGTTCGCAGGAACCATAAAAACCTTGTGCACAAGTTGTCCGTGATGATGCAAGTCTCTTCTTTACTTTCATGTCTTACCATGGCACCACGAGTTGATATCTTTTATTTCCAAACCACGGGTTCCGCGAGCTGATGTCTTACTACGGCTCCACGAGCTGATGTATTTCCTTATCTTTTATCATTATGCAGCTCTCGGTTCGAGAGTTGCCTTGGCGACCCAAGGTCCCAAAGTCTTTTCATATTTTTCCAGTACTTGGCTCGGGACAAATATTTTTATAGTCTTCTTGCCTCAGGTGAATGAACCATGTTTCGTGTTGTGCATCCAGATCGTGGCATTATCTAGGTGACAAGCATTTCAAATATATGAGGCAGTACAGTACAAAGAGCATACAAATAGTCTGCTTGAAACATAAGTGCATCTTATTTGATCAAATCTATAAAGTTAGTGCGAGGATTAAAACCGTGCAGAGATATATAGAGCGGCCATAATAAAATATATTAAGTTACTTCTTTTCCATGTTCTGGACGAGCAATATAAGATGGAATTATTTTATTAGCTAGGTGCATTGTATTCTTTATTAGCAAGCAAGAGGTAATTTTTCTAGCGACTAGCACGTATCGTCTATATTTTATGTGTGCAGGCTAAGCAAAGACAGGTTCATCGTAGCCACCCACCTTAGCGATGATTCGTCTCGGCCGAGCGGGAATCAGAGCGCACCTTTAAAAGTCTAAGTCTGAACTCCCGAAGGACCAAGTCTGGATCTTTTTCCTCAAGTGAGTCTTCTTGCCGAACAAGGCGGGTCGGGTCGTCGCACTTGTGTCGTTTGAATCGGATCTCCGCATTGACGCGTAGCGGGTCATTACAAGAGGTAGGTAGTTTAATAAAAAAAAATTCTTGTTTTGTTGATTTCCACGACTAATGACCTATGGAGACGATTTCTTCTTGGTTGCTATTACCAGGTTGCTACTACCAGGTTGAGGGACACTCAGAGCAACTCGATTTATGAGACCTTGTTGTGTCGATTTATGACGACGACGATGATTGATATGACAACGGTCGAATCTGGCTCTGATACCATTAAACAAATCAACAAATATTGATTTTATTATTGAATGTTGTAAAAGAGCAATACAACTATGAATATATATAGATGGAAAAAGAATTCATATCCGTATAGAAGTAGGAGAAAAAATATGTATCCTTAGAGGAAGTATCCTTAGAGGAGAAAATATTAAATCATAAATCTAATTAGTATCTAATCATAAATCTAATCTAATTAATTTTAACATATATATATATATATATAGAGAGAGAGAGAATAAGGGAGGTGAGGTGGCACCTCACTCTCAAAACAAGGGTGGCGGTGACGTGGCACAATCTCAACCACACAAACGAGGGGAGGGGGTTAAGTGCAAATTGCCAATTATGAAATGTGTTGTTGGAATTGTGTCACGTCACCGTCACCCTTGTTTTTTAGAGTGAGGTGCCATCTCACCTCCCTTATTTTCTCTCTCTCTCTCTCTCTATATATATATATATATATATATTTTTTTTTTTTTTCCTAAACTTTATTTCTCTGTATAAAATTTTCCAAAATACATAATACCCATATGCCGTACCATATTAAAGGTATGATGTTTGATCTATCTGAATGATTGCTGTAAGAATGTGATGTTGATAGATGAACATTATGAGGCAATGGGAATGGTTATGCTTATGAGAAGCTTTGACAATGTCAAATAGATATATCCAAAATACTGTTTGGCACCCGGATGCACAGCCTTCGTGCACCCATGGGTGCCAATGAGGTCACACCAGTCGCCGGAGATCATTCGAGTGTGGAGGAAGAGGAGGAGGAGAGCTGGGAAGGGAAATACTGTGCCTCCGGCGACTCCTCCGTCGCCGCCACCGGCGTGTCCTCCTCCTCAGCCCTCCCTCCCCCGTCCGCTCCACCGCTGACACCTCCTCCTCCTCCTGCTCTGTCGCCCCCCTCCCCCTTGCATCGCCGCCACTCGATCCCCCTGTGCTACCGCACCTCCCCCGCCTCTCCTACTCCGCCTCCGGCCTTCCTGACCTCCTCCGGCTGGTGCACGAGACGGACCATTCACCCGGGTGCCAAATAGCAAAACTCTAGATATATACATGCCATTGTCCTCCAGTAGGTCCAGTGGTGTTCTGTTCCTGACCAAAACCTGGACCATGCCTTGGAATTCCCTGCATAACCCGATTCCCATGCCTTAGTCTATTTGTCAGCATTGTAGCCTCAACTTGGCCCCCCTTTCTCCACTGAAACTTTGAGCGAATGAAAGTACGTAACCTCCACCATAACCTTAATCCTGGTGCAGGTCCTTGTCTACACCCTCCTGGTCCAGAGAGAGACTCTCTTCCGCTTTTGATTGAAATTTCTCTTTCCTTAAGGGAGAAGTAGCCTCTCTGTCCTTGTGGGAAGTTACTTTGTTCTTGAGGATCTAGGGACGCTCTCCTCCTGTCTATTTTCTTGAGGGGGGAAGTTTCCTCCCCCTGTCATTGAGGAAAATTCCTCCATTCTTGAGAAGAAAATTAAGTTCCCAGGAGTTATTTTCCTGGTAACCATCTCTTCTTCTATCACCGTATCTTCCTTTTCTTCCATATTAAACTGCTGGGAATTTTGGGAGTGACAACTCCACTTTCACATTTATCTCCTGAATGTACGAAGAAAAGTGCTAAATATAGCTTACATGAGTATCACAATACTTAATGGCTCGGCCTAATAGTTTATCACGAAGAGCTAAAATTTTAATGAGTCTACACATTAAGTTTTAGATTCTTGAGAATAAATTTTGGGTTTCTTATCCATGTTGATAATTCTGGAAATAAAAATTAGGGAAAAATATAGGAGCATTAATTTCAAATATATGTAAAAAAAATTAAAGAATCATGCTATTTGGCTCGCGCGAGTGCACAGCCGGTGCACCCGCGCGGCCGAGAACGGAGGAGCGGTAGAAGGGGATGGATGGAACAGCAGTAGGGGGGAGGGAAGGGGGGAGGCGTCGACTTCGACGACAGAAAATAAGGATGGGGGGGTGGGGTGGGGTGGGGGGGGGGGGGGGGGGGGGGGGGTAGGTCGTCGACGTCGGCATAGACGGTCGAGAAGAGCTATGACAGAGCAGAAGGGGAGAGAAAGTCGTCGGTGGAGTCGAGAGGGGGTTGTCGGCGGATCCGACGTCCTTCTCGGCCGCACGGGTGTACCGGCTGTGCACCCGTGCGAGCCAAATATCATTTTGGAAAAATAAAACCCAAATCTTCTTTATTTTTGTTTTTGCATGATGGTTTGATGCATTAATTATAAAAAAAAATTTGGATTGTAATATTCTCATTGATACTAACTGAATTTAAATAATAGTAGTATTATAAAATTAATAAAAAAATATTTATAAAAAATTAAATAAATTAAAAATTTTACTCATGTATGGAAACGAAAAAATTTAAAATTTCCGGACTATATATTACTAACATAAACAAACATGGATATAGAAATAGAAATATTGAATTCCTTTACACGAAAGTAAATGATATGACATTAGGAACTGAAACAGAGAAAGGCACCAAGCTCCATACCCCTCCTTCCTCACAGGATCGATGTAGCCAAAAATAAATTCCATTGTATCAACAGTCCACATGTTATTAGTAATAAAACAATTTCACCAAAACTAAATCCTTCAATATGTTAAAAATCACCTCTAAACTTTTGCAGAAGTTTCCTCGTACATCACACACCTTGGAAACCATTGTAAGTCGTTGTGTTGTTGTGTTGCATGTATATATTTTCTTCTTTGACTTTAACAAACAATTTGCATGTGCACCATAAATCGATCAAGTGGCCGAATTCGAGTTACCCTTAGGTCTTATTTGGTTCGCAAAAAAGAAAGAAAATGAACTCAATTTCTTGTTCCTCTAGGGTAGAAGAGTGAATTCCTAGGTGGGTGGCCTCCTATTTTTCTTTTTTTTTGAAAATTAATTTTCTTTTCCAAATATTTTTTTTGGCTTCCAAACATAGAAAAGAAATAACTTTTATTTTCCAATGTCATGATTCTATGAACCAAATATGGCCTTATAGTTACTGGAGAGAGACATAAGAGTCATAGCTGGGTGATGGAAGATCGATAGATCAAGCCACGAAAACGTATTATTATTTATATTTATAAATGATAGAAGTTGGAAACAGTAGGTCTAAAAGATATACAACACAGCGTACACATAAATTCGAACGTTACGTTAGACATCTCCCAAGAAAAAAAAATGAAGTGATTCCACAACCTAAATCACTGAAAGTTGCTAATTTTCATCCAACCTAAATTATTGTAGAAGTGGTTTGGTTCGGTAAACATCCATGTTAGTTTTGATCACTAATTTGATACATGATAATTTTTGAATGAAGGATGAACATTCCTATCAATTCTAATTTTGGTGGGTGAAAAAAAGGACTTTTCTAGCATAAGACATTCTTCAATAAGTGTCATATGAAATAAAGTGTTGAAAATAAACTTGATTTTGTTTTGAGTCCAACAAATCTAATGGTCCACTACTATTGGGCCATGTTCATATGGCCATTTTTAGTTTAGTCCATATTATAGAATGTTCTATGTATAGAATGTTCTTGGTCATTTAAAATATTTATGTTCTAGAGGTCTTAATATTATAATTGTAAATGAGTCTAGAAAAATCTAAATCTATATTTTAATGAGTGTGTAGACTCTTCCAAGAGTCCTATAAATAGGGGTAATCTTCCCTCATTTTGTATACAATAAGAATTAGAAGTTCAGTGCTCCTATAAAGTTTTTTTCTTCCCACTATTTTCTTCCACCAAATTCTTCTCTCTAAATTTCTCACTATCCAATTTAGTTCTCCTAGCTAGTTGGCCTACTACAATTCCAACAAAGTGGTATCAGAGCGAGGCGGTTCGAGGTCGAAGATGGCAAGCGAGATGACTCCCTTCCAAGTTTTCGTCCTCAACAAGAGCAACTATGCCAATTGGAGCATCAAGATGAAGGCTTTGCTAGGAGCACAAGATGCATGGGAGGTCGTCGAAAAAGGCTATGATGATCCACAAGATGAGACTTCATTATCTCAAGCTCAAAGGGAGAGATTGAAAGCTTCAAGAAAGAGGGACAAGAAAGCTCTCTTTCTCATCTACCAAGCCGTAGATGATGATGCGTTCGAGATGATTTCAAGTGCAACAGCCTCCAAAGAAGCATGGGAGAAATTTTAAATTTCTTGCAAAAGGAGAGGAGAAGGTGATGGAGATACGCCTCCAAACTTTAAGAGGTGAATTTGAAGCTTTACATATGAAAGAGTCCGAAACTATTCCGGACTATTTTTCTAGAATTTAGCCATTGTTAATCAATTGAAAAGAAATGGTGAAAGCATAACCAATACTCGAGTAATTAATGGAGAAATTTTTTCTTTCCACAATTTGAGCATATTGTAGTAACTATTGAAGAAACCAAAGACTTGGAGTTCATGACTATTGAGAAACTTAAGGGCTCATTACAAGCCTATGAAGAAAGGAAAAAGAAGAAGGATGAGGCATTGAAGCAAGTCCTTCAAACAAAACTCACCTTCAAGGAGAAAGAAGAAATATTTACCAATCAAAGAAGTCAAAGAGGTCATGGTCGTAGTCGTGATCGTGGTCGTGATCGTGGAAGAGAAGGAAGAACTCATTACAAGACATTTACCAATGGAGAAAGAGGGCAAAAATATCCTACAAGAGGATGTGGAAGATGAAGCTTCACAAGAATAGATGGAAGCCAAAGGTATGACAAATCTTAAGTAGAATGCTATAATTGTCATAAGCTTGGACATTATGCATCAGATTGTAGAAACACAACTAGAAACATTGAAGAAAAGGCTCAATATGTTGAAGAAGATATGCAAGAGAACCCAACTCTATTGTTTGCACACAAAGAAGAAGAAGAAGAAGAAGAAAGAAGAAGAAGAAGAAGAAGAAGAAGATATAAACACATAGTACCTTTACATGAAAGAAAACAATATGTGTGGAAGTATAAACATCTTTATGGATCTTGATGAGTTCATTGGTGATTATCTCACTTTTGAACATGATCTAGAAACATCGGTTAAAGAAAAGGAGAGTGAAGAAGAAATTATTCAAAAAATTGATGCTAGTGGAGACTGTGTGTCCAATGAAGAAAGCTCGCAACAATCGGATATTCAAGAAGCAAGTTATAACTTAATTTCTCTCATAAAAGAAGAGGATAAAGAGCAAGAACGTGAGAAAGTGAAAGAATCTATTATTCCGCTCGTGACACCAATACCATCTCGAGAAGACTCTCCACCATCATCTTTGGATGAGAGAAGAGCTCCACACATGAAGAGCTTGCAAGAGGAGATTGAGGTAATCAATAATCAAATGATCTAAATATTTTTTTGCCTGTTTACCGATTGTGAACCAATAGGTTTTGAAGAAGCAAAGCAATATAACAAGAAAATATATGACATGCATAAAGAAATCAAGGATATCGGGAAGGACGATACTTTGGAGTTAGGGACGCTTCCAAAGTGGCAAAATAAAATTGGAATAAAAAGTATCTACAAGCCAAAGAACGATGCTCAAGATGAAGTATTCAAGCCAAAGTACAATGCTCAAGATAAAATCAAGAGGTACAAACATAGGCTACTTGCAAAAGGCTACTCTCAAATATTGAGAATCGGCTATGATGAAAAGCAAGCTCATCTACCCAAAGATGCGCATCGAAAGAAAGAAAGTGCAAAGGAAATATGTCAAAATATAAAATTAAGCTATCGATGTCTTCACCAAGCAAATCGAGGAAAAAAAATACTATTCAAGGCAAGAAGTTCACTTAAAGTCGCAAAATCAAGTTTAAGGAGGAGTATTGAAAATAAACTTGATTTTGTTTTGAGCCCAACAAATCTAATGGTCCACTACTATTGGGCCTTGTTTATATGGCCCTTTTTAGTTTAGTCCATATTCTATGATGTTATATGTCTAGAATGTTCTTGGTCATTTAAAATATCTATGTTCTAGAGATATCTTAATATTATAATTGTAAATGAGTCTAGAAAGATCCAAAACTATATTTTAATGAGTGTGTAGACTCTTCCAAGAGTAAATAGGGGTGTCTCCCCTCATTTTGTATATAACAAGAATTAGAAGTTCAGTACTTTTATAAAATTCTTTTCTTCCAACTTTTCTCTTTCACTAAATTTTTCTTTCTATATTTTTTAGTCTTCAATTTAGTTCTCTTAGCCAGTTGGCCTACCACAATTACAACATAAAGATGCTTAAATATTGCAACAGCAAAAGCTAATTTAAGAGTGGCCAGAGTGAAAGAAGAAGAAAAAGAAGGAGACGAAGAAAAGAGGAGAATGGCAAGAGTGACATAGAAACCTGACGTATTCCTTCATATATAGTGAGGAGAGGAGAGTACACAAAATTTTATTCATGTCACCACAGGTCACAAGAGAAAAAACAGTAGAAGCAGACAAACTATATATATATAATATATTCCCATGTGTGGTCCGATGTGCGAGGGAGGACAGAACTTTGACGGAACTCCTCCAACGAAACTTTTAATCCAGAAATTAATCAATCTTTATTACGTAGGCCACGGAAGTAGCCCTTGGGATTATCTTCGAACGTTCTTCGAGGCATGGTCTCGCCGTTCCTTCCAGGAGCCTTCATCATCTTATTATTGTTGTCGGACTTGGAGGCGGAGGCAACCATACTACAGATCCCCCACGCCAGAGCAGCACCGGCAACTGCAGCAGCAGCAAAACCGCTTGGTTTGCTCTCATTGCCCCCCATGATCAATAGCTGCTTCTTACTTCTTCTTGCTCTCAGTTGCTGCTGTGGTTGATATGTAATCTAAATGTGCGTGAATATATAGAGAGAGAGAGAGATGGGGATGCTAGTGGAGTCGATGAAGTAAGTGCGTTATTTCTAGTTCTTGACTTCAGGTCAAGCAAAAAATCATGCTTGCTGGCCTACACGGCTTTGTAAGGTTGTGAAGGAATCCTTAATTGCTAAGTATAATATATCATCCGTGGGCCACCTATTGTGTCAGCAGCAGACTGATTTATGAATTATTTTATGAGAAATTTTGAATTGCAACCCTATTTTCTTTATCATATTTTAAAATAAATTTTACTATTTTATCATAATGTACGAATATTTTTACTTTTAACGGAAACTAATAGTTTACTGCTTTGACCGTTAATTTTTGGCCGAAATATGTCTCGGTGATGCACGAAGGAATGGAGAAGAAGATGAAGGAGTATTTTTGTCCAAAAAAATTTGATCGAAATATTTGATCATGAGTTGGAGGTATTTTTTTGTCAAAAGTGGAAACATTCATAGTAAAACAATGTAGTGCATCTTAAATAATGATAAACAAAGTACGGTGCAACTTAAATTTTTTTTTTTTTTCTATTGAAAGATTGTTGGCCGAATTTCGTGGAGGAAGCTATTGGATTTGGTGAAGGGCATTATTTCTAATTCTTCACTTAGGTATAGGAAATAACCATGCTGGCTACATGGCTTTGGAAGGGTAAGTTGCGAAGGAATCCTTAACTGCTAAGTATATATCATCTGTGCGCCGACCATGCTGGCCTACATGACTTTGGGAGGTTATCATGTCAAGGTGTGTAATGGCTCAATTCCGATTCGATTAAATTCGATCTAAATTCGGTTCAATTCGGTCCAGCCCACATTTAACTCGGATTTGGACTGGATTTACATTTGGGGTTCGATAGCCTGGACCGGATCGATCCAGAAAACTAGTTGAACTGATTTTTCTGTAGTCAGACCGGTCAAACCGGCCTGGGTAAATCCGATTCTGATCCGATCCTCCACCCGGCCTCACTATTATATATATATATATATATATATATATATATATATATATATATATATGTGTGTGTGTGTGTGTGTGTGTTTGTGCGCGCGCTCGCGCGCGCAAAGCTATTAAAAATGTTCAAAATGTTGAAATTTTCTCTGAATTAGAGACGTTGAACAAATAGACAATTCCTAAAGTTCAGCCAAAGAAAATATACCATATTGGTACCTTTGATTTACGATCTTCCTTTGCAATCAAAACAATGGAAAAAATTGTTCAAGTTAGTAATACTAAACAGTCACTAAAAATGTGTAAGTGAAGATGACATAGGTCATTATCGTGAGAAATATAATTATGTCCATACTGTCGTTGTATTTTAAAGTTTGGCCCAAAGTTGGACGAGTTAAATTATCAAAATTGGACTTTAAAATACATATATAGAATTGTTGTTTTCATAATATACACAAAAATTTGTACATTTTTAATCATAAAATATGTATAAAATTGAAAATATTTGAATAATTGTGTAAGTTTTATTCAGTTTTGGACCCTCAAAACATTCTCAGATACCATAAATCAGTAGCACTGCTACCAACTAAACGCGGCCAATGCTAAGATGCAAGAGCACAACAAAACTTATTAAAGGATATCACACTTTTTTCAATTATTCTGATTATGCACACGATTGCAAAAAATAGTAACAGTCCCTAACAACAAATTTAGTATCCTTAGCATTGGCCATTAAACATCGATGGAGCCAACCGACATTTAGTGGGACAAAAAAATTTATACTGCTGTATAATGAGAAAAGTTAAATTTTACGGTAATTTTTTTTTTCAAATATTTTTTTGTATATTTTTTACTAAATAAAATTAATAACGGCCGTTAGGTAATTACGAGAGTTTTTTTTTTTTTCTAAATAGTCCTACAGGCATGTATAAAATAATATATACAATAATACTAATATAATAATAAATTTAGAATAATTAATTCTAAGTAGTTTTAATAAAGATTATAATAAATTATATATAATTATTTAACCTTCTCTCTTAATTTTAATAACTATTTCAATTAGTAAATCTTAAAAAATGACATATTTTGAAGAAGAAAAATCTACGATAAAGTCCGACTTTTTCTATTATTACGAGTTACTTGTATTTATCCTCCCCAATTGATAATAAAATCTCCACTACCCCTCATTTTTTTTAATTAGTGTTACCTCCAATCCATCATAATATAATAATTATAATTGTAGTTACCCCCCAAAAAATATTGCCTAATTTTTGAGAATTGGTGTGTGTGGGTGGGTGTGTGTTGGTAAATACAAATAACTCTATATAGTACTAGTATAAGTTTACATGTTTTGTACATATTTTAAACTACTTGGAAAAAAAAACAATAATCTCTTAATTTTTACTACTTGAAAAAAAAATCTTAATTTTTGACTACTTGAAAAGAACAAACAATGGCCACCTCAATTTTATTCTTTACTTAATTACCTAACTACCTATGTTAAATTTGGTGAACAATTTTTATTAGTAAACATAGATAAGAATAGTTTTGGAAAAAAAACTTTTATTATAAAACATAATGCTCTTTTTTATTGTACAGTAGTATAGATAATATAGTAGTATTGTCACGCCCCAGTCCCAAAATACGTAGGACCAGGATACGTAACTATGCCAGCCGCCCGTATATATGGCAACTCCAATATATGAAAACCATATATACGTGCGTACGCTGTATATGAACAATAAATTCACAAGTGGTAAGACTAATCACAAGTCACAGGGTAATATCTAAATATCATCCACAGAGTCAAATATACATGAATAACTAATAACCAAGTAACTAGATCTCAATATAAAGTAACTAGAGAATGACAGTCGGATGGAAACAAATACACTGCCGAAATGGAATATAAAAGGAACCAGATACACACCATATAAGAACAACATCTGACAATCACGAGGCTCGAAGAGAAGACCTCATCGTAATATAGGTAGCCTGTCCGGATCTGTGCTCCTGCGAATACTCAAGAACATATACACCTGGCAGGGAACCAGGTCCTCAGAGGGACATAGCAAGATACATAAAAATAACATGCCATAATGTAAATACTGAATAAATAAATGGGGTGTGCTAACCATCTAAGTGAATGCAATTTAAAGACCTTGTAGTACGCATGGGAATGTGTGGCTAGACATATGCTGACGTAATTCACCAATCGTCGGGACTGGCTAGTATATGTGTCATATGCCCCCTGACTCAAGGGCACTCTGCAATCGACCATCATGGTACGAAGGTATAAAAACATTTAAGGAGGGGGTGTCCCATACGTCTACTAGTATCTTTCCCGTCCAATATAGATGTACAAGTCGTGAAAACGACGTGGACACCTCCTACTATGATGCAAGTCTCTATGAAATAAATAACTGAGCTACATACCGCTACACGTGTTGCTCACACTGATGGCCAGTCGCGCATGAGGCACGCGTCCCTACATGAACTCACTCTGTGACGTGTAATGATACGTGTCAAGGCCTGGGAAGTCATACCAATAACTTTACAACTTTAGGTGGGTCTACTAAACGCTAGGTCAGATACAAGTCCTAACGTCAACGCCTTCGTTGACTGCACCCGAGTTTTCTCGGACGCGCACATTTATATAATAAATAAACATGTAACTATCAATAACTGAATTTAAACAGTACAACAAGGCAAGGTATACTTGCCTGGCAAGAGAGCTGTAAATGTAATATCCAGATGTCCAATACCAAGTGTCAGAAACTATGGCCTCAGAATAAATATCTCCGGATACTGAAATAAACATCACTGACAGTCTCAGAAAATATCAAATAGCTAGAAACGCCTGTCCTTAAGTCCAATTTGGACACAGGGGCAAAAATGACAGTCTCCGGTCAAAGCGGGGTCCACATGTGGGCCCACTTTGCACCGAAAAATGTGTCAGGGTCAAAGGTCTCCAAATTCGCCAAACTTAGTGTCAACAAGTCCAGAACGTCGATACGAATCCAACGGAATGTCCAGAACTGAATTCCGATGTGCCGATCACAAAATCGCCCGTTAGGTGGAGCCTGTGGGGCCCACGATACGGGATTCTATCAACGTTCTCAGAATCGAACCAAACTTGGCTCACAGGACCAGCGTATCGCTACGAGTCCGATGGCGCAAGTTTTGTCTCGATCCTAGGTGTGTACACAAAGTTGTAGCGTGTTCCAGAACTGACGGATACGGGGCGGTGTCGGCGGATACGCGTTGATTTCGGTGTGCACGCACATCCGAATTAACTTCTGCGAACTCCCGCACGTCCGTATCAGCGGCGCGCACGTTTCGGTAAAGACCGCGTGCGACCAAGTCGTCCCGTTTGGCGGGGCGTACTCAGTTCCGAGGTGAATCGGGTCATTGTTTTTCCTGTATTTGGATCGCGGTTCGCGATCGCCACAGGAGGCGATGCTCCGAGCGGGTTGCACGGGCACCGAGATGGTTACATAGTCTACACGACGCAACTTAAGGAATTGAAATCAGAATTACGAGTAGAGAGATATGAGTACCTGAACAGGGCTCCAGAAACTTGCGTTTCTCGTGTCCGACACGTGTCAGGGTCAGGGACGGCTGTGTCCGTGTCCTCCCTAGGGCATCTGAACGCTGGGGTGTCACCGGAGGACTGCGTGGTCGGCCGGACTGCACAGCGGCCGTCGGATGAAGACTGCACAGCGGTTCAGCAGTCGGCCGCCGGACTGACATGGGGGTGCTCGGCCTTGCCGAAGCCAGAGGGGATGCTGCGCTGCCGTGAGTGCTGCGGGCTCGAGGTCGGCTCTGGCCGGAGGGGATCGCCGGAAGCTGGTGGCGAGGCGGGAAGCGGGGTCGGGCTCGGGGCGACTGAGGCGGGTCGGCCGGCGGACTGTGGTGTGGGTGGTGGTGGAGAGAAGAGGAGTGGGAGGTCGGGCTGTGGCGTCGCCGCGGGGAGGGGTCGACGAGGGGGCAGAGCCGCTCCGGCGGAGCCTCGCCGGGGGGGGGGGGGGGGGGCGGAGCTGCTCCAGCGGCCGCGGGGACGCACAGGCGGGGAGGAGGAGGAGAATAGGAGGAGGTCGTGAAGGAGAAGAGGATGAGGAGAGAGGGAGGGTCGGGGGCCAGCGGGGCTCGGCTCCAGCCAGGGGACGGGGGGTCGGCTCCGGCGGGGAGCTCGCCGGGGGGGGGGGGGGGGGGGGTCTGCTGCGGGTGAGGGGGTAGATTTTAGGTTTTTATTTTTTTTTCTTTTATTTACTTTTCTTTTCTTTTATAAAAGATAATAATAATATTTTAAGTAAATATCCTGAGATATTTTACAGGATATTTGTAGGATATTTTCGGGATATTTTCGGGTGAGTCCCGTCTCCAAATGGACGATGCAGGTTCACCGGCCAATAGGGGACTGACGCCTCGCACTGAAATTTGCAGGAAAGTCCCTGTAGTTTCATAAATTGCAGAATTGTCCTATTTTTGGAAAATTGTGCAATTACGAATTTGTCTGGGAAAACATCCGATTCCTGAAAATGCTAAAATTCACAGAATTGAGGAAAATTGTTGTGCGAGGGTCTCGAGGGGGTAGGGGTGAGTCTGGGCAGGGACTGGGCCTGGTTTTAGGGTGATACGGGCCATCGTATTTATTAATTAATAAATACCGCGCATGGTGTTCACTAATTATTTAGAGGCAGGTAGGGTCATAATTTTTCTACGGTGTCAATACACTAAATGTAGTATACTCAGTGTAGAAAATTAACGCATTTTTGTTTGGGCAAAACAGGTGCAGTTTGAGCCTCAAATCTCTAGGGGTACAGAGATGGGTAAAGAGCAGGAAATTAAATAGGAAATAATTACGGACTTTTGTAATGATATTTGTGCGTCTCAAACGAGGCTCAAAATAAAGCATCTGGGAGTTGCACAAAATTCAGGAAAATAGTCTAGCATGTCTATGACAGGTATGTGAATTTTATTCGGGGATAACAGTCAAGGTAAAGCTCCAAATAATTAGGTGATGGACAGGTGCACAAGACAATAGGATATGTAAGCAAAATAAATTAAAATATTGCAACAAATCCTAAATTGTGAAAAATATTCCTAAAATACTGGAATCTGGTCGAGGGGGTTTACAAGTATATATTTGTATTTAATGACTCATAGTATGTTCTATAGTGATAGCCTCCAACTGTGAAACTCAATTGTGTTTATTCAACGAATACCCAAAACTAAATTGTGTTTAAGCTGAGACAGTACTCAACGAATACTCAATACTCAAATGTGTTTAAGCTGAGAAAGTATTCAATGAATAGTAAATCATAATTTATGTAAACGAGATGCACAAACAAAAATATCAGAAATGGATGAAATGTGGGCATTTATAGAAACTAGTAAATTCTTGCACGTGAATTTATTAAAAAAAATTATATATTACACATATAAAATTTTTTATAATATTATTAAAAAATTAGATAAAAAATTAAATTATATTAGAATATTTTAAATATGATTGGATTATATTTTAATTATAATTTATTAGAAAAAAAAATTAATTTTGGATATGTATTTAATTAAATAATATCTTGTATTTAGTTTAAATATATTTTATATTTTGAATATATTTTAGAATTTATTATATGTTGAGGTAGTTTTAATTTTTTTTCTCAATTATACATAAGAAAACGGTAGTTAAACTTTTAAAATTCGGTTATATTACTAATTGATGACATACGTGTTCATTTTTGAACCATTTTAAAATCGTATTATAATAGCGGATAAATTTAAATTTCATACATTTTTCCTAAAAAAAAGTCCACTAGAGGTTGAAGTCCAGCATTCGAATGGCACAACAGAAAATTGCATATAGAGCATTGAATTTTAATGAAATTACTTCTAAAGCAATAAAATTTTAAAAATTATGAGAAGTACAACGAAACGTCCTTAAAAGGACGTTTTTGATCAATGAGCTAAAAACGTCCTTTAAAAAAACGGATTTTTTCGTTTAAAGTAATTAAATATAATATAGTTATAAATAAAGGAAAAAGTTTGGGGTAATTGCATATAGGGGGACCACTCGCCAACTGAGTTGGCGGGATGCTGAGTTGGAGAGCATCTCGCCAACTGAGTTGGCGGGGCGCACTCCTCGAGAGGCCGCTCGCCAACTCAGTTGGCGGGACATGCCTCGAGAACCCGTACCGTACATGAGTGACTTATTCATGGCCCTCCTATCTCTTTCTATGCTTTCTGACAATACATTTGTCGGTTTTCTCCTCATCAGAACTCACGTGAATCCATACCACCAAGAAATAAATCACATAGGACTGATTTATTCATGACCCTCCTCTCTCTTTCTCTTCTTTCTGACAACAAACAAATTAATATGTCGGCGTGTGATACAAGTTGTCATGTGATCTAGGAATATGCACCTAGGAAACGATGATGAAGAAAAGCAGCATTATATATTGTGGTTAAATGAAAAGATCTTCTGTGCATGTGATTCTCTCCTTGTCTATAGACAAAGCTAAGACTACTCTACTATTGAGTTCTAAAGAGATCCCACGTATATGGCATATATATAGTTTCTCTTTCGTCTTCATACTCTTGTTTAGCCTACATGGTGATGGCAAATATCAGGAAAAGTGGGAAACAAAGGCCACTACGTGACAAAAGAAATTTGTCAAATATCAGACAAAAAAAGAAGAAGAAAAAAGAAAAGAAAAGAAAAGAAAAGAAAAGAGTGGGTTTACGTGTCCAGCTGTGTGTGTGAGAGAGAGAGAGAGAGAGGGGTAGATATGTCAGGGAAATACGTGAGCTGTGAGAGGAGTGAGAGGTACATACGTGAGCTGAGAGACAGAGGGGGAGGGGAGAGAGGAAGAGAGATTTGTCAGAGAGGATTAATGTGTCGAGATCGAGAGAGAGAGAGAGAGATTTGTCCCCCACACACACATGGTTTATGTGTCGAGCTAGCTGTGAAAGGAGGGATATATGATGATAACTGGGATTTTATGTGTGTGTGTAGAGAGAGAGAGAGAGAGAGAGAGAGAGAGAGGGGGAAATTTGTCAGGGAGCTAGGAGGGGGTTATGTGTCGCCATCATTGCAGAGGTGTCGTGAAGAACTTGTGAAGATCATCATAATAAAGGATGATGCTGCTGTTGCACAACTATTTCAGACATTGTCATCATTGCAGGTGTAATAGACTTGAGAAGATCATCATTGCAGAGGTGTTGTGAAGAACTTTTTTTTTCAGCGCCCCGCCAACTGAGTTGGCGAGTGGCCTCTCGAGGAGTGCGCCCCGCCAACTCAGTTTGCGAGATGCTCTCCAACTCAGCATCCCGCCAACTCAGTTGGCGAGTGGTCCCCCTATCTGCAATTATCCCAAACTTTTCCCTTTATTTATAATTATATTATATTTAATTACTTTAAACGAAAAAATCCGTAAAAAAATATTTTTTTTCCCTAAACGTCCTTTTTATAGGCGTTTTCAGGACAATTGATGGAGGCGAGCCTAGGGGAGACTTGCTCGGCCTCGCCGTCGAGCTCGGCCTCCACCTCGTGCACGTCAACGACCCCCCCCCCCCCCCCCGACGAGGAGGTCCGAGTCCGCCGTCGTCCTCCTCCTACCCTCCCTCGCCACCTCCCCCGTGTCTCCTAGCGCCGCCTCTGCCCCGGTGACCTCCTCCTCTGCCTCGGCTCCCCCGACTGCGACACCGACTCCGCCCACGCCGACGAGCTCGGCCTCCGTCTCGTGCACGTCGACACCCCCCCTCCCCCGACGAGGAGGTCCGACTCCTCCGCCGCCGTCCTCCTACCCTCCCTCGCCACCTCCCCCGTGTCGCCCAGCGCCGCCTCCGCCCCAGCCACCTCCTCCTCTGCCTCGGCTCCACCGACTGCGACGCCGACTCCGCCCACGCCGCCGAGCTCGGCCTCCGTCTCGTGCACGTCTACGCCGCCTCACCCCCCCCCCCCCCCCCCGACGAGGTCCGAGTCCACCGTCGTCGTCCTCCTACCCTCCCTCGCCACCTCCCCCGCGTCGTCCAGTGCCGCCTCCGCCCCGGCCACCTCCTCCTCTACCTCGGCTCCCCAACTGCGACGCCGACGGAAAAGTTAGTAAAATACATTTTGTAAAGAAACGTTCTTTTAAAGGACGTTTTTGTGCTAAGGTTAAAAAATATTCTTTTTAAGAACGATTTTATGCTTTATACATAATATTGAAACTTCAATACTCCAGGGGTCATTTTAGAAAAAAATTATGCACGTAATTTTTCGAATGGCACAATTCAAATAATTCGTCTGAATAATGAACGAAGTCCAACATAGGACATCCATCAATAAATGTCAGATGTAGAAATAAAGATAGCTTGTAAATTGTAACAGCGAAACTAATTTAAGAATGGCAACAGTGTGAGAGACATAAAAACCTAGCATTGACTCATTATAATGAACAAAGGAGAGTACACAAAATATTAAAGCAGAAGAAGGGGAAAGCAAATGTAAGCAGAGAAACTACGTATCCAGCATTTGTTGTTTCAAATTCAAAACTGAAAATTAAAATTAGTTTTAATTAAAAAAAATGTGAAGTATAATAGGTTAGGAAGTATAAGAGTCATGAATTAAAGTTGTGAGTTTTTTTTGTGTCTTTTGGTATGACATGTAAAGCCTATAAAAGAAAACTATTGTATCTCATTTCATCAAGTCAGACAAAGCCAAAACCTGAATAAAAGTTTTACTTCTCCATTTTACTATCTTCTCCGTCTATAAAATTACAATAATTCTATAATTCTGCCTCTTCGAATTGTTTTCCAAAGAAGAAATTGGATGATGATGTTTCATCTGAGGATCTAAAAATGAAAATGATGATGGAATTTGAAGTGGAACGGCGCGCAACACAACGTCAATCAGAATTCTATGCCTCTTTTTTAGAGAAATTTGGTGGTTTTAAAATTTAGTATGTTATAAAGGAATGTATCAAGACTCAGTGATGTATGGTTTTGTTATGTATCGAGACACAGTGATGTATGGCGTTTTACCTTTAAACATGTAGCGTAATATGCACGTAGTTACTACTTTGCTGTTATTGTCATGAAAATGGATCAAAATTGTGATTTTATATGATTTAGATCAATTTACCATGAATTGAATTCTTGTTTATTGAATAGCTATATGCATTTTTCTTCTTGGTAAATTTATGTTTCCTTGAAGTTTAGTTATTTTCTCCATTTATATACTGTCCAGATACTACATGTGACTCGGTTTGGTTATTTTCTCCATTTGGTTATTTTCTCCTACATCCTGTGGATTTGAGCTTAAGTTCGCTAGAAAATAAGAAAGCAACGAAAGGGGCAAGTTTGGGAGTGTTTGTATCTTAATTAAAATGAAGCTGATAGTATTGGAATTGTTGGAAACGAAAGCGCAAAAATCATTCTCCAAACCAAGAAGTCCTGCGAGAGAACCGAGCAAAATTACACAAACCAAAAAATGCCAAACACAAATCGCAGACACAGAGATTATTACGTAAAAAAATCCAAATAAAAAAAAACTACGGGACGATCGGAGTCCAACCCGAAAAGACTCCACTAATGGAATAAGAAATGCATCGACTCCTTCTAAACTTCTCACTGATCCAAACGGATCACCACAACTCTTTGGAATAGAAAATAGATCGAAGACAAACGAAGAACGGATATGGCGAGAAAAGAATTACCCGAAACTGATCTCCTCTTCGAAATAGCATTTAATCTCTTCCTCTCTTCTTCCAATATTATAAAAGCACTTTAGCCTCCTTTTGCAATATTTTTGAGATATGTGATATATTTTAGGGCTATGAGACACCTAATATATATAGCCTCAAACGCACAACTAGTATTCCTATTATATATAGGAATACCCAATCAAATCCAAATCCATTGACATATTCATATTATATGTAGGAATATCCAATCCAAATATATTGAGTTATTCCTATTATATGTAGGAATACTCAATCAAACTTTGGGGTATTTTTCACATAGGTTGGGAACTCCACCCACTCCAACAAATCTCCCCCTTCACAACTATGTGGAGGGGGTCATCATCCCGACGATCCGCCTAAAATACTCAAACTTTTTTCTTGAAATTTTTTTTGTCAACATGCCTGCTCCGTTGTCATTCGTATGAACATTCTCAAGCGCCACTTGCTTCTTTTCAACCACATCCCGTATCCAATGATACCGGGTATCAATGTGCTTGGACCGGCTATGAAATGTCTGGTTCTTCATAAGGTGAATTCCACTCTGGCTATCGCAAAGAAAAGGGTAATGCTCTTGCTTTAGCCCCATTTCCTGCAGCAACTTCTTCATCCACAGTAACTCCTTGCAAGCCTCTGTCGCCACAATGTACTATGCCTCTGTCGTCGACAAGGCAACACACTTCTGCAACCGTGACTACAACGATACCGCTCCACCAGCAAACATCATCACATAGCCCGAAGTCGATCGCCTCGTGTCTACATCTCCAGCCATATCAGCATTGGTATACCCAACCAGCTTTGGCTCATCATCACCAAAAGAAAGTCTCCAATCGGCAGCGCCCTGAAGGTATCGCAGAATCCACTTGACCGTACTCTAATGTACCCTTCTAGGATTAGAAGTATACCTGCTAACTGTGCCAACTGCGTGAGCGATCTCTGGCCTCGTACACACCATAGCATAAATGAGATTCCCCACAGCTGAGGCATATGGAACCCGCTCTATATCTTCCTTCTCGTCCTCGGTAGATGGACACTGCTCCTCAGTGAACTTACAGAAAGCCGGAAGGGGGTTACTCACTTTCTTTGACCCGTCCATCCAGAAACGTTGAAGTACCCGGTAAATGTACTTCTTTTGGGACAAGTGTAGCAGCTTGGACTCTCTCTCTCGGCTGACCTCCATCCCAAGAATAGTCTTCGCTGCGTCCAAATCCTTCATAGAGAAGGTCGCGCCCAGTTGGCGCTTTAACTCCGCTATCCTAGTGGCATTTCGACCCACCAGTAGCATATCATCAACATAGAGCAGTAAAATTATAAAATTATCCTCGGCAAAGTACCTCACAAATACACAGTGGTCTGAAGTTGTCCATGCATAACCATGCTCCCCCATAAATGACTCAAACTTCCGGTACCACTGTCTCGGAGCTTGCTTTAGACTATACAAGCTCTTCCTCAACCGGCAGACCAAGTGTGACTTGCCCTTCTCACAGAATCCCTCTAGCTGCCCACTACCAGAATAAGGCAAATTAGCAACACAGGAAAGAGTCGCCAAATCGCTAAATTACGTCGCTAATACTAAGTAGTGACGTATTTAACATTTTGATTTAGTCACTAAAAAGCTAGTCGCTGATTAAAATAGCGTCGAAAAACGTTGCTGTAGCGACGTAATTTAGCGACGTTTAAAAGTCGTAAGAATGGCGACTCTTAGCGTCTTAGGTAGCCAAATTTGTGACATTTTATTTTAGTCGGTAATTGTCGCTAAATTTAGACAACTTGCGACATAATCAGCAACGAAAAGCCGACATAGCCAAAATTGCCATGTCAGCAATATTTAGCGACGTTTAGTGACGATCAGCGATGTAAAATAAATTATTTGACAGTTTAGTGATGTTATTAGTGACTCCTATAGATGTCACTGAACGTCACTAAATGTCGTTGAACGTCGCTAAGGTTGAAAAATAAAAAATAAAAATAAATAAATGCCTGTAATATCACAGTAAAATATGCCTGCAGTATGATCACATTTCAAATAAATAGACAGACCCCGAGCAATCCTCCGTTGAACTACATGGGTTTGCCGACCCCTTCGATGGAACACTTAACACTGGTACAATCACACAACAATAATATTAAAATAAATTAATAAAAAGCTCTAAGGCCCGAATGTAGTCACATAATATCCAGTCACAATAAAAATGTATAAATAAGTCACACAATAAAAGTGTACAAATAATAAGTACAAACTCCCATGAATGGGCCAATACACACATGTCAAAAAAAAAACTACTACTGATCAGGAGGAAGAGCTACATCGAATCTGAGATAATAGCGCGTCAAACTGCTCATGTATAAGCGTCACGCAACCAGATGCAGGAGTCGATGTAGATGATGATACAGGCGGACCAGGAGAACGTCGTTGCTCCAACTCTGTCAGTCGAGCATCGCAAGTATCCATGACAGATAATAACCTTTTAGTACTATGCTCCACTCGCTCGCCCATCAGAAGATGTGATTCCAGCATCCTCGATAGTGAAGCCCCACGGTCTCCACTCGCTCGCTTATCTCAATATGTGACGCTTGCATCCTCTATAGTATGGCGTCCACGGTTAACTGCGACTCCTGCAGTGACGTCACGTTGCACTTTGTCAATGCGGCCAGATCCCTCAGCTCCATGATGCTATCCTCCAATGATTCGAAACGTGCTATGAGCATCGCATCGTCCGTCTGCGGCTGCAACTGCACCATAATCCTCTACATCAACTCATCACGCAGAGATACGATCTGAATGTCAACTCTCTCCTGGGCTCGCTGCGACTCCTGGGAGGGTTGTGGGGTATGAACATCGGCAGAAGGTGCCCTAGAGGACTGTGATGCAACATAGGCGCCGTAGGATTTCGTACCGTAGTACGTACCCCTATGTAGACCACCAACGGCTCTCATCCACGGCTCATCATCTGACGGAGCTGGGTGGGCCGAAGGTTCCGAGGAACTACCCCCTCTCCAGGTGTGGGCTAGGTTGACTCTTCGCGGAGCCTCCTATACTCATCCTAGAAAAATATGTATCTATCGATAAGCGTACTACTTATTATATATAGTAGGTACTTATTACTAATTACATGTATTTTTTCTATGTTATATCAAAATTAAAAAAACATAAGAGTAATACTTACGTAGATGTGCGTCGCCCTATCATCGACAAGTTGTCCCCCTTCTAATGAGTGGCGAGGAATACTGTCACCATATTCGCGTCCTCACCCCTCTGGACCTGTTAAAAAATATATTATTTGTTATTAAAGTAAAAAATTAGGCCACGATTATTACAAATTGTATGTATACAATGAATGACGTACCAAGCGACAAAAATATTATGTCATCGGAATTGACCCACCACACCACCTTTTTGCCCTCTATTGAGCCGCCTTGGCCTTCTCCTACCTATCCTCGTTGAATCTAGCCCTCATCGCAGTCCACTGTTCAGGCGTGATCCATCCTTGGATCAGTTTTTCTTCATGATCATGAGCCTTCTGATCATTCATAGCATCACGGATAAGCTTGGCGGCTACGGAAGAAAACTGTTGCTCGGTCTGTACGGCCCGGTGTGGTAGATAGAAATATGTTCTCTACAAGAAGTACAATAGTTAGTTATAAAATATTAGCCTAAAAATATTAATGATGTTAAAATCAAATATGCTTTTACCTTGAAATGCCCAAACCAGAACATCTTTCTCTCTTCCGAGGCATCCGAGTAGATTATCCATGGCCCACCATAGTTTTGCCTCAAAAAATATTCCAGTGCTCCCTGTACCGCCGGGAGACGATATCTATATATACATTGATAATTAAACTCATTAAAAAGTGAATATATATATTCATAAGAAATAAATAACTAATTAACTTACTTTGTAGGGCAATTGGCCCAAATCTTCATTCTCGTCTCATCCGACGGAGCGCACGGAAGATCGCACTGATATAGAGATGGAGTCGGCTTGACCGCCATCTTCTCCTCTGTCTTTGTGGTACTATCATCAGTAGGAATACTGGATGAAGCAGGAACACTAGTGTCACTACCACATTTCCAGATTAGGGCATTAGTGTAAATTTTTCCCTATTTGATTTAATTATGTATTTAATTAATATGGTGAGTTTTATAAATTAATTATATGTTGTATTGATGTTTGGTTTAGGTGGAACCCTAGAAAACTCACTAGATCTAACCCTAATGACTAAACCCTAATTTACATCTTTGAATTAGGAAGTTAAAACCCTAGAGATGACCAAACCTTAGTTAATTAAATTCTTCATGACTTAACATAGAGGATTAACTTAACCCTTGCATTAGGAAACCCTAAACCTAGCTTTTATTATAAAGGGGAGCCTCCCTCAACCATTCTTCATGTAGAAAGAAAGAAAACCCTAGCTTCCCTTTGAAAACCCTTTCCCCCACCCCCAAATTCGGAATCCAGACTAGGAGATCCCTCTTCCTCCTCCAACAAAGGGAAAACAAGGAGCTTGAGTCAAGAGGACTTGGAGAAGAAGAACCTTCATTGGGAAACCATCTCCCAATAGGTAAAATCCGATTTTAATCCTGTTAAATTCTGTTTTTTTGTTATTGTTGCCTATTAGGAACCCACCTTGTTGTGTAGATTTCGATTTTAGGGATTATTCATGAGGACCTAGGAGGATTTTAGGGTTTGGTGACCTACGTTTGGTTTTTCCCCAATTTTCGTGGACCCTAAATCATAAGGGTTTGCATGAAGACTGATTACATCTCCAACGTGTAGTAGCAGATCTCGTTTTAGGGTTGGTTTTGAGTTTTTCAGTAGTTCTGTGTATGGATTCGTTTTCAGCACACCAAGTGCTTGGTAAAATGTTCATTAAGGATTTATCTATCTAAGGTATTCGAATTTATGCACGTTTTGATTTATCGACCTATATACATAATATAATTGCCTGTGTTTTAGCTGTGTGTTGGTTTCCCTGTGCATTAGAGTGAGGTCTCTTTGTGCACATTCGAGTTTGAGGAGAGCAGTGTGTGTGTAGGTGGGTTGTGATACATTAGAGGAGAGTTCTGTGCACAGTCGGGTACTTGTGAACCTGTGTGCACAGTCGGGTTTTGGACTGTGTTGGGATTCAGTTTCAGTAATAGCATTGGGGGAGAGGAGATCTGTGTTGGAGTCGGGTTTCCTTTGTGTCTCAGTGTATCTATGTCAACATATAAAACCAGTGTCTATGTGACAGTGTTGTGCTGTGTCAGTAACTTATGTGTTGGGTAGGGTTGTGTAGTTGTTTAGGTTCAGTATAAATTCTGTGTATCAGTGAGTTGGGAATTTATGTTCAGCATTGTGTGTGTATCAGTTATAGTTGTTTGATGCTACCTGGTTGATCCTGCCAGTGGCCATATTCTTGTCTCAGAAATATCCAGATCAGTGTGTTACCTGTGTATTAATCTAGAGTGTATTCTTGCATCAGATTGTAGGTATTTGATATTTGTAGTGAGTTTAAGTTCTGGGAGTTGGGATAAGTGAGCATGTGTATCAGTGTTAGCTGAGTTTAGTGTAGCTGTAGGTCAGTGAGTGAACCTGTGTTTGCCTCAATAAAATCAGTGTGTGCAGCTGTGCGGTGAGATATCAGTGTATATGTGTTAGTGTAGCTGTGTGATTTATCCCAAAAACCTGTGGGTACCAGTATCTATGTGTCCCAGTTCAGTGTGTGAACTGTGAGTTCTCTATGTGAACTGTGCAGTGAGGTCAGTGAGTGTGTGTGTGTGACTTGCCTGTGTGTGTATTAGAGTGTCTGTGAGTAGCACCTGAGAGTGTATGACCACTGTGTGAGTACCTGTGAGTGAGTGCTGTGTGTGAATCAGTTAGCAAATTAGGAAATGATATGGGGTATTGGTGTGGGTTAATATATAGATTTGTGGAGGTAGTATCCAACTTGAGGAGTGGTACCAGAGTACCATGAGATAGAGGTAACTTAGTCTCAAGATGCTGAGTTAAGTATGGGTATCAAAGTACTAAAACTAAGATAATACTAGATGATAGATTTAACTATTATATTATAAGATATAGATGTCTAGTGTCAATTAGTATTAACTAGTGTGAGACTAGTATGGACTAGTAAACCTAGTATAGACTGAGCCATGACCTAGAAGCCTCATTTCTTAATTAGTTAAACATGTTATTTCCTTTAAATTCAGTATCTGACATTTATATTCCACAATTAGGTCTTTGTGACTCTATTTTGGACATCGATCCTCACATATTCATCGGGACCACAGGCGAGTACATTCTCTGACAGTTTTTGTTTTGTTGATTACTTCTATAAATTTAGTTGTATTACATACTTGATTCCGACACTGTGGATACACGGGTTAGCACCCTAGATACCGTCATGAGGAGTCGTGATTGGAATCCATCGTGCTAGCTGGGGATGGGGAACTATTAGTAGATTATGTGATCATATCCAAACTCTACATGCATCATAGCTCACCCCACATCTCACGTCGGGTGCGGCCTGACCATTTACATGCTTCATAGCTGTTATATATGATTAGCCTGACCATTACATGCATCATAGCTAACCATATGGTTAGCCTGACCTACAAGAATCATAGCTAACCTCTTTTTGTTGACCTTGTTTGTTGACCTTGTTTTTTCCGACCCTGGACCTCTGTCGATAGGGGTCTCTATTTACAGGATTTTGGTGACAGTAACTATCCAATCGGCGTAGAAGCCGGGCAGTGGAGAGTATGGCACTTTTTACGCAACGGTTACAATAACCGTTACCTACGTATAAATGATCTTCTGTATCTGCATGTGACGCGTGTCCCATTGAGGGATAATACGTATAACGGCTGTGAAGATCACGGCATAAAAAGCCACGTAGGTAGTTATCCCTCGTGTAGAAGAGGTTGGCGTAGAAGCCAATAACTGTCATCATGGCGTAGAAGCCAAGTAGTCATCAAACTGGCGTAGGAGCCAAGTAGGCGTAGAAGCCGAGTAGGCATAGAAGCCGAAGAGGCGTAGAAGCCGAGTAGGCATAGAAGCCGAGGAGGTGTAGAAGCCGGATGCTGCATAGACAGGTAGCTAGCGTAGAAGATAGCTGATCCTCCTTCCTTGACTGAGGCTTTGAGCGAATTCTGGACCAAATAGCCTTAATACGCACCAATGTACATGTAGCCTATGTTGGCGTATTTCAAGGAGCTAGCGTACAGTGCGCTCCTCATTGGTGAAAATAGCCCGGTGGCGTATTGTACAAAAGCGATGATGTGGACGTCTTAGCAGAAATTATGGCTTTTGGAGATATAATCAAATCTCTTGCATTAAATGCAGAGATCTGCCCCCATCCTGCACATTAAATGCAGAGGCGTGTCTCGAATAGCTTCCGAAGTCATATCTTACGCTGCCCAGCACAAAAATGCTGAGTATAACTCTTCAGCGTATTTTGCATGCTTCTACAACAACATGCACCCTTTGTGACATGAATCAATTTTCTTATATCCCATCCATAGAAATCTAACCATTCTCTTAGATAGGTAGAATTCTGTAGGTAACTTGGCACCCTCCAGCAAGATCTCTATAATCAACTCGATCAGTCGGTTGTACCATTCTTGCGACATATTAAAATCAGACTTTATGCTCAACAGCCTGGTGACTACCTCTAATGGTGAATGATCCTCACAACCAGGATACAATGGAGTCCTTGCATTCTCCTCCAACTCCATAAACTTTGCAGCATCGACATTCGGTGCCTCTTCAGCTGCTTCATGATTGTCCGGATCGAAAGTAGGTATCGCAGCATCGAAAACCATATTCACGTACCCGTCGTCAAAATCAGCATGCTCGTTGACATTCATATATGGCTCCACATAAGGCTCCTGTTGTAATGACACGTTCCGCTCAAGCGGACAGTTGATTCAAACGGCAAAAGTAAAATAATCGACCAGCTTTGTTCAGCGAGAAAACCCGTTTGAGGTAAAGGATTTCTAGACTTGGCCCTACAAGAGTTCTGGCTTAGGCTTTCAGAGGCTCGCTCGGAGTATCGCTTGACCGAGGTAAATCATCGCTAAGGTGGGTGGCTACGATGAACTTGTCTTTGCTTAGCCAGCACACTTAAAATATGGATGATACATGCTAGTCGCTAGGTGAATCACCCATATATGCTAATAAGAATACAACGCACCTAGCTAAGGAAATAATCCCAACTTGTATTGCTTGTGTTAGAACATGAAAATAAAACTTTGCTTATAAATGGACCCTTGCATGCTCCCCTTGTCTTGGGCAACTTGACCCCGCTATGCCTCGAGTAGAACGATGTGCATGTACTCTTCGAAGTGCACTGCTTCACTTGTGTCACGACCCGCACCCGAAAATCGGACATGAGTCGTGGGTACGTCCAGCCTACGCCGCAGCATCGGCGGTAGAACGCTGTCTAGGTCAACTATCTAGATAATAATCTCACACAAAAAAAATCGGGCATGACCTCTCCAAAAGGAGGGCAACCACACAAACAATATATATATATGTGCCGAGATCTCAACTCCAAACGGAGGAGCAATATCATAAAGATAACCACAATATACTCAATCACGAATCTAAGCACGATAAGATAACACAGAGATCTAACAACTATAAAGTCTAACCACCAACTACTACTACAACAACCACAACATCAATAATAATAATAATACAACAATACATCATCCAAAATAATATACAAACAAGGTCTCAATCCAAAACCGGAGATAAATCCGGTGCTAAAAGCTAATAAAAACAACAACAAGATCCTAGTGATCCCGGCTACCAACCCGAAAATCACTCCTAAACTAGAGGGTCCCTGTCTGCACCATCGACAGGCTCAGGTCCATAAAACGTCGGACACCAATCCTCCGGATACTCTGAAAAATATGTCCAGTCAGGACTGGAGCAAGTACATCTCTAACAGCAGTTCCATTTAAATGATAAAAACTATAAAACAGTTATAGCAAGTAGCAAGAAAAATAGAGCAAGTATGAACAAGAAAATATGTAAATCACTGGTGCATAAAGGTAAAGATGCATAGGTATCAGAGCAAGATAGTAATAACTGCAGATACAGGAAATCTAAGCTAAAATCAAGTCCGTGCACATGAACGTGTAGTGAGTCCAGCATGGAAAACATGTAGTGAGTCAAGTCCAGAAACATGTAAGTGAGACAAGTCAAGAAATGCATGAGAGTCCAGACTATAAAGAATGAACTCGGTGTCTTTGAAATACTTGTTTCGACATGTAAACGGCTAGGGGTAAGTACGGCTCACCGCGCACTGGGTGCACGGCTGCTATCATTCCAGATTAGACCAGAGGGAGTGATGCCTGATGATTCCAGATGGAAATGTTTACATGTCTACTCGAGTATTTCCCCGCCCCGACTAATACAAGTGGATCCAAGACCCGACACGCAAATCAAGATGAGTCCAGCCTGAACATGAATGATGCCTGTAGTGATGCCTGTAGGTGATGCCAGTAGTGATTCCAGAATAGAGGCCAGAAACATGAAATGTACGTGTCGCAAGTAAATGAATCCAAAAATATCAATCAGTGTCCCGTGTTGTGCCAGAATAATCAGATGATACTATACTAGAAGCTGAATCATAATAATCATCAGATAATGAAAACTATCAGAGAATGTACTCGCCTGACGTCCTGAGCAACTGGCGATCCGAACCGGTGTCGCAACGACCTAATACGAAAAGCAAGGTTAAACAGGGTTCTAATGAGCTAAACAGATATAAAATAACTAAAAATAGGCTTCTAGGGTCGTTCTAGGTCAAACGGGTCAAACCGGTGAAATCTGGGTCAAAAAGTCAACTCTGGGTCCAAAAAGTCAACTTTGGGTCAAAACTAGGTCAAAAGTTGACTTTGGCGGTCAACCGAGTCAACTACGGTCAAGTCTGGGTCAAACTAGGGTGCTCCTGAAATTCTAGGTCAAACCGAGCTCATTAAGCTAGAAAACTCTCAAACTCGCCTCCTTGAGATACCGGGATACCCTCGGTATCCGATACCTCGTCCTAGGCCACGCACCCCGCCTAAACCCGCTAAAACCTATGCTAGCACGCGTAAATATATACACATAAGCATATAAAAATCACTTCAATACTATTCCTAGGCCATTGCTCAAAAACCCCGCTCGAAACTCAATACCTTGGTTATCTTAAGGTATTGAGATACCTCGGTATCTCAAGGTATTGAGATACCTCTCTAAACTCAACCCGACTACCCCTCTAGCTAGCTAACTATGCATAAACATATATGTCTAGCTATAATCTATGCTAAAATACATATATCTAATACATATAGGCATATACCTAGGTATCTACATACTTTACCTTACCTTAACTTACCTTATCTTACCTTACCCTCCTCATAAATATATATGTATCCCTATATCTAGATATCTAAACTATCTACCTAGCTATATGTATATACCTATACATATAGATCTATATATCTAGCTATCCCTCTACCTATCCATCTACCTATCTAGTTATCTATCTAACTATCTAACTAGTTATTTACCTATCTATCTATCTATTAGTCTATCTAGTTAACTATCTATCTATCTATCAACTTATCTATCTACTTACCTATTTATCTATCAACTAACTAATACCTATCTATTTAATCTATCAATCTAACTAACTATCTAGCTAGTTATATATCTATCTATTCTATTTATATAGAAACATCTATCTATCTATGAATCTAGCTAGCTATCTATCTAACAATCTATAATATCTATCAATCTACTAATCTATCTATCTATTAAACCACTCTCCTTGCTACTGAACTCGCTGCTTGCTGCTGCTACTAGCGCTGCGAATACTAGCTGCTGCTGCTGCTGCTGCCCTTGCTTGCTGCTGCTGCTGCTGCATAGCTGCTGTTGCTGCGCTGCTGCATAGCTGCTGTTGCTGCGCTGCTGTCTACTGCAGTCTGCACAGCGCGCTGTGCGCTGCCTGCTGGCTGCAGTCTGCTGGCTCCCCCCCCCCTCCATCACAAACACACACACACACACGCCTATACATATATATATCTATAACACTCTATATATATATATATACACACACACATATATATACATATATCACTAGATATATATATATATACACACACTTATAATCTAACACACACACACACTAACACACTCACAAACACACTAATACACACACACTTAAACACACATACACATATAAATATACATAGCTATATATATATATAAACACCTATATATATATAGATATATATACACACACTCATCAAATATATATATATACACATAGACATATACATATACATATACAAGTACATAAATATAAATACACACATATAAATACAAATATATATACATATAAACACATATACATATATATAAATATATATATATATAGACACACACAAAAATATATATATATATCAAGACACAATACACAAATACAACACAACACTCTCACAACACGCCCCACTCACGCCCAACGACCCCGACACGCACCAACACCCTAAAATATATAAAATATAGCCCGAAAACTCTAGCACACACTCTCCGATACTAACCCAACGCGCGCACAAAGCCGAAACGAGGAAACCAAGTCGAAATGGCCGTTCGGTCATTTCGACGAACACGTGGTGCGCGGTTCGGAAAACCTCCTGAAACGCACACCAAACGAACTCGGAATCGGCCCAAAATTTACCCACGCGCTCTACACGATGCCTAGATCCTAGAAAATGTGCTCCCGTGTCGATTCTAGGCCCGTGACGGAAACGCACACGCACTTAGAATCGGCGACGACGAAAAGCCCCAATTTCGCCCGAAACGCCCGTTTCTCCGCGACGCGGCTTCCCGTGTCCGAACGGAGACACGCTCTCACCCTCACGACACCCGACAACGTCTACCTAGGTCCATCTAACCTAGGGCATCACCCAAAATTGGGCCAAATTCGGATTTCACCCGAAATCGACACAAAACCTAATGTCAAAGTCTCTAAACACTACCCAACTAGTTCCAACTTCCTCCCACGGGTAGCCTACGGGTCTAGGAAGGTTCTAAAATATTAATTACACTATAAAAGAGTAATTACAAGGGGAAATTTAGGGTTTACCTCTTGGGAGTTGGAATCCCAAGCAAAAATCCCCAAAATGCTCCAAATCCTCCAATCCAAGCTTCCAAGCCTCAAATCCAAGCTCCAATACCAAATCTAGGCTCTACCCACCTAGGTTAGGGAAAGATCTAGGGTTAGGGTTAACTTAGAGAAGAAGGAATGGAAGAAAGAAGAAGAAAAGTGGAAGAAAACTTACTTTGGAGGAAGAAGGAGAAGAAGAAGAAGTGGAGAAGAAGAAGAAGTGAAGAAGAAGAAGAAGAAGAAGAAGAGAAAGAATGCAAAGAGGGAGAGGGCTGCTGTGCTCACGGATGGGGAGGGCTGTGGGAAGCTCACGGGTGGGGGTAGGTAGGGGTTTTACAAGTTTTAGTTTCCCAAAACGCCCCTATTCACTCGGTTTGGGTTTCGGGTCTCCGAATGCACTCAAACTAGTTCCAAATCTCTCCAACTAACCTCCTAAAAATAAAATAATAAATCTAAGCCCCAAAATAATTCTCACAAGGGTGTGGGCTGGGTCGGACATGGGTCCACTAGGGTCTGACATGGGTCCAGGCTAGCCAAAATCCTAAAACAATCAAAATAAAAATAATAAAAAATAATGCAATCACTAATTAAATATAAATACAATTAATTATAAATAATACACAATTAACCAAATTAAAAATAAAAAAAAATACCCGGCTCTGGAAATGGGGTGGTGACAAGCCTATCCTCCTTAGAAAATTTCGTCCTCGAAATTTAAAGTCAATCACACTCCTCTAGGTCAAACCCCCAACAATCACAGTCAAGAATTTCTACCTAAACAACATACAAGATCAGGGTCCTACTGGTCGTGTTATCACAGTCTTAATCAGGGTCACTACACTATCTACCACAGCACAAAGAAAAATTTAACATGTACTAATGAAGCACACCACAAGGAATGGAAAGGACAGAAAGAAGAAACAAGAGACAGACCTGCTAACCCGACATCCGTAGCATCGGCCTCCTCGACCGTCAACGCATAAGCCCTGCCCTGCTGGGGTGTATCCCTCTGCTGGTGCGGGGCATGATGCTGTGCCACAGATGGCCTAGCTCCAACTCTCTGATCCTGTGCTCCACCCAATGGAGGTGCAGTAGGGCAATCTCGCATCTGGTGAGCAGCGGATCCACAGAACAAACACACCTTCAGCCTCCTCCTACAAACATCCCAAGTGTGTCCTGCCTTCCTGCAGTAGGCACAAGTGGGCACCCTCTGATCCTGACCCTGCTGCGCTGCCTTCTGCACATAGGGACGCTTAGCTGGTCCCGCACTACCACTGGCACTGCCCGAATCATCCCTGCCTCTCTTGGACTTGAGCTCCAAGTCATCCTCTGCTCTCTGAGCATCTCCTACTATCTGCTCGAAAGTTGCCTCGCGGTCGCTCCTGGTCAAAGACTTGACCGCCATAACCAAGCCCTTGCGAAACTTCCTCGCCTTGGCTGCCTCACTCAAGCCATCCACGAATCTGCCCAAACGGCAGAACTCCGCTGCGTACTCGTCCACTGTCATGCTCCCTTGGACGAGTGCCTCAAACTGGCTCTCTAAAGCACTGAGCGCCACATCTGGGAAGAACTTTTCCTTAAAAAGCCTCTTGAAAGCCTCCCAAGTAAGCCCTGGCGCTGCGATCCTCGTATCTGTGCGATACCATGTCAAGGCGAGGTCGAACATCTGACTGCCCGCTGCCTCTATCTGCATGCTGTCTGGAATCTGCGCCAGCCTGAAGATCCCCTCAATCTGCTCTATCCAGTCATCCGCGTACAGGATCCCTTCTGTACCACGGAACTCCTTGGGCCGCATCCTCTGAAAGTCAATGATACTACCCGGCCTCGGAAGCTGAATCTGATCTGCCTGTGGCTGATTCTGTGCCACCCTATCCACTGCCGTCATGGCCACCTGGTGGGCGTTCTCAATGCCCAGCCTCATCACATCCACCTGACGGTGCTGCGCATCCATCATCTCCCTGAAGAACGCAAACAACTGCGCGGCATCTACTGGAGCAGGAAGTGGTGGAGGAACCACCGGAACGACTGGGGTAGTCCTCGGATCGATAAGTGGAGAAGGATCCCCGAGAGAAACAGAGGCTCCCTCAACCGCAGGAGTGGTGAGTGGAGCGGTAGCAGCTGCCTGAATACGAGCTGGACGAGAGGTAGCAGACCTCTCCGAGGCAACTGCTGGAACGGTACGATGGGATCGTGTCTTCGGAGGCATCCTGAACACAGATCAAAAGAAGTCAATACGGTGCAAGATACGATATCATCAAAGAAGGACATAATATTTCAAAATAAGCAATTTCAGAATAATTAGATTGGAATTGTTCCTAGTCGTGATTGAGTACACTCTCATCCTAGATCCTAGATCCTACAGCAGGCTCGCAGCAGTACAATTAAGTTGTTGTACCACCACGACATCGCACTAATTGCGAATCGAGACCTGCATGGGGCCGCCACCAAAAACGTGTCACGACCCGCACCCGAAAATCGGACATGAGTCGTGGGTACGTCCAGCCTACGCCGCAGCATCGGCGGTAGAACGCTGTCTAGGTCAACTATCTAGATAATAATCTCACACACAAAAAATCGGGCATAACCTCTCCAAAAGGAGGGCAACCACACAAACAATATATATATATATATATCTGCCGAGATCTCAACTCCAAACGGAGGAGCAATATCATAAAGATAACCACAATATACTCAATCACGAATCTAAGCACGATAAGATAACACAGAGATCTAACAACTATAAAGTCTAACCACCAACTACTACTACAACAACCACAACATCAATAATAATAATAATACAACAATACATCATCCAAAATAATATACAAACAAGGTCTCAATCCAAAACCGGAGATAAATCCGGTGCTAAAAGCTAATAAAAACAACAACAAGATCCTAGTGATCCCGGCTACCAACCCGGAAATCACTCCTAAACTAGAGGGTCCCTGTCTGCACCATCGACAGGCTCAGGTCCATAAAACGTCGGACACCAATCCTCCGGATACTCTGAAAAATATGTCCAGTCAGGACTGGAGCAAGTACATCTCTAACAGCAGTTCCATTTAAATGATAAAAACTATAAAACAGTTATAGCAAGTAGCAAGAAAAATGGAGCAAGTATGAACAAGAAAATATGTAAATCACTGGTGCATAAAGGTAAAGATGCATAGGTATCAGAGCAAGATAGTAATAACTGCAGATACAGGAAATCTAAGCTAAAATCAAGTCCGTGCACATGAACGTGTAGTGAGTCCAGCATGGAAAACATGTAGTGAGTCAAGTCCAGAAACATGTAAGTGAGACAAGTCAAGAAATGCATGAGAGTCCAGACTATAAAGAATGAACTCGGTGTCTTTGAAATACTTGTTTCGACATGTAAACGGCTAGGGGTAAGTACGGCTCACCGCGCACTGGGTGCACGGCTGCTATCATTCCAGATTAGACCAGAGGGAGTGATGCCTGATGATTCCAGATGGAAATGTTTACATGTCTACTCGAGTATTTCTCCGCCCCGTCTAATACAAGTGGATCCAAGACCCGACACGCAAATCAAGATGAGTCCAGCCTGAACATGAATGATGCCTGTAGTGATGCCTGTAGGTGATGCCAGTAGTGATTCCAGAATAGAGGCCAGAAACATGAAATGTACGTGTCGCAAGTAAATGAATCCAGAAATATCAATCAGTGTCCCGTGTTGTGCCAGAATAATCAGATGATACTATACTAGAAGCTGAATCATAATAATCATCAGATAATGAAAACTATCAGAGAATGTACTCGCCTGACGTCCTGAGCAACTGGCGATCCGAACCGGTGTCGCAACGACCTAATACGAAAAGCAAGGTTAAACAGGGTTCTAATGAGCTAAACAGATATAAAATAACTAAAAATAGGCTTCTAGGGTCGTTCTAGGTCAAACGGGTCAAACCGGTGAAATCTGGATCAAAAAGTCAACTCTGGGTCCAAAAAGTCAACTTTGGGTCAAAACTAGGTCAAAAGTTGACTTTGGCGGTCAACCGAGTCAACTACGGTCAAGTCTGGGTCAAACTAGGGTGCTCCTGAAATTCTAGGTCAAACCGAGCTCATTAAGCTAGAAAACTCTCAAACTCGCCTCCTTGAGATACCGGGATACCCTCGGTATCCGATACCTCGCCCTAGGCCACGCACCCCGCCTAAACCCGCTAAAACCTATGCTAGCACGCGTAAATATATACACATAAGCATATAAAAATTACTTCAATACTATTCCTAGGCCATTGCTCAAAAACCCCGCTCGAAACTCAATACCTTGGTTATCTTAAGGTATTGAGATACCTCGGTATCTCAAGGTATTGAGATACCTCTCTAAACTCAACCCGACTACCCCTCTAGCTAGCTAACTATGCATAAACATATATGTCTAGCTATAATCTAGGCTAAAATACATATATCTAATACATATAGGCATATACCTAGGTATCTACATACTTTACCTTACCTTAACTTACCTTATCTTACCTTACCCTCCTCATAAATATATATGTATCCCTATATCTAGATATCTAAACTATCTACCTAGCTATATGTATATACCTATACATATAGATCTATATATCTAGCTATCCCTCTACCTATCCATCTACCTATCTAGTTATCTATCTAACTATCTAACTAGTTATTTACCTATCTATCTATCTATTAGTCTATCTAGTTAACTATCTATCTATCTATCAACTTATCTATCTACTTACCTATTTATCTATCAACTAACTAATACCTATCTATTTAATCTATCAATCTAACTAACTATCTAGCTAGTTATATATCTATCTATTCTATTTATATAGAAACATCTATCTATCTATGAATCTAGCTAGCTATCTATCTAACAATCTATAATATCTATCAATCTACTAATCTATCTATCTATTAAACCACTCTCCTTGCTACTGAACTCGCTGCTTGCTGCTGCTACTAGCGCTGCGAATACTAGCTGCTGCTGCTGCTGCTGCCCTTGCTTGCTGCTGCTGCATAGCTGCTGTTGCTGCGCTGCTGCATAGCTGCTGTTGCTGCGCTGCTGTCTGCTGCAGTCTGCACAGCGCGCTGTGCGCTGCCTGCTGGCTGCAGTCTGCTGGCTCCCCCCCCCTCCATCACAAACACACACACACACACGCCTATACATATATATATCTATAACACTCTATATATATATATATACACACACATATATATACATATATCACTAGATATATATATATATACACACACTTATAATCTAACACACACACACACTAACACACTCACAAACACACTAATACACACACACTTAAACACACATACACATATAAATATACATAGCTATATATATATATAAACACCTATATATATATAGATATATATACACACACTCATCAAATATATATATATACACATAGACATATACATATACAAGTACATAAATATAAATACACACATATAAATACAAATATATATACATATAAACACATATACATATATATAAATATATATATATATAGACACACACAAAAATATATATATATATCAAGACACAATACACAAATACAACACAACACTCTCACAACACGCCCCACTCACGCCCAACGACCCCGACACGCACCAACACCCTAAAATATATAAAATATAGCCCGAAAACTCTAGCACACACTCTCCGATACTAACCCAACGCGCGCACAAAGCCGAAACGAGGAAACCAAGTCGAAATGGCCGTTCGGTCATTTCGACGAACACGTGGTGCGCGGCTCGGAAAACCTCCTGAAACGCACACCAAACGAACTCGGAATCGGCCCAAAATTTACCCACGCGCTCTACACGATGCCTAGATCCTAGAAAATGCGCTCTCGCGTCGATTCTAGGCCCGTGGCGGAAACGCACACGCACTTAGAATCGGCGACGACGAAAAGCCCCAATTTTGCCCGAAACGCCCGTTTCTCCGCGACGCGGCTTCCCGTGTCCGAACGGAGACACGCTCTCACCCTCACGACACCCGACAACGTCTACCTAGGTCCATCTAACCTAGGGCATCACCCAAAATTGGGCCAAATTCGGATTTCACCCGAAATCGACACAAAACCTAATGTCAAAGTCTCTAAACACTACCCAACTAGTTCCAACTTCCTCCCACGGGTAGCCTACGGGTCTAGGAAGGTTCTAAAATATTAATTACACTATAAAAGAGTAATTAAAAGGGGAAATTTAGGGTTTACCTCTTGGGAGTTGGAATCCCAAGCAAAAATTCCCAAAATGCTCCAAATCCTCCAATCCAAGCTTCCAAGCCTCAAATCCAAGCTCCAATACCAAATCTAGGCTCTACCCACCTAGGTTAGTGAAAGATCTAGGGTTAGGGTTAACTTAGAGAAGAAGGAATGGAAGAAAGAAGAAGAAAAGTGGAAGAAAACTTACTTTGGAGGAAGAAGGAGAAGAAGAAGAAGTGGAGAAGAAGAAGAAGTGAAGAAGAAGAAGAAGAAGAAGAAGAAGAGAAAGAATGCAAAGAGGGAGAGGGCTGCTGTGCTCACGGATGGGGAGGGCTGTGGGAAGCTCACGGGTGGGGGTAGGTAGGGGTTTTACAAGTTTTAGTTTCCCAAAACGCCCCTATTCACTCGGTTTGGGTTTCGGGTCTCCGAATGCACTCAAACTAGTTCCAAATCTCTCCAACTAACCTCCTAAAAATAAAATAATAAATTTAAGCCCCAAAATAATTCTCACAAGGGTGTGGGCTGGGTCGGACATGGGTCCACTAGGGTCTGACATGGGTCCAGGCTAGCCAAAATCCTAAAATAATCAAAATAAAAATAATAAAAAATAATGCAATCACTAATTAAATATAAATACAATTAATTATAAATAATACACAATTAACCAAATTAAAAATAAAAAAAAATACCCGGCTCTGGAAATGGGGTGGTGACAAGCCTATCCTCCTTAGAAAATTTCGTCCTCGAAATTTAAAGTCAATCACACTCCTCTAGGTCAAACCCCCAACAATCACAGTCAAGAATTTCTACCTAAACAACATACAAGATCAGGGTCCTACTGGTCGTGTTATCACAGTCTTAATCAGGGTCACTACACTATCTACCACAGCACAAAGAAAAATCTAACATGTACTAATGAAGCACACCACAAGGAATGGAAAGGACAGAAAGAAGAAACAAGAGACAGACCTGCTAACCCGACATCCGTAGCATCGGCCTCCTCGACCGTCAACGCATAAGCCCTGCCCTGCTGGGGTGTATCCCTCTGCTGGTGCGGGGCATGATGCTGTGCCACAGATGGCCTAGCTCCAACTCTCTGATCCTGTGCTCCACCCAATGGAGGTGCAGTAGGGCAATCTCGCATCTGGTGAGCAGCGGATCCACAGAACAAACACACCTTCAGCCTCCTCCTACAAACATCCCAAGTGTGTCCTGCCTTCCTGCAGTAGGCACAAGTGGGCACCCTCTGATCCTGACCCTGCTGCGCTGCCTTCTGCACATAGGGACGCTTAGCTGGTCCCGCACTACCACTGGCACTGCCCGAATCATCCCTGCCTCTCTTGGACTTGAGCTCCAAGTCATCCTCTGCTCTCTGAGCATCTCCTACTATCTGCTCGAAAGTCGCCTCGCGGTCGCTCCTGGTCAAAGACTTGACCGCCATAACCAAGCCCTTGCGAAACTTCCTCGCCTTGGCTGCCTCACTCAAGCCATCCACGAATCTGCCCAAACGGCAGAACTCCGCTGCGTACTCGTCCACTGTCATGCTCCCTTGGACGAGTGCCTCAAACTGGCTCTCTAAAGCACTGAGCGCCACATCTGGGAAGAACTTTTCCTTAAAAAGCCTCTTGAAAGCCTCCCAAGTAAGCCCTGGCGCTGCGATCCTCGTATCTGTGCGATACCATGTCAAGGCGAGGTCGAACATCTGACTGCCCGCTGCCTCTATCTGCATGCTGTCTGGAATCTGCGCCAGCCTGAAGATCCCCTCAATCTGCTCTATCCAGTCATCCGCGTACAGGATCCCTTCTGTACCACGGAACTCCTTGGGCCGCATCCTCTGAAAGTCAATGATACTACCCGGCCTCGGAAGCTGAATCTGATCTGCCTGTGGCTGATTCTGTGCCACCCTATCCACTGCCGTCATGGCCACCTGGTGGGCGTTCTCAATGCCCAGCCTCATCACATCCACCTGACGGTGCTGCGCATCCATCATCTCCCTGAAGAACGCAAACAACTGCGCGGCATCTACTGGAGCAGGAAGTGGTGGAGGAACCACCGGAACGACTGGGGTAGTCCTCGGATCGATAAGTGGAGAAGGATCCCCGAGAGAAACAGAGGCTCCCTCAACCGCAGGAGTGGTGAGTGGAGCGGTAGCAGCTGCCTGAATACGAGCTGGACGAGAGGTAGCAGACCTCTCCGAGGCAACTGCTGGAACGGTACGATGGGATCGTGTCTTCGGAGGCATCCTGAACACAGATCAAAAGAAGTCAATACGGTGCAAGATACGATATCATCAAAGAAGGACATAATATTTCAAAAGAAGCAATTTCAGAATAATTAGATTGGAATTGTTCCTAGTCGTGATTGAGTACACTCTCATCCTAGATCCTACAGCAGGCTCGCAGCAGTACAATTAAGTTGTTGTACCACCACGACATCGCACTAATTGCGAATCGAGACCTGCATGGGGCCGCCACCAAAAACGTGTCACGACCCGCACCCGAAAATCGGACATGAGTCGTGGGTACGTCCAGCCTACGCCGCAGCATCGGCGGTAGAACGCTGTCTAGGTCAACTATCTAGATAATAATCTCACACAAAAAAAATCGAGCATAACCTCTCCAAAAGGAGGGCAACCACACAAACAATATATATATATATCTGCCGAGATCTCAACTCCAAACGGAGGAGCAATATCATAAAGATAACCACAATATACTCAATCACGAATCTAAGCACGATAAGATAACACAGAGATCTAACAACTATAAAGTCTAACCACCAACTACTACTACAACAACCACAACATCAATAATAATAATAATACAACAATACATCATCCAAAATAATATACAAACAAGGTCTCAATCCAAAACCGGAGATAAATCCGGTGCTAAAAGCTAATAAAAACAACAACAAGATCCTAGTGATCCCGGCTACCAACCCGGAAATCACTCCTAAACTAGAGGGTCCCTGTCTGCACCATCGACAGGCTCAGGTCCATAAAACGTCGGACACCAATCCTCCGGATACTCTGAAAAATATGTCCAGTCAGGACTGGAGCAAGTACATCTCTAACAGCAGTTCCATTTAAATGATAAAAACTATAAAATAGTTATAGCAAGTAGCAAGAAAAATGGAGCAAGTATGAACAAGAAAATATGTAAATCACTGGTGCATAAAGGTAAAGATGCATAGGTATCAGAGCAAGATAGTAATAACTGCAGATACAGGAAATCTAAGCTAAAATCAAATCCGTGCACATGAACGTGTAGTGAGTCCAGCATGGAAAACATGTAGTGAGTCAAGTCCAGAAACATGTAAGTGAGACAAGTCAAGAAATGCATGAGAGTCCAGACTATAAAGAATGAACTCGGTGTCTTTGAAATACTTGTTTCGACATGTAAACGGCTAGGGGTAAGTACGGCTCACCGCGCACTGGGTGCACGGCTGCTATCATTCCAGATTAGACCAGAGGGAGTGATGCCTGATGATTCCAGATGGAAATGTTTACATGTCTACTCGAGTATTTCCCCGCCCCGACTAATACAAGTGGATCCAAGACCCGACACGCAAATCAAGATGAGTCCAGCCTGAACATGAATGATGCCTGTAGTGATGCCTGTAGGTGATGCCAGTAGTGATTCCAGAATAGAGGCCAGAAACATGAAATGTACGTGTCGCAAGTAAATGAATCCAGAAATATCAATCAGTGTCCCGTGTTGTGCCAGAATAATCAGATGATACTATACTAGAAGCTGAATCATAATAATCATCAGATAATGAAAACTATCAGAGAATATACTCGCCTGACGTCCTGAGCAACTGGCGATCCGAACCGGTGTCGCAACGACCTAATACGAAAAGCAAGGTTAAACAGGGTTCTAATGAGCTAAACAGATATAAAATAACTAAAAATAGGCTTCTAGGGTCGTTCTAGGTCAAACGGGTCAAACCGGTGAAATCTGGGTCAAAAAGTCAACTCTGGGTCCAAAAAGTCAACTTTGGGTCAAAACTAGGTCAAAAGTTGACTTTGGCGGTCAACCGAGTCAACTACGGTCAAGTCTGGGTCAAACTAGGGTGCTCCTGAAATTCTAGGTCAAACCGAGCTCATTAAGCTAGAAAACTCTCAAACTCGCCTCCTTGAGATACCGGGATACCCTCGGTATCCGATACCTCGCCCTAGGCCACGCACCCCGCCTAAACCCGCTAAAACCTATGCTAGCACACGTAAATATATACACATAAGCATATAAAAATCACTTCAATACTATTCCTAGGCCATTGCTCAAAAACCCCGCTCGAAACTCAATACCTTGGTTATCTTAAGGTATTGAGATACCTCGGTATCTCAAGGTATTGAGATACCTCTCTAAACTCAACCCGACTACCCCTCTAGCTAGCTAACTATGCATAAACATATATGTCTAGCTATAATCTAGGCTAAAATACATATATCTAATACATATAGGCATATACCTAGGTATCTACATACTTTACCTTACCTTAACTTACCTTATCTTACCTTACCCTCCTCATAAATATATATGTATCCCTATATCTAGATATCTAAACTATCTACCTAGCTATATGTATATACCTATACATATAGATCTATATATCTAGCTATCCCTCTACCTATCCATCTACCTATCTAGTTATCTATCTAACTATCTAACTAGTTATTTACCTATCTATCTATCTATCTATTAGTCTATCTAGTTAACTATCTATCTATCTATCAACTTATCTATCTACTTACCTATTTATCTATCAACTAACTAATACCTATCTATTTAATCTATCAATCTAACTAACTATCTAGCTAGTTATATATCTATCTATTCTATTTATATAGAAACATCTATCTATCTATGAATCTAGCTAGCTATCTATCTAACAATCTATAATATCTATCAATCTACTAATCTATCTATCTATTAAACCACTCTCCTTGCTACTGAACTCGCTGCTTGCTGCTGCTACTAGCGCTGCGAATACTAGCTGCTGCTGCTGCTGCTGCCCTTGCTTGCTGCTGCTGCTGCTGCATAGCTGCTGTTGCTGCGCTGCTGCATAGCTGCTGTTGCTGCGCTGCTGTCTGCTGCAGTCTGCACAGCGCGCTGTGCGCTGCCTGCTGGCTGCAGTCTGCTGGCTCCCCCCCCCCCCTCCATCACAAACACACACACACACACGCCTATACATATATATATCTATAACACTCTATATATATATATATACACACACATATATATACATATATCACTAGATATATATATATACACACACTTATAATCTAACACACACACACACTAACACACTCACAAACACACTAATACACACACACTTAAACACACATACACATATAAATATACATAGCTATATATATATATAAACACCTATATATATATAGATATATATACACACACTCATCAAATATATATATATACACATAGACATATACATATACAAGTACATAAATATAAATACACACATATAAATACAAATATATATACATATAAACACATATACATATATATAAATATATATATATATAGACACACACAAAAATATATATATATATCAAGACACAATACACAAATACAACACAACACTCTCACAACACGCCCCACTCACGCCCAACGACCCCGACACGCACCAACACCCTAAAATATATAAAATATAGCCCGAAAACTCTAGCACACACTCTCCGATACTAACCCAACGCGCGCACAAAGCCGAAACGAGGAAACCAAGTCGAAATGGCCGTTCGGTCATTTCGACGAACACGTGGTGCGCGGCTCGGAAAACCTCCTGAAACGCACACCAAACGAACTCGGAATCGGCCCAAAATTTACCCACGCGCTCTACACGATGCCTAAATCCTAGAAAATGCGCTCCCGCGTCGATTCTAGGCCCGTGGCGGAAACGCACACGCACTTAGAATCGGCGACGACGAAAAGCCCCAATTTCGCCCGAAACGCCCGTTTCTCCGCGACGCGGCTTCCCGTGTCCGAACGGAGACACGCTCTCACCCTCACGACACCCGACAACGTCTACCTAGGTCCATCTAACCTAGGGCATCACCCAAAATTGGGCCAAATTCGGATTTCACCCGAAATCGACACAAAACCTAATGTCAAAGTCTCTAAACACTACCCAACTAGTTCCAACTTCCTCCCACGGGTAGCCTACGGGTCTAGGAAGGTTCTAAAATATTAATTACACTATAAAAGAGTAATTACAAGGGGAAATTTAGGGTTTACCTCTTGGGAGTTGGAATCCCAAGCAAAAATCTCCAAAATGCTCCAAATCCTCCAATCCAAGCTTCCAAGCCTCAAATCCAAGCTCCAATACCAAATCTAGGCTCTACCCACCTAGGTTAGGGAAAGATCTAGGGTTAGGGTTAACTTAGAGAAGAAGGAATGGAAGAAAGAAGAAGAAAAGTGGAAGAAAACTTACTTTGGAGGAAGAAGGAGAAGAAGAAGAAGTGGAGAAGAAGAAGAAGTGAAGAAGAAGAAGAAGAAGAAGAAGTAGAGAAAGAATGCAAAGAGGGAGAGGGCTGCTGTGCTCACGGATGGGGAGGGCTGTGGGAAGCTCACGGGTGGGGGTAGGTAGGGGTTTTACAAGTTTTAGTTTCCCAAAACGCCCCTATTCACTCGGTTTGGGTTTCGGGTCTCCGAATGCACTCAAACTAGTTCCAAATCTCTCCAACTAACCTCCTAAAAATAAAATAATAAATCTAAGCCCCAAAATAATTCTCACAAGGGTGTGGGCTGGGTCGGACATGGGTCCACTAGGGTCTGACATGGGTCCAGGCTAGCCAAAATCCTAAAACAATCAAAATAAAAATAATAAAAAATAATGCAATCACTAATTAAATATAAATACAATTAATTATAAATAATACACAATTAACCAAATTAAAAATAAAAAAAAATACCCGGCTCTGGAAATGGGGTGGTGACAACTTGCTACACTACACGACCCTAGATTATGTTGCTCGGTATGTCCCTTTACGGTTTCACTCATCGCTTTACCCATAGGCCCATGCCAAACAAAAATGCTTATGTTCAATATAAATGCATGCTTGCTTATGTGTAGTTTGCATTCGTTGACTCATTGCAATGCTTGTCACACAAAATCATGCCACAATCAAGTAAACGCTATCTGTATCATGCATGCATCTAGTTAGCCAGAAGACTATAAATTATGTGCCATATGAATCTGCAAGTATTCGGGACCGTTGGGTCGCCAAGGCAATCCCCAAACTAGGGGCATGCATCAAGGCAAGTTGAATACTGAATGGGAATCATGTCAAGTTTATATCTGAACGAGAATCATGTCAAGCAAATCAAGAATCATAGTTCGTGTAGCAAATGCTCGGTTCAGGACAAGAATCATGGATTATCATGTCAAGTTATAAATTTGGAAGACTTAAGACTTGCACGTCACGAACAACTTATGCACAAGGTATTCATGTTCAAGTTCCTGCAGACGGTCGTTGGGGCATCGGGGCCGATCCGATCTGGACGAAACTTTCTGATAGTCGTCTGTTTGTGGGCGGCATGGAGTGAACGCCCCCTTGGACTCGTGTCGCACTCCATATCGTCCCAGACGAAGGTGACGTGTAGCGACTCCTGACCTCACGCATCTAATAGCCCCGAGACTATAACTCATCCTTTATGGCTATGTCAGCGACTCATGTTCATATAGATAAGTCATCCTCACTTAGCGACAATCCGCGTGCGAGTCATTGCATCGCATCGAGAACATCTGAAACACCTGAACGATCATGATTATAACACAATTATATATATATGGAATACTTCAGTATCTTCTGTATCACACCTGATAATCTGTATAACTCGTGCAACCAAAGTGTAATCTTGCTCACGACACTTGTGTTTGCATATGTTATTTGCCACTGTATTTTATATAAATATTTGTGCTTGTTTTTAACTTAGTTTGCCTTGGATAGGAAAGGACGGATGGTAAGTTGGTAAGTCTCGACATGTTCCTTATATCGCACGGCACACTGCCACATGAGTTAGGCTTTTCATTATGCCATAAAACTGATCCTAAGCCAAGACTAGAAAGATAACGTAGTAGATGGTGCACGAAACCCTTATAACATGTTTGGATTTATTGAGAAGGCGAGTAGACTCCCCACCAGTGCATTCATGTACTGATAACCCACCAGATTGCTTGCAGGGTACGGGAGAACCTCGTTCAGTGTGGATGCCCCCTTCGTACAAGCTAAGACGTGGAGTTCATTCTGAAGCCTTAGAGCGTTGCATCCGGAACTGAAGCACATATATAGGATATAATGTTGGAACATTGCCTATATCATTCCACAAATGTAGCTACTTGGCACGCTTTTACTGTTTTAGAGAGAGAGAGGCTTGAGCGACTTATAATCTCGGCCTAGCGCCGCCTGTAATACATGTTTATATCAAATAAGAGTTTGTTTTATTTCTATATTTGTGTTATTCAATGCTTCCGCTATTGACGACTCTGTGAACTTGTTGCCAATCGCCTATGCGTTTATAATTTTGCTGCACTCGGACAATATGTGCGACTCTGTGGCTTAGACCTCTTACCGCCTGCATGGACCACGGTCTAGTATGCCAACAGATAAAGGAGGAGAGACAAAGGCCAGGTGGATTGCTTTAACCTTTACCAATTCCAGAGTGAAAATGGGAGCATGTGATGATAGATTTTGTTTTGGGGCTTTCGCGTTCTCTAGGAGGTAAAGACGTAATTTGGGTCAGTGTAGACATGTTGACCAAATCGTCCACTTCTTGCCATTCAAGGTGGGTTCATTTACGGAGAAGATCGCAGAGATATATGTGCGACGGATAGTCAGATTGTATGGAGTTTCTATGAGCATCATCTCAGATTGGGATAGTTTCTTCACATCCCACTTCTGGAGGAATTTGCAGGCTAGCTTGGGTACCCAGCTCAAGTTTAGTACCACATATCACCCCCAGACAAACTGGCAGTCGGATAGGACTATTCAGACTCTCGAAAATATGCTTCGCATTTGTGTTTTGGATTTTGGAGGGCTTGGGAGGATCATCTTCACTGGTATAGTTTGCTTCTAACAACAGCTATCGGGCCAGCATTGAGATATCACCATTCAAGGCATTGTATGGATGGAGATATCGTACTCTGTTATCCTGGGATAATGTTGGTTAGAGAGCCTTGTTGGGACCAGAGATGGTCATGGATGCAACTGAAAAGGTAAAGCTTATTAGAGATAGACTTCGGGTGACGCAGAACAGACAGCGGCATTGGGCCGACAGCCATCGAAGACCCTTAGAGTTTGAGGTATAGGTTTGGTTGTATTGCTTGTGTTTGCCTTATTTTAGATAGAGTGCTAAGGCTGTATTTTATGCTAGGTTGGTGATCTGGTGTTCTTGTGGATTTCTTCGACACGAGGCACGATTCGCTTTGGTGGAGGCGGAAAGCTTAGTCCACGGTACATCAGATACTTTGGTATTCTTGAGAGGGTAGGTGCAGTGGCCTACATACTAGACTTGCCGCCTGCACTAGAGGGAGTGCACAACGTGTTCCACGTGTCGCAGCTAAGACGGTACATGGAAGATCCTAGCCATGTATTGGATCATTCGGAGATCGAGGTGGGTCCGAATCTCAGCTACCCAGAGCAGCCAGTGGAGATTTTGGATCGCAGGGAAAAGGTGTTACGGAACCAGACAATTTTTTTGGTACATGTCGCGTGGAGGCATCACTCTACAGGAGAGTCTACCTGGGAGCGAGAAGCCGAGATACGCGAGCGATGCCCTTATCTTTTTGAGCCGTGAGGTATAATTATTTCTTGCTTATTATGATTGCTTGTTGTAGTGCTAGTTCCTTCCATAAATTTTGAGTACAAAATTTTTCTAAGGAGGGTAGACTTGTCACTACAATATTTTTATATGAGGGTAATCTAGTCATTTTTTATTTTTATTTATTTTAGTAATTAATATTTAATTATAGTGTGCTATTTATTTAAATTGTGTTTGTATTATCTATTTATAGTTAGTGGGCTAGCCTATTATTTAGACTTGACCCTAGCGAACCCAATTAGACTTATCATGAAAATAATTGAGTCCAACATGGACTAGGCCTATTAGACTCATTCCCTCTAGTTAATTAGAAGGATTAGACTAATTTGTATTAGTGTAGAGACTTCCCAAAATAGTCCTTCTTAATTATTTCTCATAATTAGCATGTAGGGGTATAGTGGTCTTTGGTTGTTGCTTGGAGGAGGGAAAATGAGGGGGTCATCCATATGAAGAGGCTCTCTCTCACTCCACTTCTTATTCTCTCCATTCATTTTAGATCCCCAATTTTTTAGATCCTCAATTCACTTCATTTCTCCACCAAAATTCTGCCAAATTGATTTAAATTTCTCTCATTCTAATCACCATGGAGACTAGGAATAAGAGTTAAGCAAGAGCTTTGGAGAAAGGAGCTTTAGATCTAGAAGTTGGTGCCATTTGGTGTCCCCTTAGTTTTGTATTGAAAATTCATCTCCCAATAGGTAAAATCTGAGATTAACCTTTGTAGTTACTGTCACGACCCGCACCCGAAAAATCGGGCATGAGTCGTGGGTACGTCCAGCCTACGCCACAGAATCGACGGTAGAACGCTGTAAGGTTCGTTCTAGGTCAAACAATTCTATATATATATCTCACAAAAATCTGACAATATTCTCTCCAAAAGGAGGGCAACCACGCAATATATATATATATATATATATATATATATATATATATATATATATATATATATATATATATATATATATATGAATAATCCTCTCCAAAAGGAGGGAAACCACGCAATATATATATGAACTCTCAATCACAATAACTAGGGAAAGAAATAAAAGCACGATATGATAGCAAAAGGAAACAAAGAAACACAGAGCAAGACAATAGCCAAAATATACAATCCAAGACCACAATATCTACAATATCTCATAGCAACAAAAGAATAAGTACAATCATCCAAAATAAATCACTGAGACCAACCCAGGAAACCCACCTAGCTAACTAGGACGCTATAGGCGTCTCCTCGGCGCACTCCTCCTCAGTCTCGGGGTCACAACCCTCGTCGACACCCGGCCCATAGAACGTCGGGCAGAAATCCTCAGGATCCTCTGGAAAAAATATGCCCAGTCAGGACTGGAGCGAAGTACATAACTCTGAAAGTAACTCCAAATACATGGTAAGGTGTATATGACTAGCAATAGAAAAGTATACAAGATGCACAGGAAATAAATATATGCTAGAGCAGAAAAAGTAGCTGCAATATAAACTGGAGAACAATACAAGTAGAGAAGTAACTGCATGTGAGAAACATGAATACTAGCTAAGTGCCTTGAGCACAAGTTTATTATGTGATCGGCTTAGGTTGCACATGAAAATCACTACGATAACTTCGTTATGCGTGAGTTGCATAACAGACATACACATGAATACTGTTTGGCTTTGATTACATAACCAACTCTTACTCCCCTCCCCCACTAATACTCTTGGATCCAACCACGACATGCTACGTATATGATAATAGCTCGCGCACACGAAGGCGAGAGCACAAGAAGCACATGATAGCATATGACAATCAATACCCGAAGCACATGAAGAAATACACATGATAGAGTACCCGCTGAACACGGTAAGGGGGATAACATCTCATGACGGGATCCACTAGTACCAGCTCGTGTAACAATGTATCAGAATTAAGTATCACAGTTCTAGAACAGGTAATATAAACGCTATCATAAAATGGAAACTATCATAGGTAGGTACTCGCCTGATGTCTTGAGCAATTGATGAGGATCGAGATCCGGACCGGTGTCGCAAGAACCTAATACGAAAAACAGAATTAAACAGGGTTCTAAGGATTTAAACTGATATAAAATAATTAAAAATAGGATTCTAGGGATATTCTAGGTCGAACGGGTCAAACCGGTGAAAATTGGGTCAAAAAGTCAACACGGGGTCCAAAAAGTCAACTCTAGGTCAAAACTAGGTCAAACATTGACTTTTATGGTCAACAGGGACAATTATAGTCAAAGCTAGGTCAAACTAGGGTGCCCCTGAAATTCTAGGTCAAACCGAGCTCATTAAGTTAGAAAACTCTCAAACTCGCCTCCTCGAGATATCGGGATAGCCTCGGTATCCGATACCTCGCCCTAGGCCACGTACCCCGCCTAAACCTGCTAAAACCTATGCTAGCACGCGTAAATATATAGACATAAACATATAAAAATTACTCCAATATTATTCCTAGGCAATTGCTTAAAGACCCCGCTCGAAACTCAATACCTTGGATATCTCAAGGTATTGAGATACCTTGATATTCTCAAGGTATTGAGACACTCTCCAATACCTCACTAACTACCCCTCTAGTTAGCTAACTAAGTATATAGATATACTCCTAGTTACTAATCTAGGCTAGAATATATCTAACACATACATACATACACCTACGTATCTATATGCATACATATATATATAACCACACACATATACACATATACCCATATATATATATATATATATATATATATATATATATATATATATATATATATATATATATATATCCAAACTCATAAATATATATGTATATATATCTAGATACCTAAACTATCTATCTAACTATATGTATATATATCTATGCATATAGATATAGATATTTAACTATATCTAACTATCTATCAATCTACGTATCTATCTAACTACATATTTAACTATCTATCTAGTTATCTATTTAACTATCAATCTATCTAACTATCTAACTATCCATTAATCTATTTATATAGATATATAGATCTATATCTCTCCCCCTCACTCGCCTGCTACCTCGCTGCTATGTTGCTGCTTAAATCTGCTGCTGCTGCTGCCTTTACTGCTGCTGCTGCTGCTGCATTTACTGCTGCTGCTGCTTGCTGTGCAGCAAGCTGCTGTATACTGCACAGCAGCGCGCTGTGCACTGCGGCCTCGCTGTCCCGCTGTTGCACTGCCCCACACACACACGAGCACGCACACACAAACACAAGACACACACACGTATATACATATATATATAACTCTATATATATATACACACACATACTAACATATATATTTACACACACATAAACACACACAAGCACACACACTTATAAATATATACGCACATAGCTATATATATATATATAAACACACCTATTTATATATATATGCACACACACACACACACACATATATATATATATATACATATACACACACACTCAAATATATATATACACATACACATTAATATATATATATATATATATATATATATATATATATATATATATATATATATATATATATATATATACATATACACAAGCACAAATATAGGTATATATACACATATATATATAAATATATATACATATATAGACACACATACATATATATATACATATATATACATATATATATATATATATATATATAGACACACAAACACAAACACAACACTACACACAACACAATACTACACACAACACAACACACACAACACTCTCCAACGCTCGCCCAACGACCCATACGCACACAAACACACATACATATATAAAATATAATCCGATAATTCTAGCACACACTCCCCGATGCTAACCCAACGTGCGCACAAGCCCGAAACTAGGAACCCAAGTCGAAATGGCCGTTCGGTCATTTCGACGAACACGCGGTGTGCGGTTCGAAAAACCTCCTGAAACGCATACCAAACCAACTCGAAATCGGCCCAAAATTTATCCACGGGTTCTAAACGATGTCTAGATCCTAGAAAAAATGCTAACGCATCAATTCTAGGTCCGTGGCGGAAACACGCACGCACTTAGAATTGGCGACGACGAATATCCCAAAAATGCCCGAAATGCCCGTTTCTCTGCGACACGACTTTCCGTGTCTGAACGGAGACGTGCACTAACCCTATAGACACCCGACAACATCTATCTAGGCCGTCTAACCTAGGACATCACCCAAAATTGGGCCAATCTCGGATTTTTTCCGAAATTGACACAAAATCTAGTGTCAAAGTCTCCAAACTCAACCAAACTAGTTCCAACTTCCTCCCACGGGTAGCCTTAGGGTCTAGGAAGGTTCTAAACCACTAATTACACTACATTAGAGTAATTAGCAAGAAAAAAGTTAGGGTTTACCTCTTGGGAGTTGGAATCCCAAGGCCAAAGTCTTAAATTCACTTGAAATCACCTCCCTCAAGCTCCAAGCCACCAAATCTAGCCTCCACACAAAGTTTAGGCTCTACACACCTAGGTTGGGGAAAAATGTAAGGTTAGGGTTCACAACCATGGAGAATAGAAGAAGAAAGAAGAGAGATAGGGTGCTTACTTGAAGTGTAAAGTAGAAAGGAAGAAGAAGGAGGAGTGGAGAAGAAGAAGAAGAAGTAAAGAAGAAGACGGAAATGGGGGAATGGCTGCTGTGTGGTCGGGTGTGGGCTGTGGGAAGGCCGGCCAAGTGGTAAAATAGGTTTCCAAAGTCTCCAAACGTCCAAAATGCCCTCCTCTCACTTGGGTTTGGGTTTTGGGTTCCAAAAGCACTCAAACTAACTCCAAATCTCTCCAACTAACCCACTAAAAATATAATAAATATTCTAAACCCAAAAACAGGTCTCACTGGTGTGTGGGTTGGGTCGGACATGGGTCCACTAGGGTCTGACATGGGTCCAGACTAGCCAAAACCCTAAAATAATCAAATAAAAAATAATACAATCACTAATTAAATATAATTATATACAATATACAATTTATCAAATAAAAATAAAAAAATAACTCTATTTTCTAGAATCAGGTAGTGACAAGCCTACCCTCCTTAAAATAATTTTGTCCTCGAAATTAAAAGACGAAACTAGGACAGGAATGCAAAGAAAAGAACCATACCTCAAGGCTCGAAGAGATAGGGGTATCGCTCGCGCATTTCATCCTCCCTCTCCCAGGTCGACTCACCTGGAGAGTGATGTCTCCACGCGACGCGAACCAAGGGAATAGTCTGGTTCCTCAACACCTTCTCTCATCGATCCAGAATCTCCACCGGTTGCTCTGGATAGCTAAGAGTAGGGCCCACCACGATCTCTGAGTGATTCAATACGTGACTGGGATCCGCCACGTACCATCTCAATTGCGACATGTGGAACACATCATGAACTTCCTCTAGCATAGGCGGCAAATCGAGCCTATACGCCACGGCGCCAACCCTCTCAAGGATACGGAAGGGTCCGACGAAACGTGGGCTAAGCTTTCCGCCTCCACCGAAGTGAATAGTGCCGCGCATCGGAGAAATCCTCAGGAACACCAGATCTCCAACCTAGCACAAACAAGGTCTCTGCACTTAGTCTAAAATAAGCAATCACAAGCAAACACAAGAACAAAATCTAGATTCTAAGCTATACCTCAAACTCCAAAGGTCTCCGGTGGCTATCGGCCCAATGTCGTTGCCTGTCCTGCGCCACCCGAAGTCTATCTCTAATGAGCTTGACCTTCTCCGCTGCATCAACCACCATCTCCGGGCCAAGCAAAGCTTTCTCGCCTACATCATCCTATGATAACGGAGTGCGATACCTCCGTCCATACAACGCCTCGAAAGGTGACATCTCGATACTGGCTTGGAAGCTGTTGTTGTAAGCAAACTCTACCAAGTGCAAGTTATCCTCCCAAGAGCCTCTGAAATCCAAAACACAAGTGCGAAGCATGTCCTCAAGTGTCTGAATGGTCCTCTCTGACTGACCATCTGTCTGGGGGTGATATGCACTACTAAACTTGAGCTGGGTTCCCAAGCTAGCCTGCAGACTCCTCCAGAAATGCACAGTAAAGCGACTGTCTTGATCTGATACTATGCTCACAGAAACTCCATGCAGTCTGATTATCTGGTGCACATACATCTCTGTTAGTCTCTCTGTAGACATACCCACTTTGAATGGTAGAAAGTGGGTCGATTTGGTCAACCTGTCTACGATGACCCAAATCGCATCCTTACCGCCTGGAGAACAGGGAAGTCCAGAAACAAAATTCATGGTCACATGCTCCCATTTCTACTCCGAAATGGGTAACTCCTGGAGCAAACCTCCTGGCCTCTGCCTCTTCGCCTTCACCTGCTGGCACACTAAGCATCGGGATACGAAGCGCGCTACCTCCCGCTTCATCCTGTACCACCATACATGCTCTCTCAGATCTCTATATATCTTGTTGGCACCTGGATATATAGAGTACTGGGATCGATGCGTCTCCTGAAGAACCTCCTCGCGCAACGACCCACTCGACACACACAACCTGGTACCGTGCCGCAATGAACCATCATCAGCAATGGTGAAGTCATCTGATAAACCAATCTGAACCTGCGCCCTGATGCTCCTCAGGGACTCATCCTCAAACTGTGTAGCCCTGATCCAGTCTACCAACTCTGACTGAATCTGTAGTCCCCACATCTGCATCTCAACTCCAGGCACTATCACCTCAATGCCCAAGCTCTCTAGATCTGCCAGATGATAATGATCTGTAGTCAGGCACATAGCTACCGGATACCTGCTCAACGCATCCGCAACTACGTTCGCCTTTCCTGGATGGTACTGCAATAATATGTCAAAGTCTTTCATCAATTCCAACCATCTCCTCTGCCTCATGTTCAGCTCTTTTTGGGTAAACACATACTTCAAGCTCTTGTGGTCTGTGAAGATCTCCACACGCTCTCCGTATAAATAGTGTTTCCACAACTTCAGAGCAAAGATGACCGCTGCCAACTCCAAATCATGGGTAGGATAGTTCTTCTTATGAGGACGTAACTGCCTAGAAGTATAGGCAATCACCCTTCCATTCTGCTGCAACACACAACCCAGTCCTTTTCCCGATGCATCATTATAGATAGTGAATCCTCCAGAACCTTATGACAACGTCAACACTGGAGTTGTCGTCAACCTCCTCTTCAGCTCATCAAAGGCGATCTAGCACTCCTCTGACCAAACAAACTCCATGTCCTTCCGAGTCAGCCTGGACAACGGCTCTGCAATACGGAAAAAATCCTGAACAAATCTCCTGTAGTAACCTGCCAGTCCTAGGAAACTCCTGACCTCTGCTACTGAACTCGGATCACTCCATGCCTCAACTACCATGATCTTCCTCGGATCCACCGAGATCCCCTCTCCAGTCACCACATGACCAAGGAATTCAACCTTGTCAAGGAAGAACTCACACTTCGAGAGCTTTCCATAAAGCTTCTCCTTCCTGAGAGTCTCCAGCACTATCCTCAGATGCTCCTCGTGCTCCTCTGGGGTCTTCGAATATACCAAGATGTCATCTATAAACACCACCACAAACCTGTCCAGATGCTGATGGAACACCTTGTTTATCAGATTCATGAATACTGCCGGGGCATTAGTCAACCCAAACGGCATCACCATGAACTCATACTGTCCATACCAGGTCCGAAAAGCTGTCTTCGGAATATCCTCCCGCTTCACCTTCACCTGATGGTAGCCTGTCCTCAGATCAATCCTGGAAAACACCCTCGCTCCGCTCAACTGGTCAAAAAGATTATCAATACGCGGCAGCGGATACTTGTTCTTGATTGTGAGATTGTTCAGAGCCCTGTAGTCGATACACATCCGTATAGACCCATCCTTCTTCGGCACAAAAAGTACCGGAGCACCCCATGGAGAAGAACTAGATCTGATAAATCCCTTGTCCTGAAGCTCATCCACCTGCTTCTTCAACTCTATCAGCTCACTGTTGCTGACTCTATAGACGTGCTGGGATATCGGCTCCGCGCCTGGCACCAAGTCTATAGAGAACTCCACATCTCTGTTCGGAGGTAACCCTGGCAACTCCTCCGGAAATACATCCATGTACTCCTCTATTAGTAGATGTAGCAACCTCGGCTCTACCACCAGGGCTCCGTAGAAGACTCCCTCAGTCTGCTCCGCTGCACCTCTGGCAAACTGAAACTCTGGCTCACCCGGTGGACTAAACAACACTCTGCCTCCACGACAATCTATACTAGCATAATGCATACTCAACCAATCCAACCCGAGTATAATGTCGTAGCTCGGAAGTGGCATTACGAGTAGGCACACACTCAACTCCTGGCCTCCTAAGGTAACTCTCCGGTCTCTGCAGACATCACTGACTAGGATGATGCCACCCCCGGTCGTGATCTTACAGAGTCTAGCTAAAGATTCAGCAACAAGATGGTGTCTAACAGTAAAAGATACAAACACAAAGCTATGGGAAGCACCGGAATCAAATAAAGCAAGTGCTGGAATGGAATCAAGAAGAACACAGATCAAAAGAAGTCAATACGCTGCAAGATATGATATCATCAAAGAAGGACAGTAATATTGCAAAAGAAAATAATTTTAGGAAAATAAAGATAGCAAAAGAAATCAGGAAGGGTCCTAGTTGTGATTGAGCACGCTCTCTCTCAGCCTATATCCTATATCCTATTGTAGGTAAACCTAAAAACTAGACCTGCATGGGCCGCCACCAAAAATGTGTCACGACCCGCACCCAAAAAATCGGGCATGAGTCGTGGGTACGTCCAGCCTATGCCGCAGAATCGGCGGTAGAACGCTGTAAGGTTCGTTCTAGGTCAAACGATTATATATATATATTACACAAAAATCTGACAATATCCTCTCCAAAAGGAGGGCAACCACGTAATATATATATATGAATAATCCTCTCCAAAATGAGGGCAACCACGCAATATATATATGAACACTCAATCACAATAACTAGGGAAAGAAATAAAAGCACGATATGATAGCAAAAAGAAACAAAGAAACACAGAGCAAGACAATAGCCAAAATATACAGTCCAAGACCACAATATCTACAATATCTCACAGCAACAAAAGAATAAGTACAATCATCCAAAATAAATCACTGAGACCAACCCAGGAAATCCACCTAGCTAACTAGGGCGCTATAGGCGTCTCCTCGGCGCACTCCTCCTCAGTCTCGGGGTCAAAACCCTCGTCGACACCCGGCCCGTAGAACGTTGGGCAGAAATTATCAGGATCCTCTGGAAAAAATATGTCCAGTCAGGACTGGAGCGAAGTACATAACTCTGAAAGTAACTCCAAATACATGGTAAGGTGTATATGACTAGCAATAGAAAAGTATACAAGATTCACAGAAAATAAATATATGCTGGAGCAGAAAAAGTAACTGCAATGTAAACTGGAGAACAATACAAGTAGAGAAGTAACTGCATGTGAGAAACATGAATACTAGCTAAGTGCCTTGAGCACAAGTTCATTATGTGATCGGCTTAGGTTGCACATAAAAATCACTATGATAACTCCGTTATGCGTGAGTTGCATAACCGACATACACATGAATACTGTTTGGCTTTGATCACATAACCAACTCCTACTCCCCTCCCCCACTAATACTCTTGGATCCAACCATGACACGCTACGTACATGATAATAGCTCGCGCACACGAAGGCGAGAGCACAAGAAGCACATGATAGCACATAAAAATCAATACCCGAAGCACATGATGAAATACACGTGATAGAGTACCCGCTGAACACGGTAAGGGGGATAACATCTTATGACGGGGTCCACTAGTACCAGCTCGTGTAACAATGTGTCAGAATCAAGTATCACAGTTCTAGAACAGGTAATATAAATGCTATCATGAAATAGAAACTATCAGAGGTAGGTACTCGCCTGATGTCCTGAGCAACTGATGAGGATCAAGATTCGGACCGGTGTCGCAAGAACCTAATACGAAAAACAAAATTAAGCAGGGTTCTAAGGATTTAAACTGATATAAAATAATTAAAAATAGGCTTCTAGGGATATTCTAGGTCTAACGGGTCAAATCGGTGAAAATCGGGTCAAAAAGTCAACTTATGGTCCAAAAAGTCAACTCTAGGTCAAAACTAGGTCAAACATTGACTTTTATGGTCAACGGGGACAATTATGGTCAAAGCTAGGTCAAACTATGATGCCCCTGAAATTCTAGGTCAAACCGAGCTCATTAAGTTAGAAAACTCTCAAACTCGCCTCCTCGAGATACCGGGATACCCTCGGTATCCGATACCTCGCCCTAGGCCACGCACCCCACCTAAATCCGCTAAAACCTATGCTAACACGCGTAAATATATACACATAAACATATAAAAATTACTCTAATACTATTCCTAGGCAATTGCTCAAATATTCCGCTCGAAACTCAATACCTTGGATATCTCAAGGTATTGAGATTGAGATACTCTCTAATACCTCACTAACTACCCCTCTAGTTAGCTAACTAAGTATATAGATATACTCCTAGTCACTAATCTAGGCTAGAATATATCTAACACATACATACATACACCTACGTATCTATATGCATACATATATATATATAACCACACACATATACACACACACACATATATATTAATATATATATATATATATATATATATATATATATATTGTCACGACCCGCACCCGTAATTTGGGCATGAGTCGTGGGTACGTCCAGCCTACGCCGCAGCATCGGCGGTAGAACGCTGTCTAGGTCTCAACATATAATATATCCTGTCAATAATCTCAACTCCGTACGGAGGACAATGATAAATAATCCACAGTTCTATAATATACTCAATCACAAGCTATAAGAAATAATGGCACGATGAGAATAGAAAGGAGTTCTATTAAAAACCAACCACAATAAATCCAACTCAAATCCTGGGTCTAGATGACCTCACAAAGTCACAAATAATGAAATACAACTCAGTCTCAGTCTAAAACAATAAATGCAGAAAAAGTAATCTAAGTACAGGCTGGCAAGATCTCCTCTAGGATAGGCAACTCCTCTGGAATTTCTGGAGTGAAATCTTCCTCTAATCCTGGGCCGTAATGAGTGGGGCAAAAGTTCTCCAGGTCCTCTGAAAAATTTTGTTATCCAGTCAGGATTGGAGCGAAGCACAAGCACTAACAGCAGTTTCATTAAATTGACAAAGACTATAAACAGTGTAAGAAATACAAGATGAAAGTATATGCTGAAAATGAGAAGTACAGGAGAATTAAAATAGGCAATAGAGCATCTAGCAATGAACAATAAACAGTGAATGCTAGAACAAGTGAATCTGAATAAAATAGACATCTAGCTAAGTGTTTGAATTATCAGTTTATTATGTGATCGGCTTGGGACTAGATCAGGCTGGTTATATATGATTAGCTATGATTCTTGAAGGTCAGGCTAACCATATGGTTAGCTATGATGCATGATAATGGTCAGGCTAATCATATATAACAGCTATGAAGCATGATGATGGTCAGGCCGCACCCGACGTGAGAAGTGGGGTGAGCTATGATGCATGATAAGTTTGGATATGATCACATAATCTACTAATAGTTCCCCATCCCCAGCTAGCACGGTGGATTCCAATCACGACTCCTCATGATGGGGATCTAGGGTGCTAACCCGTGTATCCATAGTGTCGGAATCAAGTATGTAATACACTACAATTTATAGAAGTAATCAACAAAACGAAAACTGTCAGAGAATGTACTCGCCTGTGGTCCTGAGCAAGGTGTGAGGATCGATGTCCAAAGTGGGATCACAACGACCTATTTATGGAATATTCATGTCAGATATTGAATTAAAAGAATAACATGTTTAACTAGTTAAATACGAGGGTTCTAGGTCATCCTAAGGCTTAGAGTTCGTAATTTCTTATGTGGCAGGTTTTCTCCAAGATGATACTAGTCATACTAAGTTAACCTTGTTACTCTAGGCTTTATGTTAAAACTAAACAATATTTACATTCTAGGCAGTTAGTATAATATAACTCCTATATAGATTTTAAGGTATTACTTAATCTATTTAACTCTTACTTAAACTACTACTCGAAATTCAACCCTTAACTCATAACACTATGTACTAACTAGGATACCAAGTACTTCATTTGATACCTTAGAGAACTCACTGAAACATAAGCACACTACTAATCCTACTAATACATCCACAGTGTCTAATTTCTGGGATCCTACTGATACAATCCTATTGATATAACCCACACACACAAGTTAACTCATAGGTATCTAGAACTCTACACTGAACATACAGGTAAACACCTACACAGGGATCTAACTGATACACAACATAGATTTCTGGATTCTGATGCATAGAGCCACTTACTGCACTCTGCACACACTGATATTTACACAGAAAATACACACAGGTATCTAACATAGGTTGACACAGTCTGATACTCAAATATCTCTAACTGGGAAACCCAGGAACTCACACAGCATCCCTCTAGAACTAACACACTGACACACTACTCACAGTACACTATGCACACAGTAAACTTCTCACTAAAATTGGGACATTCCCAACACCACACTGCTACACTAGTTCACATACACAGCTTCTCACTCAAGTGAACTGAGTTCACAGTTCTCTCCATTCAAACACCACATTCCTAGAACCACTGATACACTAAAAGATTTCCAAACTACTACACACTATATCTAGACACTGATACAAAGTCACATAGGTAAACACACTGATAACTAAATCCTATGCACACACACACACACACTGCTAGGATACTGAGACACACAGTTACACATCTACACACACTGGTTTCTCACCCTCAGCTCACACACTCTGAACACACAGGTTTCACATTCATAACTGAGACACAAAACTAAACCACTGCACTCACTCCTAATTCCTAAAATTTCCTCTAACTAATATCTTCAACAGTTTATGAAATCTGCATTGGCAGACTTCCCCAACCTGAACACAGGCTCACCTAGGTTATACCCTACTGATATATCATGTAGCTGCAGCCATAGTTCAGTTTTGAACTGACTGTGTACAACTACCTACTGCACTACACTGATTTGCTCTCTAAAACCTGACTGCTCACACCCACAGCACACATGTGCATTTCCTCTCAGAATCTTACACAGCCAATATACACAGAATTAAACACTGAACTACTTACCCCAACTCCCCACTGATACACTCTCACACTCAGACAATCACACA